>JANFOE010000895.1:0-694646 GCA_025667525.1 Glebionis coronaria
ATATATATATATATATATATATATATATATATATATATATATATATTATATATATGTATATATATGTATATATATATATGTATATATATGTATACATATATATATATATATATATATATATATATATATATATATATATATATATATATATATATATATATATATATATATATATATATATATATATATATATATATATATATATATATATATATATATATATATATATATATATATATATATATATATATATATATGTATACATATATATATATATATATATATATATATATATATATATATATATATTTATATATATATATATATATATATATATATATATATATATATATATATATATATATATATATATATATATATATATATATATATATATATATATATATATATATATATATATATATATATATATATATATATATATATATATATATATATGTATATTCTTTTATTTGCTTGAGGACAAGCAACCTCTTAAGTGTGAGGGGGTTTGCACCTTTAGTCATTTCTTATAAAAACCAAAAATATTTTCAAATTTTCATAGATTTTTCAATTTTTCATAAATTTTTAAAATCTTCTTTTCTTTTGAGAACGTAGGTCTTTAGTTTCTAACTTTATTTTTCTTTTATATGCTTGAGGGAAAGCAGAGTTTTTCTTTTCCTTGCTCGAGGACGAGCAAAACTTAAGTGTGAGGGGATTTGATAACGCTCAAATCCAACATGTTTTCTTGAGCATTATCCGTATATTTTGCATGGTTTTTGGTTATACTAACGGGCTATTTATGTGACAATCCGTCAATTTATAGTTGATATTTTATTCTCAAGTATTATTTAAAAACATTATTCTTAATGTTACATTATGAACTCACTTATTTTTGGGAAGAAATTTGGATTTACGTCTTGAAGTAGCACCGACTACGTTTAAACCAGAGGATTCTACGTTACGTGCTTACATTTACATACACCGTTTTTGGTGACAGTCCGACATTTCAGAAAATAAATTTATCCGTGAATATTATTTTGGGATTTTAAATTTTATAAACTCACAAATTTACGAGAATAGATTAGGACTTACGATTTTAATTTAACGTCCTTTACGACTAAACCAGAAACCTTAGGATTACGTATTTACTTTTTCGAACTCCGTTTTTTACGAGACAATTTTTATTAGACTCGTTTTGTGTCGTTGCTTCATAATTTATAAAAACATTTTTCGTAAAATGACCCGAGGGCACGCAAATCAAGGAAACTAGAATCGAGGAATACCCGTAAATTAATGGGGATGGAACAAGTACATACTTGTCTCACCCCCACACATGACTAAACAAAGCTAACAACACCATGTGGTGTCAAGCTTACAAGATAAGCTAAGACACATGTCTTAGTTTACTTGTAAACTAGCAACCAACATCAAAACCACCACCTCAAACCATTTTCATTCATTTCAACACATGCAAACCACTAAACACTCTCCTCCCTCTCTCTAAAATTTGTCCCAAACTCATCCAAAACAACCCCCATTTGATCTTGATTCAACCATAAATCATATGTATAATTTACATATGATGAAAATCCATTGAAGTTATGAAGATTGGGGGTGATCTTAACTTGTAAAAAGGAGTTTTCAAGGGAGTTTGGGGCTGATTTCTCAAGGAGTTTTCATGAAGAACAAGGGATGATTTTTTGAGGAATCTACAAATACTTGGTGATCCTAGAAGTGGTGTTGATATCTCATAAGATTGGTTACCCAAAATCATGTCTTGTTCATCCAAAAGCTCATCATTTCATCACTTTGGTGGTATAAAGATTGTTCTCCCCATCCTCTTGTTATTTTGATTATGTAATCATGTATTTTCATTCTTATTGTATATGTATATGATGAATATATGATGATAAAAATGTTGTGTGGGAATCAAGTGTTGATAAATATGATTAAAGAGATGAAAAACCATAGGTAACAAGGTTAAAATTTTGCTAAATATGATGGCTGTATAAAAACAGTAAGTAACCAAATGTTAAACTGATAAAATGGCATGGTGGAATCAATTTACAGTAATTAATAGATGTCATACACATGTTAGAGTTGGCCATGCAATGGAATCATTATAATGAGATATGATCAAAACAAGTTTAGAGTACCAATCTGAATAGTCAGTTTTGGACGGACTGTTAAGGATATTTAAAGTTGGATTGAGCAGTAGCTAAAGCTAAGTTTATTGTAGCGCATATCATGTAGTTTATGGTGTCCAAAAATGAGCTTCTATCTCCTTGTAGAACTCAAGATATGGTAAAAATGGTGAAAGTGAAAGTAAAAATCAGATTTTGGGAAATTAAAGTATAATAGTATTATATAAGCACTCGAATAAAAATAGTATAAAATGTGAATTAAAACCCACTAACTTATATAATACATTTATATAAATATGTATAAGTATAAATAAATGAACATTTTATAAAAATGGTAGTTTGATAAGTTTTATAAGTTATAAAACTATAAACATGATTTTTACGACTTTTTCGGCTATTACCGTAAAATTAACGTTTTTGCTAAATAAAACTTAGACGGCTGGACCCGTCTAATGTGAACTTTATAAAACTCATATACTGATATATAAACATATATAACAAGTAAAAACCGATAAAACCCGAACTATATAACATACGGACATTAACGGACTAAGTTAACATTATTGGACTAATAATACAACAAAATGGACTAAAACACTTCTAAACTTATTTATTGGGCTTAACCCATTTAGGCCCAACATGTAAAGTACAAATACTGATAATACAAGTATAAAATGGATTAATAAAAGTTAAAGAACTTATAATAAGTTTATTGGACTTAAAATATGTAAATAGGTAAAACTAGTAAACTAGTATAAAAGTTATCGACACATAACACTAAAATGAGTAAACGAGAATATGTAAACCCACTTGATCATCTATATATAAAATCATCATATGTATACATAATTGTTATTTTTATAAAGTCATTGGACAAGAGTCTAAGACGAGTATTATTTGCCTAGGTTTTCGTGATTGAAGCACGTACCGTACGTCCGAATTGCCGATAACCAGCTTTCCCACATCAGCGTGAGTTCATAGCCTCGCACTCTTTTAAATGTTTTTATGAAATATTTTATAAACCCGCGAGGGAGATAACATGTTAGTTTTTATAAAATAGGACACCGTTTGTCCCGATTGTTTGTTTATTGATTTGGACCCGAATGATTGTATGACCCGATTGTATGACCCGATAAATGATTAAATGACCCGATAGATGAAATTAAATGGATTATTAAAGTTAGATTATGTCACTAAAAGTCCCATTAGCATGAATTGTGAACTACCGGGATTTGGTAAACGCTTATGCATATAATAGTACTATTTGGGGACGATCACCCCAGTTCGCGCCTTGACGATTGATCCCCGTCGTACCACATTGATTGGTAAGCGAATTTATGTATGAGAAGATTTACATAGCGTGACCTTTGTGACGACACGCTAATTTAGATGGGCAAATGAGTTTCGGGCTAGCTACCCATTGTTTTTTGTAGTAAGGTAACAATGTCATGCGGCTTATAATAATCCAATTAACGAAATACTGCTATACGCACCAAATTACGATATATTGCCTGACTAGCAATACGGGGTCATATTATTGATATTATGTTTGTGTTTTGGTTCTGTATAACCATATCTATATAACGGTTTTTATTTAACTTTATACAACGTTATAAAACGTTTTGTATGATATTTTTACGACATTGGTTCGTATAATGGTTTTGAAGGCGAAAGCCTATATTGTGATTTTGACAAGGATTTGTATAAAATGTTTTTGGCCTATTTTATGGTCTACTATAAAGATTTGTATAAAAATGATTTTCGGTAATAATTATATACCGATGATGTATTGATGGTTTTATTAAACTCTATGAATTAACTCGGCGTTATCGCTGACCTTTTCTTTTAACATGTTTTATCTCAGGTACTTAAAGATAATTCTCGGGAAGACAACAAGAATTCATGGCCCGCACTTAAATAATAATTTCCATTCAAATGCTTTGTATAACTTGTATAAAATACAATGACTTGGGACCTATGTAACTTTGATATTTATAAATGGAAATGCTTTATTATTAAAACGACGCGACTTTTAAGCGTTGTCTATGATGTGAGTAATGTGCTATCCCGTAACACCAACTAGTCTTCCGCTGTACTGAGTTGTATAAATTTGGGAGTGTTACAGTTTGGTACCAGATCTCTCGTTATAGAGAACGAAAGATTTTTAAAACCAAGGTTTTGAATAAAACATTTCAAAATCTTTTAACTATAAACATTTTTCTAAAAATGTCTAAAAATCTTTTGACTATAACGGTGCCGAAGAATTCCCGAGTTACCGACAAGACCAGACTGAGAAGTGTTACTTTAATATATATATATAACATGGATTATATATATATATATGATGTAATTTTATTACATGATTGTTTGATGATTATATTTTGATATTTATACGAGGTATTTATACGACGTAGATTGTCAGAAGGAACCCTAAATCCCCTAGTAAATTAATAGAAGCTATTCTCGTAGGAATTCTAGCTATCCTAGATCTAAACCAAGTTGTAGATATTTATGATCCCCAAAAAATGGTTGATATTCGTAGAAATGTAGATATTAGTTGATTATGATCTTGAAGAAGAATTGGCGAGATTAGATTTGATATCGATGTCATGACGATCTTTTCTTATAGAGTGGAGTTTGACAAAACGTTACCACCTAGAAAGATGTCATCTGATTCGTTGTCACCCAATTCTTAAAATTGAAATCGAAAGGGTGAATGTTGCACTTGAGGCTGTCATTGGAACCATTACCCAAAAGCCTCATGCCACTAGTACCTTTCCGAGAAGTCTAGTTGAATGATCAAGTCATTTCATACTAGTGACTCATTTGATAATTATTGTTGGAAAGAGCTATAGGATTGGAAATTAAGTGTTGTTCATATCGAACTTTTATTGCACTTTGAAGGTCTAAGAATAAGGATGAAAGTATTGGAGAATGAGGTAGGATATCGCATTGAGTATAAGTTGACTGAAACTTGAATGAAGTAAAATTTAACACATATGAAATATGAGATTGTTAAGAGGAAGTCGTTAAGTTCTGTGATTGAATTATAAGGTTTTAATTGATTGTTGATTCATGTTAAGTGTTGTTCCTAGCCCATTGTCCAATGCTGAGGATGCCCAGTGTCTAATAAATAAATTGAAGAAATCTTCTTCTGAATTGGGACCGACGGATCTTCCGGGACAGGTGGGACACCTAATGACTCTTGTAGATTAGTATTCATTGTGGTATCTTTTAAAAATAATCCCTAACCTAACTGAGACATCAGTTGGTAGGATGAGTTCTTGGAATTGTATGACATAGTGACACATAAAGTGTTACGGTACAATTTAGACTTGTTTGTGATTAATGAAAGGACTACCTTTGATTGCTAAATTCTACATGTATTGATGTTATCTATCCTTTATTGCTTCATCCTAATGTTCGCATTATTGATGCAACTATTGAGCAAGTACTCATCTCTGTTTGAGTTACGTTGTGGATTAATCTTTTTGAGCGCCATCAAGGTCATGAACCTCATGATTATTTGGCTAAGCTTATCTCCTATTATATTTTAGTTAGTTCTTGGTGAACAACTCTTCATCACTCTTTTGCAGATCACTGATTGTTTTTACAAGATAAAACAGTATCCCTTTATAAAAGATTGAATTTTCATCACCGTAAGGATTATTTAAAGTGAGATTTATAAGTAATTGTTATCGAAATGAAGTTGTTTATAAAACACCTTGGAAAACTTAATTGTTTTCATAACAAAGAAAATCTTTGTAAAGTTATTTTTGATTCTTATTTAAGAATTAAGCATGAAAATGATTTTACTATAAACATGATGATGAAATTTTGACGAACTAAGTATTGCATCGTTAATCTTGAAATTGTATATAGTTGCGCGTCTACATACAATTTGGAATGGACCATGCAAGGCTGATTAGTAGTCACCATAAAACTGGTTAATAAACACTAAATTTTCTTTGAAGATTGTGAAAGATTAAATTTTATGAGATCTGCAAGAAGTGAAAAATAAGGACATAGTGTTAGGGACACCTACATATGTGCCTGTAGCATTTATTCTTCTGAGTCGAATTTACTCATCTGTGGAAATTGTCTTATTTGACAATTGACAATTCTTTCTTGTCCAATTCTCCCGTAGTGAGATTCTTAGGAAAAGTATCTGATTACCGAGTGTTGATACCCGACTGGATGTATCGACGATCGTATCATTTCTTTTGATTAGATTTCATTTGAATGACCTGGGTAACGATCCGAGGAGCTTTCGAATGCGTACTCAAATTATGAAAACATGGGATATATTCATATTCATTAAATGTTTTCGTCCGTATCTGATTTGAAATTCTCTCGCGTAGATTATTCGTTGACCTTAGTTTTTTTAATAGTAGTTGTGTCTCCATATATCCCTGAATTTGTGAAGGATTATGAGTTATTATTAGTCTTTTGAAAAGTTCACATCTTATCAACGGCAATAAAACTGAAAAGTTGATAGTGCCAATAGAATGGATTGACTGATTATGACATGACGACATTGTCTTATTTGATGGGAACTCGAATAGAATTCCCCTAAAAGATAAGATGTAACACCCCCAAATTTATACAACTTAGTACAGCGGAAGACTAGATGGTGTTACGGGATAGCACATTACTCACATCATAGACAACGCATAAAAATCGCGTCGTTTATTAATAAAGCATTTCCATTCATAAATATCAAAGTTACATCGGTCCCAAGTCATATTATTTCATACAAAGTTTTACAAAGTATTTGAATGGAAACTATAGTTTAAGTGCGGGCCATGAATTCTTGTTGTCTTCCCGAGAATTACCTTCAAGTACCTGAGATAAAACATGTTAAAAGAAAAGGTCAGCGATAACGCCGAGTGAATTCATAGAGTTTAATAAATTCCATCAATATAATATCAGTATAAATTTATTACTGAAAATCATTTTGTACAAATCATTTTAATAGGCCATAATATAGGCATTTGCCGTAAAAATCATTATACGAGCCAATGTCGTAAAAACATCATACAATACGTCTTATAACGTTGTATAAAATCAAATAAAAACCATTATATGAATATGGTTATGAAAACCAAAACACAAACATAATATCATTAGTATGACCCTGTATTGCTAGTCAGGCAATACATCGTAATTCGAAGCGTCTAGTAGTATTTCGTTAGTTTCGGATTATTATAAGCCGCATGACATTGTTACCTTACTAAACCAACAACGGGTAGCTAACCCGATACCAATTTTGCCCATCTAAAGTAGCGTATCGTCACAAAGGTCACGCTATGGAAATCTTCTCATACATAAATTCGCTTACCAATCAATGTGGCACGACGGGGATCAACCGTCAAGGCGCGAACTGGGGTGATCGTCCCCAAATAGTACTATTAAATGCATAAGCGTCTACCAAATCCCGGTAGTTCACAATTCATGCTAATGGGACTTTTAGTGACATAACCTAACTTTAATAATCCATTTAATTTCATCTATCGGGTCCTTTAATCATTTATCGAGTCATACAATCGGGTCATACAATCATTCGGGTCCAAAATCAATAAACAAGCAATCGGGACAAATGGTGTCCTATTTTATAAAAACTAACATGTTATCTCCCTCGCGGGTTTATAAAACATTTCATAAAAACATTTAAAAGAGTGCGAGGCTATGAACTCACGTTGATGTGGGAAGGCGGGTTATTGGCAATTCGGACGTACGGTACGTGCTTCAATCACGGAAACCTAGACAAATAATAATCGGTCTTAGACGTTTGTCCAATGAATTTATAAAAATAACAATTATGTATACATATGATGATTTTATATATATAATGATCAAGTGGGTTTACATATCCTCATTTACTCATTTTAGAGTTATGTGTCGATAACTTTTATACTAGTTTTCTCGTTTTACCTATTTACGTGTTTTAGGTCCAATAAGCCTATTATAAGTTCTTAACTTGTATTAATCCTTGTTATACTTACATTATCAGTATCTACATTTTACAAGATGGGCCTAAATGGGTTAAGCCCAATAAGTTCTTTTTATGAGTGTTTATCTTATTTAGTCCAATTATTAGCCCAAGTATTAGTCCAAGTATTAGTCCAATATGTTTACTTAGCTCGTTAATGTCCGTATGCCCTATAGTTCGGGTTTTATCGGTTTTTACTTTTTATACATGTTTATATATCAGTATATAAGTTTTATAAAGATTACATTAGACGGGTCCAACCGTCTAAGTTTTATTTAACAAAAACGTTAATTTTACGGTATTAGCCGAAAAAGTCGTAAAAATCGTGTTTATAGTTTTATAACTTATAAAACTTAACAAGTTACCATTTTTATAAAATGTACACTTATTTAACCTTTTACATACTTATATAAATAAAATTCATAAGTTAGTGGGTTTTTAATTTATAATTTATACTATTAAATTTTGAGTGCTTATATAATAGTATTATTCTTTAATTTCCAAAATCTGATTTTTATCTTCACTTTCACCAAAACTGCCATATCTAGAGTTCTATATGGAGATAGATCCTCAAATGTTTATCACATAAACTAAATGATATGTGCTACATTTAACTCTTCTATAGCTACTGTTGAATCATCTTCTAAGTATTTTCTAAAAATCGTCCAAAACAGTGAACTCAGATTTGTATCTTAAACTTGTTTTGATCATATCTCACTCATTACAATGATTCCATTGCATGGCCAACTCTCACATGTGTACAAGACATATAGCTTACTGTAAATGGATTCTACTTCATCATTTTATCAGTCCATGACCTGTTTCTTTACTGTTTTATACAGCCAACAAATTTAACCAAGATTTTAACCTTGTTTCATATGGTTTTTCACCTTTTTAATCATGTTTATCAACAACAAATCCCCACATAACATTTTTATCATCATATAATCATCATATACATATACAATAGAAAATAAAATACATGTTTACATAATCAAAATAACAAGAAGATGAGGAGGACAATCTTTATACCACCAAGTTGATGTAGGTTGTGATTTGGACATGGTTTTTGATGGAGAAACTTGTGCATAGCCAACACCATCTTCAAGAACACCATTCTTCATAAACTCCTTGTGGAAAATCAGCCCCAAGACACCAAGAAAACTCCTCCTTGGATGTTAAAATGACCACCAATCTTCATCTCTTTGAATGTAGATTAACATATGTTAATTATAACAAATGTTTATGGCTAGAATTTTGTATGAATGAGGTGTTGGATGGTGGATGTTGGACGGCATAAACAAGAGCCAAGGGAGAGAAATGAGTGGTTTTGCATGTGAGGGAAATGGTGGAAATGAGAAGCAAGTGGTTTCTAGTTGGTTTTGTGTTGTAGTAGCTTAATGAGTAAGCTTAATGACATGTGTGAGCTAGTAGTTGTAAGGTTGACACCACACACATGGTGTTCGCTTGTGTTGGATGCCTCATATAGTGGGGGTGGGGCAAACTTGTTTTGTCTCATCCCCATTTAATTACGGGTACTCCTCGATTCTAGTTTCCTCGATTTGCGTGCCCTCGGGTCTTTTTACGAAAAACGTTTTTATAAATTATGAATCAACGTCACAAAACGAATCCAATAAAAATTGTTTCATCAAAAACGGAGTTTGAAAACGTAAATACGTAATCCTAGGGTTTCCGGTTTAGTCGTAAAGGATGTTAAAATAAAATCGTAAGTCCTAATCTCTTCTCGTAAATTTGTGAGTTTATGAACCAACACAAATTTAAAACTCCAAAATATTATTCACGGATAAATTTATTTTTCTGAAATGTCGGACTGTCACCAAAACGGTGTATGTAAACGTGAGCACGTAACGTAGAATCCTCCGGTTTAAACGTAGTCGATGCTACTTCAAGACGTAAATCCACATTTCTTCCCAAAAATAAGTGAGTTCATATTGTAACATTAAAATAATGTTTTCAAATAAATATTAAGAATAAAATATCAACCATAAATTGACGGATTGTCACAGCATTTACCCCTAAACAGGATCTTTGTCCTCAAATATCATCTTACCTTACTACTCGCTTCTTATAGAGTTAAAGCCATGTGGGTATTTCCTCCACATTCGGTCTTTTCTCACAAGTACAATTCATTACAATACGCGAGTTCTATCAAACATAACTACGGGAATAAGATCAGGCTTAATGTTGACTTACTTTCTCTATCCATGATGTTCACGGGTTTCTGATGAATGCAACTTTTTGCCGATCTAAGCTTTACTAAGAAGAATTCAGATTTTCACTTGATAGATATTCCATCAAGTTCGATTTACGAAACATAATTCACGCAGTCCTTGAAGTCCTAGGGTAGATCCAGCTTATATGCCTTTCAATCCCAACTTTTACATCTTCTCAATGGTCCCATTCAACGGGCACTTGTATCCCATGATTTGTCAGATCATGAATTCATTTTTCCAAGTTTAAAAATTGTGGCATAACTTCGCTACCCGTTTGGCACTTCAAGATCTACATTTCACATTCACATAACCTCTTGCCCACTACCTGCAGTCAATAATCAGATCCTAATTTCAACAATCATTTCAGATCTCGCGGGTCGGGTATTTGGTAAGGTTAGGTTCGCCATCATAGGAAACCTTAAACCTAAAAGACATGTCCAACTCACAGTGGGTGTATGTCGGGTGTCTTTATCTCAAATCCTGCTTACAGATGTTCTAATATTTAGATTCTAACAAGATTCGATCTCAATCCTAATATGATGATTATCATTGATAATCTCTCCAAAGGAAAACGATTATACGGTCTATTACCAAAGGTCAATCATTCAAACATAAAACAACACTTATATTACCTTGTATCGTTACTTTACCTTGTCCCTTCGATTTGGGGTGGTACATAGTACTCTCATCAAGGTTCGTTCTCAATGATTTCTGAGCAAATTTCTAGAAATTCGATGCGAAGCGAGGATCTTGATAAAGATGTTCGATACAGGCACACTATGTTTACATAACTCTTTTGCATTTATCATTAACGGAAATGATATTAGCAGATTTGGTCAGTCTGTCGATGATGACCCAAATCGAATCAAATTCAGATGATGACCTTTGCAATAGCTAAACGTTTACTAATGTATGAGGCGATGTCTGCCTTCCTAATTCGTCATCGGTACAACTTCTTCAGACAAGGATACTTTTAGTCAAAAATGACATACATATAATACTTATACTTACAAATTCCAACATAACTATATCTCACAATCCTCTATATTTAGACAATTACAAGTGCCCTTTAAAATATTTAACGCTATTGGCTTCTAAATTTTTAATGGTTCACATTAGCCACGAACCCCCTTTTTATTATCTATATTATCCTTTTTACAAACATCGTTTATTTTAAATTGTTCGGCAATTTATTTTGCATCTTCATTATTAAGGAACATGTCCTAATTGGTTCTTTATCTTTTATACATAATGTGTCAGTAATTACGTTCACTTTCCTGGTGAAATAAATATCATAACCGTATTTATTCAGAATTCTTTCTTTATTTTTTCTAAGTTTTAGTTTTGTCTCAACTATCATTTTTATCAGTTTTGCTTAATCTGACGTTTTAAAGCGTCGATAATTATTACAACTAATTAAATAAATATTTAATTTTTATGAAACGTAAACACAAAAAGTTTTTGAATTTTCTCAGTTTGTCCAATTACATAAAGGTGTTCAAAATAAAATTTGAATTTAATTAACACGATTTTTGTTAATTTATCGAAAATGATTATTAAGATTCGTAGATGTTCGAAAAAATTTTGGTTACACTTTGGTCAAAATTTTCTTATTTGAAAAGCAAAAATTGTCGTTTCAAATTTTAAGTCATGGTTTAAATGGTTTCCTCAATCCCTCTTAGGTTATCTTGAGGTATACACAAACATCTACCCCTAAACAGAAGTTTAGTTAAATGGTTTGTGTATAAGGGAATAATCCCTTAAAATCCTTTGTTTAAAACATTTGTCAAAATATATTTACACTTTCTTTTTAGTATAACTCGAAGTCTTAAATGACTTCTAAATTTTGAAGAGTCAATTTATATTCCATTATCTATTAATCACACGGTTAAATCATGTAAAGGATTAAGTCTTAAGTCTTATGTTAAATATTCAAGGTACAAGTTTTAGTTGTTCGGCCAATTCAAGGCAATCTATAATTAATTATTAACTTCATTCTTATTCTTATAAACAAACAAATAGTCTTTAATGATCGCAAGCATGAATTTATGAAATTACAACCTTCACACGTGATTCACCAAATTTATGAATGCTACATGTGTATTAGTCAATCCAAACGACATCACGTGAAACTCATAATGATCATTACAAGTTCTGGATGTGGTGATTGGAATAGATAATCTTTTTCGCGGATGCGAAATTGATGATAACCATGCCGAGGATCAAATCTTTAGAACATACGCTAGGACCTTGTAAATGATCGAACAAATCTTCCATTTCGAGTTATGGATATCGTTTTTGATTGTCAATTTACTCAGTTCACCGTAATCTATAAATATAAGGAATGATAACACCATAGCTCTTCATGATGACAGGCTTGGTAGAATAAAATCTTTCTCCGACAACTCTCTCAGTTGTACGGTATTTCCTTTAATTCAGATGGTGCTGACGTACAGTGCACATGCTACAAGTGCAGCACCGAGAATATAATCAATACCAAATTCAACTTGCCTTAATGGCGAAAGTCTAGGTAATTCACCAGCAATTATTTCCTAAAATTTCAAATAGCAAGAACATTTTTTTAATAAATTCATATTAGGTTCTTCTAGATTACAATATCTATAACTAGTTCACAATCATTCATGGTAAAATTTCAAGTCTAAATGCAGGATATGGTCATCCATCAAGAGTTATTTAGATCACTTTTGATAATCAACATCTTATCATTTAGGGGAATTCTATTCGAGTTCCCATCAATTAAGACAATGTCGTCATGTCATAATCAATCAATCCATTCTACTGGCACTATCAACTTTCCAATTTTATTGCCGTCGATAAGATGTGAACTTCTCAAAAGTCTAATAATAACTCATAATCCTTCAAAATTCAAGGATATCTGGAGACATAACTGTCATTAAAAGAGTAAGGTCAACGCTTAACCTATGCGAGAGAATTCCAAATCAGGTACAGACGAAAACATTTAACGAATATGAATATATCCCATGTTTTCATAGTTTGAGTACGCATTCGAAAGCTCCTCGGATCGTTACCCAGGTCATTCAAATGAAATCAAATCAAAAGAAATGATAAGAACGTAGATACATCCAGTCGGGTATCAACACTCGGTAATCAAATACTTTTCCTAAGAATCTCACTACGGAAGAATTGGACAAGAAAGAATTGTCAATTGTCAAATAAGACAATTTCCATAGATGAGTAAATTCGACTCAGAAGAATAGATGCTACAGGAACATATGTAGGTGTCCCTAACACTATGTCCCTATTTTTCACTTCTTGTAGATCTCATAAAATTTAATCTTTCACAATCTTCAAAGAAAATGTAGTGTTTATTAATCAGTTTTATGGTGACTACTAATCAGCCTTGCATGGTCCATTCCAAATTGTATGTAGGCGCGCAACTATATACAATTTCAAGACTAACGATGCAATACTCAGTTTGTCAAAATTATATCATCATGTTTATAATAAAAACATTTTCATACTTAATTCTTAAATAAGAATCAAGAATAAATTTACAAAGATTTTCCTTGTTATGAAAATAATTAAGTTTTCCAAGGTATTTCATAATCAACTTTATTTTAATAATGATCGCTTATAAATCTCACTTTGAATAATCCTTATAGTGATGAAAATTAAATTTTATTAAAGGATATTGTTTTATCTTATAAAAACAATGAGTGATCTGCAGAAGAGTGATGAAAGCTTGTTCACCAAGAATTAACTTACGATATGATAGGAAATGAGCTTAGCCAATTAATCATGAGGTTCATGACCTCGATGGCACTCAAAAAGAATAATCCACAACGTAACTCAATTCGAGATGAGTACTTGTTCAATGGTTGCATCACTAATGCGAACATTAGGATGAAGCAATAAATGATAGATAACATCGATACATGTAGAATTTAGCAATCAAATGTAGTCTTTTCATTAATCATAAACAAGTCAAAATTTTACCGTAACACATTACGTGTCACTATGTCATACAATTCTCAGAACTCATCCTACCAACTGATGTCTCAGTTAAGTTAGGGATTTTTAAAAGATACCACAATGAATACTAATCTACAAGAGTCATTAGGTGTTCCATATATCCCAGAAGATCCATCGGTCTCAATTCAGAAGAAGATTTCTTCAATTTATTTCTTGGACACTGGACATCCTCGTCAGTGGACAATGGCCTAGGAACAGCCCTTAACACAAACTAACAATCAATTAAAACCTTATAATTCAATCACAGGACTTAACGACTTCTATTAACAACCTCATATTCCATACAGGTTAAATTTTACTTTATTCAAGTTTCAATCAACTTGCACTCAATGCGATATCCTACTTCATTCTCCAATAGTTTCATCTTTATTCTTAGGCCTTAAAAGGGCAATAAAAGTTCAATATGAACAACACTTAATTTCCAATCCTATATCTCTTACAACAACAATTATCAAATGAGTCACTAGTATGAAATGACTTGATCATTCAACTAGACTTCTCGGAAAGGTACTAGTGCCATGAGGCTTTTGGGTAATGGTTCCAATGACAGCCTCAAGTGAAACATTCACCCTTTCGATTTCAATTTAAGAATTGGATGACAACGAATCAGATGACATCTTCCTAGGTGGTAACATTTTTTCAAACTCCACTCTTATAAGGAAAGATCGTCATGACATCGATATCAGATTTAATTTCGCCAATTCTTTTTCAATATCACCATCAACTAATATCTACATTTCTACGAATATCAACCATTTGTTGGGATCATAAATATCCACAACTTGGTTTAGATCTAGGATAGCTATAATTCCTACGAGAATAGCTTCGATTAATTTACTAGGGGATTAGGGTTACTTGTGACAATCTACGTCGTATAAATACCTCGTATAAATACAGAAATAATCATCAAACAATCATGTAATCAAATTACATCATATATATAATCCAAGTATATATATATTAAAATAACACTTCTCAGTCTGGCCTTGTCGGTAACTCGGGAATTCTTCGGCACCGTTATAGTCAAAAGATTTTTAGACATTTTTAGAAAAATGTTTATAGTTAAAAGATCTTGAAAAGTTTTATTCAAAACCTTGGTTTTAAAAATCTTTCGTTCTCTATAACGAGAGCTCTGGTACCAAACTGTAACACCCCCAAATTTATACAACTTAGTACAGCGGAAGACTAGATGGTGTTACGAGATAGCAAATTACTCACATCATAGACAACGCATAAAAATCGCGTCGTTTATTAATAAAGCATTTCCATTCATAAATATCAAGGTTACATCGGTCCCAAGTCATATTATTTCATACAAAGTTTTACAAAGTATTTGAATGGAAACTATAGTTTAAGTGCGGGCCATGAATTCTTGTTGTCTTCCCGAGAATTACCTTCAAGTACCTGAGATAAAAATGTTAAAAGAAAAGGTCAGCGATAAGGCCGAGTGAATTCATAGAGTTTAATAAATTCCATCAATATAATATCAGTATAAATTTATTACTGAAAATCATTTTGTACAAATCATTTTAATAGGCCATAAAATAGCCAAAGTCATTTTATACAAATCCTTATCGAAAATCATAATATAGGCATTTGTCGTAAAAATCATTATACGAGCCAATGTCTTAAAAACATCATACAATACGTCTTATAACGTTGTATAAAATCAAATAAAAACCATTATATGAATATGGTTATGAAAACCAAAACACAAACATAATATCATTAGTATGACCATGTATTGCTAGTCAGGCAATACATCGTAATTCGAAGCGTCTAGTAGTATTTCGTTAGTTTCGGATTATTATAAGCCGCTTGACATTGTTACCTTACTAAACCAACAACGGGTAGCTAACCCGATACCAATTTTGCCCATCTAAAGTAGCGTATCGTCACAAAGGTCACGCTATGGAAATCTTCTCATACATAAATTCTCTTACCAATCATTGTGGCACGACGGGGATCAACCGTCAAGGCGCGAACTGGGGTGATCGTCCTCAAATAGTACTATTAAATGTATAAGCGTCTACCAAATCCCGGTAGTTCACAATTCATGCTAATGGGACTTTTAGTGACATAACCTAACTTTAATAATCCATTTAATTTCATTTATCGGGTCCTTTAATCATTTATCGGGTCATACAATCATTCGGGTCCAAAATCAATAAACAAGCAATCGGGACAAATGGTGTCCTATTTTATAAAAACTAACATGTTATCTCCCTCGCGGGTTTATAAAACATTTCATAAAAACATTTAAAAGAGTGCGAGGCTATGAACTCACGTTGATGTGGGAAGGCGGGTTATTGGCAATTCGGACGTACGGTACGTGCTTCAATCACAGAAACCTAGACAAATAATAATCGGTCTTAGACGTTTGTCCAATGATTTTATAAAAATAACAATTATGTATACATATGATGATTTTATATATATAATGATCAAGTGGGTTTACATATCCTCATTTACTCATTTTAGAGTTATGTGTCGATAACTTTTATACTAGTTTTCTCGTTTTACCTATTTACGTGTTTTAGGTCCAATAAGCCTATTATAAGTTCTTAACTTGTATTAATCCTTGTTATACTTACATTATCAGTATCTACATTTTACAAGTTGGGCCTAAATGGGTTAAGCCCAATAAGTTCATTTTATGAGTGTTTATCTTATTTAGTCCAATTATTAGCCCAAGTATTAGTCCAAGTATTAGTCCAATATGTTTACTTAGCTCGTTAATGTCCGTATGCCCTATAGTTCGGGTTTTATCGGTTTTTACTTTTTATACATGTTTATATATCAGTATATAAGTTTTATAAAGTTTACATTAGACGGGTCCAACCGTCCGTAAAAATCGTGTTTATAGTTTTATAACTTATAAAACTTAACAAGTTACCATTTTTATAAAATGTACACTTATTTAACCTTTTACATACTTATATAAATAAAATTCATAAGTTAGTGGGTTTTTAATTTTTAATTTATACTATTAAATTTTGAGTGCTTATATAATAGTATTATTCTTTAATTTCCAAAATCTGATTTTTATCTTCACTTTCACCAAAACTGCCATATCTAGAGTTCTATATGGAGATAGAAGCTCAAATTTTTATAACATAAACTAAATGATATGTGTTACATTTAACTCTTCTATAGCTACTGTTGAATCATCTTCTAAGTATTTTCTAAAAATCGTCCAAAACAGTGAACTCAGATTTGTATCTTAAACTTGTTTTGATCATATCTCACTCATTACAATGATTCCATTGCATGGCCAACTCTCACATGTGTACAAGACATATAGCTTACTGTAAATGGATTCTACTTCATCATTTTATCAGTCCATGACCTGTTTCTTTACTGTTTTATACAGCCAACAAATTTAACCAAGATTTTAACCTTGTTTCATATGGTTTTTCACCTTTTTAATCATGTTTATCAACAACAACATCCCCACATAACATTTTTATCATCATATAATCATCATATACATATACAATAGGAAATAAAATACATGTTTACATAATCAAAATAACAAGAAGATGAGGAGGACAATCTTTATACCACCAAGTTGATGTAGGTTGTGATTTGGACATGGTTTTTGATGGAGAAACTTGTGCATAGCCAACACCATCTTCAAGAACACCATTCTTCATAAACTCCTTGTGGAAAATCAGCCCCAAGACACCAAGAAAACTCCTCCTTGGATGTTAAAATGACCACCAATCTTCATCTCTTTGAATGTAGATTAACATATGTTAATTATAACAAATGTTTATGGCTAGAATTTTGTATGAATGAGGTGTTGGATGGTGGATGTTGGACGGCATAAACAAGAGCCAAGGGAGAGAAATGAGTGGTTTTGCATGTGAGGGAAATGGTGGAAATGAGAAGCAAGTGGTTTCTAGTTGGTTTTGTGTTGTAGTAGCTTAATGAGTAAGCTTAATGACATGTGTGAGCTAGTAGTTGTAAGGTTGACACCACACACATGGTGTTGGCTTGTGTTGGACGCCTCATATAGTGGGGGTGGGGCAAACTTGTTTTGTCTCATCCCCATTTAATTACGGGTACTCCTCGATTCTAGTTTCCTCGATTTGCGTGCCCTCGGGTCGTTTTACGAAAAACGTTTTTATAAATTATGAATCAACGTCACAAAACGAATCCAATAAAAATTGTTTCATCAAAAAAACGGAGTTCGAAAACGTAAATACGTAATCCTAGGGTTTCCGGTTTAGTCGTAAAGGATGTTAAAATAAAATCGTAAGTCCTAATCTCTTCTCGTAAATTTGTGAGTTTATGAACCAACACAAATTTAAAACTCCAAAATATTATTCACGGATAAATTTATTTTTCTGAAATGTCGGACTGTCACCAAAACGGTGTATGTAAACGTGAGCACGTAACGTAGAATCCTCCGGTTTAAACGTAGTCGATGCTACTTCAAGACGTAAATCCACATTTCTTCCCAAAAATAAGTGAGTTCATATTGTAACATTAAAATAATGTTTTCAAATAAATATTAAGAATAAAATATCAACCATAAATTGACGGATTGTCACATAAGATGTTGATTATCAAAAGTGATCTAAATAATTCTTGATGGATGATTATATCCTGCATTTAGACTTGGAATTATACCGTGAATGGTTGTGAATTAGTCATAGATATTATAATCTAGAAGGAACCTAATATGAATTTATTAAAAGATGATTCTGTTATCTGATACTTTAGGAGGTATTTATTAGTGAATTACCTAGACTTTTGCCAATAAGGCAAGTTGAAATTGGTATTGATTATATTCCCGGTGCTACACCTGTGACATGTGCACTGTACGTCAGCACCATCTGAAGTAAAGGAATTACCGTACAACTGAGAGAGTTGTCGGAAAAAGATTTTATTCTACCGAGCTCGTCATCATGAAGAGCTATGGTGTTATCATTCCTTATATTTATAGATTACTGTGAACTGAGTAAATTGACAATCGAAAACGATATCTATAACTCGAAATGGAAGATTTGTTCGATCATTTACAAGGTTTTAGCGTATGTTCGAAAGATTTGATCTATGGAATGGTTATCATCAACTTCGCGTCCGCGAAAAAGATTATGTATTCCAATCACTACATCTGGTACTTGTAATGAACATTATGAGTTCCACGTGATGTCAATTGGATTGACTAATACACATGTAGTATTCATAAAATTGGTGAATCACGTGTGTAGGATGTAATTTGATAAATTCATGTGTGTGATCATTAAGAACTATTTGTTTGTTTATAAGAATAGAAAGGAGTTAATAATTATTTATAGACTGCCCCAAATTGGCCGAACAATGAAAACCTGTACTTTGAGTATTTAACATGTGATGAAAGACTTAATCCTTTACATTATTTGACCGTATGATTAATAGAAAATGTAAATATGTTTTGACAAATGTTTTAACAAAGGATTTTTAAGGGATTATTCCCTTATACACAAATCATTTAACTAAACTCCTGTTTAGGGGTAAATGTTCGTGTATACCTCAAGACAACCTAACAGGGATTGAGGAAACCATTTAAACTATAACTTGAAATTTGAAACGACACTTTTTGCTTTTCAACTAAGAAAATTTTGACCAAAGTATACCAAATATTTTTCAAACATTTACGAATCTTATTAATTATTTTCGGTAAATCAGCAAAAATCGTGTTAATTAAATTCAAATTTGTTTTGAACATTTTATTATAATTGGTCGAACTAAGAAATTTAAACTTTTAACGTTTACGTTTCATAAAAACTTAATATATATTGTTAAATTACTTGTAATATTTATCGACGCTTTAAACGTCGGATTGATTAAAATTGATAAAAATAATAGTTGAGACGAAATTAAAACTTAGAAAATATGAAGAAAGAAATTTTGAATGAATACTGTCATGATATTTATTTCATCAGGGAAGATGAATGTAGATACTGACACCTTATATAAAACGGATAAAGAATCAATTAGGATATATTTCTTAATAATGAATGTGGAAAATAAATTGCCGAACAATATAAAAATAAACGATGTTTGTAAAAAGGATAATATAGATAATAAAAAGGGGTTCGCGGCTAATGTGAACCATTAAAATTGAGAAGTCGATGGCGTTAAATGTTTTAAAGACCGTTTGTGGTTGCCTAGATATGGAGATTTAGAGATTTTGTCATGTTGAAATCTCATAAGATTAAGTATTCTATTCATGCTATTTATGATTTAGTGTATTTTATTCTGAAGAAGTTGTACTGATGGAAACTTATGAAGGCAGACATCGCCTCATACATTAGTAAACATCTAACTATTGCAAAGGTCATCATCTGAATTTGATTCGATTTGGGTCATCGTCGACAGACTGACAAAATCTACTAATATCATTCCAGTTAATGATAAATTCTTGATGAAGAAACTGACTCTTTTGTATTTAAAGGAGTTGTGTAAACATGGTGTGCCTGTATCGATCATCTTTATCAAGATCCTCGCTTCGCATCGAATTTCTAGAGATTTGCTCAGAAGTCATTGGGAACGAACCTTGATGAGAGTACTGTTTACCACCCCAAATCGAAGGGACGAGGTAAAGTAACGATACAAAATACTAGAAGTGATGTTTTATGCTTGAATGATTGACCTTTGGTAATAGACCGTATAATCGTTTTCCATTGGAGAGATTATCATTGAAAATTTTCGTATTAGGATCGAGATCGAATCTTGTTAGGATCTGAATGTGAGAGCATCTGTAAGCAGGAGTTGCGATGAAGACACCCGACATACACCCATTGTGAGTTGGACATGTCTTTTAGGTTTAAGGTTTCCTATGATGGCGAACCTAACCTTGCAAAATACTCGACCCGCGAGACCTGAAATGATTGTTGAAATTAGGATTTGATTATTGACTGCCGATAGTAGGCAGGAGGTTATGTGAGTATGAAATGTAGATCTTGAAGTGCCATATGGGTAGCGAAGTTATGCCAAAAATTTTAACTATGGAAAAATGAATTGATGATCTGAAAGATCATGAGATATAAGTCCCCGTTGTATGGGACCATTGAGATGATGTAAAAGATTGGTTTGAAAGGCATCTAAGCTGGATCTACCCTAGGACTTCAAGAGCTGCGTGAATTATGTTTCGTAAATTGAACTTGATAAATATCTATCAAGTGAAAATCTGAATTCTTCTTGATAAAGTTTAGATCGGCGAAAAGTTGCATTCATCAAAAACCCGTGAACATCATGGATAGAGAAAGTAAGTCAACATTAAGCCTGATCTTATTCCCGTAGTTATGTTTGATGAAACTCACATATTGTAATGAATTACACTTGTGAGAAAAGACCGAATGTGGAGGAAATACCCACATGGCTTTAACTCTATAAGAAGCGAGTAGTAAGATGATCTTTGAGGACAAAGATCCTGTTTAGGGGTAAATGCTGTGACAATCCGTCAATTTATGGTTGATATTTTATTCTCAAGTATTATTTAAAAACATTATTCTTAATGTTACATTATGAACTCACTTATTTTTGGGAAGAAATTTGGATTTACGTCTTGAAGTAGCACCGACTACGTTTAAACCGGAGGATTCTACGTTACGTGCTTACGTTTACATACACCGTTTTTGGTGACAGTCCGACATTTCAGAAAATAAATTTATCCGTGAATATTATTTTGGGATTTTAAATTTGAGTTGGTTCATAAACTCACAAATTTACGAGAAGAGATTAGGACTTACGATTTTAATTTAACGTCCTTTACGACTAAACCGGAAACCTAAGAATTACGTATTTAGGTTTTCGAACTCCATTTTTGACAAGACAATTTTTATTAGATTCGTTTTGTGTCGTTGCTTCATAATTTATAAAAACGTTTTTCGTAAAACGACCCGAGGGCACGTAAATCAAGGAAACTAGAATCGAGGAATACCCGTAAATTAATGGGGATGGAACAAGTACATACTTGTCCCACCCCCACACATGACTAAACAAAGCTAACAACACCATGTGGTGTCAAGCTTACAAGATAAGCTAAGACACATGTCTTAGTTTACTTGTAAACTAGCAACCAACATCAAAACCACCACCTCAAACTATTTTTATTCATTTCAACACATGCAAACCACTAAACACTCTCCTCCCTCTCTCTAAAATTCGTCCCAAACTCATCCAAAACAACCCCCATTTGATCTTGATTCAACCATAAATCATATGTATAATTTAAATATGATGAAAACCCATTGAAGTTATAAAGATTGGAGGTGATCTTAACATGTAAAAAGGAGTTTTCAAGGGAGTTTGGGGCTGATTTCTCAAGGAGTTTTCATGAAGAACAAGGGCTGATTTTTGGAGGAATCTACAAATACATGGTGATCCTAGAAGTGGTGTTGATATCTCATAAGATTGGTTACCCAAAACCATGTCTTGTTCATCCAAAAGCTCATCATTTCATCACTTTGGTGGTATAAAGATTGTTCTCCCCATCCTCTTGTTATTTTGATTATGTAATCATGTATTTTCTTTCTTATTGTATATGTGTATGATGAATATATGATGATAAAAATATTGTGTGGGGATCAAGTGCTGATAAATATGATTAAAGAGATGAAAAACCATAGGTAACAAGGTTAAAATCTTGCTAAATATGATGGCTGTATAAAAACAGTAAGTAACCAAATGTTAAACTGATAAAATGGCATGTTGGAATCAATTTACAGTAAGTATTAGATGTCATACATATGTGAGAGTTGGCCATGCAATGGAATCATTATAATGAGTGAGATATGATCAAAACAAGTTTAGAGTACCAATCTGAATAGTCAATTTTGGACGGACTGTTAAGGATATTTAGAGTTGGATTGAGCAGTAGCTAAAGCTACGTTTATTGTATCACATATCATGTAGTTTATGGTGTCCAAAAATGAGCTTCTATCTCCTTGTAGAACTCAAGATATGGTAAAAATGGTGAAAGTGAAAGTAAAAATCAGATTTTGGGAAATTAAAGTATAATAGTATTATATAAGCACTCAAATAAAAATAGTATAAAATGTGAATTAAAACCCACTAACTTATATAATAAATTTATATAAATATGTATAAGTATAAATAAATGGACATTTTATAAAAATGGTAGTTTGATAAGTTTTATAAGTTATAAAACTATAAACATGATTTTTACGACTTTTTCGGCTATTACCGTAAAATTAACGTTTTTGCTAAATAAAACTTAGACGGTTGGACCCGTCTAATGTGAACTTTATAAAACTCATATACTGATATATAAACATATGTAACAAGTAAAAACCGATAAAACCCGAACTATATAACATACGGACATTAACGAACTAAGTTAACATTATTGGACTAATAATACAACAAAATGGACTAAAACACTTATAAACTTATTTATTGGGCTTAACCCATTTAGGCCCAACATGTAAATTACAAATACTGATAATACAAGTATGAAATGGATTAATAAAAGTTAAAGAACTTATAATAAGTTTATTGGACTTAAAATATGTAAATAGGTAAAACTAGTAAACTAGTATAAAAGTTATCGACACATAACACTAAAATGAGTAAATGAGAATATGTAAACCCACTTGATCATCATATATATAAAATCATCATATGTATACATAATTGTTATTTTTATAAAGTCATTGGACAAGAGTCTAAGACGAGTATTATTTGTCTAGGTTTTTGTGATTGAAGCACGTACCGTACGTCCGAATTGCCAATAACCAGCTTTCCCACATCAACGTGAGTTCATAGCCTCGCACTCTTTTAAATGTTTTTATGAAATGTTTTATAAACCCGCGAGGGAGATAACATGTTAGTTTTTATAAAATAGGACACCGTTTGTCCCGATTGTTTGTTTATTGATTTGGACCCGAATGATTGTATGACCCGATTGTATGACCCGATAAATTATTAAATGACCCGATAGATGAAATTAAATGGATTATTAAAGTTAGGTTATGTCACTAAAAGTCCCATTAGCATGAATTGTGAACTACCGGGATTTGGTAGACGCTTATGCATATAATAGTACTATTTGGGGACGATCACCCTAGTTCGCGCCTTGACGATTGATCCCCGTCGTGCCACATTGACTGGTAAGCGAATTTATGTATGAGAAGATTTACATAGCGTGACCTTTGTGACGACACGCTAATTTAGATGGGCAAATGAGTTTCGGGCTAGCTACCCGTTGTTTGTTGTAGTAAGGTAACAATGTCATGCGGCTTATAATAATCCAATTAACGAAATACTGCTATACGCACCAAATTACGATATATTGCCTGACTAGCAATACGGGGTCATATTATTGATATTATGTTTATGTTTTGGTTTTGTATAACCATATCCATATAACGGTTTTTATTTAACTTTATACAACGTTATAAAACGTATTGTATGATATTTTTACGACATTGGTTCGTTGGTTTTGAAGGCGAAAGCCTATATTGTGATTTTGACAAGGATTTGTATAAAATGTTTTTGGCCTGGTCTACTATAAAGATTTGTATAAAAATGATTTTCGGTAATAATTATATACCGATGATGTATTGATGGTTTTATTAAACTCTATGAATTCACTCGGCGTTATCGCTGACCTTTTCTTTTAACATGTTTTATCTCAAGTACTTGAAGGTAATTCTCGGGAAGACAACAAGAATTCATGGCCCGCACTTAAATAATAATTTCCATTCAAATGCTTTTTAAAACTTGTATAAAATACAATGACTTGGGACCTATGTAACTTTGATATTTATGAATGGTAATAAGTGTGAAAACACTTATCCTTTTACCACTTATTTCCAATAAAAACAAGACCCAAACGTGTATTTTATGTCGTAAAAGTCGGAATTATGCGTGGTTTGTGTTTTTATTGTGTTTTAGGATCAAAAGATGAAAAAGGAAGAAATCACGGGCTTTCACGGGATTTTATCGAAGAAAACGGGAAAAGACGAATTCAAAAGATCAAGAGTGCAACAAGAACGGAAGTCCAAGGCCTATTCTAAAGATTTATCGAAGAAAAAGTCTAAATATGGAAGTTTAATGAAGTCGAAGAACTCAAGTCTAAATTAAAGAAGAAAATTATCAAGACAAGTTCAAATCCCGAGACGACGTCGAGAAAAGACAAAGAATTAAATCGAGTCGAGAAGACGTGAAGAAAGAAAGAAAGAAGATGCAACACATGCACCCCTTCCCAGTTTTCCCTATAAATACCCTCCTAATACACATTAGGAGGGTGGTTAGCTTTTAGTTTTAGTTTTTCATTTGTCACTTTTCTTTTTAGTTTTCAGAGAGAGAAAGTTCTCCACTTTCTCTCACTAAGTTTTTATCTTCTCTTTCTTTTAATCTCTCAATATTAAACTCTTTGTATTGTTGATTTCATTAATCAAGTAAGTTTAAGCTTTTAATCTTTCATCTCATTCTACCTTTCTTTGAATTTTAGATTAATTTTGGTGCGAATCTCATTTGATATGTGTTGTTCGTAATGATTCCGTGCTTAAAAAGTTAATCTTTTTATGCTTACATAAGCTTTCATTCGATTGAGCTTTAAGTTCCTTGTGCTTATTGGCTTATTCGTTCTTTTAGCTTATTTACTTTTAAAAGTTTTCTTAAAAAGTCCATCTTTTTATGATTTGATTTAAAGGTTTGCGTATTTTATGTTTGGATAAGTTGTTGATTGTGCTTATTTAGTATATTTCACTTTTAATTCGAGGTAGTCTTGGGGTGAGCTTATCAATATAGCTTATTTCCTAGCTTTTTTCCGAATCCCATATATATCGGAAAGGGTCTAAACCCCTTTCCGATCAGCTTATTCCGACCACCACCATCCCCCTCTTTCCGATTGTCTAATCGGAAAAGGGTTTAGTTGTTCCGATTGGGGGTGTTTTCTAACATTCCGATTGGGTCTTTTTGTTTATTCCGATTGGGGATGTTTTGATACATTCCGATCAGGTGTCTTCCAAACATTCCAATTATATGAATTTTAGATTATTCCGATTTGGGTGGTTTTGTTGACATTCCGACGAGAGTTATTTCAAGTATTCCGACGAGAGTTGTTTGCAATATTCTGATTGGACCTATTTTCCCTGCATTCCGATCACTCCTCTTTTTAGGTGTATTCCGATCAGCCTTACTTTCCGACCACATATTCCGATCAGAGTTACATTTTGCTTTCCGATGGTTTTAGTTTCTTGTTTTCTTTACAAAGTTTCTAAGTGTTAGTTTTATTTAGTGTTCAAGTATTTTTCTTATATTGCCTTTAAGTTTTCAAGCATTTATTTTTAACTCGTTATTTTAGTATAATCTTTAAACTTCGACTTTACTCAACGACACTTACTTATTTGCTATTAGTTTAAAATAGATAATCAACCAAACCATTTACCATTCCACCAAGAACAAATGAGTCTCACTTTGAACCAATAGTCAATTCGAAGAGATCGGACGATAAGATTTTATACTTAGCCAAAAGTTGTGTATTAAATGGCGCCGCTGTCGGCTCTTTTCGTTAAGATTAAAGGTTTTTAGTGAGAGACGCATTGGTTTGGGATCCGTTCATCTTTGAACGTTATTTTCCTTGCTTTAAAATTTTCAAAAATACTAAAAAATATAAAATCTTCAAAAATACAAAAAAATTGAAAAACCATAAAATCCAAAAATATTTCTTTTATATTTTTCTAATCCTTTTGTAGGTGTGCATGCGTACTCATGCTCGCAAGAAGAGAGTAGCTCAAGCCGAAATCATTACTCAACCAATTGTCACCATGGACAATCAACCAATGATCGAGCTTTTGCAATCGCACGTAGAAGGCAACACCGATGCAATTGTCATTCCTGAGATTGGAGCCAACAACTTTGAACTCAAATCTGGCTTTATACAAATGGTCTCTGCTCAACCCTTCTTGGACCGCTCACTTGATGATCCTCATGACCACATTAAAAGGTTTCTTCAGCTTACCAATACGGTTAAGTACAATGGGGTATCACAAGAAGTGATTCGCTTGCAACTTTTTCCTTTCTCTTTAGAGGGACAAGCCCGTAATTGGCTTGATAAGGAACCGCCACAAAGTATTCTTACGTGGACTGATTTAGAGACCAAGTTTATCAACTACTTTTTCCCACCCTCACGTACTACCGCTTTGCGGAATGAAATTATTACCTTTGAACAAAAGTACGGTGAGTCTTTTAGTGAATCTTGGGACCGTTTTAAGGAACTTTTAAGAAAGTGTCGACAACATGGTTTAACAAAAGTACATCAAATCAATACTTTTTACAATGGTTTAAGCATGAATGACCAAGATTCACTAAACAGTGCTTCGGGGGGTAATATTTTGGTTAAGTCTTCTAATGCTGCTTGGGATATTATTGAGAACAAATCTAGAGTTCAAACCAAGCGTGTTAGAACTAATGTAGCAAGTGCTAGTACTAGTGATACCGACAAAAGAATTGATAAGCTTACTTCGCTTGTGGAATCGCTTGCTTTACAAAATGCCAACAATGCCAAACAATTCAATGCCCAAGCTAATGTTTTGAGCCAATCATGTGATATATGCGGGGGATCTCACTTATACACCGATTTTCCTTCGACTCACGACAATCCGGAAAATGTGTATGCCGCAAACAGTACCTATGCTACAGGAGGCTATCAAGCACATCCTCAAGGTGACCGCAACTTGCTCAGCTATCGCTCAAACAACTTTATTTCCCCGCCCGGTTTTCCACCTAACAACCCAAACCAACAACAAAACCTCAATCGCCCTCCTCAACAAAAAGCTCGTGCACCATACCTACCACCTCACAAACAACCATATCCACCTCAAAGAAACAACCAAGTTTACCAACAACCTGCTTATCAACCACCCGCCTACAATGCTCCTCCCAACCAACCCACCGCATTACACCAAGATATTGGAACCTACATGAGGACTAATGATGTGATCGTGGAAAATCTCCAGCGGGAAGTACTCAACTTGAAAGCAGACATGGTGAAACAAGGGAACGATCTTCGAGCTGATATGAGAAACACTTTGGCAAGTGAAACGAATGACTTAAGGAACATGATAGCTATTTTCTTCCAAGGTAATCAACCCTCTTCTTCGGGTACTCTTTCGAGTAACACCGTTGCTAATATAATAGGGGAGATGAAAGCAATCACCACTCGCAGTGGAAAAGGTTTAAAGGAACCCGAGCTTCCTACACCTACACCGGTGATTGTGACAAAGGAAAACGAGTCTCCTTCTCCGAATCCTCCATCTGCTATTCCTCCAACTTCTACTTCTCCAATTCCACCACCTTCTACTTCTACCCCTCCACCACCCAAGGATGTGAGTGAGACTTCTATCCCAAAGCCTTCATCTCAACCCAACATACCTTATCCTTTGAGGTTGAGGACAGAGAAATTGAAGAACAAGGATGATATTTAGGTTTCGAACTTTCTTAAAATGTTCAAACAACTGAATTTCAATATATATTTTGCTGAGGCTCTCGCTCACATGCCCAAATATGCAAAAATGTTTAAAGATCTTCTCAGTGATAAGGAGAAACTTCTCGATATTTCTCAGACCCAACTTAATGAGAATTGCTCCGCCGTTCTCTTAAGGAAATTGCCCACCAAACTTGGTGATCCGGGTCGTTTCTTGATTCCTTGCAACTTCCCGGGAGTAGAGAATTGCATGGCTCTAGCCGATCTAGGTGCTAGTATCAACTTAATGCCTTTAAGTGTTTGGAAGCAATTGTCTCTCCCCGAGCTAGTCCACACACGAATGACTTTGGAATTAGCCAACCGTACGGTTGCTTATCCAGTGGGGATAGCCGAAGACGTCTTCGTTGGAGTCGATAAATTCACCTTCCCGGTGGATTTTGTTGTCGTTGACTTCGAGATGGATCCCCGTGTTCCATTAATCGTTGGACGTCCGTTCCTGAGGACCGGTTGCACTCTCATCGATGTAGCCATTGGCGAATTAATCATGAGAGTTGGTGATGATAAAGTCGTCTTCAACATGGGTAAACTTTCTAAACAGCCTTCGGAAAACGAGAGTGTTAATTTCATTGATGTTCTTGATGAGGCTTGTGAAGAACATTTCAAAGACGCTTGTAAAAGTGGTTCTTCTTCTCTACCCAATGTTGAGACCGTTGCCTCAATTGCTCCGTCATTGACTCCTTTTGGAGAAAGTGAGTTGGATGATTTTGAAGCTAGCCTGGGTCCTCTCGATCTTAAGTATGATGGTTCTCCCACTGACTGGGATGAAGACATTCGTACCATTGAGAAACTTATCAATGAGGACCATACCTCTTCCCCATCTCCTAAGGATGTCTCTACCGATGATCCGAAAGTGACTATGCATTCCATCAAAAATCCTCCGGATTTAGAGCTTAAGGACCTGCCGTCTCATCTCGAGTAAGTGTTCCTTGACGACAACAAGACATCTCCGGTCATCATAGAAAAGGACTTGCAAGAAGAAGAAAAATCCCGACTTATCGCCGTGCTGAAGAATCACAAGAAATAGATTGCTTGGAAGATCTCTGATATTCGTGGAATTGATCCTCACTTCTGCACTGTCACACCCCACCATGGCGGAACATGGGGCGCGACGTATGGATATCATCACAACATGGCGTGTATATAGAGATAACTATATGAAATAAGAAATGTCGTAAAAATGGTGACACGAAGGTCATGACAATATCTAAACAAATGCAAGGGGTCTAGGTAAGTAAGTAACAGTCCTACTTCTTACCCAATACAACAAATATCATACCAAAACAATCATATGTGTGCCACAGTATCACTTATTAAAATGAGCAAACAAATAAAACTAAGAAGGAAACGGGGATATCCTTCTATATGCATTCCTACTCTCTCCAAGTCCTAGCCACTTAAGTTCTCATGCTTAACCATAGTATCACCTGAAAGAGACACTAAAACACGTCAACATAAAGTTGGTGAGAGTGATAGGTTTAGACTCCAACACAAGACAAGTCATAAGCTGTGAATACCATAAACCAATAAACATATGGAAAATGCGCTACAATCATGTACTAACAACTAGCATTCAAGTTCAATCAATCGTTACAATTCCAAAGCATCACGCCTTACCAACAATCATAATTTCCAAGGCATCACGCCTTACAAACAATCACAATTTCCAAGGCATCACGCATTACCAACAATCACAATTTCCAAGGCATCACGCCTTACCAACAATCACAATTTCCAAGGCATCACGCCTTACCAACAATCACAATTTCCAAGGCATCACGCCTTATCATTAACCATAGGTCCCATAGGCGCCCATACACCTATGTACCTTTCCAATCCAGATCACACACAAACAAGAATCACATAGCAGTTAATCACATAAATGTACACACAAGTCCATCTCAAACCTTAAACATTCACAACATTAATTTAGAAAATAATTCAACACAGTGTCTCTTCCATCCCATCTAGAAGTCAAAATCAATAGTAAACATGGGACTATGAAACTCACCTGATAGCTTATTCACAAGTCCTCGCACTAGCAACAAGCTAACAAACCAAAAACACGAAATCAATACACGAACCTATCACTAAGATGGCTCATCAACCTATGATGGACATCTAGTCTATTCCCATATAAAAACCTCATTGATAAGCTCTAACCATCCCATTAACATTCCCTAACAAGTCCTTAACTTGATTAAGTTTAATAACTATCTCGTTCATATTTTACACAAATCAGTCCCAGTTTTTAAGTCTCAAAACCTTAAGTCAAAAGTCCACTTAAACATACCCATGGTTTCTGTAAAAGAAATATTCATACCCTTACATATGTTGGCTAACACCTCCCACTTTCCCTAACTTTAAATCTACTGTTAAGGCCCCGATATACATATATCTACTTTTGTCATTCCAGATTTCCTGGTTTTAAACGTACTAAACGTTTGTTACCATTAAGGGGTCTTACCCTAAACCACAACCTTAGCCCAAGTGCAGATACTTACTACAATATATAAACCATCTCTCACGTTCGTGAGAAGATCCCAATGCAACCCTAAGTACCCCAAACAACCCAAAACTTAAAAAGAAAACAGGCTGAATTCAAAACTGTTTTGACCTCCGACTGTTGTAACCTGTGTTTGACCCACTTCCCGACCTCCAATTTAGTTCTCGTTTCTTGCATTGTAAATCCACTTCAAATATCTTTCCAGGGGTACTTGGATCATAAAATAAGAGTGTATAGAACTCCCGATATGATCAAAACAATTGACTCAAAATTCTGCCCAGTTTTTAAAAACGGGTTTAAAAAAATCAACCTCATTAATTAACCCTAATCCCTCTAATTACAAGCCCTGATTTATGTAATCATTATAACACCATGAATATAACATTAATTTAATGTTCTTAAATTAAACCCTAACCTAAATCCATCATAAAATGATTATAAAAACATAAAAACAATTAAATTAAAAAGGGTTATGAAGGTTTACCTTTGATTTATGAAAACCCCCAAAATTATAAAGAACCCTAAAAACCCTCATGAAAACCCACGAATTTTTTTAATCTCCAAGGAATAATAGTGAATTTTGATTGTTATTAAAAACAATATATAGGGTGTACATAAAATCCTAATCCAAAAATAAGTCCACTTTCCTTTTTCCCTCTTTTTCCCTTTTTCCCTTCTTTTCTGCGTCCAAAACCGACTATGCACCCTGACAATTCGTTTTTTTTTCCTTTTTATTATTAATATATGTATTAATAATATTACCTTAATTTTCCTTAATTTATTTCAGCTCCTAAAGCCTCCAAAACCTCAAAACCGTAAAACTAGTCAGTTTTTACGCGATTACCGTAAAACACGTAAAATATACACTTTTAAAAAAAATCTCAAATTTTGAAATAAACTTTATAACTAAGTCCTAAATGACTTAAAACCATCTCAAAAAATATTCATATGGATAATTACCTCACCCGAGACCTCTAAATGCTAAACCGTAAATCCTAAAAAATACACTATTACGATAATACTTATACGTATACGTAAACACCAAAATATCACCATTTCATTTCATAGTCACTAATTGTGAGCTCATGAACATGAAATAACCGTTCCTCGATTTACTTATGAGTACTTCTATACTCATAAATGATAACCACACCAACCTCGTTCACACAAAATAAACACGTAAACACACAATTCAAGTAAGCACACATAAAATAACTTAAAAGTAAGACCAAGTGACAAATCCAAAACCTAGGGTTGTCACATCACTCCCTCCTAATAGAAATCTCGTCCCTAGATTTACTCCCAAACTTCAACTTATTCTCAGCAAACAAACGAGGATACATATCCCTGATAAAACCTCCACGTTCAAACGTGAACTTAGTTTATACTAAAATAATCTCAACCAACAAGACATGAGCCTTAACCGTCCGCAAGGAAACTTATTAAAACCATAAAGTTATGTAACCAACCTAACTAAATCTCGCAACTCATCAAACAAGAACTGTCTTGAAACCAAGTTAGGAGCCATCACATAACTCGACGGGTTTAAAACTGTCACCCCCGATTTCAGTCTTACTCATAAATACCATAAATCAAAACTCATCAAATATAACCACGTATTCTAAAGTCTAAAGAACTCTCACATTCCATCCCAACTCATCTCTATGTTAACCCTCCAAGTGTTCATTACCAAAAAATACCCAAAACACAAGTTTAATCAATGTTGTCCGAAAATTAACCTTGAACTCGACACTTGCACAATTAATTCGACCAAGCTACTGACTTCTAATTACCAAACTTTCTGAATATTTGAAAAGTACGTTACGATTAGATAATTTTAGGCTTTGAATCACTCAAAAAGCTTTAAAAACGAATAAGTTATGACCAAAACGATTTTACCTAAAATCTGCCAAGACATTAGCGACAGTTTTCTAACATTTTAACGACGAATTTTGACAGTTTAGCGACAGTTTCTGCCTACTTCGATTTATACCCAAAAAACGATTTTAAACCCTAATTTATTTTAATTCTAGAAAATTAAAACTCTCACCCATCATATGATTAAATACATGACTTTAACATATTTAATTTAATAAAAAAAATTTCTAACTAAAGAACAATAACTTTAGGTGATTAAAACCAAAATATTTTAAAATAAACAAGCCATGCTTAAATGTAAAAAAAAAAATATTATATTCCACTTTATTTCAAACACGTTTTCGACACTTTACCCTCATTTTATGGACTACCAACAACTAATTTTTTTTTACTATTTGCAAGTTCCATTTTTTTACCATGTAAGACTCAAAACAAAAGATATCGTTATTCCAAAATAAATCTTCACCCTCCCAATAGCTTCTACACCAAAGTGCCGTACAAACAACCACGTGAAATGAGAACTCGGTAAATGCGCTACTATAGAAGTTGAACATCCCAAAGAGAAAAGAGCTAGAAAACCATCCTAAGAATACAACCGATAAGTAGAAGGGATATATACATATATAGGCATACGCGTACATACACTCAAATCCATCCAACGTATACTATACAAACATGTATTAACCCTCTTCCATGCAACCATACTCAGGAATCCATTAATGTTGTGGTACTTGTATAACTATGTTGGCCACCATACATATACCAGTCCCCTTTCACTAATGCACTCCCTCCTATGATGACACTTATAAGAATTAATACTACACATAACACATCAGTCTACCAACTCAAATAAGCACATAGATCCTACAACTCATATAAGCACATAACCGTAACATAAAGTAAGATCCAAAATCCATGTATTAGAATAACGTAGCCAATGCATGAAACATATAAACTCGTAATCCAGCTGAACCATCGTAGACAAAATTCAAAATGTATAAAGAACATGAAAACGTAATTAAACGGAATCCAACAATGACGAACGTATACGACTATAGTTCAACCCGCACTATTCAAAACTCGTAAAGAAAATAACATGTAGTTAAGTATGAACCATAGTAGTTCATAACCTAACAAATACTGCGAAAATAATAATCAAACACATCAATTACTATAAAATGCACACATACTCCTATGACGCCTATATGCAGGGACCCTTAAGCTATAACTAGGCTACACGACTAGGCAACCTAATTCTCTATAACCATTGTCTCAGATACCATTCTGTCACACCACACCATGGCGGAACATGGGGCGCGACGTATGGATATCATCACAACATGGCGTGTCTATAGAGATAACTATATGAAATAAGAAATGTCATAAAAATGGTGACACGAAGGTCATGAAAATATCTCAACAAATGCAAGGGGTCTAGGTAAGTAAGTAACAGTCCTACTTCTTACCCAAGACAACAAATATCATACCAAAACAATCATATGTGTGCCACAGTATCACTTATTAAAATAAGCAAACAAATAAAACTAAGAAGGAAACGGGGATATCCTTCTACTTTCCATTCCTCGTGAGCCACTGATTTCTATGCATTCCTACTCTCTCCAAGTCCTAGCCACTTAAGTTCTCATGCTTAACCATAGTATCACCTGAAAGAGACACTAAAACACGTCAACATAAAGTTGGTGAGAGTCATAGGTTTAGACTCCAACACAAGACAAGTCATAAGCTGTGAATACCATAAACCAATAAACATATGGACAATGCGCTACAATCATGTACTAACAACTAGCATTCAAGTTCAATCAATCATTACAATTCCAAGGCATCACGCCTTACCAACAATCACAATTTCCAAGGCATCACGCCTTACCAACAATCACAATTTCCAAGGCATCACGCCTTACCAACAATCACAATTTCCAAGGCATCACGCCTTACCAACAATCAGAATTTCCAAGGCATCACGCCTTATCATTAACCGTAGGTCCCATAGGCGCCCATACACCTATGTACCTTTCCAATCCATATCACACACAAACAAGAATCACATAGCAGTTAATCACATAAATGTACACACAAGTCCATCTCAAACCTTAAACATTCACAGCATTAATTTAGAAAATAATTCAACACAGTGTCTCTTCCATCCCATCTGGAAGTCAAAATCAATAGTAAACATGGGACTATGAAACTCACCTGATAGCTTCTTCACAAGTCCTCGCACTAGCAACAAGCTAACAAACCAAAAACACGAAATCAATACACGAACCTATCACTAAGATGGCTCATCAACCTATGATGGACATCTAGTCTATTCCCATATAAAAACCTCATTGATAAGCTCTCAGCATCCCATTAACCTTCCCTAACAAGTCCTTAACTTGATTAAGTTTAATAACTATCCCGTTCATATTTTACACAAATAAGTCCCAGTTTTTAAGTCTCAAAACTTTAAGTCAAAATTCCACTTAAACATACCTATGGTTTCTGTAAAAGGAATATTCATACCCTTACATATGTTGGCTAACACCTCCCACTTGCCCCTAACCTTAAAGCTACCATTAAGGGGTCTTACCCTAAACCACAACCTTAGCCCAAGTGCAGATACTTACTATAATATATAAACCATCTCTCACGTTCGTGAGAAGATCCTAATGCAACCCTAAGTACCCCAAACAACCCAAAACTTAAAAAGAAAACAGGCTGAATTCAAAACTGTTTTGACCTCCGACTGTTGTAACCTGTTTTTGACCCACTTCGCGACCTCCAATTTTATTCTCGTTTCTTGCATTGGAAAGCCACTTCAAATATCTTTCCAGGGGTACTTGGATCGTAAAATAAGAGTGTATAGAACTCCCGATATGATCAAAACAATTGACTCAAAATTCTGCCCAGTTTTTAAAAACGGGTTTAACGAAATCAACCTCATTAATTAACCCTAATCCCTCTAATTACAAGCCCTAATTTATGTAATCATTATAACACCATTAATATAACATTAATTTAATGTTCTTAAATTAAACCCTAACTAAATCCATTATAAGATGATTATAAAAACATAAAAACAATTAAATTAAAAAGGGTTATGAAGGTTTACCTTTGATTTATGAAAACCCCCAAAATTATGAAGAACCCTAAAAACCCTCATGAAAACCCACGAATTTTTTTAATCTCCAAGGAATAATAGTGAATTTTGATTGTGATTAAAAACAATATATGAGGTGTACAAAAAATCCTAATCCAAAAATAAGCCCACTTTCCTTTTTTCCCTCTTTTTTCCTTTTTCCCTTCTTTTCTGCGTCCAAAACCGACTATGCACCCTTACAATTCGTTTTTTTTTCCTTTTTATTATTAATATATGTATTAATAATATTACCTTAATTTTCCTTAATTTATTTCAGCTCCTAAAGCCTCCAAAACCTCAAAACCGTAAAACTAGTCAGTTTTTACGCGATTACCGTAAAAGACGTAAAATATACACTTTTAAAAAAAATCTCAAATTTTGAAATAAACTTTATAACTAAGTCCTAAATGACTTAAAACCATCCCGAAAAATATTCATATGGATAATTACCTCAACCAAGACTTCTAAATGCTAAACCGTAAATCCTAAAAAATACACTATTACGATAATACTTATACGTATACGTAAACACCAAAATATCACCATTTCATTTCATAGTCACTAATTGTGAGCTCATGAACATGAAATAACCGTTCCTCGATTTACTTATGAGTACTTCTATACTCATAAATGAAAACCACACCAACCTCGTTCACACAAAATAAACACGTTAACACACAATTCAAGTAAGCACACATAAAATAACTTAAAAGTAAGACCAAGTGACAAATCCAAAACCTAGGGTTGTCACATGCACACACAAAATTCTCATGGAGGACGACTTTAAACCCACTATTCAATGTCAAAGAAGGGTGAATCCTAAGATCCATGACGTTATCAAAAAAGAGGTTATCAAACTTCTTGATGCGGGAATGATCTATCCTATCTTGGATTCACCATGGGTTAGTCCCGTCCATTGTGTGCCTAAGAAAGGCGGAATTACCGTTGTTCCCAACGAAAACAACGAGTTGATTCCTACTCGTCTCGTTACAGGGTAGAGAGTTTGTATAGACTACCGCAAACTCAATGATGCTACGAGAAAGGATCATTTTCCCCTTCCTTTCATGGACCAAATGCTTGAACGTCTAGCGGGTAATGACTATTACTGCTTTTTGGATGGTTTCTCCGGGTATTTTCAAATTCCCATCGATCCCAAAGACCAAGAGAAAACCACATTCACTTGTCCTTATGGAACATTTGCCTATAAAAGAATGCCTTTCGGCTTATGCAATGCTCCTGGGACATTCCAAAGGTGTATGATGGCTATCTTCCATGACATGGTTGAAGAAACTATGGAAGTCTTCATGGATGATTTCTCGGTTTATGGCGATTCTTTCTCTCCTTGCCTTGCCAATTTAGAACGTATGCTTAAGCGGTGTGGAGACACTCGCCTTGTTCTAAATTGGGAAAAATGCCATTTCATGGTAAAAGAGGGCATCGTGCTAGGACACAAAATCTCCAAAGCCGGTATTGAAGTGGACCGTGCTAAAGTCGATGTTATTGCTAAATTGCCTCCACCTTCAACCGTGAAGGGTGTGAGAAGTTTCCTCGGTCATGCGGGCTTCTATCGTCGGTTCATCCAAGATTTCTCTAAAATCGCTCGCCCGATGACCCACCTCTTGGAAAAAGATACTCCTTTCATCTTTTCCAAAGAGTGTCTTGAAGCCTTCAATCTTCTAAAGGATAAGCTAACTAAGGCACCGGTCTTGGTTACCCCTAATTGGGAGCTGCCTTTCGAGTTGATGTGTGATGCTAGCGACTTTGCTATTGGAGCGGTTTTGGGCCAAAGAGTGAACAAACACTTCCAACCAATCCATTATGCTAGGAAGACAATGACGGGGGCTCAATTGCATTATACGACAACCAAAAAAGAGCTTTTAGCTGTTGTCTATGCTTTTGAAAAATTTCTCCCCTATCTTGTCCTTTCTAGCACCATCGTGTATACCGATCATTTCGCGTTAAAGTACTGGATGACTAAGCAAGATTCTAAGCCAAGACTTCTTCGTTGGGTTTTGCTCCTTCAAGAATTCAACATTGAAATTTGTGATAAAAGGGAGCTGAAAACCTAGCCGCGGATCATCTCAGTAGACTTGAGGATCCTTATCAAGGGGATCATCCGAACAAAGAGATCAATGACTCTTTTCCCCTTGAGGCCTTAATGTCTCTCAATTCTAATCTCGATGACACCCTGTGGTTTGCGGACATTGCAAACTACTTAGCGGGTGGGATTATCAAGGAAGGGCTCACGTCCCAACAAAAGAAAAAGTTCTTTAAAGATATTGAACATTATTTCTGGGACGACCCTTACCTTTTCAAACAATGTGCTGATCTGATCATTCGTCGATGTGTTGATGGACCGACATCTTTGCAAATCCTTGCTGCTTGCCATAAAGGACCCACCGGTGGTCACTTTGGTCCCAACTACACCGCTAAGAAAGTGTTCGACTATGGATTCTATTGGCCCACCATTTATCGTGACGCTCACGAAATGGTTAAGCATTGTGATGCTTGCCAACGCCAAGGCAAGATCACACATAAAGATGAGATGCCTCAAAATTTCATACAAGAATGTGAAATCTTTGACGTATGGGGCATCGACTTTATGGGGCCATTTCCATCCTCCAAAGGGAACAAGTACATCCTCGTAGCCGTTGACTACGTATCCAAATGGGTTGAAGCTAAGGCTCTTCCTACGAACGATGCGAGGGTGGTTGTGAACTTTTTGAAGCAGCTTTTCCCTCGATTCGGCGTTCCTCGTGCTATAATCAGTGACCGCGGGACTCATTTTTGCAATGATCAATTCACAAGAGTCATGGCTAAGTACGGCGTTAATCACCGTCTTTCCACCGCCTGTCATCCCCAAACCAACGGTCAAGCCGAGATTTCCAACCGTGGATTGAAGCGAATTTTGGAGCGTACTGTGGGAGAGCATCGTGCCGCGTGGGCCGATAAGTTAGATGATGCTCTGTGGGCTTTCCGTACTGCTTATAAGACCCCGATCGGTTGTACACCTTATCGTCTTGTGTACGGGAAAGCATGCCACCTCCCTATTGAGCTGGAACATAAGGCGTACTGGGCCTTGAAGTGGGCTAACTTCAACATCAACAAAACCGGTGATCTCCGCAAGATTCAACTCAACGAGCTTAATGAACTGAGGAATGAAGCTTACGAGAATTCACTGATCTACAAAGAGAAGACCAAGATCATCCATGATGCAAGAATTAAGAACCGAGAGTTCCACGTTGGTGATCAAGTCTTACTTTTTAACTCTCGGTTGAAGATCTTCTCTGGCAAGTTGAAGAGCCGCTGGTCTGGTCCATTCACTGTCACCAAAGTCTTTCCATATGGCACCATTGAGCTTGCTCAACCAAATGGGCCTAATTTCAATGTGAAAGGCCAGCGTTTGAAGATGTACTTTGGTGAGGAAATCTCGCATGAGATGATTCCATCCCTCACCACGTTTCCCATGAACTAAATTTGGGTCGAGTCAGGCTCGTGACTCGTTGAACAAAAACAAGCGCTTCTCGGGAGGCAACCCGTGTTCTATCCTTTACTGGTTTCATAATAAGTGTAGGGGGATCCCCGTATGTGTTTGTTGTCTTGTTTCTTATCTTGTGCAGGGATTCAAGCTTCAAAGAGCATCTTGATGACTTTTGACGAACCGTGATCCCGTGTTCCTATCTTCCCGGTTCTATCCTAAACTCTTGTGATTCAATATTTCATATTTTATATGTTCACATTGAATTCACTTTAGTTGTCCTTTCCTTAGCAAGATTTAAACAAAGTGCACAATGTCATAAGTGTAGGGGAGTTCACTCCCACATGCTTAAACATTAAGGACAATGTTTATCTCAAGTGTAGGGGGACTTCTATCGAAGTAAGTGGTCTTTTCCATGAATTTGCCCTCATTTTAACCGGAAAATTTGATTTTTCGACATTTTTCAAAATTTTTAATCTATTTTGGCCTAGTTGTATAGTTGTATTCTCCTTTGTTATAGTTATTTTCTTTCCTTGCTTAAATAAAGTGGTTTTAAATTTTTTAGTCATGAACATTTTGACTCAACCCGAGTTTACTTATCTAAGTTTACTCTAGCTAGTATCCTTAACGTGTTTAAGTCAAGTTTTGCTAGACTTTTATATAGGGAGCTATAAAACGCGAAAGTCTTAACTCTCACGGTTTAAGAACAAGAACTTTTCGCAAGTTCCCATAATTGACCCTAGAGAGTCGTTTATCAAGGGAACTTTAAAATGTGATTTCTAAACTTGAAAAAGTCTAAGAATTTGCAAGATCCTATAGATGACTCGAAAACCAAAAACTTTGATTTAATAGGCTAAGCATCCACGAGTCTCATTCCTTGAGATTTTAAACTGTGGAGAACGAGAGATGATAGAGCCAATTATAAGTTCGGTATTCTTTCGTGAATTTATGTGAGTTGATTATAAGCCTATTCTCCCATCGCTTGTTAATAAATTTATCTGCAATAAATAAGGTTGTACGATTTAAAAGGTTACTTAGCTTCTAGCCCAAGATCGTTTAAAAGTTGCTCGGTACGGATTAGAGTTCATAGCCAAGGCATAACTTATTGAAGCGGGATGCGAAGATTGGCGAGTCCGAAAAGGCCCTTACAAGGCATGAGGGCTACATTTTGTTGCTAAAGATCCAAAAGTGATGTGAAGAATCATTTATCGAAAATCAATATGAAGGATCAAGAGACACGACGAAAAGCAAGAACTCCCCAAAAGATCATGGAGAAGTCCATCCAAAAAGGCCCTAACAAGGAATGAGGATAAATAGATACAAGTCCAAAAAGGAGGCGGATCGTTGTATATCAAAGTCCAAAATAAAGATTGGAGAAAAATGAAGAAGTCGTGGTCCAAGTATGAAGAATCTCTCAAAACTTTAAGTGAAGAAATTCCTATTATGAAGAGAAGGCCATTATTTCATGAACGTCTCTCAAGATTTGAAGTATGAAGTCGCTGCCAAATATCGGTCCGAGAAAGGTCTCAAATCGTGAAGCGAGTTATGCCAAGATATGAACTTTATGAGGTCCTGAGAAGCAGTTTTAAAAGATTTTGTCCTTTAGCTAACTATTGATTAAATCGTGCACTTTATTTTCGGCCTAACTAACTATCGAAATAAGTCAAACAATGCATCCTCGTGATCATTCAAGACAAAAATAAAATATAAGAGATACACCTAGGAATAAGGGAGTCTAAGTAAATAATTGGCCCACATGAATTCGTGTTAGTCTGCTAACTTATAATAACAATGATCTCGTTTTTAAGCTTGGTATAGGGAACGTGAAACTTGAGGATGATAAACGTTCATGGCTGCCAAAACCCAATGTAAGTCTTTAATTTCTTTACTTGTTTTTATCTTTTTATGATTAGTATTTAATAAAGGCCAAATTGGGTTATTTATGATGGAAAATGTAAACCGTACGTTAAAATTAATGCATTGCATGAGGGCATTGCAATGGTCAAGTGTAGGGGATTTAATAAGTGTGAAAACAGTTATCCTTTTACCACTTATTTCCAATAAAAACAAGACCCAAACGTGTATTTTATGTCGTAAAAGTCAGAATTATGCGTGGTTTGTGTTTTTATTGTGTTTTAGGACCAAAAGATGAAAAAGGAAGAAAACACGGGCTTTCACGGGCTTTTATCAAAGAAAACGGGAAAAGACGAAGTCAAAAGATCAAGAGTGCAACAAGAACGGAAGTCCAAGGCCTATTCTGAAGATTTATCAAAGAAAAATTCTAAAGACGAAAGTTTAATGAAGTCGAAGAACCCAAGTCTAAATTAAAGAAGAAAATTATCAAGACAAGTTCAAATCCCGAGACGACGACAAGAAAAGACAAAGAATTAAATCGAGTCGAGAAGACGTGAAGAAAGAAAGAAAGAAGATGCAACACATGCACCCCTTCCCACTTTTCCCTATAAATACCCTCCTAATACACATTAGGAGGGTGGTTAGTTTTTAGTTTTAGTTTTTCATTTGTCACTTTTCTTTTTAGTTTTTAGAGAGAGAAAGTTCTCCACTTTCTCTCACTAAGTTTTTATCTTCTCTTTCTTTTAATCTCTCAAGATTAAACTCTTTGTATTGTTGATTTCATTAATCAAGTAAGTTTAAGCTTTTAATCTTTCATCTCATTCTACCTTTCTTTGATTTTTAGATTAATTTTGGTGCGAATCTCATTTGATCCGTGTTGTTCTTAATGATTTCGTGCTTAAAAGTTAATCTTTTTATGCTTACATAAGCTTTCATTCGATTGAGCTTTAAGTTCCTTGTGCTTATTGGCTTATTCGTTCTTTTATCTTATTTAGTTTTAAAAGTTTTCTTAAAAATTTCATCTTTTTATGATTTGATTTAAAGGTTTGCGTATTTTATGTTTGGATAAGTTGTTGATTGTGCTTATTTAGTATATTTCACTTTTAATTTGAGGTAGTCTTGGGGTGAGCTTATCAATATAGCTTATTTCCTAGCTTTTTGCCGAATCCCATATATATCGGAAAGGGTCTAAACCCCTTTCCGATCAGCTTATTCCGACCACCACCATCCCCCTCTTTCCGATTGTCAAATCGGAAAAGGGTTTAGTTGTTCCGATTGGGGGTGTTTTCTAACATTCCGATTGGGTCTTTTTGCTTATTCCGATTGGGGATGTTTTGATACATTCCGATCAGGTGTCTTCCAAACATTCCAATTATATGAATTTTAGATTATTCCGATTTGGGTGGTTTTGTTGACATTCCGACGAGAGTTATTTCAAGTATTCCGACGAGAGTTGTTTGCAATATTCCGATTGGACCTATTTTCCCTGCATTCCGATCACTCCTTTTTTAGGTGTATTCCGATCAGCCTTACTTTCCGACCACATATTCCGATCAGAGTTACATTTTGCTTTCCGATGGTTTTAGTTTCTTGTTTTCTTTACAAAGTTTCTAAGTGTTAGTTTTATTTAGTGTTCAAGTATTTTTCTTATATTGCCTTTAAGTTTTCAAGCATTTATTTTTAACTCATTATTTTAGTATAATCTTTAAACTTCGACTTTACTCAACGACACTTACTTATTTGCTATTAGTTTAAAATATATAATCAACCAAACCATTTACCATTCCACCAAGAACAATTGAGTCGCACTTTGAACCAATAGTCAATTAGAAGAGATCGGACGATAAGATTTTATACTTAGCCAAAAGTTGTGTATTAAATGGAAATGCTTTATTATTAAAACGACGCGACTTTTAAGCGTTGTCTATGATGTGAGTAATGTGCTATCCCGTAACACCAACTAGTCTTCCGCTGTACCGAGTTGTATAAATTTGTGGGTGTTACAATTTAGCTCAAATATGTGTGAAGTTGTGTTTTGTGTTGTTAGTTAGCCAAGAACAAGAAAAGTGAAGAAAAGAAAGAATAATTGACGATTCATGCATATACGAAGGAATCCCGACTAGCTACAAGCTTTGAAGATCAATTCCGGATGCAAGAACAAGTGTTTTCAAGAGGTGTACAAGTCACTCAGCATGGAAGTTGCCACTGGCGGAATACAAGTTGCCACCATCAAAACACATCCAACTTGCCACCATCACATTAGAGCTGATTTGCCTCCAACATGACTCAAGTTGCCTCCATCATGAGTGAAGTCGCCAACAACATTTGTCTAGACAAAATTGTGTCCACATTCATGCAAGCTTCTTTGGAGCATTCTAGAACAACTTTGGCTACAAGTAACTTGCTTTGGTTCCAAGTACATTCCTTTGGCTCCAAGTTCATGCATTGATGACCAAGGCCTTAATTCATCTATAAATAAGACCCTTGGGGTATGAAACCATAACACTTTCATTAGTAACTTCATTATTCATCAATAAAACTCTCTTTTGGGTTAAAAAGTTGATGTGGCAGAAACTCAAAAACGAAGAAAACGTGAAGCCATTTGTCTAAGCGTTGACAAGTGTAATCCAGGCGTTGTCAAGAGTAAATCAGGCGTTGACAGAAGTCAACAAAAGTCAAACGCTGTTGGAAGCTTCTATTTAGGATAAGTATGCAGAATATATTTTGTATTAGTTATTTAAATAGAAGATATTCATGTTTATTCATAGTTATCTTTTTTAAAACACTAATCCTTACACTATAAAAGGAACCAAGGGTTATTAGGTTTTTCATAACTTTCATATACAATGTAAACCTAAAGCGTGTGTTGCACTAGACATGGGATTAATGTATACACGTCTAGTGGTTGTTGATTATTAATATAATTAGCAACCCTTTTTTTTAATTCATGTGTCTTGTGCCCTAAACACCTTGTTAATGGTTATTGTTCTAATTCTGCTTTGATTATGTTAATCATATGAACAATGGTCATTCCTAGTAGCTAAAAGATCGAGGAAACCAAGGTTTCCGCAGTTGGTATCAGAGCCTCGTGGCTCGTGATGCTAGGACCAACAAGGTGTTCGTGTTTCGAGAAGAAAAGAAAAATCCGTCTAGGGTTTTTTGGACGTTTTTGTGTGCGCATCAGTATTAAGAAGGCCATAACTTTTTATTGAACCGTTGGGTCGTCACGAAAATTCTTCCGTGTATTCTATACACATATATCTAGACATCCACTGGAGGGATTGTCAATAACTATCCTCAAGAAAGAGTTATAGCGCGTCGAAATTAGCAGTAGGAAGAAGTGTTCACATGCAGTTTTCTGTGGACAGCCATATTTAAAACATGATTTCCCCTTCGTTAACCGTTGGATCATCGTGAAATTTTTGCTGTAGTTTCTTGACACTTGTGTCTAGGATCTCACTGAAGGGATCTTTGATCTGAACTCTCATGAAGACGCTATTCAACGTCAAAATTCACTGGTTAAGGTATTGATGTTTTTGCTTTTTCACATGAAATCATGAACTAGGGTTACACAAACCCTAGATCGACATAAAAAGCAGAAGGTTATGAGGTTTGTGGCTGTTGTGATTCAAGATAATACATGATCTAAGGTTCATCTACAAACCCTAAATTAGGGTTTCGGTGCATAATATTTTAATCCTAGATCGATTGGTTCAAGTTTTTGGTGTTTGCTGGTGCGATGTAACAAGCTGCTATAAAGATGAACTATTGAGGTTGTGATATATTTTTACTGGACGAGAATAGCGTGTAACCTTGAATGCATGAATGAACTGTTCACGTGCTAATTGATTTGGGATTATTATATATATGACGCAGCCATTATATGCCTGTATGGTCATATGGGATATCTAGAACAAGTATATTACGTGAGATTGAATATCAAGAAAGGAAAGAAAATAAGTGACATATTCATGTTCTGTATATACAAAAGTGAATCTCACACATTTGGCTTCACGTGGGTCCTAAGCAGAACGAAAAAATATTTGTTTTCCACTTTAGTTTAAATGTTGACTTATGAGAAGTATAAGTATAAAGAAAGTGGAGGCATTGGAGTCAATGATAAACAAAGGCAGATTAATTAATTCGATCATTATTGGTGCACATGGGTTTATATACAAAGCTAGTGTACAAGCGGACGTGGATACACATAAAATTCGTCCTTGTTTGTGTTCACACGTGTAGGTCTACGAATTCTATGGATTTGGTAAATGAAGGATTAGATCTATTGATTAATGGTGGAAATGGGGAAGGAGGAAGATGAAGTATAGAGAGAGAAAGGAGAGGGAAGAAAAGTAGAGAGAGAAAGTGATTAGATTAATGAAAAGATGTAAATGAATGAACTAACCAACCCCTCCTAACATGCTAGGAGGGGTATATATATATAGCCCACCCTACATGTGGGCTATATGGACTATACACTTACAAAGTGGATCACGAGCCCATTACATAATTATCATTGGAGCGACCGATCCTTCATAAATACGTAAAACGTATTTCCAACAATCTCCCCCTAAGGGAGGTCGCTCCAAGTTACAAAGTTCTAAATATTCTATGGCTCGTGATCTATGCTAATAATGATGTGACCGAGACTTCCTTTGGGAAAACATATTTCCAACAATCTCCCCCTAAGGGAGGTCACACCATTTTACAAAATCTTAAACCTAGCATACTATGCTTGAGTCTTCGATCTTGTTCTTGTGAATATGCTTGATGTGATCTTTGACTTTAGTCTTGAGCATGTTTCCTTGCCTTGACCTTGTGCATTCATCACTTGTGAAATTTGCCTCTTCGTGACTTCATGTTCCACATACTTATACCTTTAAATTCTTGAAAGCTTCAGAGTTTGATACAGCGGAAGACTTGACCTTCAGACTTTCTTGAATTTGTTGAAGTACTAAGTGTATGTAGTATAAGCATGTGGTGACGACTTCTTCTGGATTATACACCGCAATGCCACCTTCTTGTTACGCTGCATAAGACAGTTAGCAACAAACCATATACACGGATGAAATTGCCTTGAACATTTCATTCTAATTCGATAGCATTTTACCTCCGGTCGGTGAAGACCGTTGGACGATATTAAATATCGTACTTGTGACAGGTAGTTTCAATAAAGAACCTCCTTGACAAGATTTCGCGGGTAAACCCGTTCTCTTTACTCGACCGTCCAAAGCTGACTGCGAACGTAAAGAGTGAATCATTTGGATAATAATATCCGCATGATTTGAAGCCGTCAATTCATGTTCCTGGAACAAGTGAAGTTCAATTAAGAACCGCACCATCGTTGCTTTCCAGTTGTCACTAGCTTGATTCGTATAGAATCTTGCAAGTTACCTACCAAGTGCTGTTTGATGTTAACACTAGAAGGATTTCCATTCGTCACAGTAAATACTTAATAGTATTACTCTGAATGTTCTGGCAAGATCACTAAGATATTGCGTAGAGGCCTGGAACGTGTTTAAATTCATTTAAGAATTAAACCACTGTTGCTTTCCAGTTATCACAAGTTTGATTCATAAAGAATCGCACAAGTCACCTACCATGAGCTTTTTTATATTCGCTCAAGAAGGATTTCCATCTTCATTGTAAATACTTTCGTATTACTCAGATGTTCAGGCAAGATCATGAAGATTTTGCGTAGGACTCTTAAGATCTTTCTTACTTTTCACATTGTGTGAACAAGCAAGGAATAATGAAAGTGTGTCCTAATGAGATATTTGATGATCTCAAATGGCTCTAGACTCGATCGTGCATTTTGGATTTTAGTGATCGGAGGCTGGAGAGGAGTGCCACCTTTTCAATACCAATTTATTCGGAGTGAATAAATCAATAGATAATGTGTTGTCTCCGTGTGATTAAAACAAATATCTTTTAAGAGATATCTGAGTTAGCTGGGATGGGTTGTGCATTGCATCACTGGGTCCATGATGTCAGTCTTCAATATCAAGAATCATTAAAAATGATCTCAATAGCATATGAATTGACCCGGTTTCTGCCTAAGGTTGTAAGGAGGGCTTCTTTCTTTACACCCTTTATCTTTACAATTCTTTTTCATTCTTCAACCCCTTCAATGCTTACCAATACGTCATAACTAGCACCTTGTTGTGATTGTTCCAGTGCTAACTTAAGTACTTGGTCGGCATTCAGCTACGTTCACAATCTTTCTCCATCTTTCCTAAGGACTACTATTTCTAGCTATGGAATGTCCTTGGGAAGATTCCTCCGGTTCTAGAGAAATCATTGGACTTTAACCTATCCTACCATCCTTATGTCACCACAATCTTCACCGTCGTGAATAGAGATGTTTTGGGTAAGTGTATGTCACCATGAAATCCATTTTGAAGTGCAAATCCATTTTGCTCCCCCTTAACATATGCCACGATATCCGAAAACATTTCGCACATGTCGGGATGAGCTAGCACGTTAAGTCAAACCATTCGTGATTAATCATTTCCCATATTAAATCACATTTTCTCCCCCATATTAAAAATATTAACCCAATCGATGTTTTTAATATCAATTGATTTAATAGCATTTTAAGAAAATTTGGGAAGAAAAATGCAAATCCAATTATCTTCATGATTTTAACAAGCTCCCCCTCAAATTAATGAGGGTGTACTTGAAACGTAAATTAAATACCTTTTAAACACAAGTGTAAGGTATTTATCACGTGCAAGGATCATATATGATAATGTATTCACAAGATTAGCAATTTACGAGGTTGGACCTGAATAATGGAGAACATCATATGAAAGAAGCACATGGTTCTTGTTCACGAATGTTGGTCTTCCTCGTAACTTCTGAAATTATCTTCTCCTTTACACCACATGGACAATTGATATCGTTGTCTTGACACCAACTTGTGAACTATGGCACTGTCGGCATCAAAGATTCTGAATGCTGGACAATTGCTCCCCCTCAATTGTTGACCCGTGTTCTACTTAAAGAGCTGTAGTCGTCGTTTGAGCAGTCGCATCGTCTAGTATGTAGATATCAATTGCAACGGACTTCGGATTGAGGAGTTGATAACTTCGGATTTTGAAGTCAAAGCTTTTCGGTGAAATGCTTGACTTCAAAGTGAAAAGCGGGTTACTATCAGAAATAATAGCAAACCATATGGAGCATGTTTTAAATCTTTTAAACTTCTGCTCGAACTTTATTTACAACCCCGTGTCATTATTGAATGACATTTCTAGGTTCGTAAATATTATCGATTCCAGAAGACATGCTCTTTTTATCAAAAACATTTTTGAACACACAATTTTGAAAGATTTAGAAAAACCTTTTGAGAAATTCTCGAAAAATTGTGTTCAAAGTTTTGAAAACCAATTACTTGAGCTTAAGATGTTGAATATCTTATAAAACGAGCTCAAGTCCGAGAAGTTGTAAACTTCCCGTTGTTAAGGATAAGTTTATCATCGGCGATAAACTTTCCTTTTATCTGAAGAACGAGTCCTAAGCTGACATTTACTTAGAAGTCGTTTTCATGAGCTTGAAAACTTTGACTGTTTTAACGGAAAGCTCATGACCGAGAAAGGTTAATTTCTCGTTATGAGGAAAAGTTCTCTTATTTAAAAGATACACTTTCCTTTCTGAGCTTAAAACTTCGAATGTTTTAATACAAGCTCATGACCGAGAAAGGTGAATTTCTCGTTAAGAGGATAAGTTATCATAAACGATAAACTTTCCTTTATTTTAAGTTCGAGTTACAGTCTGACATTTAACTGTAAGTCATTGTGCATGAGCTCAAAAACTTGGAATGTTTTCGATATAAGCTCATGCCCGAGAAAAATTAATTTCTCGTTGTAAGGATAAGTTTATCATCGGCGATAAACTTTCCTGCCTTTAAAGAACGGGTTACAGACTGTCATTTATCTATAAGCCTTAATGCATGAGCTTAAAAACTTGGAATGTTTTTTATATAAGCTCATGCCCGAGAAAAATGAATTTCTCGTTTTTAGGATAAGTTTATCATCGGTGATAAACTTTCCTGTCTTTGGAGATCGAGTTACAGTCTGTTATGTGACTGTAAGTCCTTGATTGCAGCTTAACCATGAATCCCCTGAGACATTTGTTTATCTGATATCTGCTTCTTCAGCAACCAAACTCTAAGAGTGTCCTTAGTTGAACGGTACACAACGATTGGACCGCTTCGTTCTTTTGGAACATCAACTTTGGTACCTGCAATCTCATTAGGAATTTGCATGCTTTGACGTGGGTTAGCGATATCAATTATAGAAGCACATGGGGGTTCACAGTTGGCTTTACTTGTGTCAGAGGCGACCTGAGTAGATGATTCACTAGTCTTGGCTGGCAAACGTTTCCTTTTATAGAAAACCTTAAGTTTAGGCGTAAGTGAAGTATCATCTTTATCAGTTTCCTCCCTAGTGGACTTAGTAGAATCGGAGATTATCCTAGTTAAAGGGCACTCGTTTCCTACAAGAGTGAAAGTTCTACCAGTGGGGCGCCAAACTTTACCAAAGGGTTTGATTTTAGCTATCCACTGGGACTTAATTCTAGCACGGGAGTTCACCTCATCAAGTAATTTCTTGACACAAGCATCATGATTTGCCGTAAAGACACATTTTCTACATGTTTTACAAATAGCATATTTAATGTCTGAATAATTCCTAGATGATTGATCGATGCTCCTAGAAGATGGCATGCTATGGTTAGCAGTGTTGGGTAATCTAGAAGGCATCTGACTAGGTTGGACATTGCTATCTCTTGCATGTGTCTTTTGCTTAGCTTCCCTTTGACCAAAATCATGGCGCACATCATTTGAACTAGTTCTAGACGTGTTCATTGAACTATTCTTAGGGAAATTAGAGGCAATCATGTGATTAGGTCTTGCTAAAACTGATTTAGTCACATTAGGCCTAGTTGGTGGAGTAACAGTTAACTCTGTTCCCTTTAATCCTAGTTTCTCTCAAACTTCACCTAAAAAACTCTCTCTCTCACAGATTAACACAACCGCCTCTTTCTCACCCAAAATCCTTATATGAAGGCTACCAATCTCAACTAAAAGATCAATCCGTAACACATCCACCACCACAAATGCCTGATTAAGCGAATTAAAAAGGAAGACAACGAATCCAAAAATATAAATCTTCAAGATTCATACATGAGTCTCGGGTAGGTTTTCTTTAACTTGTTTTAATTGTAGTCTCTCTCTTCTGTAGTGTCCTTCTGTGTGTGTCAGTTTGAGTGTGTCTGAGAGATGAGAGACGAGAGGGTTTTGCGAGGGTCAGAGATTTCGAGGGTCAGTTTTGGTTAATGTTGATGTTGGTTTGGTGTAATCTGTTTGAGGTCAGTCGAGAATCGAGTCAAGATTGTGTTTTTGTTTGAGTCGGTTCGAGGGAGAGAGTGAGGGGTTTGTGTGAGATGGGTGTATGTTATGAGGGAGTGTATGTGTTTGGTTTGTAATTGGTTTTGTCAGTCGATAGGGAGAGGGTGTTCGAGGTGAGGGAGTCGAGTGTTTTGTGGTTGTTGTTGAGTCGAAATGGATCTTCGAGAGTCGAGAGTCGGAGGGTGTCTGATGTGGGTGAGGGTTTGTTTTGTGTTAGTGTTAAGAGTTGAGGGAGAGACGAGAGATGTATGAGGGTCGAGAGGTGAGGGAGTGGAGTCCGAGAAATGGTTATGGTTTGTGGGAGTCGAGAGGGAGTTGAGAGTTTTTTAGAGTCTCTGTTTGGGTCAGTTTGAGTGTTTTGATTGTTCCAGTCTTTTGGTGATGAAATATGAGTCGAGTCTTATGAGTTAGGCGAGGGTGTTGAGTAAAAAAACAAGTTTCCCGTTTTGTTTGAAAGATTTCTATTCGAAAAGATGGTCTATGCGGAAAGATGGTCTATGCGGAAAGATGGTCTATGCGAAAAGATGGTCTATGCGGAAAGATTGTCTATGCGGAAAGATTGTCTATGCGGAAAGATTGTCTATGCGGAAAGATTTTCTATGCGGAAAGATTTTCTATGCGGAAAGATTTTCTATGCGGAAAGTTTCTATACGGAAAAAGTGTCTATGCGGAAAACCTATGCGGAAAGACGGAAAATCTGATACGAAAAACTGATAACTTTGGATCAAAAAGTATTGATGACAGTTTTGACAGATTGGATAGGACTCGTATGAAAAAGAAGAAGAAAAAACTGATTAAAAAATTGTGATTAAAAAACTGATCTAGAAAAAATGACTGAATAAAAAAATGATTAAAAAATGAAAAAAAAAGAAAGACTGAATAAAAACTTGACTGAATAAAAACTTGACAGATAAAAAAAAGATAAACTTGACTAGACTGATTAAAAAAATCGAATCTTTTATTAAGAAAAAATTGATTTTTAAGAGACTAATTGGACAGATAAAAAATAAAAAATGAGACGAAATTTTATTATCAAAAAAAATCAAAAAAATAAAAAAAAATAAAAAAAGATATGACGAATAAAAAATTTAAAAAACTGATCCGAAAAGGCTAAAAAAGAAAGAAAAAAAATTTAGAAAGAAGGGATTTTTAATCAAATCAATAGATAAAAAAAATGCAAATCCTAAGATTCAACCATGGCTCTTGATACCAATTGTAGGTCTACGAATTCTATGGATTTGGTAAATGAAGGATTAGATCTATTGATTAATGGTGGAAATGGGGAAGGAGGAAGATGAAGTATAGAGAGAGAAAGGAGAGGGAAGAAAAGTAGAGAGAGAAAGTGATTAGATTAATGAAAAGATGTAAATGAATGAACTAACCAACCCCTCCTAACATGCTAGGAGGGGTATATATATATAGCCCACCCTACATGTGGGCTATATGGACTATACACTTACAAAGTGGATCACGAGCCCATTACATAAATATCATTGGAGCGACCGATCCTTCATAAATACGTAAAACGTATTTCCAACAACACGTAAGGTGAAATTCATATGGATTTGAGTTTTGATATACTTTTTGTTTGAAGAAAAAGTTAGACGCTGACAAGTTTTGATTCGACGCTGATAAGAATAAGTTAAGCACTGTTAGAAATTCCTAACACGTGTTGTCCGAGGAAGTTTGTCCCAAGTGTTGATAGGTATTGTCCGATATGGGACAATACACATGGAAAGGATATTGGACAAAGGAAGATGTTGGACGACAAAGGGATAGCTGCTATTTGAAAAATTGATATGATTTTTGCACACAAAAGAGGTATTTATACGCAAAGGTACATGGAATCTCCATTTTTATTCAGAATATCAATTTGATATTTATGGCTCAGATATTTTTAAAAAGGGATTAATGATTTTAATGCGAGTTCTCAATAAGTCATGAAGTGATTTATTGGATTTGATTATGTAATCGAGGTAGCCTTGTAAAAGAGTTATCCGTCTAAAAGCTTTTACATATGATATGAAGATTAAGACTCGTCATGAAGAGGTGTTAGCTTAAGGGGAAAATTATTATTGTAAAATTGATGTTTGAAGTAGATTTTCGTGAGTATGTGTTCTATTATATCGCAAATGGACACCTACATTTGTAGATAACTTGTTCGTGCTTACACGGTTGGTGACAAGACTTGTCATATCTAGCAAGGTAACATTGCTATCACTTGAAGGAGTTACATTATCGTGCTCAGTGTCTCACAAAGGATGAGGATTTTGACAAGAGATCGAGGTCTGCTTATACTTTAATGTTTTCATATAAGTTCGACGTCACGTGAATAGTACAAGACATGGAACATAGGTTTGGGTTACTCTACTTCTACATCAAGAATATTATAGTTATTTTTCTTCAAGAAAATTACACAGAGCCTACATTTGGAGAATCTTCAAGATTGCGTACATTGTTTACTTCCATGTTGATGTGATAAAAATGGGAAGACATACATACTACAATTGAGGGGAAGCAATTTGAAGATGATGTACAACTTACAAGAGATACACAAAGAGTTTTACCGACATCAACTAGGGGAAGATTGTTGGGTCAAAAGTTGATGTGGCAGAAACTCAAAACGAAGAAAACGTGAAGCCATTTGTCTAAGCGTTGACAAGTGTAATCCAGGCGTTGTCAAAAGTAAATCAGGCGTTGACAGAAGTCAACAAAAGTCAAACGCTGTTGGAAGCTTCTATTTAGGATAAGTATGCAGAATATATTTTGTATTAGTTATTTAAATAGAAGATATTCATGTTTATTCATAGTTACCTTTTGTAAAACTATAATCCTTACACTATAAAAGGAACAAAGGGTTATTAGGTTTTTCATAACTTTCATATACAATGTAAACCTAAAGCGTGTGTTGCACTAGACGTGGGATTAATGTATACACGTCTAGTGGTTGTTGATTATTAATATAATTAGCAACCCTTTTGTTTAATTCATGTGTCTTGTGCCCTAAACACCTTGTTAATGGTTATTCTTCTAATTCCGCTTTGATTATGTTAATCATATGATCAGTGATTATTCCTAGTAGCTAAAAGATCGAGGAAACCAAGGTTTCCACACTCTCTTCCTTGGTGAAATCCCGGATTTGGTCCAAGTGTGCCAAAAACTCATCCTTTTGAAGCTCCAATCATCAAAATAACCTTGCCAAACTCTAAGGGATTATTACCCTTATCGTTTGTAGTGTTTCTTGATACCTAAATCACCACCAATATTCACCAAACCTCTCCAAAACTAGCCTCAAATATCAAATACGAATTTCAAATACATAACCCGAAAGACCACATAACTTGTAGTCAATTGGAGGCCTAAGGATTGCTCTAATTCCATCATTTACTTATTGTACTAGCAATTTGGTAAAACTTTTTTTATTATTTCAAGAATGATTATGAATGTTATGAATATTGTTCGTATGAGTTTTGTTGAAATAATTATGGAGTAGTTTTTTTATACTTGTTTGGAATAATGTAAACATGGATATGGAGTGTTTGTTATTTTGCAATATTGAATTATGATTTTGTTAATGAGTTTGTTTGAATTGATATGAGTCTTGATAACTTGTTGGTAAACCATAATCAGGTCTAAAGGTCGAAAGGATTCCTTGTTATGTTTTGTTCCAATGTTAATGCGCATATATGTTTGGTGTATCATGATTGACAACCATGAGTAAACAAGTTAAATGGATTTATTAATATTTAATCAAGAGTATAGGTCGAAAGGGCTCTAATGAACAAGTTGGCTAAAATCATACTTCTCACAAATGGCTTTAACTACCGGTTTGTAATATTGATCATAGGTCGAAAGGGTTCATTATTCTAAACGTGTCATGTGCAATTCCATGATATTACCCATTGACTTGGAATTGTATACTTATAATTTGTGTGCTATTGCTTAACTATATACCCGATAATCTATTCACTCCATTGAAATGAATACTAGTTCCAAGAAAGTATCTTTATTATTATTGTTATCTCATCTTATTAGCTTAATCATCGTATTCGTGTTACATGTTACTTGTTGCTTATTAGCTTATTGTTACTTGTATGGTAATTTTGGGAGTGACAACCATTTTTACCACAAAAGTTACATTGTTACTAAGATTCTTTACAACCGAAAACACCCAAATCCTAGTGAACGACCTCGGCTTACCACAACAAGCTAGCTACAAACGAAAGGGTCATACTTGCCCGTGTGTTCTTAGCTTATTCGGTAATCCTTGTATAAATTTAAAACTTGTGTATACTCACAAAGAACACATCAATGACCACAATAAAGTTGAATTGCATCACTAGCAATGTCATAAGAAATAATTTTATGCTAAATTTGATTGGCACATATATACTACGTTTGTGTATCGTTTTTAGTTTAAAAATTGACATTCCGCTATAAGTCTATTTTTTCTACGTAGGTTAGATAGATTTTGGCATTGTGTACGAACTTCTGAAATGATAATCATTGGTATATAATGTTAATTACGGATCTACAATGTTTGAAATTCTTCAAAATTGATCTAATACATTTTCTTACTTTCTAAACTAAGAAGAATTGTAAAAGACAGAGCAAAGCATTTCAAAACCTTAACTTTTTCAAATAAACCCACTTTACATGAATCACATGTGATTTGGTTTAAATCACGTGAATATCTGTCAATATATTTAAATGTCTGTAGTCCTTCATGTAAAATATATAAAACAAAATGGCTTCTGAATTACATGTGATTTGTTTAAATCACATTTCATTTTGCTTAAATTACATGTGATTCGGTGATAATTACATATGATTTTGCTTACATTACATGTGATTCAAGCATTTTGAAACCTTTCTTCTTCTAACAAACCCACTTTAGATGAATCACTTGTGATTTTGTTTGAATCACATGTAATTATGTCAATATATTAAAATGTCTGTTGTCATTCATGTAACATATATATAACAAATTGGCTTCTCGATTACATGTAATTTTGTTTTATTCACATGTTATTCTGTCAATATATTAAAATGTTTGTAGTCATTCATGTAAAATATATAAATCAAAATGGATTCTGAATTCCATGTGATTTTGTTTGAATCAAATGTAATTTTCCTTGAATTACATGTGATTCAATGATAATTACATGTGATTTTGCTTGCATTACATGTGATTCAAGCATTTTGAAAACCTAACTTCTTCTAACAAGCCCACTTTAGATGAATCACATGTTATTCTGTCAATATATTAAAATGTCTATTGTCAATCATGTAAAATATATAAAACAAATTGGCTTCTCGATTACATGTAATTTTATTTGAATCACATGTAATTTTTCTTGAATTACATGTGATTCGTTATAATTACGTGTGATTTTGCTTGCATTACGTGTGATTCAAGCATTTTGAAACCTTAACTTCTTCTAACAAACCTGCTTTTGATGAAGCACATGTAATTCTGTCAATATATTAAAATGTTTATTGCCAATCTTGTAAAATATATAAAACAAATTGGCTTCTCAATTACATGTAATTTTGTTTGAATCACATGTAATTATGCTTGAATTATATGTGAATGACTGATAAATACATGTGATTCTGCTTGTCTTACATGTGATTCATACATTTCAAAAATTTAGCTTCTTCTAAAACTCCCACTATAGATGAATCAAGTAACTATTTGATAATACAAAAATTCAAAAACAAAAAAGTTATTAAACATCAATAATTAGTATCGTCTTTTTCTTTCTCCTTGCTTTTGGATTATCTGGACAAGCTGCTTTGGTATACTCGTTCGTATTCACTTTATAATATAAGCAAACCTTCATGTTTTCTTGACTTTCATTTCATCCAACAATGTTTCATTATGCTCATATACAGCTGATCTTGGTGTTTTCATACATGTACATCAAGAAATAGAATAACATCAAATTTGTCCACAAAATAATAACTCAATTATAAACATAATCACATGTAATTTCTAATTAATAATAACAAAACAATTTCAAACCAAAATCACAAGTAATTAACCAAAATTACATGTGATTTTTATTTTTTATAACAACACAACTTCATATCAAAATTACTAAATAACTCAACCAAATCACATGTAACTTTCATACGAATTACATGTGATTATGCTAAAATCACATGTGATTCTCGCCAGTTTTTAAGTGAACAAATATAGAGCAAAATCACATATGATTAATATTAATTATTAACATAACAAATATGAAGCCAAATTATATCATTTACCTATCAGTTCTTGCATATCAGCATCTTTACCTTTAACTTCTTCCATAACGCCATCTTTCCTTGATTCAACATGATATTAAACATCATTGTTCATATCTAAGGCACCAAAAAATCCCTATGACAACAAAAATCACCACTCTCTCTAAAAAGTTGTGCCATTGCATTTCTCGTGTCATACCTTGTTTTGCTGATTTGACACCACTTTTTGGTTATGGCACAACTTCCACAGCTCCATCTCTAAGCTCTAGTGCTCGAGGTCACTAAGCTAATCCTCCTAGATAGCTTTTAGCGAGCTGAACTTAAGTAGCTGACGAACAGCTCACTCATTTACACAATTACACCCAGCCCTAGATAACTAACAACCTTAAAAACATCATATCAAGAACACAATACGAAAGTATGAGAAAAGTTCCCTACGGAACAATCACTCAAAAAAGTTGAGTTCCTTCCATCACCACCGTTCATTTTGAATTATATTAAATGGTCCAGATGAAACCATTAATGGTGTTTTTGTAACTTAACATCTAATACTAAAACTACTCTATTCACCCCGTCTTTCATTTCCTTTCACCTCCTAATACATTACACACTTCCTAACCCCAGATCTATCGTAAAACACACTTCTCAAAATCTATTTATCTTAAATTTAAGCTAATCAATATGGAGATATCCGATGAAATAACGGCTTCTAAACTCGATCCACTTTGAGAATCATATTCCTTGCCTATTTTTGATGATAACAAGTCTCAGAATGTTCATTTTGGTAAGGTTTTTAAGGATTTTTTGTTTATTCACTAAATTTTTTAGTTTTATGTGCTTATTTGATTGATTTATTATTTAGTTTTTATGGGTTTGCTTATTTTTTCTCATTTTTATGTTGCTGACTGATTGATTATTGTGTCTGGATATATTATTTTGATTATTTAGTTTTTTTATTTTTTTTCTTTGCTTATTGATTGATTTCTTTGCTTATTTATATATATAAATATAACTGAGGTGTTGAATTACATGCAAACTAACATGGGATTTGGGTTTCCATTTTTTTAGAAGTTATTATTGCTAATTTTTATGTTTTTATTTTATGTTAGGTGGTCATACATCTATTTTTCCGGTTAGTGGCGAAGGTGGTGATGTTGTTGGTATATGGAGATGTAGTAAAGGTAGAGGTTCTCTTAAATTTATAGGTAGATGTTCTTCAAAAGGTAAATGTAGATGTTTTATTAGTAAGTTTTTTCCAAAGGATAGGAGTCTGGAATCGAACTCTGTTGATACATTTTTTAGACAAATAAAATGATTGTTATGTGTAATAAGAACAGATAAAATACCCAAGGAATGGAGCAAACTTGAAATTTGTCTAGGTTATTAAGATATAGTTTTTCGACCTCGCCATTTTGAAATACGACAATCAGCATCCAAATTCTGATAACTTTTTTATTCCTTAGCCTATTTGGAATTGATTAATTGATTTGTCTAAAAAATATAGTAACTACTTAAGACTTGCTTATCTAAGTGCTTATATGCCTACTTTTTAAGCAAATTAGCATAGATGTGTACCAAAAAGTGCATCTATAGTTATGTTCTTCAAGTAAATAAGCACTCTGATATAAGCAGGCTTATTTATCAAGCAGATAAGTTTTTTATAAACATATAAGCAGTTCTTTTCAAAAGAACAATATTGGTTATCTACATAAAAGTTCAGCCGATAAGTAACCTTAACACCCTCTTGGTCTTCCATTAATCAAAATTTGTTGTGGTTGTACAGGTTCGGAAAAAACGCCCGTAGGCGAGCCTTTCAAAAAGCTTGTATACTAGATCTTTTACCAATTTACAGAAGTTCATATATAATGAAGGTATGTAAATGCCTAGATTCACATTTATATTTTCCTTTTGTCAAGAACAAATTACTTATATGGTGTCAATGTGCAGTAAACAAGCTTCAAAGTGCTAAAAAAAGGTCCTAGTCCAGTTACATGGGAAGTTGTGGACGAAGATCGAGTGATGTCAACTTTTTTTGTTTAGTTGTGGAGTTGTTAATGTAAGTGCAACCTATGCAATGGTGATCTAAAAGTTTATGGACTTATATTTAATAGTCGTGTGATAGGATCGAACTCGAGATTACGGGATTGTACTCAATAAGTAAAGAGTTAATTTATTTAATAAATATATTTATTATATTTATTAAATAAAATCAGGCTATATAACTATATAACGTTAACGATCGATAATAAGTTAAGAATTAATTATTAACCAGTGTTATATAGAAAGAGTATATAAAAGAAAGAAGGATGGAAGGTTCTGGAACACCCCATAGAATGGTGTTCGATGGTCGGTTAGGGCACACAAAGAGGAAGGCATAAACTTGCCTTTTATTTGTTTGGGCTACAAGACTTCTAGGCGTATAAATACATCCCCTGATCCCTCATAATTCCACACACCTCAATCTCCTTCTCTTCTTTCTCTTGGCCGATCGCAACACCAACCCACAAAGGGTTTGGTGTCGTTTTTCCTTGGTGCTCGGTTTTATTTTAAATCTAGTCTAGCCCCTCTCTAGGGTTGTTGGGTAGATTTTATACTATCGTTATAGCTCGGTTTACACGTGCTAGAATCCCGGTTAGCTCGTTGTATTACGTGTGTACAATATCATAATATAGTCTTATTTTAGACTATATCTTGATGGTGTTCGTTATAAACCCTAATTGGTGATTCATTCTTCGTCTTGTGGATTTGCTTTAGCGTATAGGTATTTAACCCTAATTCGATTAATTATAATTGTGTTATTATTATGATCTTGTTAAATCGCTTCCGCTATGTGTGCTTTGATCTCGTTTAGGGTTTTGTGTAATTGTTATGAACTATATAAACCTTCAATGGCATCGAGAGCCGTTTTAACATGTTATAATTATCAAAAATTTAAAGTTTTTAAACTAATAATTGTTTTGAGTTAAAACCACATGTTTTTTAGGTTTTCTTAAAATTAGGGTTTTGCTTTTTAAAAATCAGGGTTTTTGGCCGAATTTTTATAAAAAAAAGAATTATTTTGAAATCCTAAATTACATGTGGGATAATTTTATATTAAATTGCATGATTAATTGATATGTCATGTATGGTTATGATCCGCAGAGATTTAATTATTAAGATTTGTGGGAGAATCCATGATACCGTGCATGTTTTCATGGATCGTAAAATTATATGTTTATATGATTTTATGTGCTACGTGATTATTTGATTCAATAAATCTTGAATTAGGGAAGACTTTTATATGAATATAAAAACCTAGATTTGATCATTATTAAATAAATCATACGCATGTGGCTATTTGATTTATTTGTTGCACATATAAATTGTTATTATATGTTTATGATTTAGTGTTTTTTACTTGTTTATATTAAAGTTGTACGAATTGTTGTAAAGAAGGTTTTTTTTAAAACGAATATGGACTAAATCATATTAAAAATAAGATTTGTTTTGAGATCTAAATTACATAGAATTACGTTGATTGGTAAATTGCAATAATAATCTAACGGCCTACTCCTTTTGACAAACTGTAAAGTGGATATAACGCCCCGCTGGTCATGTACCGGTTAAGGAAGGAGGTGTTATGCCATTAGTCGCTGACCAAATTCCCGGCTCGCCTGTGCGTCAATTTGTAATTACCTACGATTATTTCTTACATTATACCATAAGTTTGATTTACCGCAAATTCACATCCGAACCACAATGAATAAGGGTATTGCTTTGTGCTTTAGCCTAGAAAAAGTACGTTGTAAATAGTTGTGGGTAAATTCTTTGATTGGTTTTACCAATACCTCAACATAATTTATGAAGAAATTTAGTATCGTGAAAAAGTTTACTAAATGTTTTATTAAACTTATGCTATGGAGTTGTATGCATGCTTCTCCATACATTGATTTTGACATCAAAATTTTATACCCTTAAAATTTAAGTCGAATGCTCCTAATTGACGAACACTTGAAATTACTACGTCATCAAATAAGATTTTTGGGCGATATTGTGATGGAAAGAAAACTTTCATAGAATGAGAATTTGTATGATGGTTTTAGGTTACTCAGATTAGATGACTTAATTAAGTTACTCAGTGAGATCTGGAAACTTAAGGCATTCAGAAGGGATGAAACATGTTTACAATGCAAAACCTTCTTTTGGCAATGTAAATCCCTTAAAATATCTAGAAATTGAAAATTGTTTGTCAACTGAATTGTTCGACAAGTCGCTATGTTGAGTACATTCATTACTAGCAGATCAACTGATGTAATGGATTTATGCCAATATAGTTTTAGAATTCAAGGAAAGTAATATGGTTTATTATACCAGGGTAATTTTATTTTCTTGAAAGTATTTTGTTATTGGAAATACTAATATTTGAACTTATTTCTGTAGAAATGGCTCAATCCGACAATAACACTATAAGTTATGCGTTCAAAGCATTCTTTGATCGTCCTGAACTTACTGGCCCAAACTTCAATGATTTGTACCGCTCACTAAGAATTATCTTGAGAGTAGCGGGTACTATTGATATCTTGACTACTCCTTATTTGGAGGATATTGCTGAATGATCATATAATGCGCAAAGGCTTGAACACGTTGCTAATGTTAAGAAGCACTATGAGGTGGTTGGCTTAATGTTAGGTAAAATGGCTCCTCCACTTCAGCAGAAGTATGAGCCATTTTCACCTAAGCGAATGCTTGATGAGCTCAAGGCTACGTTCGAAAAGCCGCAAGCTGTGGAGATCTACGACTTAGTAGATGCTTTGCATAGCTGCAAACAAGCTCCTTGAAAGTCTGTTAGTGCCCATTACATGGAGATGAGGGGTTATATGGAACAGCTCATTGCACTAGGACAACCCTATGATCATAATATGGCTATCAACTTGATCAATAGGTCCCTTAACAAGGACTTCAATGATTTTGTTAGAAACTACAATATGCAATGCATAGGGAAGACAGTTAATGATTTGTATGCAATGCTCATTGACTATGAAAAGGGGTTAAAGGACAAGGCATCTACTTCTACTCCTACTGTACTAACCATACAAAAGGGTAGAGTGAGTAAGCCAAAACCGCAAGCGAACAAGAGGAAAGGAAAAGGCAAGGGTGATAAGGGCAAGCAAGTTGCGACTTATTCGAAACCTAAGCAGAACTTTGTCAAGAAGAATAAATCTCAGAAGGATGAGACTTGTCACCATTGCAAGGTAAGTGGTCACTGGAAGAGGAATTACCCTCTTTACCTCGAAGAATTACGAGAAATAAAAAAGAACTCTGAGTAGAGCGCTGCAGTTTCAAGTACTTTATTTATGATAGAATTATTTAATTTGACATACAAATTAAATTCCTGGGTATATGATACGAGATGTGGTATTAATATTTGTAATACGTTGCAGGGATTTAATCTGGAAAGGAAGCTATCCTATGGGGAACAATTTATACAAGTGGGAAATGGCGCACAAGCAGCGGTTGAAGCTATATGAACATTTAATTTAGTTTTACCTTCGGGTTTAGTACCGATTTTAAATGATTGTCATTATGCACCTACAATTGTTAAGGGTGTTATTTCCTTTTCTTCTTTGTTGAATAATGGATTCGTTCACACGATTGATAATAATGGAATTTCTGTTTGGAAAAATGGTATTTTCTATTTTAATCAATTTCTGTGAATGGTGTGTTTGAATTAGACATGCATGATAATGAATCCAAGTATAATTATAATTATGTTTTTAGCATGAGTATGAAGAGAAAGTTTGACAAGAACTCTTCTTATCTTTGGCATTGTGGAATTGCCCATATTGGGAAGACTCGTATACAAAAGCTTCAACGTGAAGGTCTTTTGGAAAATATCAATGATGAATCATTTGATAAATGTTAGTCTTGTATCTCTAGAAAGATGACCAAGAAACCTTTTAATAAAAATATTGAAAGAGCTAGTGATCTACTTGGTTTGATACATACTGATGTGTGTGGACCATTTAGACATGAGTCAAGGAAAGGTGTTAGCTACTTCTTAACATTTACGGATGATTATAGCCGTTATGGTTATGTTTATTTACTTAAGCATAAACATGGGTATTTGAAACATTCAAAGTGTTTATAGTAGAAGTAGAACTGCAATTAGGAAAGAAGATTAAAGCTCTTCATTTTGATAGAGGTGGTGAATATTTAAGTCAAGAGTTTATAGATTATCTAAGTGAGAATGGAATTATTTAGCATCTTACTTCTCCTTATACTCCACAAAAAAATGGTGTATCTGAAAGGAGAAATCGTACATTATTAGATATGGTACGATCTATGTTTAATCTTACAACTTTATCTTTATCCTTTTGGGATTATGCTTTAGAATCTGTTGTTCGCTTTTTTAATATGGTTCCCACAAAGAAGGTCGATAAGACACCATATGAACAATGGCATGGCAAAAATCCATATTTGTCTTATTTAAAGATATGGGGTTACGAGGCGTATGTGAAACGTGACTCGGGATACAAACTCCAACAACGATTTGTGAAATGTATCATTGTAGGATATGCTAAGGAAACTATGGGTTACTACTTTTATTATCCACCTGAGAACAAAGGGATTGTTGCTAGGTATGGAGACTTCCTTGAAAGTGATCTTGTAAAACAAGAATTCAGTGGGAGAAATTATGATCTTGAAGAGATTCATATAGATACATTACCTTCTCAAATCACTAGCGATGTAATTCCTGTAGAACCAGAAAGTCTGGCAGTTCCACCAGAGTTAGTTCCTCTGCGTAGATCCAAAAGGATTAAAAACGTAAATAGAAATATATGTCTTATATAAAGGATGGTGATGAAGTAGGGGATCTTGGTGAACCTGCTAATTATAAATCCGCCATGCTTAATCCTGAGAAGGATAAGTGGATGGTTGCTATGGACGAGGAAATAAAATCCATGAAAGTTAATGATGTTTGGAATCTTGTAGATCCACCACCAAATGCAAAAGTAGTGAGACATAAGTGGATATATAAGAAGAATATCAACATGGACGGAAAAGTACAATCCTATAAAGCTCGTTTAGTAGCTAAAGGTTTTACTCAAACTTTTGGCGTAGACTACGAGGAGACATAAGAGCTATTAGGATTCTCATAGCTATAGCAACATACTATGACTATGAGATATGGTAGATGGATGTTAAAACTGCCTTCTTGAATGGTCGCTTAGGTGAACACATCTATATGCAGCAACCAGAAGGGTATGTTGATCCTAAGAATCCAAGACACGTGGGTAAACTTCAAAGATCTATTTATGGTTTGAAGCAAGTTTCACGTCAATGGAATAAAAGATTTGATGAAGAAATCAAAAAGTTTAGATTTATTCAGAATCGTTATGAGCCATGTGTATATCACAAAGCTAGTGGGAGTGATGTAGTATCTTTAGTCCTATATGTTGATGACATATTAATCATGGGAAGTAACACATCAAGACTTAAACCTATTAAGGATTATCTTGGTAAACTTTTTCCTATAAAGGATTTAGGAGAAGCTACATACATTTTGGGAATTAAGATCTATCGAGATAGGAATAGACGGTTAATTGGTCTAAGTCAAGATGCTTATATAAATAAGATTTAGAAGAAGTATAATATGCATAATTCCAAGAAAGGTAACTCATGAGATGGATGCATCAACTCCTGAAGAGGAGGCATACATGCAGAAGGTGCCTGATGCTTCTGTTGTAGGATCTATTATGTTTGATGTATGATGCATAAGGCCCGATGTGGCGTTTGCTCAGAACTTGGTCAGTAGATACAAACAGAATCCAGGGAAGCTCCACTGGACTGCTGTTAAACATATTCTAAAGTATTTGAGGAGTATGAAAGATATGTTTTTGGTATTTGTAGGGAAACCAAAAACAGAACCGAATGTGACAGGTTTCTGTGATGCGTCCTAGCAATGTGATAAAAGACGATACGAAGTCTCAGACGGGTTACATTTTTGTGATCAATGGAGGAGCAGTTGACTGGAAGAGCAAAAAGCAGACAACGATTGCAATGCATGCTACTCAATCTGGGTAAATGGTTGCTTCAGAAGTTTCAATGGAAGCTTTTTGGATTAGGAAGTTTATTGGAGGTCTTGGAGTGATGCCTTCAATAAAAGAACCTATTGATATATATTGTGACAATTTTGTTGCAATTATATTCGCCAATGATTCTAGAGTCATGAAAGGCGCTAATACCCATGTTTTGACTTAAGTATCAAATAGTTTATCGTCCGATCTTTTCGAATTGAGAAAGGGAAAATTGTGCGAATCAGTTGTTCTTGGTGGAATATAAAGGGGAAAAATTATCTAGTTTAAACTAAGGTAAAATGAAAACTTGTCATTGAGTAAAAATAAAAGCTTTTAGAAATTAAACTAAAAATTGTAATTAATTAAATGACGAGAATTTAATGCTTGACGAAAAGTAAATTGGACAAAGTAAATAAAAATGTAACTTAAAAACAAAACAAAGCAAAATATAATTCAAAGTCCAAAACCATCGGAATGTCAGATCGGAATGCTGTCACCATACCATCGGAATCCAGATCGCAAAGGAGTTATCGAAATGTATAAAAGCTAAATCTATAGGAATGTTGAAAAGAGAATCTATCGGAATGCAGTCTATCGGAATAGATACAAGCTATCGGAATGAACTTAGATCGGAATGTAAAGAAAAATAAAGCTATCGGAATGTATAAAAACTAAAGCTGTCGGAATGAAACTAAACCTATCAATCAGAATAATCTGAAATGCTATCTATCGGAATGTTTGAAAACTAAACCCATCGGAATGTCACTCAGATCGGAATGTTGCTAAGGAACTTTGGGCAGCACTTCGACTTAATGAAACCTTAAGAGCCGTCAGAATATGCGATCGCAATCCCAGATCGGAATAAGGGGGTGAACCTCAGATCGCAATATTTTGTTGCAATGAGCTGTCGGAATGTAAAACCCTATTCCAATACTGTCACCATCGGAATACGAGTAAAGTTGTCGCAATGTGAGAAACCTCCCTTTTCGATGGAAATGAATTTTGCAATAAGCACAGGTTTAATAAGCCATGACTAATAAGCATGAACCAAAACTAGATAAACAAGAATAAGATGAACAAAATAAGCACAAAATTAAAAACCTTTCAAAACATAAAAGACAAAAACTTAACAAAATTAACTTTAAAAGGGTAAAACTTTTAAGAAAGCTTAACAACAAATAAGCTAAACACAAAATAATAAGATTGTCAAACCTATGGCTTATTTCGTATGAACACTTAAATTAAATCCAAAAGATAAAAAATTTAATAAATCAAACATAAAACTTAAACAAAAGCTTGGAAATTTCGGATTAAAATTATATAAAAACTAAGAAAGGTAGAATAAGATTAAGATTAAAACAAGAATTAAGCTATTGAAAGTAAAGTTTTGATTAAAAACAAGAAATGAAGATGAAAGATTAAGAACCTAGTGAGAGAAACTGTCACTTTCTCTCTCTAAAATTACCTACAAGAATGAAAATGAAAACTACTCTAACTAAAACTAACCAATTAACCAACTGACCAACTAACCAACTAACCAACCCTCCTAAATGTGTTTAGGAGGGTATTTATAGGAAATAGGGAGGTGCATGTGTTGCCTCCTCATTCTTTCTTTCTTCATTTCTTCTCGTCTTTTAAGTTCTTCGACTTTTTTGACTTTGTCTCGGGATTAATTAAACTCGTCTTATAATTTCTTAATTTATTAGACTTGAGTTCTTCGGCTTTATTAAACTTCCGTCTTTAGACTTGTTCTTCGATAAATCTTCATAATAGGCCTTGGACTTCCGTTCTTTTTGCATTCTTGATCTCTTGACTTCGTCTTTTGTCGTTTTCTTCGATAAAAGCCCGTGAAAGCCCGTGTTTTCCCTCCTTTTCACATCTTGGTCTTAAATCACAACAAAAACACAAACCACGCATAATTACGACATAAGATACACGTTTAGGCTTGGTTATTATTGTAATTAAGTGGTAAAAGGATGTGTGTTTACACACCTATCAAATCCCCTACACTTGACCATTGCAATGTCCTCATGTAATGCATTAGTTACAAAGCATGTTTTACATTCTCCATCATAATCAATCCACATTGGCCTTTAATAAAAAGATAGAAAATTCTAAAACATTCAAAGGAAGAAAATAAGTAAAGAAATCAAAGACATACCTTACGGTTTTGAAAATGTTATGAATAATTATCATCCTCAAGTTTTCACGTTCCCAAAACCAAGCTTAAAAACGAGATCATTGTTATTATAAGCTAGTAAACTAACACGAACTCATGTGAGCCAGTTATTCACTTAGACTCCCTTATTCCTAGGTGTATCTCTTATATTTTATTATCGTCTTAAATGATCACGAGGATGCATTGTTTGACTTATTTCGATAGTTTATTTAGGCCGAAAATAAAGTGGGACGATTTAATTAATAGTTAGCTAAAGGACAAAATCTTTTAAAACTACTTCTCGGGACCTCATAAAGTTCATATCTTGGCATAACTCGCTTTACGATTTGAGACCTTTCTCGGACAGATATTTGGCATCGACTTCATACTTCAAATCTTAAGAGACGTTCATGAAATAATGGTATTCTCTTCATAACAGGAATTTCTTCACTTGAACTTTTTGAGAGATTCTTCATATTTGGACCACGACTTCTTCATTTTTCTCCAATCTTTATTTTGGACTTTGATATACAACGATCCGCCTTCTTTTAGGACTTGGATCTATTTATCCTCATACCTTGTTAGGGCCTTTTTGGATAGACTTCTCCATGATCTTTTGGGGAGTTTTTGCTTTTCGTCGTGTGTCTCGATCCTTCATATTGATTTTCGATAAATGATTCTTCACATCACTTTTGGATCTTTAGCAACAAAATGTAGCCCTCATGCCTTGTTAGGGCCTTTTCGGACTCACCAATCTTCGCATCCCGCTTCAATAAGTTATGCCTTGGCTATGAACTCTAATTAATACCGGGCAACTTTTAAACGATCTTGGGCTAGAAGCTAAGTAACTTTTCAAATCGTACAACCTTATTTATTGCAAATAAATTTATTAGCAAGCGATGAGAGAAAAAGCTCATAATTAACTCACATAAATTCACGAAAGAATATTGAATTTATAATTGACTCTATCATCTCTCATTCTCCACAATTTAAAATCTCAAGGAATGAGACTCGTGGATGCTTAGCCTATTAAATCAAAGTTTTGGGTTTTCAAGTCATCTATAGGATCTTGCAAATTCTTAGACTCTTTCAAGTTTAGAATTTGCGTTTTAAAGTTCCCTTGATAAACGACTCTCTAGGATCAATTATAGGAACTTGCGAAAAGTTCTTGTTCTTAACCCGTGAGAGTTAAGACTTTCGCGTTTTAAAGCTCCCTAAATAAAACCCTAGCAAAACTTGACTTAAACACGTTAAGGATACTAGCTAGAGTAAACTTAGATAAGTAAACTCGGGTTGAGTCAAAAGATTCACAACGTTTGAAAATTAAAACCACCTTATTAAAATTTATTCTAGCAAGGAAAGAAAAATAACTATAACAAAGGTAAATACTAATAGGCCAAAATAGATCAAAAATTTTGAAAAATGTCAAAAAAATTGATTTTCCGTTAAAATGAGGACAAATACAAGGAAAAGACCACTTAACTTCGATAGAAGTCCCCCCTACACTTAATATAAACATTTTCCTCAATGTTTAAGCATGTGGAATTAAACTCCCCTACACTTAGGACATTGTGCACTTTGTTTAAATATTGCTAAGGAAGAGACAAATAAAGTGATTCCTATTTAATATTGAAGAATATAAAGTAGAGAATCAAAAGAGTTTAGGATAAAACCGGGAGGAAGGGTACACGGGATCACGGTTCATCAAAAGTCATCAAGAATGGATCTTTGAAAGCTCGAATCCCTGCACATGATAAGAAAGAAAACAACAAACACATACTAGGGTCTCCCCCTACACTTACTATAAAAACAGAATAAAAGGATAGAGAATTGGGTTGCCTCCCAAAAAGCGCTTGTTTTTGGTAACCGAGTCGTGAGCTTGACTTGACCTTGATTAGCATAGGAAGAAGCTTGAAACACATTCACCGGGATCAAAGACATGGTTTTCATCCATCAAATAGCACAAGCTTAAGGCGAACAAGGCAAGCCAAAGAAGAGTAGGCAAGGTTCCCTTAAACAGTGATTGAGCACGGTGGTAGCAAGGGTGAAGTGCAAGCATGTCTTCATAAGTTCCAAAGATTTTTCCTTTTATTGCATCAGATGGATACTGAGATGGCTTGAAAAGTTCAATACCGGGGTCGAACACCTTTTCCTTTAGGGGAAAATAACGCTCAGGCTCAGCAGACCTTGAAGAGGATCCGATCATAAATCTCGTAATCTCATCCTCAGAAGGTGGATAGAGAGGAGTTATGACATAAGTGTTGCGGATGTTGGTGTCGTTCGGTTTCTTCTCCTTTGAGACGGGTTTCTTCATATCCAAAGGAGGATAAAGACCATAATCATCAAAGTCCAAAGGAGGAGCATCACTCTCATTTAAGAAATAAGTGTTGAGAAAAGTATCAGAGTCTTCCTCAAATGAGTAGTCATCCAAAGTAGGATTAAGCATGGTTGGCGGAGGATCTTCATCAAATGTAGGTGCAATGTCATCATGAAAAGAATCACTCGAGAGAGTATCAGCCTCATCAAAATCATCAAAAGTGGGGTTGTCTGGATACTATGAAACGAAAGCAGGATAATCATCCCCATCGGAACTAGAATCATCAGCATAATCATCATAGATCGGTGGAGGATCATAAATTGGTGGGGGATCGAAATTGGAGAGGGAATCATCCACATCATCATGGAACAGTGGATTATCATAGCAAGAATCAAACAGAGGATTGTTGTAGACGACAAAATCATCGAGCACATTAATCATATTCGCTGATTCTCTTCCATTTGTTTTGGTTGTAATCTTCCCCATTTTGAATACTTGAGCATCATTCCCGGCCCTTAAAATAAGTTCACCTTCAGCAACATCGACTACAGCTTTTCCGGTTATCAAGAATGGCCGACCAAGTATTAACGGAATACGAGGGTCCATTTCATAATCAACAACAACAAAGTTGACCGGAAAAGTGAAGGTGCCGACTTTTACAAATACATCTTCGACAATACCAACGGGGTAAGCGAGAGTGCGATTGGCTAGCTCAAGAGTCATCTTTGTTGGAATAAGGTCGGGTAATGATAACTTTTTTCCAAACACTTAAAGGCATCAAGTTTATACTTGCCCCGAGATCGGCTAAGGCAGTAAATTCTTCGGTTTGGTTAAAAGTACATGGTAGCACAAAACGACCGGGATCTCTAAGTTTTTCCGGAAGTTCATTAAGAAGGACGGCTGAACAATTTTCATATAATCGAGTATTAACAAACTCGGCCATTTTCTTCTTCTTGCTAAGCAATTCCTTAAACATCTTAACAAATTTAGGCATTTGTGCAAGAGCTTCAACAAGGCTAAAAGTGATGGTCATTTCCGAAACTTTCTTCAAATAGTTTGACACTTGAATGTCCTCCTTGGTTTGCAGTTTGGCCTTGTCTAAGCGAGATCGATAATGAATATTGGGTTTATAGGGGAAGGTGTAGGTGTAGCAGGTAACGGTTGAGATGTTGAGGGTTGAGAAGTAGAAGGTTTAGAGGTGGTTGGCGGGGTTGGTGGAGGGTTTTTCTTGGGTACTTCTTCATTAAGAGGTGGAGACGGTAATGGAGTACTAGTACTAGGTGTGGAAGTAGGAGGGATAAATGGGGGTGGAGGAGGTGTAGATGGAGTAACGGGAGGAGGTGTGGATGGAGTAACAGGAGGAGGTGTGGAAGGTCCTACTAGAGTTGCTCTACTTCGGGTAGTAATAGCACTCACATTCGCTCTAGGGTTTGTTTCGGTGGTAGAAGGAAGAGCACCTTGTGGACGAAGGGTTTGTAACATTTGAACAAATTTCCTATCCGTGGACTCTTGAATTTGTCTAGTAGATTCTTGCATTGCTAGCATGATTTTCTCATGTTCATTCAACTTATGCAAAACCAAGTCCATTGGCGGATGAGGTGAATTAAACCCTTGTTGTTGAAAACTTTGGTTTGGGTATTGGTTATAAGGTGGAAGACCTTGATGATTGAAACCTTGGTGTTGAAAACCTTGGTTTTGCATCGGATAATTACCTTGGTTTCCATTTGAGCCCCTCACATTGGTATTACCTTGAAAATTAGTTCTTGGCGGCCCTTGGTTGGTTTGATTAGGTTGTGGTGGTCTTTGTTGAAAACCGGGTGGAACCAAATAATTTGTCGAGTTGTAAGACAAGTGATTAACATCGACATTAGGCTTGAAATGAACTCTCTCGGTGTTGTTGTAAGCATACAATTCCCCGTGAGATTGATCATAAGCTTATCACAGTTAGCATAAGAGTGTGGCCCACCACAAGTTTCACAAGTTATATTAAGAGCATGGGCATGTTGAGTGGGAGGGTTATCTCTTAGAACAAGATGTTTTACTATAGAAGTAAGCTCCCTGATTTGAGTAGTGACTTCACTCTCACTGGCACTAGCCATAGTAGCCCTAACACTCTTGGTTTGGACTTTGGCTTTGTTCTCAATGATATCCCAAGCGGCATTAGAAGATTTAACCAAAATGTTACCCCCCGAGGCACTATTTAGTGAATCTTGGTCATTCATTCTTAAACCATGTGGAAACCTTGTTTTCCGGATCTTTTAAGCAACTAGGAATGCACCATGTTCATATGATTATACAATCAAAGCGGAATTAGAACATGATACATTAACAAGGTGTTTAGACATATTGAACATGAATTAAAACAAAAGGGATGTTCATTATATTAATAACAAACATCCACTAGACGTGTATACATTGAATCCCACGTCTAGTGCACGCATGCTTTTAGGTTTACATTGTGAATGAATTGATAAATAAAACCTAAGACCCTTGGTTCCTTTTATAGTGTAAGGATTAGGGTTTACAAGAGATAAGAATGAATAAACATGTGAATCTTCTATTTAAATAACTATATACAGAATATATCTTGCATATATATCCAAATAGAAGCTTCTAAAGGCTTCTTGTCTACGTTCTTGTCAATGCTTGAATTGCATGTGACAATGCTTGAATTGCTCTTGACAATGCTTGCTTCCATCAACGCCTAATTTGTTCTTGTCAACGCCTAGAATACTCTTGTCAACGCTTAGACAATTACCTTCATGTTTTCTTCGTTTTTGAGTTTCTGCCACATCAACTTTTTAACCCAACAATCTTCCCCTAGTTGATAGTGGCAAAACTCTATGTGTATCTCTTGTAAGTTGTACATGATCTTCATATTGCTTCCCCTCAAGTGTAGCATGTATTTCTTCCCCTTTTTGTCACATCAACAAGGAAGTAAACAATGTATGCAATCTTTGAAGATTCTCCAAATGTAGCTCTATGTAATGATCTTGAAGAACAATTAATATAATATTTTTGATGTAGAAGTAGAATAACCCAACCTTGTGTTCCATGTCTTGTACTATCCACGTGATAAAGTACTTATACCAGACCAAGTATAAGTAGACCTCGATCCCTTGTCAATATTCTCATCCTATGTGAGACACTGAGCACGATAATGTAACTCCTTCAAGTGTTATGACAAGTCTTCATCACCAACCATGTAAAGCACGAACAAGTTATCTTCAAAAGTAATGTTGACCAAACATGACCTTTTAAGATATGATAGAACACAAACTCGCGAAAATCTTCTTCAATCATCAAACTTGCCATAAGAATTCTTCCCCTTAAGCTAACACCTCTTCATGATGAATTTGAATGAAATAACATCTTCATACCATATGTAAAAGTTTCGCAACGAATAACTCTTTCACAAGGCTATCCTGATTACATAGTTTAAAATATCCATCAAATTCCCATAAAAAGTTGCTAACTCGCTTTAAGATCATTAATCCCTTTCAAAAATATCCGAGCCATAAATATCAACATGATATTCTATATTAAAACGGAGATTCCATATACCTTCGTGTGTAATTTCCTCCTTTTTGTGTGCTTAAAACGTACCAATTTTCTCAAACAGCAACTATTCCTTTTGTTGTCCAATATCCTTCACTGTCCAAGATATCAACACTGTGTGTTGTCCAATATCGGACAACACTTATCAGCGTTGAAAAATGTATATATCGGACAACAAGTGTCAGCGCTTCCCAACAGCGCTTAACTTATTCCTGTCAGCGCCAACTTTGTACCTGTCAGCGCCTGGCCATCAGCGTCTCATCCATGCCTTGTCAGCGTCACACCAACATCTATCAGCGTCACACCAACATCTATCAGCGTCTAAATAACTCCCATCAGCGGCTAATTGATCTAGGGTTTTATAAACCCTAAATCATTATTTCATGTGAAAATCCATAAACTGCAGTGAACTTCGACAGCTAATAACTTCTTCATAAATGCTCAGATCGAAGATCCCTTCGGTGAGATCCTAGACATAAGTGTCAAGAACCTACAGATCGAATTTCACACCGATCCAACGGTTAACGAAGGAGAAATCGCGTTTTTACTATTACTGTTCACAGAAAACAGCATATGACCCCTGCTGACTTCGACGCTTAATAACTTTTTTGGGGGGATAAAACTCGACAATCTCTCCAGTGGATGTTTAGATATATGTATGTAGAACACACATTTAAAATTTCGTGACGATCCAACGGTTCAATCAAAAGTTATGACCTTCTGAATACTGCTGCGCACACAAAAACGTCCAGAAAAACCCTAGACGGATTTTTCTTCTTTTCACCATACACGAACACCTTGTTGGTCCTAGCATCACGAGCCACGAGGCTCTGATACCAATTTTGAAAACCTTGTTTTCCGGATCTTTTAAGCAACTAGGAATGCACCATGTTCATATGATTATACAATCAAAGCGGAATTAGAACATGATACATTAACAAGGTGTTTAGACACATTGAACATGAATTAAAACAAAAGGGATGTTCATTATATTAATAACAAACATCCACTAGACGTGTATACATTGAATCCCACGTCTAGTGCTCACACGCTTTTAGGTTTACATTGTGAATGAATTGATAAATAAAACCTAAGATCCTTGGTTCCTTTTATAGTGTAAGGATTAGGGTTTACAAGAGATAAGAATGAATAAACATGTGAATCTTCTATTTAAATAACTATATACAAAATATATCCTGCATATATATCCAAATAGAAGCTTCTAAAGGCTTTTTGTCTACGTTCTTGTCAATGCTTGAATTGCATGTGACAATGCTTGAATTGCTCTTGACAATGCTTGCTTCCATCAACGCCTAATTTGTTCTTGTCAACGCCTGGAATACTCTTATCAACGCTTAGACAACTACCTTCATGTTTTCTTCGTTTTTGAGTTTCTGCCACATCAACCTTTTGACCCAACAAACCATTGTAAAAAGTGTTAGGTTGATGCACTTTTGTGAAACCATGTTGTGGACACTTTCTTAAAAGTTCCTTAAAACGGTCCCAAGATTCACTAAATGTCTCACCGTACTTTTGTTCAAAATTAATGATTTCATTCCGCAAAGCGGTAGTACGTGAGGGTGGGAAAAAGTAGTTTATGAATTTGGTCTCTAAATCCAACCACGTAAGAATACTTTGTGGCGGTTCCTTATCAAGCCAATGTCGGGCTTGTCCCTCTAAGGAGAAAGGAAAAAGTTGTAAGCGAATGACCTCTTGTGAAACCCCATTAAACTTGACCGTATTAGTGAGTTGAAGAAACCTTTTGATATGGTCGTGAGGATCATCAAGTGTACGCCCCAAGAATGGTTGAGCAGAGATCATTTGAATGAAACCGGATTTGAGCTCAAAATTGTTGGCTCCAATCTCGGGTATGACAATAGCATCGATGTTTCCTTCTACGTGCAATTGCAAGAGCTCGATCATTGGTCGATTGTCCATGGTGACAATAGGTTGAGTAATGACTTCGGCTTGAGTTGCTTTCTTCTTACAAGCACGAGTACGCATGCACACCTACAAAAAGAAAAGAAATATATACAAGAAATATTTTTGGTTTTTATGTTTTTCTATTTTTTTGGATTTTTTTGAAAATTTTATATTTTTTAGGATTTTTGAAATTTTTTGAAAAATAGACGAGAAAAATAACGTTCAAGAGTGAACGGATCCCAAAATCCAACGCGTCTCTCACAATAAACCGTTAATCTTCACGAAAAGAGCCGGCAGCGGCGCCATTTAATACAAGGTTTTTTAACCAAGTATAAGATATTTTTGTTCCAAGTCTTTCGAATTGAGAAAGGGAAAATTGTGCGACTCAGTTGTTCTTGGTGGAATATAAATGGGAAAAATTATCTAGTTTAAACTAAGGTAAAATGAAAACTTGTCGTTGAGTAAAAATAAAAGCTTTTAGAAATTAAACTAAAAATTGTAATTGATTAAATGACGAGAATTTAATGCTTGACGAAAAGTAAATTGGACAAAGTAAATAAAAATGTAACTTAAAAACAAAACAAAGAAAAATATAATTCAAAGTCCAAAACCATCGGAATGTCAGATCGGAATGCTGTCACCATATCATCGGAATCCAGATCGCAAAGGAGTTATCGGAATGTATAAAAGCTAAATCTATCGGAATGTTGAAAAGAGAATCTATGGGAATGCAGTCTATCGGAATAGATACAAGCTATCGGAATGAACTTAGATCGAAATGTAAAGAAAAATAAAGCTATCGGAATGTATAAAAACTAAATCTGTCGGAATGAGTCTAAACCTATCAATCGGAATAATCTGAAATGCTATCTATCGGAATGTTTGAAAACTAAACCCATCGGATTGTCACTCAGATCGAATGTTGCTAAGGAACTTTGGGCGGCACTTCGACTTAATGATACCTTAAGAGCCGTCGGAATATGCGATCGCAATGAGCGATCGCAATCCCAGATCGGAATAAGGGGGTGAACCTCAGATCGCAATATTTTGTTGCAATGAGCTGTCGGAATGTAAAACCCTATTCCAATACTGTCACCATCGGAATAAGAGCAAAGCTGTCGCAATGTGAGAAACCTCCATTTCCGATGGAAATGAATTTTGGAGTAAGCACAAGTTTAATAAGCCATGACTAATAAGCATGAACCGAAACTAGATAAACAAGAATAAGATGAACAAAATAAGCACAAAATTAAAAACCTTCCAAAACATAAAAGACGAAAACTTAATAAAAATTAACTTTAAAAGGGTAAAACTTTTAAGAAAGCTTAACAACAAATAAGCTAAACACAAAATAAGCCAATAAGATTGTCAAACTTATGGCTTATTCCGTATGAACATTTAATTTAAATCCAAAAGATAAACTTTTTAATAAATCAAACATAAAACTTAAACAAAAGCTTGGAAATTTCGGATTAAAATTATATAAAACTAAGAAAGGTAGAATAAGATTAAGATTAAAACAAGAATTAAGCTATAGAAAGTAAAGTTTTGATTAAAAACAAGAAAGGAAGATGAAAGATTAAGAACCTAGTGAGAGAAACTATCACTTTCTCTCTTTAAAATTACCTACAAGAATGAAAACGAAAACTACTCTAACTAAAACTAACCAACTAACCAACTAACTAACTAACCAACTAACCAACCCTCCTAAATGTGTTTAGGAGGGTATTTATAGGAAATGGGGAGGTGCATGTGTTGCCTCCTCATTCTTTCTTTCTTCACTTCTTCTCGTCTTTTAAGTTCTTCGACTTTGTCTCGGGATTAATTAAACTCGTCTTATAATTTCTTAATTTATTAGACTTGAGTTCTTAGGCTTTATTAAACTTCCGCCTTTAGACTTGTTCTTCGATAAATCTTCAGAATAGGCCTTGGACTTCCGTTCTTTTTGCATTCTTGATCTCTTGACTTCGTCTTTTGTCGTTTTCTTCGATAAAAGCTCGTGAAAGCCCGTGTTTTCCTTCCTTTTCACATCTTGGTCCTAAATCACAACAAAAACACAAACCACGCATAATTCCGACATTTACGACATAAGATACACGCTTGGTCTTGGTTATTATTGTAATTAAGTGGTAAAAGGATGTGTGTTTACACACCTATCAGGCGCCAGACACTTTGTGCGTAGACATCACTACGTCCGAGAACAAGTTGAAGCTCGTGAAATAAAATTAATAAAAGTTCACACGGATGATAACGTAGCTGATCCTTTTACTAAGGCTTTACCTACAACAAAGGTAGTTAAGCATTCCAAGGCGATTGGGCTGCAACTAGCTAGCGAACTCATGCAATAAATCTGTGATTAGTTTTTGGATAAAGGATGTTATGACATTATTATATAATAAATAAAGATCGAGTTTAGTTTATTCTTATTATTTAATAGTGTATCCTATTTTACATGTTTTAATCCATGAATAAATTGTTATGCTAAATATTCGTTGTCGATTAAGAATATGGGAATATTATTAAACTAAGACAAATCAAAATTGTGATAGAGTATACTTGAAAGTATATTAAGCGATTTTGGATAATATTCGATGAAACGAATATTGGACTTATCCCAACTATATGATTTTAATTTGTGGATCTTTGTCATCAAGTAAATCATAAATAGTTATCCTTAGACCCGAGATACTAGAAAACTGTTTTAAATCTAGTGAATTTTTGTGGAATGATCAAACGCTAAACGTAACTGGTAGCTATAAGGATTATTTTCAAAAAGTGTTGCAAAATTCATAAGTTTTGCTTGTAGTCAGTATGGGATTTATTTCCTCCAAGTTTGTTTTGGATTTTAATACAGTTGGACCCCTCGTGGGATTAGTAAGATGTTTGTGTGACCACACCCAAATTTGTTTTCGTAATCTTGCTGAATATGTGAACGAGAAACATAATGGTTAATGAAAGGAATGACTGAGATACATATCCTTATTAACGTTGTATTAGAAATAAAAGTATAATAATAATTATGAATCATTAAAAGGTCTTATCCATGAGACCTTACTCGAGTTGTACTGGAGACATTGCTAAGTGTAACTAGACGCTAGTCAATGTAATCACCATGATATTCAAAATATGTCCAAGTGGGAGCTGAAAGTTTATGGACTTATATTTAACAGTCGTGTGATAGGATCGAACTCGAGATTACGGGATTGCACTCAATACGCAAAGAGTTAATTTATTTAATAAATACATTTATTATATTTATTAAATTAAATCGAGCTATATAACTATATAACTTTAACAATCGTTAATTAATTAAGAGTTAAGTATTAACGAGTGTTAAATAATATATAGAAAGAGTATTTAAAGAAAAGAAGGACAGAAGGTTCCGGAACACCCCATAGAGGGGTGTTCGATGGTCGGTTAGGGCATACAAAAGGAAAGGCAAAACTTGCCTTTTATTTGTTTGGCTACAAGACTTCTAGGCTTATAAATACACCCCATCATCCCTCATAATTCCACACACCTCAATCTCCTTCTCTTCTTTCTCTTGGCCGATCGCAACACCAACCTACAAAGGGTTTGGTGTGGTTTTTCCTTGGTTCTCGGTTTTAGTTTAAATCGAGTTCTAGCCCCTCTCTAGGGTTGTTGGGTAGATTTTATACTATCGTTATAGCTCAGTTTACATGTGCTAGAATCACGGTTAGCTCGATGTATTACGTGTGTACAAGATCGTAATATAGTCTTAGTTTAGACTATATCTTGGTGGTGTTCGTTATAAACCCTAATTGGTGATTCGTTCTTCGTCTGATGGATTTGCTTTCTAGCGTAAAGGTATGTAACCCTAATTCTATTAATTATAATTGTGTTATTATTATGATCTTGTTAAATCGCTTCCGGTATGTGTGCTTTGATCTCGTTTAGGATTTTGTGTAATTGTTATGAACTATATAAACCTTCATGATCATTGAGCATCAAGTGTTTTTAATACCAGATTATCTCATTTATGACCATAATAAAGTTGAATTGCATCACTAGCATTGTCATAAGAAACAATTATGCTAAATTTGATTGGCACACATATACTATGTTTGTGTATCATTTTTAGTTTAAAAATTGACATTATGCTATAAGTATATTTTGTCTACGTCAGCTGGAAAGATTTTGGCATTGTGTACGAACTTCTAAAATGATAATCATTGGTATATAATGTTAATTATGGATCTAAAATGTTTGAAAGTCTTCAAAAGTGATCTAATCCATTTTCTTACTTTCTAAAGTAAGAAGAATTGTAAAAGACAGAGCAAAGCATTTCAAAACCTTAACTTTTTTCAAACAAACCCACTTTACATGAATCACATGTTATTTGTTTTGAATCACGTGTATATATGTCAATATATTTAAATGTCTGTAGTCATTCATGTAAAATATATAAAATAAAATGGCGTCTGAATTACATGTGATTTGTTTAAATCACAAGTAATTTTGCTTGAATTACATGTGATTCAGTGATAATTACATGTAATTTTGCTTGAATTACATGTGATTCAAGTATTTTGAAACCTTACTTCTTCTAACAAATCCACTTTAGATGAATCACATGTGATTTTGTTTGAATCACATTTAATTATGTCAATATATTAAAATGTCTGTTGTCATTCATGTAAAATTTATAAAACAAATTTGCTTCTCGATTACATGTAATTTTGTTTTTAATCACATGTAATTCTGTCAATATATTAAAATGTCTGTAGTCATTCATGTAAATATATAAATCAAAATGGCTTCTGAATTCCATGTGATTTTGTTTGAATCAAATGTGATTCAAGCATTTTGAAACCTTAACTTCTTCTAACAAACGCACTTTAGATGAATCACATGTAATTCTGTCAATATATTAAAATGTCTATTGTCAATCATGTAAAATATATAAAACAAATTGGCTTCTCGATTACATGTAACTTTGTTTGAATCACATATAATTTTGCTCGAATTACATGTGATTCGGTGATAATTACGTGCGATTTTGCTTGCATTACATGTGATTCAAGCATTTTGAAACCTTAACGTCTTATAACAAACCTACTTTAAATAAATCACATGTAATTCTGTCAATATATTAAAATGTTTATTGTCAATCATGTAAAATATAAAAAACAAATTGACTTCTCGATTACATGTAATTTTGTTTAAATCACATGTAATTATGCTTGAATTACATGTGAATGAGTGATAATTACATGTGATTTTGCTTGTGTTACATGTGATTCAAGCATTTCAAAACTTTAGCTTCTTCTAAAAATCCTATTATAGATGAATCAAGGAACTATTCGACAATACATAAAATTCAAAAACAAAAAAGTTATTAAGCATCAATAATTAGTATCTTCTTCTTCGTTCTCCTTGCTTTTGGATTATCTGGACAAGCTGCTTTGGTATACTCGTTCGTCTTCACTTAATAGTATATGCAAGCCTTCATGTTTTCTCAACTTTCATTTCGTCCAACAATGTTTCATTATGCTCATATACAGCTAATCTTGGTGTTTTCATACATGTACATCAAGAAATATAATAACATGAAATTTGTCCATAAAATAATAACTCAACTATAAACATAATCACATGTAATTTCTATTTAATAATAACAAAACAATTTCACACCAAAATCACAAGTAATTCACCAAAATTGCATGTGATTTTTATTTTTTATAACAACACAACTTCATATCAAAATTATTAAATAACTCAACCAAATCACATGTAACTTTCATACGAATTACATGTGATTATGTTAAAATCACATGTGATTCTCGCCAGTTTATAAGTGAACAAATGTAGACCAAAATCACATGTGATTCACCATAATCACATAGTATTAATTATTAACATAACAAATATGAAGCCAAATTATGTCATTTTACCTATGAGTTCTTGCATATTAGCATCTCTAGCTTCAACTTCTTCCATAACGTCATCTTTCCTTGATTCAACATGATATTCAACATCATTGTTCAGAATCTATTTGTTTAACAACATCCATAACATCATATGCAAGATATTTGACTAGATCTATGTGTGCGACAGACTGATACAAAACTTGATAGTAGGATGTGGTGGTGGTGGTTCGTAGATATCCGATGTTGATGGTGGAGGTGGTGGTACGTTGAGTTCTGGCGAGGAGGATGCGGTGGTGGTGGTGGTGGTAGTGTGGTAGTTTCTGGTGATGCGGTGGTTTCTGGTTGTCGGGAAGATGGTTATCTGGTGGTACGGGGTAAGAGGTATGGTGTATGTTTGTTTTTTAAAGAGAGAAAATGAATTTAATAAATGACGTGTAATGGTTTATATGAAATGAGTAGGTTAGATATTAGCTGTTAAATAAAGATTAAATAAATGATTGAGATAATTTCTTTTATTATTTCTTTGGTTGTCCCTGGTGGATCTCACCTCACTAAAGTATACTTAAAATAACAATATATAATATTATAGAAACATAACACTTGGTTTTACACACATTATTTTTTAATGGCTCGCAGTTGAATATGGTACACATTTGATCAACACAGAATAGAACTAACACTTTTAGATTGGATTTTGCTTAAACTTAAGATCTCGGACCATGCAGACCGTTAAGAGGCTTGCATAATTAATTGTAGAGGCTTGCATCCGACAACCTTGTAGACGGGATAGCGATGAGTGGTTTTCGTTTCTTTAGTGTCCCAGCAAATCTCTCTGAAAGGTCATGCTCTTCACCATTTGGCAAACTCCAGTCAAACGAGTGCAAGAGTGAAGCCAATATAAACATTTGCATTTTTTCAGCCAGTGGAACGCCTGCACATATTCTTCTCCCTGATCCAAATGGGAAGAAATTTAAATTGTTACCACTGTAATCCCATTTGGTTGTCTCCTCATTAGTCAAGAACCTCTCAGGCTTGAATTCCAATGGATTGTCCCAATAACGAGGATCCCGATGGATTGACCAAACATTTAGAAAGACCGTGCAACCCTTTGGGATTGCATATCCACCTACCGTGCAATCCTGGCTTGGTGATCGTGGTAAAAGCAAAGGGAGTACAGGGTGCAGCCGAAGTGTTTCCTTAATCGTGGCATCTAGGTATCTCAATTTATGGATATGAGATTCCTCAACTATGTTGTTTACTCCTACTATTACGTCCAATTCTTCTCGAATCCTTTTCATTACAGTGTGATTCTTCATAATTTCCGCCATTGCCCATTCTACGGTTCCTGCTGTTGTCTCTGTTCCTGCAATCATGATATTCTGATGCAACAAAATTTCATTTTTAGCCGTCAATCAAAACATAACAATATGAAGAATGTTATAAGAATAGCGTACCGTGAGAAGTGCCTTTATCTGGAGGAGGTAAATTGACGTTGGATCTTTTTGGTTCTTGAGGTCTAATAACATCTGTAAAAAATCTTTCTTTCCGTCACTCGTAGCTCTATTTTCTGACTTTGTGGAGCTAGATTTGATTCGATCTTTGATGATGCTTGTGAAAATCTGATCCAACTTGTTACGTTGCCTCATCATATCCCGCTTGATACCTTGTAAATCGAACCACGCAAGACTTGGAAAAAAATCAGACAAATTTTGCTTTCCAAAAATCTTAACAACGTTCTCTACCACCATTTGTAACTCAGCTCCAAAATCGTAACCATTTGTTCCTTTAACTGATGTGTTATCCCAAACCATGCTTGTTACGACGTTTGCCTCTGTCAAGAAAGAAATCTCACTAATGTTGATTTTTGTACCAATATTCTTAAAAATATTATTGATGGTTTTTCTAACTTCTTCTCTTCGCAAACAACGGCATGCTTCAAGATTCTTGTTGCTTAGGAGCTCATGGACAAATATCTTACGAAGGTTACGCCATTCAGAGTTGTTGTTGGACATTACTAGACCTCGGCCTTCGTAACTTATAGCTAAGGATGCAACTGTTTGGCCGCGGTTAGAAAAGACCTCATCTTGGTCACGAACCACCACCTTCGCTAATTCAGGATTGTTTATGACAATAATAAGCTTGCTTCCCAAATAGATCTTGAAGATGGGACCATAGGTGTTAGCCAGATTGGTGAACAGTTTGTGCAACTCAGGATTAAGAAACGGAAGGTACCCAACTATTGGCAAGGAACGAGGACCTGGCGGCAATTTCTGTGTGGAGCTTGAAAATGAAAATGTGTACCATAATATAGCAATGGTCACTACTGAAATAGTGACTATTGCGATTGTAAACTCGTTGTTGTTGCTCACTTGCCACCACCATGACCCGAGATTGTTTAGTAGTGCCATTTTTGCAAACGATGGAATGCTTCTTGTATAAGGAAAAAAAACTCAGTTTGAGAACGAGAACCTCAGCAAGGGGCTAGAAAGAATACATGGATTACAAATGACTAGGTGTATCAACCCAAATAGAGCATTTCAAAGACAGGTTTTGTAACTGGGTAGTGCCAAGGTTGACCATATTTAAGATAGGGTTAATGGCACCGTAATTGTTTTGTAATCTTTTTATATGTAGCGTACAAAATTTTTTATACGTATGTGTACTTTAATTGATTTATTAGCTTTTTTTTATGTATTTTATTATCATTTTATGCTAATTTGTGTATTTTATTAAGGTAAAATAGTCATAAAATATGAAAAAAAATCAATAAAATCGAGTAAAATACAACTTACTGGACAGCCATGATACTCGTGCCATTAACCCATTATATTAAGATAATGTATTATTCGGCATAGGAGTTGAATATGCCTTACCTGCCCATGTAGAGAATCTTAAATTATTGGTTTTTAGCTCTAAATAATGTGATTCGTAAAAAAAAATATAGGCCGGTGATACATCAAGGTCACATGGTTTTCTTTTTCTATTCAGTTTGGTAAGAGGATGCAAAACAAAAATACATTTTAATCTTATCTACTCTAAAAAAATCAAAAATCAGCTTAATATCTCACAATCTCAGAATTATTGGTTCGTAAAAGCAAATGTAGCAACTTCAATTCTTACAACTAGTGTAGATCTTGTAAAATTCAAACCTTAGATTCAAAACCTTCAATAGGATTACACAAGAATCGGTTTATAACCGTGAGGGACAAAAAGTTGTGAAGAGGTATGGGGTTTGTATAGCCTTCATACCTTACACAATTTCTTGTTCTCTATTTTAAGCCTTTGCAATTAAAGACTTCCTTAGCTTAAAAGGTTTCACAAAATCCCTCCTAGATAGGGGCGACTAACTTTGGGCTTCCCTAAAGGTTTCAGGTTTTGAGTTTTCAACCCCTCTTATTTTATTTAAAGCTTACGTTAAGTCGGTTAATCTCGTAACGCACTATAACTGTCGTTAAATAAATAATTAGTGAAGCACATTAAATATTTAATATAAACGATAAATATTAAATACGTAATAAAAGTGTGTTCTCCGTGTTTGAGTGTGTGTCACCGATAAGCTCATTAATTTTCGATGGTTAAACAATAGCACATCGCGACAAAAATTGCATCATTCAACGATTCCAAAAGTTTAGGTAAAACAAAGATTTTTTACCGGTGCTCGTTCGATGTGGGATGAGAGGTTTTCGAGAAAACAACTTTTGTTACTTTAGTATCTCATCTGATCATTTAAATCAATTTTAGTACATATAACATATTATATATACAAATGAATTCTAGGAATTAAGTAAGAACATCGAATTTTGGAACAGATACCTTGAAGCCAAATAGAAATCGGGTAAATTGTAAATTTCGTTCTTTGACTTTGCAAAAACGGCAATTTTGCCACTAAGTGGAAACTTCCGGAAATTATGCCACAATACTTTGCATTTCCAAGCAAAAAAAAAAACCCCGAGTCATTAAGTATTAACTTTCTCCGTTAAACCCTCTCATGTGCCATGCACATGAGAGCATTTTCGTCATTTCAAGTCGTCTCTTTCATAACTTCTCACCCTTCACCTTTTCCTTGTGCAAAACTAGTCCCTAGAACCATTTTCTTCCCTACTTTGATTTTCCAAGAACACCACCACCACCAACTACAATATAACACGGCCATTAAATTTAATGTTTTATTTAAATCTCCAGATTTCTCCTGTAATAGCTCGAACGATTGAAACAGAAGCCTCAGTTGTAGCTCGAAAGATATCTAATACTCTATTCAAATGTGTCATGACTTGAATACCTGACTAACTACCCCATGCAACATTGTATACTGGTATTATATGTCTTCTAAAACATGTCTTTTTATGTCTTCAATTCCTCAACAATGTCATAAAGGTATACCAACAGTCTAACACTATCTTAAACCTTTGTTTACAATGTTTCACTCAAATCCTTATACCTTAATAGTAGTACTACAATGCTTCCTGTGAGGGAAATCGGATCAATCTAGTTGGGACGATGTCACTTTTCTTTTGTATGCTTGATTAGCACTCCTTTGAGGACCAATGTTTATCTTTCTGCTTTTGTACTTGAATCTTAATAAATACCACTAAGGGGAGGTTGGTTGAGTGATTATCTTGGTATCCATGTTATTTGTTTTTAATTTTTAACATGGTATCAGAGATAAGGTTGTAGATCTGGTTCGTGGTATCACTCTTATCTCTCTATTGGTGATATTGGTTCTTTTATTATCAGAAAAATTAAATTAGGGTTTTTGAAACCCTAATCTAATTATTGGGGTTTTGTTTCTAACCGCTGCTCTTGGGTTCCTTAGCGTTCTGGAAGCTTGTATCGTTGGTTCCGTTGATTTCTTTAAAAATAAAATTAGGGTTTTATGAAAACCTAATTTTAAATCTTTGTTCCTTGGTGTTCTAGATGCCTAAATTGATGGTGTCGTTGATTTTCTTGGTGGTGTCGTTTTTTTCTTGGTGAATACAAGTAAACAAATTAAGGTTTTGAAACCCTAATTTTGTTTTTGAGTTTTTTCGCTTGTTTGCTCACCCATTCTCTAGACTAAGTGAATCTAGAGGTTGGGTGCTCTTTATTAAATTATATCTTTGTTGACTGCGTTGTAAGTCCTCTTTCGTTCTCTATCTTGCCTCTTTCTCTTATTTATCTGTTGGATTATTGTTGCTAGTGTTGTGGGTGCAAACGGATTCGGTTAACACCTTGACCCTCCAGCTTGACTGGTGTGAATACCTGCCCTGGCCAATCCCAGTCCACAGCTAGCATTTTTGGTGATCCACTTTTTGATTGTTTATTTATTGATTGTTTATTGTTGATTGCTTATTCCTTGCGTCTGCTTATTGTTGCTCGTTTTCTGCTTTGTTTGCGTATTGTTGTTTGTTGTGACTTTGTGAACCATGAGTGGTATACCTCCTCCTCCTGCACCTTCTAGTGGTGGTGGAGGGAATGGTGGTGGTAGAGGTGATCCTCAAACCAACCCTAGTCCTATTTCTCTTATTAGCAACTTGGATGCTGGTAATCCCCTTCATATTCATAATAGTGATAACAGTAGTTCTACCTTGAGAACGATAGAATGTGGAATGCTATGAAACTTGCCTAACAAGCTAGAAACAAATATGTCTTTGTCGATGGTTCTTGTTTAAGAAACTCTTACTCTAATGATGTTTGTGTCCCAAATGGGATAGATGCAATGCTTTGGTTCTTACTTAGATTATGAATGTTGTCTCTAGTGATGTTTATATAGGTCTTGTGTACTCTGAAAATCGTGCTATTGTTGATCTTAAACTTAGATCGATTTATCTTGTGTAAACGAGATTAAATCAAGTTAAACACGTAGAGAAACTTTGTTGTATATGAAACAATTTAAGTATTATGCGGAATTAATACTTAAACAAGAACACACAAACAAGTTAAACCAAACTTTCACTTTGATTGATAAATAAAACTTGCGTACAATGAAAGTGTAAAACGTATATTAAACTAAAACCTAAAGGCCTCCTTTTATAGATTAAGGAACATTGTACAAGAGTCTGCGTATCAGCTATTCTTGGTAAAGATGAACATAGAAAATACATTGTCAAAAATATCTTTACTAGAAACATACTAGAAACATAAAACGTGTATACTAAGTCTTCTATCAGTGCTTGACTTCTTCTTATCAACCATTGACTTCTTTTTATCAACGCTTGACTTCTTCCTGTCAACGCTTGTCCTGTCAACGCTTGATTTCTTCTTAACAACGTCCAGATTGCTCTTGTCAGCGTCCAAGTGTATTGGCTACATTTTATTCCCAACAATCCTCCCCTAAACTTGATATCTACTCTAGTAATCAAGTTTCTGAATAAAAACTAAGAACTAGGAGGATTCTTACAAATCTTATCAAACTGGAAATAAATATATATAATCAAATCTTTGGCTACGTCACTTGAGTAGTCTATCTCCAGCTGTGTTGTCATCATTTTCTTCAAAACTTCTTTGGACATAGGATACTCAGCATCCACAAGAAGATACTCAGAAAACTTTGTAGAACTCAAATGATACACACCTGCTGCTAAATATAAACGCCATTGAAGTCCACTGATATCATCCTCAAGATCCTTCCAAACTGGATCTTCTTCATCTGGTGCACACATTCTTCTAAATGATGACCAAATCTTTATTCCATTGACTGAAGTAGGTGCTTCAGTCTCATACTTGGCCTGGAGTAACCTCCAAAGTTCTTCTAAGTCTTCCCTATCAAAGATTGCAAACAGAGACATCAAAGTAGTAAAAGTATGTAACTCTTTCCCATATCTTCCAATCATCCAAAACCTACTTGCATCTTCTTCATAGCTAACTATAGGGTTTCTAGAATCATGAGGCAATACTTCTACCATGTGTGAAGCTTCCAAGGGTGAGAGCTTAATATTCTTTCTAACAATAGCTTCACTAGGATTCAATCTATCCATATTATCTGGGAACTCAAGTGGAACTCCCTTCTTCTTAGGTCTTGGTGCAATTAAAGCCTGTTGAATATGCATTTCTTCTGCAAGCTCTTCCTTTCTTTCATCTGAAAGAAGTCTGATAGTGTTCATCTTTTGCACTCTTGCCCAAATAGGATAAGCTTTATACTCCAATTCATCACAGGACAATCCCTGCAAATTCTGAAAAGTACAACCTCCTTGATGACATCTAAGCAACATATAATAAAGCTCCCTTCTATCCCTCTTAGACTGTGAGAAAACTTTGTTGGCCTTATACTTTTGGATTACCTGACAATCCCTTTGAATTCTGAGAAGAATCTCCAATCCCCATATCTGATCTGATAAAGACAAATCTGGATTCTCCATGATCTTATTCTCCCAAGAAAAGTACATCTGGGTAACTTCTGGCATATCATAATCAACCTTCATCTTCAATTCTGCAAGTTTCTCCCTTGCCAACACATCACCATATTCAAGTCTTTCTGGTTCTTCAATAATCATGACACTTGAATCTGAGCTCTCATCATTACTTCCTTCTTGTTCCTCAGAAGTAACCACAAATGGTGACTCAACAACCTTCTTCTTTTCTTGTTCCATAAGTTGTGCAGCCAACATTGAATCAAATTTTACTTGAGTTGCATCCTTGGGAACCTCTGTTTCTACCCTAATTCCTTTACCCTTATCTAATGTATCAATGATGGGTAAAGATGATGATGGTACCTGTGTAGACACTTCTTTGATGATAGTTGATAACTGGAATACCTCAACCATACCTGCAGGTTTATCAACGTCTAAAACCTGTGTGTCAACGCCTAACTTACTCTTGTCATCGCTTGACTTGTCAACGTTAAAAATCTGCTTGTCAACGCTCACCTTACTCTTGTCAACGCTTCTCAGGAACTACTCCATCATTTTAGTAAAAGATAAATTCAAATTTGTAGGAGTAACCAATGAAGTATCAAAACCTATTTGCTTCTTCAAATCTGTTAGAGCTTCAGCAATGCCCAAAGATTCTCCTTCATTTGACCCTTTGTTACTTAAATTAACTGGCTCAGTAGCAGCTTTCTCCCCTTTGTAAGAATCCTCCCCTAAGGAAAGGACTCTTGTCTGCCTTATCCTAGACTGAGCAGCTTCCAAAACAACAATCCTCTCCCTCAATTGCTTGAGTTCAAGGCCTTGGGTAGAGACAGTATGTACAAGGTCTGCATTTTGCTTTTGCAAGCTAATGCAGACAGTCGTCAATTCTAACAATGTATAGGGGTCCAATTTGCCCTCCTCTAGAATGGGTATTTGACCTCCCAAAGTAGAGTCATAGGGCATGGATGGGGTCTTAATGATGTTAGGACTGTCTTGGCCTACATCTAAGCTAGTACCAATAGTCCTAGCCCCACCCATATCACCAACCACACTTGTGGTGGTGGTTCTCTCTGCAACATGGCTAGGACCACTAGAGGAGAACGCTCTATTAGTCCTTGGGCGTTTTACCAACCTAAATTCAGGGGGTGTAGAAGATGGTGTAGATTGGGTAGCAGTTTGAAGGTAAATGGGTGTTTGTGTTTGGTGTAAAAGGGTGTCAACGTTTGAAATAGGAGTAACAACGCCAACATTTAATGTGTCAGCGTCGAATGGATCTTGGTCAAGTTCCATATGTTGAGGTGAAGGTGATGGTTCAAGTAATGGGTCAAGTTGTAGTTGTGGGTCAGGTGGAGGTTGTGCTGCTGTCAGTGGCAGATCCAGCCGAAAATCTAAGGTGGTTCCTTTCAATGGCGAACCAGACATAATTTTGGTGCTCGGATGAAAAAAAAATTAACGATCGATTTATCAATTGTTCAATATGTCGGGTCGGGTCGGGCATGTCATGTCATATCAAATCATGGTGTTTATAATTGATTCTTCATCACGCTAATAATTTGAAAACGAGCTATGATTGCAGAATCAGTTACTTACTTGTACCTTGAAACAGTTTAAACAATAATATATGTTTATTTTATAAAATTATTACTCTCTCCGTCATAAAATTATTGTCCACCCATTAAAAATGCGTAATTTAAGAAAAGTATCATATTTATATCTTTCTCTCTTAACTTTTCTATAAAGATACTTTTACTTTTAACCAATCAAATTAAAAAAATTTAAAATTTGCGAATATAACTTCAAATAAAAGTAATTTAATAATTTCAATATAAATTTTTTACCTGTTTTTAGAAATGGAAAATTAATTTAAGACAACTCGAAATAAAAATTTGAACTGTAATTTTGAGACGGAGGTAATACTCATTTTTTATATATGCAAATCACTTTTATCACTTTTGTTGAATCACTTTTATCACTTTTGTTATAGCTTAACAGAAAAATAATGATAATAACATGAATATTTGTTATGATAACAACAATAAGACATATAATATTATCTTATTTTTATTAAATAAGACATAAAACAAAGGAGTCTACTAGTATTAAGAGTAAGAAATAAATAGAAAGTATGAGTAATTACTTTTTGACATGACTATCCAAAAAATAGATTAAACATTTATGACCCCACAACTTGCAACAAGACCCAGTAAACTTTGCACCGTATATATATTTGACCCTACTACAACAGTAGCACTAATCTCAAAAACTTCATCTTCTTGATAAATACCGGCGAGTAAATCAGGCTATAACTTCCAGATCGATTATTATCAATATCATGTTATTTGCTCTTCCTTCCTTCTTATAAACTAATCTAAGGTGGTTCCTCGTTTATTTCTAAGGTAGGTCCTTAAAATTTTTACAAGGTAACTCAAAACAAATTCGGTGTCTAAGGTGGTTCCTGGGAACCACCTTCAGTGGCTGTAGATCCGCCTCTGGCTGCTGTAATAACAACAAGCATGGGTTGGGTAAGAGGTAAATCTCTGTGAGGGGGTGAATTCGTCTTACTAAAAATAGCTTTCTTTTGCACAGGGATCGCATAAAAATCATCATGATCCCTGGTTTAATACCTTTGTTCATCAAAAATCATTTGTTAAAATCTTGGGTAAGCCAGAGTCATCTTGCTACCCTTGTTTTTACACATGCCATCAAAAATCAGTTTAGAAAAATTATACTTTTGCCCATTAGCAATACACACAATAGCACTACCAATAGATCTGTTAATTTCATTATGTGCAATACATTTGGGACTTAAACATTGAAAGATGACATGTATTATGTACTTCCAAGCTGGGAGAAATTCTTGTTTATTATATTTGTTTAAAGTACCCTCTTCAGGGAAAGGATAACCCAAAACTTGAAGTCCCTGTTCTATCTCACCAATGGGTTGAGTGGTTATACCATCTGCATCATTAAAATGCAAAGCCTGGCGAACCAAGGCTTCAGTAACCACCCATGGACGCCCATGGACAATAGCAGTTAATGTAGTTACATTATTAAGCATTAAAGAACTAACAGTGTTCCAAAACTGTTTGATATAAGTGACAGGGATAAGAGGAGCATGAGAAAGTGCATACCATAGTGGGGATGCATTCAAATACGCCACCATCTGAGTATATTGAGGAAACAGAGCATCATGAGCCTCCAAATAGGCAACCATGTTATGCTGACTTCTGAATCCCAATACCAAGTCACTCGGTTTAAACATAGGCGTCATTGATGTATAAAGCTGTGTGAAAGGTTATGAAAGATGAATATAGGAGAAAAGTTTGTTAGACAAGAATATGCAATTACCCTGTTTAAAAAGAAGGAGCCAAATATATAGGAGAGGTAGGCGCATGTGATTGGTCAAAAATTAGGCAGTTATTTTCAAAATATAATGATGAAAATCTTGAAAAGAAAATAACTTATCTTGTTCATTAATTAAAAGTTACCAACTCCCAAAATTACGGCCCCAATTTTTGTCAAAAATAACAACTGGGTAGGACCCAATGAGTGTCAACGGTAAAAAATAACCCATCAACGCCCAACGGCTATATTCTTGTCAACGTTGGTAAAAGCCATGTCAACGTCTAAATTGGTCCTAACAACGTTTGGAAATAAAGCTGTCAACGTCCAAAAATAAAAATAATAAAAATTAAAAAGGACCTTAACAAAGTAATTTATCCTAGTGAATATAACCTATAAACTGAAAATTACTATAGGGTGGCAAGCATTGTCCAATCATGCACACTTGCTTAAGCAAGATAGACATAACAGTCCTCAAGTGTCCCTTGCAAACCAAAGTTCTTAACAGTGAAGTTATCTCATAAAATCCTTTGTAACCTCCCAGGTAAGCCCAATAAAGTTGAGAAAGACGAGTCATTTAAAAAGACGAGAAGAAAAAAGGAAGAAAGAAGGAAGCATCCTACCAACTCCCTTCTCCTATAAATACCCTCCTAATGCTTCATTAGGAGGGTGTTAGTTAGTTAGTTTTTTAGTTAGTCATTTTTATTTTTAGTTTTCATATCTTTAGAGAGAAGTAGGTGATTCTACTTTCTCTCTCTAGATTTCTCCCATCTTTTCTTTCAAGTTTGAAGCTTTTCATTTAATCTTGTATTTGGAATTCTTAATCTACAAGTTCAAGTTCAAGTTTTTCATCATCTATCTTATTCTACCTTTCTTGTTCTTGATTTGATTATGATTCGGATCAATAATGCATCTTGTTTCATCTTGATGTTTGTTTGATTAAAGTTTTCATCTTTTTCTTCTTATCAATGTTTTTAAACGATTTAAGGTTTTAGCTTATTGCGATTTTTACTTATTTCATGTTTAGCTTATTTTCTTTTAAGTTTTCTTAAAATTTTAATCTTTTTAAAGTTTATTTTATAAATCTTGCTTATTTAGTATTTTGAAAGTTTTTCATTCATGGTTATTTAGTTTTTGTTATTATAGTTGATTTGGTTAAGTTTTAGTAAGTGCTTATTAGAAAAGTGCTTATTTGGTTCGGATTATTTGCTCTTTGTACCCCATCGTAACAGTTTTAAGGGTTACCTATTCCGACCGAGTAAGTGTGATCGCATAAACCCAAGGGTTTTTACTTGCGATCCATTACTGCGATCAAAGACTAAGATCATACTACGATCGTCCATCACGATCCAGGTCACGATCACATTATTGCGATATGTGGCTGTGATCCGTGGGTACGATCACTGGCTGCGATCCCATAGTACGATTGTGGTTAGGATTGTTGGTTACGATCGTTCGTCATGATCGGTGGTCACGATCACAGACCACGATCAAGGACTACGATCCACTTGTTGTGATCGTGGTCTCGATCAGTGGGTGCGATCCAATCTTGCGATCGTAACTGCGATCTGAGTACGATCGTGTGTTGCGATCTGAGTTACGACCGTGTTGCGATCTGACTTTAGTTTTGTTTTATTTATCTTAGTTATTTTTCAAACTTAAATCATTCCCGCTATTTTTACTTAGTATTATTTTAAATTTGTGTTTCTTAGCTTAATTTTAAAGTTTTCAGATTTACTTTTTGGCGAGTTTATTTTTAAATTGTCTTTTCTCATTTTATTTTCAAAATTTACTTTTAATTTAGTTTTTAATTACTTCTATTACCTTGTTATTTCATTTAATCTTAGTTTTGTTAACTTGTCATTTAATTTAAAATAGATAATCAAAAGCTCCCCCTTTTAGTGACCAAATACGATAGTTCCACCTTAAACTGTGATCAATTCGATTAGATACCGAGAACGAACGAGTACACATATGCAAATCCCATTAAATCAAATGGCGCCTCTGTCGGCTCTTTTCGTAAAGATTAACGGTTTTTAGTGAGAAAAATTGGATTTTGGGATCCGTTCTTTTGGGAACGTTATTTTCAAGCAATAAAAAATTTCAAAAAAAATCCTAAAATATATAAAATTTTGAAAAATCCAAAAAATAAAAAAGATAAAAAATAAAAAATATTGTATTGCATTTATAGTGTATGCGTACCCGATCTTCGTCCTATTCTGAGCTCGAGACTCGTAGAGACTTAGATATGGACGGTGTGCATAATAATAATAACAACCCACCTCACCCCAATTTGAATAATAACAACAATAACAACCATGTCCCTCATCCCAACCTTCGTACGATGGAGGAGCTATGTCAATCGACAATGAATGGACGTGGAGGACCGATTGCGCCGATGCAAATCACGGCTCCCGAATTTTCGTTGAAGCATCACATGATCTAACAAGTTCAAAACGCTTGTCCATTTCGCGGATTACCGGATGATGATGTCAACAAACACCTCGATAAATTCGTAACCGTCACTCAAAGCATGAAATTGCCCGTTGTTACCATGGATTTTCTTCGCCTTCACCTTTTTCCACACACTTTATCCCACCACGCTGAAAAATGGTTTGATCGTCTTCCCAAAAACTCAATTCATACATGGGACGAGATGACTAAAAAATTTCTATCAAGATACTTTCCACCATCCATGGTAACTAGTCTTCGTAATCAACTTAGTGGTTTCACTCAAGAACCTGATGAGTCGCTTTTCGATGCTTGGGAATGTTATAATGTCTTGATCGATCGTTGTCCTAATCATAACATGCTCTCTGTCACATTAATCGATACTTTCTACAATGGTTTAACTTTTCGTGATCGTGATACGATTAATGCTGCCGTCGGTGGTACGTTTATGAAGAGAAGACCTGAGGAGTGTAGAGAGCTTATAGAGAACATGACCACTCATCACAAAAATTGGGATTCATCCGTATATTCAAGAAATAACCCGAGAGTCAATGTTTCTTCTACTTCAACCAACCCAGAGATGACGGAAATCAGTCGCCAACTAGCCGAAATGAACAAAAATATCTTAACCATGGCTACGAACCAGTATCAACAAGCTAAAGCTGTAGCAATTTCTTGTGAGACGTGCGGCGGTCCTCATTCATACACCGATTGTCCTTCTATTCATGACAATCCGGAAAATGTGTATGCGGCTAAGGGTAATTTCTCCACGGGAGGCTATCAAGCACGTCCTCAAGGTGACCGAAATTTGCTAAGTTATCGTTCAAACAACTTCCTTTCACCACCCGGTTTTCCTCCTCAAAACCAAAACAACTTCAATCGCAACAATCAAAATCAACCTCGAGCTCCCAATCAATATCAAACCCAAAGAAACCCATATCCACCTCAAGGAAATAATCAAGTTTACCAACAACCCACTTATCAACCACCCGCTTACCAAGCTCCTCCTTCTAACCAACCCACGACATTTAACCACGAGGTCAAAACTTACATGAGGACTAATGACGCGCTGGTGAAGAATCTTCAGAGCCAAATTATTAACTTGAAAGGTCATATGGCGAAACAAGGGAATGATCTTCAAGCCGAGCTTAGGAATGACATGCGAAACTCTTTAAGCAGTCAAACAAATGACTTAAGGGATATGATGGCTAGTTTCTTCCAAAGTAATCATTCCTCTGCTTAGGGTTCTTTTCCGAGTAACACCGTTGCTAATCCAATAGGGGAGATGAAAGTAGTCACCACCAGAAGTGGAAAAGGCTATAAGGAACTCGAGATTCCTACACCTACTCCAGTGATTGTAACAAAGGAAAACGAGCCCCCTTCACCAATTCCTCTACCTTCTACTTCCACCCCTCCTCCACCCAAGGATGTGAGTGAGCAATCCATTCCAAAGCCTTCATCTCAACCCGATATACCTTACCCTTCAAGGTTGAGGAAAGAGAAGTTGAAGAACAAGGATGATATTCATGTTTCAAACTTTCTCAAAATGTTTAAACAATTGAATTTCAACATCTCCTTTGCCGAGGCTCTCGCTCACATGCCTAAATATGCTAAAATGTTCAAAGATCCTCTCGCTGACAAGGAAAAACTTCTTGATATTGCTCAACCCAACTTAATGAGAATTTCTCCGCAGTTCTTTTAAAGAAATTATCAATAAAACTTGGTGATCCGGGTCGCTTTCTCATTCCTTGCAACTTCCCCTGGGTAGAGAATTGTATGGCCCTAGCCGATCTAGGTGCTAGTATCAACTTAATGCCATTAAACGTTTGGAAACATTTATCTCTACCTGAGCTAGTTCCCACACGAATGACATTGGAGTTATCTAACCGTATGGTTCCTTATCCGGTGGGGATAGCCGAGGATGTGTTCGTTGGAGTCGACAAATTCACTTACCCTGCCGATTTCGTCGTTGTTGACTATGAAATGGATCCCCGTGTTCCCTTAATTGTGGGATGACCCTTCTTCAGAACCGGGCGTACATTGATTGATGTAGCCGTGGGTGAACTTATCATGAGGTTCGGGATGATAAAATCGTCTTTAATATGGGTAAACTTTCTAAGCAACCTTATAAACACGAGAACGTTAATTTCATTGACGTACTTGATGAGGCTTGTGAAGAACATTTCAAAGATGCTTGTAAAAGTGGTCTCTCTCCATTACCTCATGTTGAGAACGTAGCTTCTATTGCTCCATCATTGACTCCATTTGGAGAAAGGGATTTTCTTTTGAAAGAATTTGAAGCAACTTTAGGGGATGTGGACTTAAAATATGACGATTCTCCCTCCGATTGGGACGAAGACATTCGTACCATTGAGAAACTTCTCAATGAGGACCATATTTCTCCACCTACTCCTAAGGAAGTTACAAACGATGATCCAAATTTGACTACACCTTCCATCGACAATCCTTCGGATTTAGAGCTTAAGGATTTACCGTCTCATCTTGAATACGTTTTCCTAGAAGACAATAAGAAGTTACCCGTCATCATTGAAAAGGACTTAAAAGAGGATGAAAAATCTCGACTTCTCGATGTGCTCAAAAATCGTAAGAAAGCAATTGCTTGGAAAATTTTTGACATTCGCGGAATTGATCCTAACTATTGTACTCATAAGATTCGCATGGAAGATGACTTTAAACCCGCAATCCAAAGCCAAAGAATGGTTAATCCAAAAATTCATGACGTCATCAAGACAGAAGTTATCAAACTTCTAGATGTCGGAATGATTTACCCTATTTCGGATTCGTCATGGGTTAGTCCCGTCCATTGTGTGCCTAAGAAAGGCGGAATAACCGTTGTTCCCAATGAAAACAACGAGTTGATTCCTACTCGACTTGTCACGGGTTGGCGAGTTTGCATAGACTATCGCAAGCTCAATGATGCCACTCGCAAGGATCATTTTCCTCTTCCTTTGATGGATCAAATGCTCGAACGTTTAGCGGGTAATGACTACTATTGCTTCTTAGACGGTTTTTCCGGGTATTTTCAAATTCCCATCAATCCAAAAGACCAAGAGAAAAACATATTCACTTGTCCTTATGGAACATTTGCTTACAAAAGAATGCCTTTCGGCTTATGCAATGCTCCTGGGACTTTCCAAAGGTGTATGATGGTTATATTCCATGACATGGTTGAAGAAACTATGGAAGTCTTTATGGATGATTTCTCGGTCTATGGTGATTCTTTCTCTACTTGCCTTGCCAATTTAGAATGTATGCTTAAACGGTGTGAAGACACTCGTCACGTTCTTAATTGGGAAAAATGCCATTTCGTGGTAAAAGAAGGCATTGTTCTTGGTCATAAAATCTCCAAAGCCGTCTTGAAGTCGACAGTGCTAAAGTCGATGTGATTGTTAAATTACCTCCACCTTCAACCGTGAAGGGTGTGAGAAGTTTTCTTGGTCATGCGGGCTTCTATCGTCGATTCATTCAAGATTTTTCTAAGATCGCTCGCCCGATGACCCACCTCTTGGAAAAAGATACTCCTTTTATCTTTTCTAAAGAGTGTATCGAATCTTTAAATCTTCCTAAGGATAAACTAACTAAGGTATCGGTCTTAGTTACCCCTAATTGGGAGTTACCTTTTGAATTAATGTGTGATGCTAGCGATTTTGCTATTGGAGCGGTTTTGGGACAAAGAATCAACAAACATTTCCAACCAATCCATTACGCTAGCAATACAATGACGGGGGCTCAATTGCATTATACCACTACCGAAAAAGAGCTTGTAGCTGTAGTGTATGCTTTTGATAAATTTCTCCCCTATCTTGTGCTTTCCACCACCATCATTTACATCGATCATTCCGCGTTGAAGTACCTGTTAACAAAACAAGATTCCAAGCCAAGACTTCTTCGTTGGGTTTTACTCCTTCAAGAATTCAAAATTGAAATTCGTGACAAGAAGGGAGCGGAAAACCTAGCCGCGGATCATCTTAATAGACTCGAGGATCCTTATCAAGGGAAACTTCCAAATCAAGAGATTAATGAATATTTTCCCCTTGAGGCCTTAATGTCTATTAACTCCAACCTTGACGATACCCCATGGTTTGCGGACATTGCAAACTATTTAGCGGGTGATGTTCTTATGAAAGGATTAACGTCCCAACAAAAGAAAAAGTTCTTCAAGGACATTAAACACTATTATTGGGACGACCCTTACCTTTTCAAGCAATGTGCGGATCTTGTCATTCGTAGGTGTGTTGATGGGCCGGCAGCGTTACTAATCCTTGAAGCTTGCCACAAAGGACCCATCGGTGGTCACTTTGGTCCTAACTATACCGCGAAGAAAGTTTTCGACTCCGGATTTTATTGGCCCACCATTTATTATGATGCTCATGAAATGGTTAAGCATTGTGATGCTTGCCAAAGACAAGGAAAGATCACACATAAAGATGAGATGCCTCAAAATTTCATCCAAGAATGTGAAATCTTTGATGTATGGGGCATCGACTTTATGGGGCCATTTCTATCATCCAAAGGGAACAAGTACATCCTCGTAGCCGTTGACTACGTATCTAAATGGGTTGAAGAAAAGGCTTTACCTACAAACAATGCGAGGGTGGTTGTGAACTTTCTGAAACAATTATTTGCTCGATTCGGTGTTCCTCGTGCTATCATTAATGATCGCGGGACTCATTTTTACAATGATCAATTTTCTCTAGTCATGGCAAAGTATGGTGTCAATCACCGTCTTTCCACCGCGTATCATCCACAAACTAATGTTCAAGCCGAGATCTCTAACCGTGGACTAAAGAAAATATTAGAGCGTATCGTGGGAGAGCATCGTGCCTCATGGGCCGATAAGTTAGATGATGCTTTGTGGGCTTTCCGTACCGCATATAAGACACCTATTGGTTGCACTTCATATCGTATTGTGTACGGAAAGGCTTGCCACCTCCCCATTGAGTTGGAGCATAAGGCTTATTGATGCCTTGAAATGGGCTAATTTTGATATCAATAAAGTCGATGATCTTAGGAAAATCCAACTCAATGAACTTAATGAACTAAGGAACGAGGCTTATGAGAATTCATTGATCTACAAGGAGAAAACCAAGCTCATTCATGATTCTAAGATTAAAACCCGAGAGTTCAAAATTGGTGATCAAGTTTTACTCTTTAACTCTCGGTTGAAAATCTTTTTTGACAAGCTTAAGAGTCGTTGGTCTGGTCCATTCACCATTGCTAAAGTCTTCCCTTATGGCACCATTGAGTTATCGCAACCAAATGGGCCAAATTTTAAAGTGAATGGCCAGCGTGTTAAGTTGTATTTTGGTGAGGACATCTCTCATGAGATGATTCCATCCCTCACCACGTTTCCCTTGAATTAATTATAGGTCGAGTCAGGCTCGTGGCTCTGTTAACAAAAACAAGCGCTTCTCGGGAGGCAACCTGATGATCTATCCTTTACCCGCTTTTCACAATAAGTGTAGGGGGAGCTACATAGGTGTTTGTTGTCTTGTTTCTTATGATGTGAAGGGATTAAAACTTCAAAGAGCACTTTTGATGATATTTGACGATTTAAACAACGTGCACAATGTCCTAAGTGTAGGGGAGTTTACTCCCACATGCATAAACATTGAGGACAATGTTTATATCAAGTGTAGGGGGACTTCCATCGAAGTTAAGTGGGCTTTTCCATGAATTTGTCCTTATTTTAACCGGAAAATCTTATTTTTTGATATTTTTCAAAAATTTTGATCTATATTGGCCTAGTAGTATTTTTCATTTATCTTCTTTTATGATCTTTCCTTTTATTATCGCATCATATGTATATATATCATTTCAAAAATAAAGTTAAATAAAATGATTTTAATGAGTTTAGATGTCTTTGATATATTAGGCCCGTTATGAATTTTTTGACTCAACCCGAGTTTGCTTATCCAAGTTTACTCTAGCTAGTATCCTTAACGTGTTAAAATCAAGTTTTGCTAGGCTTTTATATAGCAAATTTTAAAACACGAAAGTCAACTCTTACGTGTAAGGACTAGAACTTTTCGCAAGTTCCTATAATTGATCCTAGAATGTCGTTTATCAAGGGAACTTTAAAATGCAAATTCTAAACTTGAGAAAGTCTAAGAAGATGCAAGATCCTATAGATGACTTGAAAACCCAAAACTTTGATTTGATTGGCTAAGCATCCACAAGTCTCATTCCTTGAGATTTTAAATTATGGAGAACGAGAGATGATAGAGTCGATTATAAGTTTGGTATTCTTTCATGAATTTATGTGAGTTAATTATGAGCTTCTTATCCCATCGCATGTTAATATATATATTTGCAATAAGTAAGGTTATACGATTTGAAAAGTTACTTAGCTTCTAGCACAAGATCGTTTAAAAGTTGCTAGTTATTAATTAGAGTTAATAGCTAAGGCATAACTTATTGAAGCGAGATGCAAAGATTGGCGAGTCCGAAAAGGCCCTAACAAGGCATGAGGGCTACATTTTGTTGCTAAAGATCCCAAGTGATGTGAAGAATCGTTTATCAAAAATCAATATGAAGGATCGAGACACACGACGAAAAGCAAATACTCCCGTAAAGATCATGGAGAAGTCTATTCGAAAAGACGCTAGCAAGGTATGAGGATAAATAGATCCAAGTCCTAAAAGAAGGCGGATCGTTGTATATCAAAATCCAAAATAAAGATTGGAGAAAAATGAAGAAGTTGTGGTCCAAGTATGAAGAATCTCTCAAAAACTTCAAGTGAAGAAATTCCTATTATGAAGAGAATACCATTATTTCAAGAACGTCTCTCAAGATTCGAAGTATGAAGTCACTGCCAAATATCGGTCCGAAAAAGGTCTCAAATCGTGAAGCGAGTTATGCCAAGATATGAACTTTAAGAGGTCCCGAGAAGCAGTTTTAAAAGATTTTGTCGTTAGCTAACTATTGATTAAATCGTCCTACTTTATTTTCAGCCTAATAAATTATCAAAATAAGTCAACAATGCATCCTCATGATCATTCAAGACAATAATAAAATATAAGAGATACACCTAGGAATAAGGGAGTCTAAGTGAATAATTGGGCCACATGAGTGAGTGTTAGCTTACTAACTTATAATAACAATGATCTCGTTTTTAAGCTTGGTTTTGGGAACGTGAAACTTGAGGGTGATAAACATTCATGACGACCAATGCCCTAATGTAAGTCTTCAATCTCTTTACTTGTTCTTCCTTCTTACATTTTGTAATTTTCTAATCTTTTTGGTTTCCTTAGTGTTTAGTATTTAATAAAGGCCAATGTAGGTTAATTATGATGGAAAATGTAAACCGTGCTTTGAAATTAATGCATTGCATGAGGGTATTGCAATGGTCAAGTGTAGGGGATTTAATAAGTGTGAAAACACTTATCCTTTTACCACTTATTTATAATAAAAACAAGACCAAAACGTATATTTTATGTCGTAAAATTCGGAATTATGCGTGGTTTGTGTTTTTATTGTGTTTTAGGACAAAAATATGAAAAAAGAAGAAAACACGGGCTTTCACGGGCTTTTATCGAAGAAAAAGACAAAAGACGAAGTCAAAAGATCAAAAGTGCAAGAAGAACGGAAGTCAAAGGCCTATTCTGAAGATTTATCAAAGAAAAAGTCTAAAGACGGAAGTTTGACAAAGTCGAAGAACCAAGTCAACTAAATGAAGAAATTAGAAGACGAGTTCATATTATCATTCGACTAATCCCGAGACAAAGTTGCGAAAGACGAGTCATTTAAAAAGACGAGAAGACAAAAGGAAGAAAGAAGGAAGCATCCTACCGACTCCCTTATCCTATAAATACCCTCCCAATGCTTCATTAGGAGGGTGTTAGTTAGTTAGTTTTTAGTTAGTCATTTTTATTTTTAGTTTTCATATCTTTAGAGAAAAGTAGGTGATTCTACTTTCTCTCTCTAGATTTCTTCCATATTTTCTTTCAAATTGAAGCTTTTCATTTAATCTTGTATTTGGAATTCTTAATCTACAAGTTCAAATTCAAGTTTTTCATCATCTATCTTATTCTACCTTTCTTTTTCTTGATTTGATTTTGATTCGGATCAATGATGCATATTGTTTCATCTTGATGTTTGCTTGATTAAAGTTTTCATCTTTTTGTTCTTATCAATGTTTTTAAACGATTTAAGGTTTTAGCTTATTGCGATTTTTACTTATTTCATTTTTAGCTTATTTTCTTTTAAGTTTTCTTAAAATTTTAATCTTTTTAAAGTTTATTTTATAAATCTTGCTTATTTATTATTTTCAAAGTTTTTCATTCATGCTTATTTAGTTTTTGTTATTATTTTTGATTTGGTTAATTTTTAGTAAGTGCTTATTTGGTTCGCCTTATTTGCTCTTTGTACCCCATCGTAACAGTTTAAAGGGTTACCTATTCCGATCGAGTAAGTGTGATCGCATAAACCCAAGGGTTTCTACTTGCGATCCATTACTGCGATCAAAGACTACGATCGTCCATCACGATCCAGGTCACGATCACATTGTTGCGATCTGTGGCTGCGATCCGTGTTGCGATCCGTGGGTACGATCACTGGCTGCGATCCCATAGTGCGATCGTGGTTAGGATTGTTGGTTACGATCGTTCGTCACGATCGGTGGTAACGATCACAGACCACGATCAAGGACTACGATCCACTTGTTGCGATCGTGGTCTCGATCAGTGGGTGTCATCCAATCTTGTGATCGTAACTGCGATCTGAGTACGATCGTGTGTTGCGATCTGAGTTCCGATCGTGTTGCGATCTGACTTCAGTTTTGTTTTATTTATCTTAGTTATTTTTCAAACATAAATTCTTCCCGCTATTTTTACTTAGTATTATTTTAAATTTGTGTTGTCTTAGCTTAATTTCAAAGTTTTCAAATTTACTTTTTGGCGAGTTTATTTTTAAATTGTCTTTTCTCAATTTTTAAAATTTACTTTTAATTTAGTTTTTAATTAGTTCTGCTACCTTGTTATTTCATTTAATCTTAGTTTTGTTAACTTGTTATTTAATTTAAAATAGATAATCAATAGCTCCCCCTTTTAGTGACCAAATACGATAGTTCCACCTTAAACCGTGATCAATTCGATTAGTAACCGAGAACGAACGAGTACACATATGCAAATCCCATTAAATCATTGACCAAGTTCTCAATGCCTCAAGACTGACCTTAACCTATCTAGAAATACCACCATTTCTGTTTGTGAAACTTGTCATAGGGCTAAACAAACAAGGGAACCTTTTCCCTTGAGTGATCACAAATCTAACCAAATTGGTGATCTCTTGTTTACCTAGATTTGTGGGCCCTTACAAGGTTTAAAGCAAGGAATGGTATACATACTTCTTTTTCCATTGTGGATGATTACTCCAGAGCTATGTGGACTTGCCTTTTAAAAGCTAAAGATGAAGTTTCTGAATGGCTGGTTCATTTCATAAATCTAATTAAAAATCAGTTTAACTCAAAAATCAAAAATTTTAGATATGACATGGGACTGAATTTTTTAACAAAAAGGTACACACCATGTTCTCCAATTTTGGTATCATCCATCAGACCTCTTGCTCTCATACTCCCCAACAAAATGGTATTGCTGAAAGGAAACATAGACACCTACTCAATGTAGCCAGGACTCTTATGTTTCAGGGAGGAATTCCTATTTATTTCTAGCCTGAATGCATTCTAACTGCTTTTTATCTAATCGATAGGCTCCCTTCTTCTATCTTGAAAGGTAGGTCCCCCTATGAACTGCTCTTTAAGAAAAACCTAATCTCTCTCACCTTATGTGATAAGCTCACATCTATATCTGAAAAATGTATGTTGATTGGTTATTTTTCTGTCAAAAAGGCTTACAAGTTGTTTAGCCTTGATAATAGAAAAGTTTGTTTTTAAGAGATATGAGGTTTATGAAACTATTTTCCTTCTAAGATGAAAACACAAAAGAAACTGATTTGGTAAATGTAGTTACTACATGCTGAACTTTTAAACTTCTTTTACGATCAAAACATTTTAATTCCCAATGACGAAGAGAGAGCAGCATCCAATGAGGATGGTAGGGTTCATTCAAGGATTGTCTCTAATCATCAAGATACACCTAAAGAGGACCCTGCAACCCACATAGATGAAAATTCTAATTCTGAGGGCAATCTTGAAAATAATATTCCATCAAACACCTTTATAGAGCATAATAATCTTGAGGAAGGGGAACCTATTATTAGAAAGTCCAGCAGGCCTACTAAATTGCCTACCAAACTGAATGACTTTGTTCTACATAGCAATCCTAAGTATGGGACTGAAAAGCATGTCAATTACTCTAAACTTAATACCATTAACTTTTGCTTTGCTACTACTCTTAACCAATCTATTGAGCCTGTCACTTGCTATGATTAAAGATAGTAGGTGGGTTGAGGCCATGAACTGTGAGATTGAGGCTCTTTTAAGAAACAATACTTGGACCTTATGTGAGTTACCTTTTGGGAGAAAAGCTATTAACAACAAGTGGGTATACAAGATCAAATATAAATCCTCTGGTCTAATTGATAAGTTTAAAGCTAGAGTTGTTGCTAAGGGATACCGTCAAAAAGAAGGAATTGATTTTGATGAAACCTTTAGTCTTGTTGTTAAAATGGTGACTGTTAGGTGTCTTATTAGCATTGTTGTCTCTAATGATTGGCCCTTATTCCAACTTGATGTTAATAATGCTTTTTTGTATGGTGATCTTGATGAAGACATCTATATGACCTTACCCTTGACCTTACCCCAAGACAGTAGAATGCCAAATTAACCACTGTCTTGGTTGAGCATGGCTTTGTCCAAAGTAAATTTGACTACTCTGTCTACACTAAATAATCTGGAAATATATTTGTTGCTCTCCTTGTTTATATTGATGATTTTATCATCACATGTAACTGTACTAAGGAAATTAAATGGTTTAAGAGCTTTCTGAAAACTAGATTTATGATAAAGGATCTTGGGATAATGAAATATTTTCTAGGTATAGAAATTCTTGAAAATGCTAATGGTATTTATATGACTCAAATGAAATATTGTCTTGAGCTTATTCATGTGTTTTGGGTTGCTAGCTGCTAAACCAGCAGCTACTCCTTTACCTGAGAATTGTGTGTTTGTTGTTGATGAGAGTGAGAATGATAAGTTCCTTAACAACATCTTTAAATATTAAAGACTTTTAGGCAGACTTATCTATCTCACCCATACCAGACCTGATATTTCTTATGTTGTTCCTTGCCTTAGTCAACATATGTATGCCCCCTTGTAGTCTCACCTTAAGGTTGCCTTAAGAGTTATCAAATATCTTGAAAACTCACCTGGAACTGGTGTTCAGTTTTACAAAGATACCTCTTTGAGAGTATCCTGTTTCACTGATGCACAATAGGCTAAGTGTCTTAAGACCAGAAAATATGTTTCTGGATACTGTGTCTTTCTTGGAAGGTCTTTTGTCTCTTGGAAGAACAAAAAGCAACCCACAGTGTCCATATCCTCTACTAAGGCTGAATCTAGATGCATGGCTAGTGCTACTTGTGAGGTGATATGGATCACTAATGTTTTTGAGTGATCTTAGAATAAAGAACTTGTTTCCTGTGAATTTATATAGTGATAGCAGCTCTGCTATCCAGATTGTTGCTAATCTAGTGTTCCATGAAAGAACAGACCATTTTGAGGTGGATGTTCACTTAATCAGGGAAAAGGTTTAAAATTGTGTTATTAACACTCTCAAGGTTGCATCAGCAACTCTGCTGATATATTTATCAAAGCTCATGGAATATCTCAACATTTGAAACTTTGCAAGTTGTTGAGACTTTTGGACATGTTTGGAAAGTGATATGTGTTTTCCTTGTTCAGATTGAGGAAGGGTGTTAATTTAACAATTTTTCCAAATTATTTTTGTCTTTCTATTTTGGTTGTTTATGTCCACAGGTACATGTTGGAGGAGCTATTCTGTCACTTGTGAATTCTTCCTTGTTGGACTGGAGCATTGGGCTTTGGACTTAGACTTGTGGCTTATGGGTTACGCAACCGTTGGAGCATTTTGGCATATTACCCTAACTCTCAATAGAGCTAGGGTTATTACTTATTTGATACAAACACACACATCCACCGTTGTAGTTGCTCTCTCATTGTCTCTCTGATTCAAGGTCTTTGATCTTGACTTAGGAGTTATAGTTTCATCTTTGTAATGTGTGTGAGTGATCTATGTATGTGAGAGAAATCGGATCAACCTAGTTGGGACGATCTCACTTTTATTTTGTATGTTTGATTAGCACTCGTTTGAGGATGAATCTTTATCTTTCTACTTTTGTACTTGAATCTTAATAAATATCGCTAAGGGGAGGTTGGTTAGTGATTATCTTGCTATCCATGTTATTTGTTTTTAACTTTTAACACTCCCTTTATTTCACATTTGTCCCATTTGTAATATGCTCACAAAGAGATTCAATCTTGATTACTTGTGGCTCACGTAAACCTATTAAGTTAGATGATGGTAAGGTTTATGAACCTGATGTAAGTAATACCGATGTCACCATTTCACCTGTTTTACACTCTACTATTTTTTCTAGTTTTGGAAATGGTTTAGTATCCAAGATCTTGTATTCTGCTAGGGTTTCTAGTACTAGTTCTATTTATACTTTTAGTAATAGAAAGATTAGTAGGCATTGGTTAATATTGCATTTTTACCTTGTTGAGAATAGTAAATATGATTTAAGTTCTACTTTTTTTACTGTTGAGGCTAATGAGATTACTTGGTTCATGACTTTAGGTTTTTAAGGAGAATCAAAGTTACCATCTTTATAAGAAGTATGTTGTCGATGTTACTAGTGCAAATGTTGGTAAATTGGTTGTGGGGTTGTTGCCGTGGGATAATTCGATTGCATTTGTGAATGGGATTGAGGTGCTTTCAGTTCCTCATAAGTTGTTTAGCGTGAAAGTGACTCCTACTCCGTTAGGGGATGGTTTTGAGCTTCCGGGTCGTGTTGGGTTGAGACTGTTTATAGGGTGGATATGGGTGGTTCTAGTTTGTTACCGAAGGATGACTCTTTACGGAGGAAATGGGATTCGGATGAGGGATTTTTAGTTAATTCGGATGAGGGTGGGATGTAAGTGTAAACCATGATTTGATTCGGTATCATGATCGGGTTGCAAGTGATGTAGTTCCGAATTTGGTTTATGTCACTGCTGAAGAAATGGCAGATGCTGAGGTTAATAACCAAAGGTTTAATATATAGTGGCGATTTGAAGTTGAACAAGGGTTTGGTTACTTTATAAAAAATCATTTTTGTGATATCGTTTGGTCGAAGTTACATGATTTGGTGTTTAACGTTTATATAAACAATCAATATGCTATCGACTCTTTGGATATTTCACATAGGGTAAAAGGGTTATCTACTGCCTTTTTTGTTGATTTTTTTACCAATGTGTCTATGGTTTCAGATAATATTTTGGTTCAAGTTGGTCTGAATCATCTAACGGGCTATATACCAACTGCACGTTTGAATGGTTTGGAGATGAAAATAACTAAGGCTTCTGTTTCAATGGTTCGAGCTCTTAAAGAAGAAATCTGGAGATTTAAATAAAACATTAAATTTAATGGCCATCTTATATTAGTGGTGGTGGTGGTGGCGGTGGTGGTGGTGGTGGCGGTGGCGGTGGCGGTGGCGGTGGCGGCGGCGGTGGCGGGTGGCGGCTGTGGTGGTGGTGGTGGTGTTCTTGGAAAATCAAAGTGGGGAAGAAAATGGTTATAGAGACAAATTTTGCGAAGGAAAAGGTGGAAGGTGAGCAGTTATAAAAGGGACGACTTGAGATGACGAAAATACCCTCATGTGCATGGCTCATTATTCGATTTTATAAAACAATCAATGAAAAACAAGATCAATCATGAACTCAATCACCTTTTATTTTTTATAAATGCTTCAGACTATCACTTCAAATGTGATATATGAATTCTAATTAGTACTTACAAAGTGATAAACACTATTGAATAAATGATCTAAACAACAAGATCAAAGCTCATAAACAATCAGAAACAGAATACAAGATCGTATCAACAATTGTGGGTGAAAACAAAATAGTAAGATAAAATATAACTATGAGAAAAGAAACTATGTATAGCTGGAAATTAGAGTGAACTTCAACTTTCCACACATTAAGCCCTCGAACTATAAGACACCTACAAAAATAACACCAAACTACAAAATATAGAAATGTAACTATACAAATGTTACCTTTCTTACCGTTGAAGTTTGGCATAATTTCACAAGCAACATATATTTCAATACACATGAGAGGGTTTAACGGAGAAAGTTATCAAGGGTTTTTTTGCATGGAAATGCATAGTGGCAAGAATATTGGAAGTTACCACTTGATGACAAAATTGTCGTTTTTGCAAAGTTAAAAGACGAAATTTGCAGTTTACCCAAAGAATCCATTACCCAAAGTACACTTAAAACAAAAATTTACAATATTGCATAAAACTTAAGTTTTACACACATTATTTTTTATGGCTCGCAGTAGAATATGACACATTTGATTAACACAGAATAGAACTTACACTTGGATTGAATTTTGCTTAAACTTAAGATCTCGGACCATGTAGACCGTTAAGAGGTTTGCATTATTAATTGTAGAGGCTTGCATCAGACAACCTTGTAGACGGGATAGCGATGAGTGGTTTTCGTTTCTTTAGGGTAACACCAAATCTCTCCGAAAGGTCATGCTCTTCACCATTTGGCAAACTCCAATCGAACGAGTGCAATAGTGAAGCCAATATAAACATTTGCATTTTTTCAGCCAGTGGAACTCCTGCACATGTTCTTCTCCCTGATCCAAATGGGAAGAAATTCAAATTGCTACCACTGTAATCCCATTTGTTTGTCTCCTCATAAGTCAAGAACCTCTCTGGCTGAAATTCCAAAGGATTGTCCCAATAACGAGGATCTCGATGGATTGACCAAACATTTAGAAAGACCGTGCAACCCTTTGGGATTGTATATCCACCGACCGTGCAATCCTGGCTTGGGGATCGTGGTAAAAGCAAGGGGAGTATAGGGTGTAGCCGAAATGTTTCCTTAATCGTGGCGTCTAGGTATCTCAATTTTGAGATATGAGATTCCTCCACTATGTTGTTTACTCCTACTATTTCGTCCAATTCTTCTTGAATCCTTTTCATTACAGTGTGATTCTTCATAATTTCCGCCATTGTCCATTCTATGAGTGTTGCTGTTGTCTCTGTTCCTGCAATCATAATATTCTGATGCAACAAAATTTCATTTTAGCCGTCAGACAAAACTTAACAATATGAAAAATGTTATATAACTTACTGTGAGAACTGCCTTTATCTGGATGAGGTTAAGCGACGTTGGATCTTTTTGGTTCTTGAGATCTAATAACGTCTGTAAAAAATCTTTCTTCCCGTCCTTCCTAGCTCTATTTTGTGACTTTGTTGAGGTAGATTTGATTCGATCTTCAATGATGCTTGTGAATATTTGATCCAATTTCTCTCGTTGCCTCATCATATCCCGCTTGATACCTTGTAGATCGAGCCACGCAAGACTAGGGAAAAAATCAGACAAATTTGGCTTTCCAAAAATCTCAACGACGTTCCCTGCCACCATTTGTAACTCAGCTCCAAAATCGTCACCGTTTGTTCCTTTAACAGATGTGCTGTCCCAAACCATGCTTGTTATGACGTTTGCCTCTGTCAAGAAAGAAATCTCACTAATGTTGATTTTTGTACCAATATTATTGAAAATATTATTGATGGTTTTTCTAACTTCTTCTCTTCGAAAGCAACGGCATGCTTCAAGATTCTTGTTGCTTAGGACCTCATGGACAAAGATTTTACGAAGGTTACGCCAATCGGAGTTGTTGTTGGATATTACTATATCTCGGCCTTCGTAACTGATAGCTGAGGCTGCAACTGTTTGGTCGCGATTAGAAAAGACCTCATCTTGGTCACGAACCACCACCTTCGCTAATTCAGGAGTGTTTATGACAATATGAAGCTTGCTTCCCAAATAGATCTTGAAGATGGGACCATAGGTGTGAGCCAGGTTTGTGAATTGTTTGTGCAACTCAGGATTAAGAAACGGAAGGTACCCAACTATTGGCAAGGAACCAGGACCTGGCGGCAATGTTTGTGAGGATCTTGAACATGACAATGTGTACCATAATATAGCGATGGTCACTACCGAAATGGTGACTATTGAGATTGTAAATTCGTTGTTGCTCACTTGCCACAACCATGACCCGAGATTGTTTAGTAATGCCATTTTTGCAAATGATGAAATGATTTTTGTTTAAGAACAAAAACTCAGTTTAAGAACAGCAACCTCTCAGCAAGGGGCTAGAAAGAATACATGGATTACAAGCCAAAACGACTAGGTTTATCAACCCAAATAGATCATTTCAAAGACAGATTTTGTAACAACAATATGACTCCAATAATAAAAGTTAGTGGCTGCATATATAGGCAAATGCTAACTTGTAAAAACTAACTTTGTTGAAAAAAATACATTGTCCGTTAGTGTTGCTGAACTCATAGGAAAAAGATACCTTCGTGACATAATAGGAGTTGAATGTGTGTTACTTGCCTCTTATGTATAGCGAATCTTATGGTTTTAGTAATCTAAATAATGTGTGATTCATCATTCATACAAAAGTATATAGGCCGGCGACACATAGTTTATTTTTTTTTTCAATTCAGTTGCGTAACAGGATGCAAAACAAACGTACCTTATATGCTTAAAAAATCAAAAAGCATCTTACTTGATACCTCATATTCTCAGAATTATTGGTTTGTAAAAACAAATGTAGCAAACCTTCAAACTAATAGTGAAAATTCATGTTAACATGACAACATGTTACTGTAACTGATAAGTATATAAAATAGCTCATCCCAAACACCCGAAGTTGGTTTTCAATGAGGTTAACGTTTGGCCATCAACGCTTATATGTTAACATAACATTAGGTTGCTCCAAACATACCCTTAGTTAAGGCTAAGATAGATATCCAATTAGTGACACACGGTCGCACTAATACATAAAATCAGAAGATTAGCAAATTGAACATAAAAAAAACTGATCACGTTCCAAAGAATTAGTACGTGTTCAGCGCCGGCATGGGGCAATCATGACCGCGAGAACATTTGTTTGCTACCCTGATTTTACTTGTCACTGCCTTTGAGCTGAAAAAAGAATTTACCTCGAGTTCGTTCTTCGTTCTTCTGCAAAAGAAAGATGTCTTGATACACCAAGACTGCCTACATCTTTTTCGGACTAGTGAATTGTTTCTGTTGATACATTTTTAAGTGATTTTCTCAATCATAAATAGCTATTTTGAAATTCGCCAAACAGGTATAAAACTAGTTATGGGAAGAACATGTATAAACAATTTGATTCACAATATTAATAACATAAGTGTCACAAACGTATATTAAACATTAATAACATCCCAGTACATTATTTTCTACAATAAAAACGTAGAAATAATACGCATATCGTCACAAACCTAGAAAAAAATTATTACCCAAAATAACTCATCTTCTTCTACTCAGAGGAAACCAAAGTTCATGGACAGAAGATTGATAAGACACCATAAAAATAAGAACAACAAGCGCAGTGGCTACACCCCAAGGAGACCCTCCGGCTCTATGAAGCGCGTCTTTCTCAGGCATTGGTACCAACGACGCCGGGAGCCAATTCCTTCCACTGCTAGATTTAGAAAGCAAGTGTACGACCAGCAAAATCACGACAGGCGTAAGCATGAGGTATAGCTTTAACGTCTGCATGAAGCTCTCAATCTTCGACTCGTAGCTGATGAACGAAGTGATGAAAATGAAGAGCAAAAGAACTAACAAGAAGAAAAAGATGTGGATCGGAATCGTGAGGTGTCGAATGTAATCATAGTATGATACATTGTTGAGGTTGTGGTTGTAATACCTAGTCATTTTGTGAGAAAAAAAAAACTGTGTTCTAAAATGTAAGACGAAGTTTAGGTTTTTATAGATCAAAATAGTGAAGATTGTGGAAAGATATAGAAAATATATCGAATAATATCTTGTTCGTGTATTTATAGAAGAACATATGCTACAAAACTATAAGATTTTATTGCGAAATATATAAGTATGGAAAATGATATTTCTTCTTACAAAAACCTTCTATAAATCCTCTTACACACAAGATCCTGACAAGTGGCGAAATTGAAAGTTTAAATTTAGAGAGATAATAAGTGAAGAAAATGTATATTATATTATTATAAGTGTATGAAAATAAGTAGGATAATTTAATAGGATGATATAACGTAAATATTTTATGTGACTTTGCTTCAAATTGGAAAAAGAGATTCGTATGTATCACCGACCATGGGACAGAACATTGGGGAATGAAAATTGAATATTTTTGTAGTAAAAAAGTTGTGGGGTTTTCTTGGGTCTAAGAAGCTAGTGGATTTGTCTTGATAAAAAGAATATATTCTTAAAAATATAGAATTGATTTAATAATCTTTTTTAAGATGATTCTTTATTTGGCATTTTTAAAGTTGTTCACTTTTAAATGCATTGCATCTAGTTCTATGTGTCGAACTTCGTCAAAATTTTGGAATTTTCACATCTTGTTATTTGAGTCTCGTTTAATACTCTCCATGAAGAAGTGTAAAAAACACGATATCCTCAAGTGCTTATTAGATGTAATCCTTGTTGATGACTCCACTTTGCATCCTCGAATCATATTACGATGGTTCATAACAGGTACGGACTCATATAGGAGTCGGGTGTGAGGTACACTTTATTTTATGTTACGAAAGGTAAATTTTATTTAAAAATAACTTTATTACTAATAATTATAAAAAAATATTTATGGAACACCTTATTATAAATCTTAGATACGCCTTTAGTTTATAGTTTTGTAATGGATTTTTAGTCACGATAATACTTTGTAATAGAAAAGAAGTGAGAAGAAATCAAGATAAATATATGTTTTTAAGATTTCTTTGAAAAGAGATTTGTCTGCGTAATCTTTTTCTAAAAATAAGATGATTTGAAAGAAATAAAAAAAACCTATAATCAATGAAATGACTAAAATACTTTAAAGAAAAAATTTCAAGAATAGTCTCTATCGTTTACACTGAAAATCAAGTATAGTCCCTATTTCAAATTAAGTGCACCAGACGTCCTTATCGGTTACACTTTGAATCAAAACTAGTCCCTATCTTGAATGGGAGTTAATTTTGGCCGTTAAGAAATATGAGTGGAAGGGTAATTTAGTCTTTTACTTATTATTATCCAACCGTAACTATCCTCACATCATTTCCATCATTCACATCATTTCCATCGTCTCCCCCAAATCATATATTCTTAGGGTTCCCCATTTTCATCTCCAAACCACAATTTTAATTCACATAGATCCAGTTGATCATATTCCAATTCCTTCAAAACCATCAAATTCACACCAATATAAACATACCCAGATCAAAAAATTTGACATTTGATCAGGTTTTGTAACTTAAAGGATTGATTTGGTGTATATTCATAAAATAAAAGATACCCAGATCATAAAGTCTTGAACTTGATCAGTTTTTGTAAGTTAAAGTGTCTAGTTTTGGTGTGGTTTTTTTTCTGGTTTTGGTGGATATTTTTTAAAAAAGTGAATCAGTATGAATCGGTGGGAAAAAAGTATGACTTTTAGTTGGAAGAAGAAGATTAGGCGTAATGGGTTTTCGAAACTAGTGGTTGATCTCCAGTCGCCAAAACATGGTGGTTCTTTGGTGGTGGAGATCGTGATTTGGATATAAACACACCGACGTGATTTTTTATAGTGATGACGTTTTAGTTGGGATCTGGTTAAGATACTCGTGTTTATGGTTAAGTGATCGAATCGATGGGTGGATTCACGGTTCTTCTTTTATGGTTCGGTGATGAAGATTTATTGTAAATGTGGTGATGATTGAATGATGTTGATGAACAATGGCGGTTGTGATGGTGGTTGTAAAAATATGAGGCGGCGGCTGTGATGCTTAAAGAACCCGGAACATGAGTTTTTGGTTGATCTTTGCTAAACTAACAAAGAGCAGTGGAGGATGCATGAGATTTATTAAGATGGATTTGGGTTTGGGATTTATTCAACTTCGACTCTTCATAAAAGCCCCAATACAGTTCACAGCACCACAAGTACTTGTTGCTGAGATGTAATGAATTAAAGATGAAGATGCTACTGCTCTTAATGCTTAGGGTTTTGTAAGCCCTATACTGATCTACGACAGCATGTTGCAAGAAGGTTGTGTTTCACGTGGCTTTGGAAGCGAAGAGAAAGATTTACTGATCAAAAGATGAAAGAAAGAGACGAAAGTATCACATGAATCATTGTCATATTTAGTTTATTTGGTGTCCCAGAAGCAATCTGTACACGCATGTGAGAAGTCAGAAAAGATAGGATGCCGACACTTGTTTTTGCTGCTGGACAAAGACGTGTGTGGTTGGTTTCAAAAGATAGCAGCCATGGATTTGCTATACTATCTCTACAAGCTTGAAAAGGTCAACATGATAAAAAGACGTAGGGTATGGTCACACGTGAACTATTGCTGATTTATTCCAAAATATGTGAGTGTTTGATATGGAATGTGTATAGATATTGTCGGTGGGTGGATTTTTGGAGTCACTATGGTTGGATCTGGGTTTTGATTTGGGAGAGAGAGGGAGAGATAAGAGAGAGATGTGTTTTGATTGATTTGAGAGAGAGGGAGAGAGAGAACGATAAGAAAAAAAAAGAAAAACATTTAAAAGAAAAAAAGAAATAATATAATTTGTATTAAGTTTGTATTTAATGAAAATGAAAAGATAAAAATACCCTTCTAATCTCAAAAGTTAACAGCCAAAACTAACACCCATCCAAGATAGGGAAGAATTTTGATCCAAAATGTAAACGATAGGGACTATCGGTGGACTTAATTTAAGATAGGGACCAGATTTGATTTTTGGTGTAAACGATAGGGACCAAACATGAAATTTTTTCTAGTTTAAAATGATTAATAATTTTTCCTCATAAAATGGTAACTAACTCATAAAATCAATATTTTTTTTCCTTTCTGAATTGGGAACTAACTCGCAAACAAGAAAAAAATAAGTTCAGTTTTACTCATCTCATATTTTTTTCTGCACATTTTTATCACATCTCTTTTTATGTAATTTCAAAAATCGAGAATAATGTTAGTAAGAGAAAGAAAGAAAAAAAATGACAAAGGTTTATATTGACGTGGTGTAGTTATTTTCGGAAAAAAAAAAGAAAAAAGAAATAAAAATGGTAGAAAGAAAATGATACTTTCGCGTAAGGATGAGCAATTCTGATTTGACAGACCGATCAAAAGTGGGTGGAAGCGAAACGATCTTATTGAATTTGGTTTTTAATTTTGTATTTTTGTTTTGGTTTGGTCAGTTCGGTTTTAGGTCAAACCGACACTTATACGGTTCGAACTAGCTAAACCGAAATGAACATACCTGACCTTATCTAGTTCAGTTTCGGGTCCGATAGTATATAGTCGATTCGGTTCTTGATTGACAAATTTCCGTAATTCACTTTCGGCTTTGATTTCGGATCGTTTTTTTGTCTTTAAAATTGGTTTGATCAAAGGGGTGTAAACTGTAAATGTAAAGTTCGTTCAATACACTCTTCGGGCTTGTTTGTTTAATTTTTTATTAAGTCTTTTAAAATTAGAGTGACTGTCTAAATATATGATGTCTGAAAATGTATAATGGTTTGTATTAGGTGTTGAATATAATGTCTAAATTTGAGAAAATTACTATTTTACCCTAAGAAGAAGTTACATGAAAATTACAAGTCAGTAGTCGAAGATAAATATGTAAACTTATGAAATAAGTCACCGACTTATTGTAAAAACCCTCCTTCACCTCTTTATTCTAAAAAGATATGTGTTAGTTTTAAGCCAAAACAAACAGACTGCAACTGGCTTAATTTACTCATTTATTTTTCAATTAAGCTTTATTAAGTTCTTATCAAACACGGCCTACATGACATATAAAACGGGTTATATAACTTAGAAGTGACAATATTTGATGGATTGTTTTATCTAGAATAAGTTGTGTCATAATTCCCTATATTATGGGATCAAAACATAAATTTAGGCTTGAAGTTTTTGCTCCTTTAGAATACGAAGAATATCATATCACATTGCTAAACAAAATAACATATGGTATCAGTAAGTTAACATTACATATAGAGGAAACAGTTTGATTCAGTAATGCATCACATAAACATTATACTTAACAATTGCATCTCCTGTTTGCATATTTAGTGTATGTGTAGTCGCTTGCACGTACCCTCTAGCAAATCGAAAAAGCCCACTGCCTCCGATCACAGGCATTTCCCTCACCTTCTCAAACACCGCGTTCCTGCCCAAAACCGTCAAAGTGCTCCCATTGTACCTCCCAGTAGTAAACACAAAATTCATTGCCATAATGAGCCCTATTTCCTTTTGTGAAGCGAGCCCGTATAGCCCTTGAGCCCGGCCTAGCATTCTTGAATCGATTTCTGGCCTTTCTGTTAAGGGATCATCAATCATGTTCACAATGCCGAAGCCCGTTGATAAGGATATGTTGTTGGATGGTGGTTTGACAATGTTTAAGGATGTCGGGTTGAGTCCGCTTTGGGTGTCATGCCAGTAGAATTGGAAGTGTGTTAGTTTTTCGGGACCGAGCTTGATTGGGCCTTGTCGGTTGGACCTCCATAAAGTCCCGGTGACCGGAAAAGTTAGAGACAGTATGGTGAGGATGGAGAGGGCTAAAGCGATGTGGAAATGGGTCATTTTTGTGTGAAAATGAGAAATTGATTTGATTTGATATATAAAAGATGGATTCATGGAAGTAGCTTTTGCTACCAAATACTCTCCTATCATATGTCTTTAAGTTGATAAACTATTTCACATGCATTTTGAGTGACTGCAAGTGCAACTGTTTTCACAAAACAATTCAATATATTACTTAGGCATGGTTATGACTTATTGGAACACCAATGTTCAATGTCATATGTTGTTTAAAGATAGCCAAAGCTGGACTAATTTACTAAAGCCCATTAACAAGAAGCGCAATAACGTTATTATTATTGTCATTAACTATGGGAACGAGCCCAGATAAAAGTGGGCTCGAAATGCTTATTTTTAAGTAGTTTTCATTTTGCTCATATCACGTACGATACCATTGTACCAATCCTCCGAGTCCTTTAACTCTTTGGAATCGTTTAGGAGAAAAAAAACAGTCGTTCGATTTGACCGATGGCCCTAGCTTTGTAGTCGGAAATCCAGAACATAAAGTCGTAAAGCCAAAGCTGAGAGTCTGAGATCTACTAAAAAGCAAAGATAGTTGTTACCTTTGCAAAAAAGCTCGGTACATGTCTATTTCAATTTAGATAAAAAAAATTTACTTCTTTTTGAACTACAATTTAGATCAATTAATTGTACACGTTTTTTAAAGGTTGTAACACACTTAAATATTATGCTTTAGACTCTAGTCATTCAAAGTTGTAGAGAATCAACATGAACATGTCTAGGAAACAACCTTGTAGAAACTTAGAACATAAAGTAAAGGACAAAAATGTTAGATAGGTTAGCAAGTCTAAGCTTGATTGTGAGCTTGTGCTACATTTAGTTCAAGGTTTGTATTAGGTTAATTATTATCAAAAGTTACGTATTTAGTAAAATACATATATCATTATCCATATGTTATCTCATATGTAATACACAGGGTTCTAAATAGCGCTATAGCGCGCCTTATAGCGGGCTATAGCGTGAAGCGTGGCCTCTACGTTACGAAACAGACTAAGGCGGCGTCTTAAGGCGTAGCGTGTTAAAAAAACGACATAAAGCGTGATATAGCGCGCTATAGCGCGTAACGTGGCACTTTTTTTCGAATCTTTTTGCTGATTTACAAGAATTTTGCTCGTTTACTAATTTTTGGCTATTTAGTTGACTTGGGCTTAGTAATTTTACTATGAAGATAAATCCTTGAGTAACTAATAGCCGGTTTTGTTTTCAACTAAAATTAAAATATTGCTTCATTTTATAAACTCGCTATATAAATACTACTAATTTATAAATATTTTGTGCCGCTATATATCACGCTTCGGAAAACGCCATAACTTCGCTATAGCTTCTGTAGCTTATAACTTGACAATAACGTTACGCCACGCTTCACGCTATTTACAACCTTGATAATACATTCAATTAATAGATATATTTAATACTTTATATGATATCAAAGTCAATCTACAAACAAAAGTTATTATCTTCCGTTATTGACCTACATGCTGGTAACTCGAAGGGATCTTGTTATTTTATGTTTTATTATTTTTTAATTAGAATTTTGTTTTTTTTCTACTTTATAACTCTAAACCTTAGTTGTAAAAAAACTTATGTTGAGTCACCTTTGATCAACCATCTTGTTTTTCTTCATTTATTTGTGTTTATTGTCAAAAATTATTGTCGTTGACAACAAAAGTTGATCATAAAATTGCTTCTTTCTTTTAAAAGTAAAGCAAACCACGCAAAAAAAGATGGCACAAGTAATAAACAATTATGTTTTCAAAAACAATTATCATATTCTTCGGCTAAAACAAACAAAAAGAAAATGAGGAAAAAAGAAAGTTGTTTTTAACATTCATTCAAGTTTATCTGTCCAGAAGATTGTCGTTTAAACTGTAGAAGAGTGTTAGATTATTAGGCTTAAGCCTGATTGTAAGCTTGTGATCACGCATAAAGCTTAAGATTTATATTAGGTTAATTATTATTAAAACTATTTATTTGATATAAATATATATCATATTCTATATGTAATGCAATTAATCAATCAAATACATTATTTAAAAAAAATTATATATCATGCAGTATATATCATACTCAGGGGCGGAGCCATGTACAAAGTAGTGGGGGGACATGCCCCCAATTAAGTTCGAACAAGAACCAGATTTATAAGCAAAAATGTCAAATTAAAAGAAAAAAATTGCTGTGCCCTTAGCCAAGAAATCAAAGTGCCCTCGATGTAGTTGGCTAAAAAGCATTAATGAATTAAAACTGGTATGTTGTTGTTTATTGAGATATATCCATGGCAGTTTCTTTTTTCTGTGTGGGTAAGAAAGTATAATGAAGAAGACGATATTGATAGAGAAAAAGGTGGAAAATGATAACTTTTAAGGCTGAGCATTCTTTATGTGGTTGACTAAAAAGTCATTAACTTTTGTTAGGAAAATGGGAAAGTGGGCTTCTTTATTTTCATTTTTTTTATTTTTTAACAGTGGAAAGTGGGCTTCTTAAACTAACTGATACTAGAATTTAATAATATATGAGTTTAGATATCTATATGTTAAACACCAAAATATTTTAATAAACATAACCATTTTTCGTTAAACAAGGTAAACATTTATTTAAAACATGATCAAGTTTTACCACTTTTAGCTTGTTTTAATTTTACTTTACGTGCTTATATATTTTTTTTAGAACGTCAAGTGTTAGTAGCTAGTGGGTCAAGTTGTGCAATCACATTTAAATGACATAATGTCTTTTTCGAACCCTCGTTTATTATGTTAAACTTCTTGAATTTGAACCCAAGATCTTCAAAGAACATTCTCGAAAAAAACCACTTACTGAAACTTTTGTGACCAAATGAGCTAAGTGAGTTGATTAATTGTATTATATTTATAAAGACTAATATAGATTACAAGCAAAATTGATTAATTTAAAACGAACTGTGATGAATTGTATTATGAGACTGATTTCATACGCCACTTTTTTAGTTAATGTTAATTGTTTTAATGAGTTTTTTTTACGTTTAATTTATATCAAACCCAACCCGACCCGGTTCATCTTAAAATTTAGTACAAAATTCACCTCGTTATCGAAATTACCCCCGTCGATTAAATTTTCTGGCTCCGCCACTGATCATACTTACACATTTTTATCAACAAATTAAAAAGTCAGTCTTCCTGACAGTTCCTGTAGTCCAATCTATAAACGCACTTGTGTTTAGATTACGTATACGATTCGAAATGCTTTATCTAGTTAATTATAATATTCAAAACATGGGAACGAAAAGAATCACTACAAGAAAAACCACCTTTAGTGACATAACAGATTTCGTCACTAACTGTATTAAAAATCGTCACTGAGTCAGTTAGTGACCAAATCTAAAGTCGTCACAAGTCGTCACTATAGCTCCATCACTAATCCGTTACTGACCAATTATTTTTCGTCACTGATCTGTGACGAAAATAATGGTCACTGTCTAACCTAGTTAGTGACGAGCAAATTCGTCACAAATAGCAAAGTGACAGAAAAAATCGTCACTGCTATATGCTATTAATGACGAGAAAGTCGTCACAGACCGTGGAATTAGAGACCAAAAAATGGTCACTAATTATAAACATATAACAAAAAAAATATTTGGAACTAAAACATTCGTTTCACTGCATAATTACTTTTGCAAACAAAATCAAATCTAGAAATCTCTATAGAAATACAAATAGGATCACAAAACACGTAATATTGTTGTAACTAGACCTAAAAAGACACCTTTGCCCATGGTCAACATACAAGGTCGAGTATGTTATTCCGGTTTGATCACAAAACACATAGTATTGTTGTAACTGGGCCTAAATAGAAACCTTCTGTACCCACGCTCACGTCCAGGAGTCGAGTTCGTGATTCAGGTTCGATCTGCAAATGCATATAATTAGTATATGAAGATTCATGGAGCTGATTTCGTTATACATGGAAATAAACAGTTTGCCGGTAGGGTTATAGATTTTAAGCATCCTAAACATTGTCCTAAACATTGAGGAGTTGGCATATATTGACTCCTAGGGTGGTTAAGTCAAGTAAATTGTACAAGTTGCAATGAGAATTTGGCACGTACCTCATAGCAGAAACGGAAAAAGTATGTCCACTAATACATGTTTATCACCTTATATAACACCTGCAAAGTGGTTAATAAAAGAACCATTTTTCAATTTAACAGAAGTTATAAAAAAACGAGCCACAAACCTTTGTTTTAAACTGAATGACCCATTCAAACAGTTTTAAACTGTCTAAACATATTAAAAAAAAGGTGATTACCAAAACAGACCATCATAAAAACAGATGAGACCAACATTTGTTTTCTTCTCTTTTGAAGCTTCGTCACCTCACTCTAAGCTCGTTCACGTAAGTATTTTGACAATTCTCCATCTTTACCCTTCATTGGCCCAGCTAAAACAGCGGCTGCATGCTCCCTCACCTGTAGCACAACTCACAAAGACACAAACTCAATACTGTTTATTTAAGATTAAATATCATTAGTTAACTAATACAATAATGAAAAGGGGTACTAGTGTTTAAGCCACTTAAGCCCAACCCAAACCAAACCAAACGTGATGTCACGTACTTTTTCCACCTATAATATAGGTAATTACCAGGAAAACGTTTAAGATGTTCATACTAACCTTGGTGCAAAGCTTTTCAGCCTGTTTGTATTCCTTAAGTTTCAACTGGCAGATTGCGTTATTCAGGTTACAGGTAATCTTCAATGCCTTTGCTTGTTTCTTCTCTTCTGCCTATCATACTCGATAAACTTAGTAGCCTAAGATTAGATATCAGCTTAGTGTCATACAGGTATATTATATTTATATTTACCAGCTTTAAGAATGCATTTCCTTCTTCCTCTTTTTGTTGTGGTCATGTCCCAAGATTAGTAATCCTGAATATATATACCGGTTAACACCTACTACATCTATAATATAAGCTGATTTAGACAGAATGTGACTTCAAACACAATTAACCTTAATGAAATAAATAAGCTCAAATTCGGCCCTGAAAATAGCTAACACCAACAAGCCCATGATCATATTAACTTTACTCCAAAAATCATAAACATCTATGTTGGCCCAATAAACATATACTGTATGTAATTTGTTTATACAGCCCATATAGTAAACACTCCCAATATAAATATATGTAATTTGTTTTTAAAGCCTATAACCTAAGCACTAGACACTGTCTCCACTTTACAATGCCATCAAAAACCCTTTGTTTACCCGCTAAACGAGTCTAGACACGTTAGGTAATTGTTAAATAATTGCACTTTATATCAAATAACCACTAGACTCGTCTCTAACACTTAGCCAAACTCAACAAGACTCATCCCCTGATAGATATTTACCCAGCTAGACCAATCTTTAATCCCTGCGTCTCAAATTGCATGTCTAATTGAAACGTATATTTAGTAGAAACAATTATTACACTTACATATAAGCCTAATGTGAATATATTGTACTTGTTCGCTTACAATTCGTATAGCTAAACATACATAAACGAATCTGAATAAGCTTATTTACTCATTACTAACAAGAAAATCCAGTCATTCAATTGTTGAGGTAAGCTTAAATGAACAAACACGAATTTTAGCTTAAAAAAACGAGGGACAAGAAACCTGACCTGCATATAATCAGATCCATCATCATTAGATATAGGATCAAACAGGCATAAATTGTGCGTCCTAACAGTTGTCATGTTTGAACCCTTTTCACTTGTATTATTGGCATCCAAAAAGGGACAATTTTCTGCTACAACAAAGTCATCTAACAAGAGATCTGCGGCACATATAACAAGTAAACTTTATATTTACTACCCGGTGCACAAAAAAGCTTTGGCTTTGAAAATTATAATGGAAAAGTGGGAAGACTTGCCTCCCCTAAGACCACCATATACATAAACACAAGAACCAACTGATGACGTGGCGTGCTGACACCGACGCATGAGCTCCAAAGACGGATCTTCAGTTTGCACATTGCTAGTGTGTGAAGAAGTCACCAAACCATGTCTATCTAACCAAACTCCAGCAGCCGTGTCCAACACTGTAAAATGTAATCAGGTTGCAATTATTATACTTTCTTCACCTAGTAAATTTAGATTTATATTTGAATGTGACTAATAAAAACCAATGTTAACCTGCAACGGCTGCTTCACCATCGACCACACGCCCTCCCCTAAGAGCACCTCCCGTGACATGCAATCTAGCACCAACAAATACCTTATCACAAGCCAAATAGTTTCATATTTACGACAATACTCGATAAATAACAATATTAGAGAAATGTAAAATCTTGATTTTTGATTTTAAACTGCAAAAGGAATTGAAGTTTTCAATTGAGGGATTATAAACTAATACTTACCGCAGCATGTTGGTATCTTGATGATGGTGAAACACCAGGTGCAAGAGTCCATTCCCATTGTCCATTTTTATGCATAAGCAATGCGTAAGCATCATCTAAAGGCTGTATATCATGCACATATACAATCAATCTTCAGCAAACGAAATGTGTCACTTTGCATGTCCTAAAAAACTTAAGGAAATACATTCGTACACGGGCAACTGGCCAAGCAACACATCATCATTTGATACTAATTCAAGAAACGATGAAATCTTGGTTAGTAGAAATCCACTAGCCAAACATCCCATATTGTTCATGTCATTGTCATGCTTCATGTTTTAAGATTAAGTTAAAATGGTTGGTGGTTTAGAGTTGATTATATATTCAGAATTCATGAGGTTTATATATATATCATAAGTGAACTATCTCATGTAAAGATGTTAATCATGCTTAGTTAGAACTTGAAAATGATGTTTGACACAAAGTAATATTAACATGTATAGAATATGCGTTAAGGATGCTAGAATCTTGTCTAAAGTGACTATTTATGATCATCAAGTTCAGATTTGAGTATCGGAGTGACAAGTGTAGACTTATGTCAAGTTTTGATGGTTTTGGTTAAGTGCGAAACTGGGACAGCGCCCTGCGCAGAAATTGGATCGTGTTAGAAGTAGCATATAAAGTTGATAGTAGATTGGATTGAATCATGGCTTAAGTTTCTGGAAAGCCTTATGTCTTTACTTTCTTTCATACGAAGAAAGCTTTGGAAAATTTATAACTTAAATGGGTAAAAAATGTGTCTTAATACAACAAGGACAGAATCTGATATGTGCAGCAAGTCAGTTTTTAAAAATTCATATAAAATCAACCATAGCTCCGTTTGGGATGTGCCATACGTTTTCGGAAAGGCAAAAGAGTCTACTTTCTGATAAATATGGCCTCATGATCTGGTTCAATGATTAAGTCGGTCAAAACAAGGAATTTGCAGGCTGCTGCAGAACTGGCAGTTTGGTTTTGTTATGTACTTTCATGTTTATTAATTGAAAAAGGTATTTATGCAAGTTATGAATGATTATACGTTGATATTAATTATGTTTTCATATTAAGGGGATTAATGGATAAACTTAAGTTTTTCTTTAACATCATTATAAGATGTGAATTCGTGAAGTATTGAATTACTGGTTAGTATTACCAAATCCTAAAACAAATCTAAATGAGTATATCTTTAACAGGTCAAGCGGACAAATGTTTATAATTATGCTTCTATGTTTTTGGTTTAAAGAACACAACGAAAATTTGTACAAATTTCTTTCTATCTGCAAATTGTGAAAACATTAACTATCATTACAGTTGATCAAGGAAATACAGTAATATGCTTATTGCCAATCAGATCTAGGGGTATTTTCAATATCCTTGACCAACTCACTAACATTTCAATAAGAATTTAGACAGAACTTTACAGTCGCCTATCTGATAATGAAATGAGTGACTTCACATAGCCTATCTGTAATGTGAATTAAATTTTTTTGTTTAAGCTTATGCACCTTAATGCCATTATTGCCATGCGCAAGCTATATTATTAAGCAGGATAAGCTGTTATCTATTTTGGTTCCGGTTTTATTTTGTGCTCACTTACATAATGTGCACATTACTAATTAGAAATTTCCAACTCAAGAATAGAAATTATACAAGCCACATTTATATCTGAAAGTCAGAACGCTAAAAGGACAAGTTTAATTATTAATTTAACTGAACTGTTTACATGTAACAAGAAATGCAGAATTAAGGTTACCATATGGACTTCCTAATACGTAGAATACTACACTGGGGGTACCGCCGTACCGATACACTTAAAGAGCAGCTTACATTGATTTCTCTATAGAACTCGATATTAGCTAGGTGCATTGTGCATTATAAAATTTATTGGGGCACACCACCTCACCACGTACCCTATGACACAACTATAAGACCTGATGACTGCGTCCCACAAGCCTAATCCACGCCACAGCTTTATAACCATTCCTGGCCTTCACGAGCCTAATCCACTCCACCTCACTCTCATCAATCACTTTTTTCGCAACGAAAACCTCAGCATACAACTAAACCTAGCTTACTCACATAATACACAAAAAATTCAATAATTATAATTTTCACTTGTTCATCTAACTCTTACTAAAATCGCGCATACAAACACAGTTTTAACTAAAACGCGTCAATCGCTAATCAAAAACGCAAATTCTACGCAACAAAGCTAAATATTCGCCTTAGAAAAATCAGAAAATCGCACAATTAAACTTACAAACACATATCATATCATCGTACACCAAACATATCGAAATCGCACATTTCACATCAAGTAATTAATAAGAAAAAGAAAACGAACCGCAAATTAATATTGTGAAATTAGGCGGAAGCTCGGAAAGTTAATCTACAGTGACGTCATCACTGATTCAACCTATCAAAACAGAGAAATAACTGTTTGAGGAAGCTCCGCATAAGCTGATAATAAGCAAGGATATGATTAACCGTTACCTAACCCATATTTTAAGCCGATAAGAAGCTGGATCATGAATAAGTGATAATAAGCTTGATCACGAATAAGCTGATAAGAAGCAAGGATATGATTAATTACCTAACCCATATTTTAAGCTGATAAGAAGCTGGATCATAAAAAAGTGATAATAAGCTTGATCACAAATAAGCTGATAAGAAGAGGAATGCGTTGATGATTGACGATCGTCAGATAATGTGTTTGTTTAGATCACCAGTTTGTTTAGATAAGAACAAGTAACATATCTATTCTTTTAATTCCACTGGAACTTTTTTTCATCGGGCTGGGCTTTTGAACTCCACCGATCTATTTCTTTTATTCCATTGGGCTGGGCTTTTGAACTTCACTGGGCTATTTCTTTTTTTCTTTTCGCCCAAATTCTAAAAAATAATTGAACTGGAAAATTCTAAATTAGATCTATTTTTTTCCCAAAGTTTAACTGGGTTAATATTAATTTATTTTTCTGACTGTAAAATATTAATGAAAAAAAATCTCATATTTAAGGTTTTTTTCTCTCTCTATATGTTTTGGTATAAATCGCTGAAAAAATTAAATATTTACAACTTAACATATTTCTTCGTAATACATACTTTTTATGCGCAATTTATGATAGTGTTTGCGAACATACAAATATGAAAATTTTAGTAAGTATATACGTAAATGTATTTTCTTTTAATCATTTTATGGAATTAACAAAAATAGTGACCAAAATTTCGTCATTGATTGTGTAGTGACTAAATTTTCGCCACTGCTTATGAGTAGAAATACCAAACATGTAATTTAGTGACTACAAAGTGACCACTTATGAGTTTCGTCACTGCCTTTGTGCTAGTGACGAAAAATAGTGACCATAAAATTATATCGTCACTGATTAGTGACGAAATAAAAAAATGGTCACTCAATTTTGGTCACTAAAGCCCTTTTTTCTACTTTATAACTCTAAACCTTAGTTGTGAAAAAACTTATGTTGAGTCACCTTTGATCAACCATCTTGTTTTTCTTCATTTATTTGTGTTCATTGTCAAAAATTATTGTCGTTGACAACAAAAGTTGATCATAAAATTGCTTCTTTCTTTTAAAAGTAAAGCAAACCACGCAAAAAAAGATGGCACAAGTAATAAACAATTATGTTTTCAAAAACAATTATCATATTCTTCGGCTAAAACAAACAAAAAAAAAATGAGGAAAAAAGAAAGTTGTTTTTAACATTCATTCAAGTTTATCTGTCCAGAAGATTGTCGTTTAAACTGTAGAAGAGTGTTAGATTATTAGGCTTAAGCCTGATTGTAAGCTTGTGATCACGCATAAAGCTTAAGATTTATATTAGGTTAATTATTATTAAAACTATTTATTTGATATAAATATATATCATATTCTATATGTAATGCAATTAATCAATCAAATACATTATTTAAAAAAAATTATCTATCATGCAGTATATATCATACTTACACATTTTTATCAACAAATTAAAAAGTCAGTCTTCCTGACAGTTCCTGTAGTCCAATCTATAAACGCACTTGTGTTTAGATTACGTATACGATTCGAAATGCTTTATCTAGTTAATTATAATATTCAAAACATGGGAACGAAAAGAATTCTAATGATTTTTTATATGTGCATGCATTAAGCCAAAAAGCGAGTACAATATTCACGTGGTCAGCAAGAAATGAATTCACAGAAAATATGTGATCGTTAGAGATTCAAAGCGTCCATGCTCGAACCTTCAAGATGCTCGTGAAGTCGTGATTATCTATAAGAAAATATGAATCGACGAGAACATTTCAGTTTCGAATGTTTTTTATCACTGGTTATTTTTTAACTCATAAAAAATAGTTTCGACAACTATCTCCGAATGAATGAAGGCATCAAGTGAAGTGAGTAAAAGCCTTTATTAACATTTAACTATAATCAACTTAATTATATTAATAAACATTATTTTATTTTGGGCTACTATACGTAACCATAAGCTTTCAAGAAAACAATATAAATATGAATTTATTCGAATAAAATCGATTGCTATGTTTATACATAAACTACTCAAACACGGTAGCATATACTAACATGTTTAAAAGTGCAACACAATTTTGTTTTCTATATGATTATGGTTAGAAGCAAGGGCATTATTTGTACAAAATGGACGTGTATTTGCACACAATTATTGTAATTGTATAATGGTAAATAGTTAATAATATGTTAATTCATTCGATGAATCAGTAATTCGATAATTGATTGGGTCGAATTAATGATAGAATCTGTAAACCGGTGATCGATCTTGTAATCCAATTATCCGTTCAAGTTAACTCGATAGTTGAACCCGTAACCAGGTAATATTCAACATTTAATAAAAAATGTTATAATTTTAACATTTAAAAATGAGTTATAAAGTTTTGAAACTTAAAACTCTAGCAAAAATTTATCATATGGATTTAAATATAAGGAATTTTCTATCTTTTGTTTAGGGGCAAATGATAAAAAAATAAAAAGTATATACAGTCCTATAGAAAAATCTACAAGATAGAAAAATCTTAAATATAAAATATGAATTCATGTGTAATTTTTTGTGAGACCTTATATATTTTTTGTGTATTTTAGACTTTCTTATCATGTTTTTTAGGAAAAAAAAAAAAGAAACTTTAAATATAAATTTAATTATTTAAGTGATAATGGGGCATGGTTAATCACACAGTATATGTTTAATGTTACCAGAAATATTTTATTATCAATGTTACTTGTCTAACAAACAATAAGGCAATTTAACCAGTCATTATCCCAGTGTCACCCGTGACGTCAGAGAATGTCCGGACTCCAGAGTGTTTATATTCCTTTCTTTTCGTAAAAAGTTGAAAGATTGATTGTTCAAAAAATAACAAATTTCATCATAGAAGGTTCGATAAGTATGTCTTACCCAAATCATTTAACAGTTGTAATTTCTTGAACCATAAGGAACGAAGAGTAAATAAGTACTAATATTCAATATTCAACTAGAAATTGTAGGACTAAAAAGAGACTGCAGCCACCATCCACAAAATAAAAGCAGATAATTTTGACAAATTAAGAAGGGGAATTAAATTTTGTGTATTCAACGTAATTTCAATTTCTAGAAAGCAACATTAGGTTAATAATTATGCCACCTCATCACTTAGCAAATACTAGTAGTATTAGAGTTTGGCATCACCTGATTGATTATGTTAATCCACATAACATAACTACTTGCAAGTATAGTTTACTTTTATCCTAATTTTTGCATTAAAAAATATAATATTAGTTATTTTGTTGAGGAAAGGTTATCATTTTTAATATGCTTATTTTTGTGTATTTTAGAAAATTGGTTTGAAAATAGATTTGGTTTGCCAACTCTTAGTTGATTTCATTCCTTAAGCTACCAAGATCTCTTGATGTCTTCTCAAATATGTCAAATCTCATTTTAGCAATAAAGAAACATCCACAGATTATAATGTCATAAAAAATTTAGACTTATCTAATTTGGAAGCCTCTAGGACTTCAACCAAACCCCCTTTAAAAGTCCATTTTCTTTCACAAAATTTCATTCCAACTTTAAAGTCTATTTCAATTCTTTTTGTACCTCTTACCATCATTCTCTCACATATATACAACCTTAAAACACAAACAAACTAAACACATGGGCACTTTGGTGGGACATGTTGCACCCGGATTTGGTTTTCTTGTCATTGGTTTGTGGCACCTTATTAACCATATCAAACTCCATGTTCAAAACCCTAAAACATACCATTCTTTGCCATGGTTTCCCTCCACCAAAATAAGGTATTTAGAGCTTTTCTTGATCATGATAGGTTGCACTATGTCTATAGCTATGGAGCTATTTATTGGACCGGAACGACACCAGCCGTTTGACACGGATGGTACCATTCCGTCCAATCATCTCCACAACTTCGAACACTCTTTCATTTCCATGATGTTTTTTGTATATGCTGCTTTTGCAATCATACTAGACAAGTATGTACCAAAAGTGCAACATGAGTTGACACAATTGCTAGGAGGTGTTGCATTCGCGCAACAACTCCTTCTCTTCCACCTGCATTCAGCTGATCATATGGGCGTCGAAGGACAATATCATATGCTTCTACAAATACTCATTCTTATCGCTCTCATCACTACGCTTATGGGCGTAAGCTATCAGAAAAGCTTTGTAGTTAGCTTCATAAGGTCCATCAGCATATTCTATATAGGTCTTTGGCTCATGGTCATGGGCTTCATGCTTTGGACAAAAAGCTTAATTCCTAAAGGCTGTTTCTTGAACTTGGAAGAAGGTCATCATGTAGTCCGATGCCATGGAGATGAAGCCTTGGAACGCGCCAAATCGTTAGTAAATATACAATTTAGTTGGTACTTGATATGGGTTGTAATTTTTGCCATGACACTTTATGTAGCTATGCATAAGATCTTTGAACGAAGAAACGAGTACCAATCACTTACAAGATATGATGAAGATCAAGAACTTGTAGACCAAGATATCGAGGCTCAAAAGAGCTCGACGCACAGATTCTCGAAGAGTTTTCTTCAAATGGAGAAATCTTTCGCTGCAATCGACATGGAAAGGTAGACGGATAAACAGGAACTTCAAGTTAAGTTAAATTTATTTATTTGTAAGCAAGTAGTTTTTAAGGAAAAGTTGATGTAATTATATGGTTTGAATTGATTGATGGCTTTATTGGCTTTAGGTTTGGTTCTTTTGTTTCTTAACATTTCAACACATAGAAGATCAGAATAGCAATTTGTAAAGGGTGATGTTGTAATAATGTAGCTTGAAGTTTAATACATTTTCAAGTTAAGCTGTAGCTTTTTTCTGCTTAATTTCTGTATCAGTTTTTTTTACCGTAAACGTCTAGTTTGATTGATTTAAAGAATGCTTTTGAAAAACTAGGTCATGGTTCGATCTCAACTTCGTACTAAAAGGTCATTAAACCATGTGCTTATTGATTGAGGCTTGAAAAAGTCAATCGACACTTAAAAAATGCACAAAATTAAAGTTTTCTCGCCAATTTAAACGTTTTGGAGGATCCATCTTGAATGAATATATTTAAAGTTGTCTTGTTAATGCTATTGGAAATCATTTACATTATTACTTGTCATATATTGTTTCCTTAATCTGCTCTCCATCGAATATTGCATTTCCAATATTATAGTTCCATGATTGTAGTAATCCATATATAGGGTATTTTCTTCCTATATATATGTTTTGACGAATAATGAAATGATCATCCTTTGATACCGATTTCTTCATTGTATCAGAGAGGTTTCAATCCTAAAACAAAAAAAAAAAAAAAAAAAAAAAAAAAACTGATCATTCTCCATGGCAGGAGACGATGGAAAGAAGACCCAGAATGAAGGAGAAGTTATCGATCACAACTCTCCTTTCTATTTACACGCTTCCGACTATCCAAAACAAATGCACGTAAATGACGCACTCACTGATAAGAATTATGGAGATTGGGAACAAGAAATGATGAACTTTATGTTTGCAAAAAACAAAACCGGTTTCATTGATGGATCGATCAAAAGGCCAGAGATGAAATCGGACAAGTACCTACCTTGGATGCGTTGCGACGCTATGATCAAGGGCTGGTTGACAACAGCTATGGAAAAGGAGATTCGAAATAGCGTTAAATACGCTAAAACATCGGCTGAAATCTGGACCGATTTGAAGGAAAGGTTTGGTAAAGGAAGCGCCTCCAAGGCGTATGAATTGAAGTAATCCTTGGCTGCCACTCGACAAGACGGTATAAGTGTTTCTGCTTATTACACAAGACTACGTGTTTTGTGGGATGAGATGGAGTCCATACTCCCTATTCCACGATGCGCATGTGATGGATGTGAATGTGGGCTCGGGAAGAAGCTGACAGAACTAAAAGGGAAAGAACGAATATTCGAGTTCCTGATGGGTCTCGATGACCAGTTTGGGGTTATTAAAACCTTAGCCATGAAACCTACACCAGACCTAAGTGTAGTCTATCACATAGTGGCCGAAGACGAGCAACAACGAACCATTGCCTCATCGAAGGGACCAACCCGTGAAGTTGCTGCGTTCCAAACCAGTTTTCAAGGGCGACGTGAACAAACCAGAAACCATCAAGGAAGGGAATGGACAAAGAATAAAAGTAATTCTCAAGCCAATGAAACCGAAAAATGTGGTGAGTGTGGAAGAGATGGGCACAACAAAAATGGATGTTTTAAAATAATTGGGTACCCGGATTGGTGTCCATGAAAGGGAAAGGAAGACAAGCCGAGACCAAAGGCAGCAATGGTTGAGACCAAACCATTTCCTATACTGGGCATAACGGAGGATCAGTATGTGATGCTTTGAAATTTTTTCGAGAATCAAAAGGAACCCGTGATGGCGAACATGGCAGATACTACTAGTGTTAATAACGATTGGGTTGTAGATTCGGGTGCCACCGAACATATAACCCATCAAGAACATGTCCTTTAAAACTTACATATGAACAACAATGAAAGGTCTGTGACCATCCCAAATGGGGAATCAATTCCCGTAGAAGGGAAAGGTGAAGTCGATTTCAAGGGAGGTTTGAAAATCAAGGGAGTTCTCCTTGTACCGAATTTTAAATGCAACCTTTTATCCGTTAGAAGGCTCACAAAAGATCTCCATTGTGCAGTAACGTTCTTTCTTGATTTCTTCGTTTTACAGGATCTCAAAACGAGGAACTTGATTGGAGCGGGTGATTGTCGTGGTGGTCTTTATTGGATGGGAGGAATAAAAGAAGAAAAGAAAGCAATGGCGGTCACTATCGATGCATGGCACAAACGTCTTGGGCATGCATCGAACATGAAACTGTCTCATGTTAGTTTTCTCAAGAATATGTCTTCTAGTTTTAATGCAAAAGTTTGTGATTCTTGTAACAAAGCAAAACTTTCTCGATTGCCCTTTCAAAGTAGTAACACTAAAACTAGCAATTGTTTTGATTTAATTCATTGTGATGTTTGGGGGAAGTATAGAAAATCGTCATTCACAGGAGCGAATTATTTTCTTACGGTAGTCGATGACTATATTAGGATGGTTTGGGTATAATTACTCAAACATAAACATAAGGCGGGTTCTTGTTTAAGCGATTTTTACAACATGGTGAAAACGCAATTCGAAAAGGCAATCAAGAGAATCAGATGTGATAACTGTGGAGAGTTCATATCAAATGATATGAACAAATTCTATAAGGAACAAGGAATCGTCATAGAAACTACTTGCCCTCATACCCCGCAACAAAACAAGATAGTTGAGCGAAAGCATAGGCACATTTTAGAGATTGCTCGGGCCTTGCGATTCGAAGCCAGTCTACCGGTCACTTTTTGGGGGGAGTGTATTCTTACCGCCACATACATTATCAATAGGCTACCATCCAAGGTGATAAATAATAAAACGCCATATGAAGTTTTATTCGGACAACAACCGGAATATAATCATATGAGAGTTTTTGGATGCTTGGTCTACTACAAAAACACAGAAACAAATGGCGATAAGTTTGAACCAAGAGGAAAACCCGGGGTATTCTTGGGCTATCCACCGGGGAAAACGGGGTACAAAATCTATGATTTAGAAGAAAGAAAAATGGTAACGACGAGAGACACGAGATTTGTCGAAGAAATCTTTCCTTTCTCTAAAGCCGAAAAGGAACCTGATGAACAAGAGATATTTGAATACTCGAGTACTATCTCACAATATGATGAACCACATGAAAACTTTCAAAGAGAAATGGAGAAAGAAACACAAAATGATGAGGAAGAACAAGCACATGGTGAATTCTTGGAAAACCAACCAGAAGATTTAAATAAAGAAAATACACAAAATAAAAACGTGCATGATGAACCTACTATCATGCATGAGATCGAAGGAAGGCCAAAAAGGCAAAGAACAATATCGAGACATTTAAACGAGTACCAAGTAAAGCTCCCACCATCCATTGATCACACGCAACCCGCTGCCAATCAAGAATCCTCTACGGTACACCCATTGTCTCATTACGTTTCTTATAAGCATTTTTCTAACAATCACAAAGCTATTCTATCGGCCATCAATAATCATGATGAGCCGAAATACTTTTATTAAGAAGCAAAGAATGAAGATTGGAAGGAAGCCATGCGAAAAGAAATACATGCTCTCGAGCAAAATGGAACGTGGATTCTCGAACCATTGCTTTAGGGAAAGATAGCAATCGATTCAAAATGGGTGTACAAAATCAAGTTCAAACCGGATGGTGAGGTAGAGAGATACAAGGCGAGACTCGTTGCTAAGGGTTGTACGCAACAAGAGGGGGTGGACTACCATGACACTTTTGCGCCTGTTGCAAAACTTGTAACATTAAGAACGCTATTAGCAATTACGGTAAAACGAGGATGGGAGATTCAACAACTAGACGTTAACAACGCGTTCTTACATGGAGACCTAGAGGAAGAGGTTTACATGAAGATACCTCAAGGTTTCTCGAGCAAAGATGAAACAAGAGTATGTAAACTGAAAAAGTCTATCTACGGCTTGAAACAAGCGTCGCGGAATTGGTACTACAAATTCACAAAGTTCCTTGTTGGTCTCGGTTACAAACAGTCTAAAGCGGACCAATCCTTGTTCATCTACAAAAATGGTGACACACATGTAGCGGCACTCATATATGTGGATGACGTGATACTTGTCGGGAACGACGGTAAATGGATTGAAAGAACAAAGTCTCAACTGAACGAAGAGTTTAGCATAAAAGACCTCGGAACTTTGAAATATTTCTTGGGTGTCGAGGTAGCGAAAACATCAGAAGGCCTAGTCCTTAGTAATTATAAATACACGATGGATATTCTTCAAGATAGTGGGTTACAAGGATGTCGCCCTAGTTCGTTTCCTATGGAACAAAATCTCAAACTTGACAACGGAGAAGACGAAGAAAAGGTTGACGCAAGTAGCTATCGAAGACTTGTGGGTCGCTTACTATACTTGCAAGTCACTCGCCCCGATATCGCCTACTCCGTAAGCATTCTCAGCCAATTCGTTGGGGACCCAAGACGTAATCATATGGAAGCTGCTAATAGAGTTCTACGGTACCTTAAGACTACTATCGGTCAAGGTATCCTCTTGCCCGTCACCAAAGAAACTGAAGTTGTTGCCTATTGCGATGCCTATTGGCTAGGATGCCCAATCAGCAGACGATTGAGGTCGGGATATGTGCTCTTACTAGGGGGAGCTCCAATATCTTGGAAGTCTAAGAAACAATCCGTTGTTTCACGGTCTTCGGCAGAGGCAGAATACCGATCCATGGCTGCTGCAGTTAGTGAGATTACATGGCTTCGTTGGCTATTGAAGGAACTTGATGTCGAGATTGCTGGTCCTACACCATTATTCTGCGACAACCAAGCAGCAAAGCACACAGCAAACAACCCCGTCTTCCATGAAAGGACGAAACACGTCGAAATGGATTGTTTTTTTGTACGAGAACGAGTTGAACGAAAAGAAATTGTGCCCGTTCACATCAACTCAAAACAGCAAGTTGCCGACTTATTTACCAAACCACTCGGTGCCCACGCATTACAATCATTGCTGGTCAAGTTGGGCATTCGCAACTTATATGCGCCAACTTGAGGGGGAGTATTGGAAATCATTTATGATATAACCCTTAAGCGGGTGAGATTCCAAAGAAACGTACACAGGGAGAAGAAGAAGACTTGGGACAATTTTCTTGTATATTAACTCATGCAGGAATTACAATATAAATACTACTAACATTAGGCTAACCACTAAGCTAAAATTTAGGAAGAAATCATGACTAGAAAGTGTAAAAGTGGGTTACTAATGCAACTGTGGGAGACCACTTCTTGTTCCTAAATGTATGCATGCACTACTACTACAAACGTGACTTCTTCAACTGATTTTGTTAATTTGCCTTTGCTTTTGATGCATGTTCTTGACTGGACCCTGCTTTGGCATTGACAAGCTCAAGTCGATTCATATCAATACCCTCCGGTTGAACTACGACCTTGTCCTCAAGGTCGGTGCTTGTTCCCAACTTAGGCGAGGACTCCCCATGCAAGGTAACTTCTTTATCGAGGTGATTGAAGGTAAGTTGTGGCACCAAAAAATCTGTTTTGAGTAGCCCAAGGCTACTTAGCCATGACATGCCTAATACGACATCAGCACCTTCAATCGGGAAAACATATGGAGAAATAGAAAACGGTGTTTCCGAAAGCCGAAGTTCGACGTTAGGACATTGTCCCGTGCAATGAAGAAATGTACCATCACCAATCATAACAGGAAATGAGGGTTTAGAGTCGGATGGTAAGTTTAGTGTTGAAACGAGACAAGGTTTGATAATATCATGGCTGCTACCAAAGTCTACAAGCACGGTGACGGAGTGTCCGTTGATGTGACCGGTAATACGAAGCGCGAGTGGACATGTGGTGCCATGCAACGCCGCAGTAGAAAGGGCTAAGTACTGAGGCGGTTGTATGTCATATGCATGATCTTCTAGGTTGGCGAGGGTCTCAGTGTTAATAGTTAATGGCAGTGGTTCATAATTTCCAAGCAAGAGAAACTGGGGTGGATTGCAACGATGTCTGATATGTGTGAAAACACACATCTTTTCTACCACTTAATTACAATAATAACCGGACCAAAACGTGTATTTTATGTCTTTTATGTCGGAATTATGCGTGGTTTGTGTTTTTGTTGTGATTTAGGACGAAAAGGTGAAAAGTGGAGAAAACACGGGAATTCGCGGGCATTTACGGACTTTTATTGAAGAAAAGGATGAAAGACGAAGTCAAGAAGTCAAGAATGCAAAAAGAACGGAAGTCCAAGACCAATTCTGAAGATTTATCGAAGAAAAAGTCAAAAGACGGAAGTTTACTTTAAGCCGAGGAACTAAAGTCTTATTTATCGTAGAATTTAAAGACGAGTCCAAAGAAATCCCGAGCCAAAAGTCATCACATTCCAAGATTAACAAAAAGATTAAGAAGGAAGGACTTAAGGGCGCAATTAAGAAGAAAGGAAGGAGAGGAGGAAGCTTCCTCTAACCTTCCTCCTAATCACCTATAAATACTTCCCTTTTCATTTCATTTGCTCTTGTTGGCTAGATTGACAAACTAGTTCTTCCATCTTTATTTTATGCACCTTTAATTACTTGCACCTTTAATTACTTGTTTTGCACCTTTAATATCTTTAATTTCAAGTAAGTGTCTCTTTTAATTACTTGCACCTTTACTTTATCTTGTTAATCTTCTTGTACCTTTCTTTAATCTTTGATTTACACGTTTTTATCTTGTTAAGTTGTTTAAAGATTTGATTTTTATGCTTTTGATTGTTTTAAATCTCTTATTTTCATAGCTTATTTGATTTATTTTCAAGTTTATATAGTTTTTACAAAAGTTATTTTTATATAAAAAGTTGTTTTTCTTAAAATTTATCTTTTTCGTGTTTTAAAAGTTGTTAACTTTCAGTTTCGTAGCTTATTTTTACACGGTTTTACCTTAGGATTTAGTCTTGTGCTTATTAGAATCATAGCTTATTGTTATAGCTTATTTTGTACTTTTTCCGCCGGATTCCGATTGGTACAAATCGGAAAAGGGTTTTAACTTTCCGATTGGTGGAGGCTCTGGTATTCCGATCAGAGTGGTCTCTGGATATTCCGATTGGGTAAGTGTGACAACATTCTGATTGGTGTTCAGTATAAAATTCCGATTGAGGTGCAAGTTTGGATATTCCGATCGTATAAAGTGACATATTCCGATTAGGTGTTCTGATCTTCATTCCGACCAGGTCACCCATATTCCGATCAAGGTAAGCCGTCATTCCGATTGGAGGTGGTTTGGTATTCCGATTGGATTTGTCTAGTGATATTCCGATCAGAGTTGAGTGACAGCTATTCCGATCAGGAATCTACTACATATTCCGATTGTCTATTCCGACGACATCATTCCGATCAGGTTAAGGTGAGGCTGATCGGAATATATTCCGATTGGAGGCTACTTTGCTTATACTTTGTCTTGTTTAATTTTTAGTTTACATTTTAATACTTGTCTAACTTTAATTTCCGTCACGCTTTTATTTTTAGTCGTTTAATCATTTTACTTTTCGTCACGTTTTTAAATATTGCACATTTCTTTTAATTAGACTTAGATTTATTTTCACGCTCTTTTAATACTTGCCCTTTACTTTAACGACATTTACTTTTAAGTCTTGCACATTTAAATTAAAAACCAACCAAAAATATTCTTTTTCACCAAAATAAAACTGAGTCACACATTAAACACAAGTTTTTCAATTCGAAGAGATTGGTACAACGATAATTTTTAAACTGAGCAAAATCTAATGTATCAAATGACGCCGCTGCTGGCTCTTTTCGTAAATATTAACGGTTTTCTGTGAGAGACGCGTTGCTTTTTGGCATCCGTTCACTTGTGCGCGTTATTTTCTTGCATAAAAAAAGAAAATTCAAAAAATCCTAAAAATTAAAAAATTGATAAAAATACATAAAAATTAAAAATTTCAAAAATCCAAAAAGATTTTATTTTTATTGTGTATATATATTGTTTTTGCGTTTGGTTTCTTTTTCTTTTGCATTTTCAGGTGTATGCGTACTAGATCTTCTAACTATCAAGAGCCCGAGCCTCAAGAAGATTTAGATATGCCAGGTGTCAACAACAACATTCCACCACACCTCAATAATAATAATAATAACAACAATGCTCTTCCACAGCCCGATCTTCGGACCATGGAGGAACTTTGTCAACCAACAATGTTTGGACGAGGAGGACCGATTGCGCCGATGCAAATCAACGCTCCTGAGTTTTCGTTGAAGCACCACATGATTCAGCAAGTGCAAACTAACCCATTCCGTGGATTGCCTGATGATGATGCCAACAAACACCTCGACAAGTTCATTACAATCACCCAAAGCATGAAGTTGGCTGGTGCCACAATGGATGAACTTCGCCTACAACTCTTTCCACATACTTTATTACATCATGCCGAGAAATGGTTTGATCGTCTCCCGAAGAATTCTATTCACACTTGGGATGACATGACTCAACGCTTTTTGTCGCGCTACTTTCCACCATCCATGGTCACGAGTCTTCACAATCAGATCAGCGGTTTCATGCAAGACCCTGATGAATCTCTTTTTGATGCTTGGGAGAGATATAATGTCTTGTTTGATAGATGTCCAAACCACAACATGCTCCCTGTGACCTTAATAGACACTTTCTACAACGGTTTGACTTTTCGAGATCGTGATAGGATTAATGCAGCCGCCGGTGGCACATTCATGAAAAGGAGACCCGAGGAGTGTAGAGAGTTAATTGAGAACATGACTACTCACCACAAAAACTGGGATTCCTCTGCTTCTTCAAGGAACAATCCGAGAGTCAATGTTTCTTCTACCTCAGCAAACCCTGATATGACCGAACTCACCCGTGTACTGACTGAAATGAGCAGAAGTATGCAACTCTTGGCTTCAAACCAACAACAACAACAAGTTAAAGCTGTTGCTACTCCTTGTGAAACATGCGACGGTCCTCACTCATACACCGATTGTCCTTCTACACAAGGAAATCCGGAAAATGTGCATGCAGCTTATGGTAATTATTCACCGGAAAATTACCAAGCTCGACCTCAAGGGGATAGAAATCTGCTGAGTTACAGATCCAACAATTACCTTTCACCCGGTTTTTCTCCTCAAAACCAAAACCCCGCCAACAACTACACTAGAAGCCACCAAATCCCACCTCGTGCTTCTAACCCTTATCAACCAACCACCCAACAAAACCCACCCATTAACCCCGATGTTGAAGCCATCATGAGAACCCAAGGTGAGGAAATCAAGAATCTACAGAGTCAAATAATCAATTTGAAAGGAGATATAACGAAGCAAGGAAATGAGATAAGATCTGAAGTTCGCGATAATATTCAATCCTCCTTCAGCACTCAAACAAATGAATTAAAGAATATGTTGGCTAGTTTCTTGCCCGCAGCTCAACCTTCTACTTCGAGTTCTCTACCTTCAAACACCGTCACTAATCCGCGAGCGAATGTGAGTGCTATAACTACTCGTAGTGGAGTCACCATCGTAGGACCACCAACCCCACCCCCATCATCTACACCTCCTCCACCACCATGTATCCCTACTCCTCCTACACCTAGTATTAGTGCACCATTACCGTCTCCGCCTCGACGTGATGATGTTTCACTACAACAAAATAAGCCTAATACAACATTTTACAAGCAACACTCCCAAATGTGTTACATTTGTCATAAAATTAGTGAAAGAGCAACATTTTTAAAATAAGTGTTGCGTATTAATATCTAAAAGGACACTTTAATTAAAGTGTTGCAAGTAGTTCAAGAGTGTAGCGCAACACATTTAAAAAGTGCTGCAATATGAAAAACTAATTTCCAAAAATTTCATTAAAAATTTCACTAAAAACTAATATCCCGCTTAGTTTTTTATTTTGCTCCCGCCCCTTTTTTAAGCCAAAATTAAACTACTTTAACAAAAAAAGCCTTTGAATCCATCTATATCATTTTTTTTACACATTACGGATCCACACAAACCAAAACATTGGGATTCTCACTTGGCCTTCTTCTTCTTGAGTTTATTCTTAATCTAATCCACTAGTGATAAGGTATGAAAATCTTCTTATATTAATTCGATCATCTAGAACTTTATTAGGTTTTTTGATTGCGTATCTACCGTATTCTCATTAGCTATAGTTTTATGAAATCTCAATCTAGTATCCCAAAATTAGGGATCTAATTTGTTCAAATTGTATCAATTTACATATTATATCTGTTTATATATACTATTCAATTGCTTTATTCATATATTAATTAGAGATCCGGGCAGATTCGAGTTTGCAAGATCTTGTAGATGCTTTTATAAGGTTTGTTCTCTTGGAAATTTAATTGTGTTCCTTGATCGAATTAGTATTATTAATCATGATTTCTTAATTGAGAGTATATAAGATTAGGGTTGAGCATGATAGATCTAAACTCGGTCCGATAAAAAAATCGGATCGGCCTAACAAAAATCGAACTGGAGTGCAAAACCTTCGATCCGGTCTAATTTTCATGTTTATGGTTTTTAGTCTTAGCCGGTACAGTCCAAAACCGACAAAAACCCGCAAACAGGACCAACCGAAACAAACACGCCTCGTTTTTTTTTCTTTTTTGAAAGCGTAACTAAACAGCCCTTGACTCTTGTTTATATTGCTATTGGGTTAGGCCAAAAGGGTTTTATGATGTTGTTAATCATTCAAGTAGTTTTTAAATGACTCGTTTATTTTGCTAATGTGTTAGATGGGTCATATGCTACTGTAATTAGGGACAGGGGTGTCAGTAGGGCCGGGTTGACCTGAACCCGAACCCGATAAAGCTTATCGGGTCGGGTTAAATCAGGTTGAAAACTGTAGTCGGGTTATGAACCGAACTCGATAACTCGATAATGTTATTGAGTAGGGTTTGGGTTAGTTAAAATTTTTTATCGGGTTAACCCGAAAGTGCACGGGACGTCTTGTTTACCCATTCCATTAGTTTACCGAAAAGCTGTAGTTGTTTTATATTTTTCTTCAATCGATACAATTTCTAAGCTTAAATACTATTGTTTAACTGAAGACGTAAAATATGAGAACTGAGAACAGTAATCTGCAATGCGAATAGAATTCATGTATATGCCAATTACCACAAGTAGTATTTTCTGTTTATCATGGCCAGTATACATTGGTAATTTTAAAATCAATTTACTAGCTCAAACTTCCAAGGTGATAGGATGCGTCTTGTTATCCCTTGATGACAATTCTAATAACAGAAATGACTAATTTGTATATCAATTATCAGAAGGCAAAAGGGTCTAGCAAAAATTGATACGACACACAAACCATATACGATCATAATATTATAATTAACGAGGTATGTAGATAATGTGTGTTTCTTGTGTACTTTATTCAGTTACTTGTATTCTTGTGAAATTACACTTTTTTAGCTTTGACATATGAGTTATGAGTTACGAGACAAGGAGGATCACTGAAAACTACTCACCATGCATGAACACAACAAACATACAATGTAAAGAAGGCTGATAGTTTAGCTTTAAAGAACTGAAGGTAATCTATGTTGGTTAACTCAGAAGCTATATTACCATTTCCCTCACAAGTTGGGACTATTTTAGTCATTGAGAAACTCTCATTACTCATCTTACTCGGTAACCCGAACCACCTTACCCGACATAACCCGACCAAATACCACCCGAACTCGATAACCCGATTCATTATCAGATCGGGTTGCAACAGAGTTTTTAAAAATCAAAACGAGACTCAACCTGACCTGATAAGACCCGATACCCCGACCTGATAACACCCCTAATTAGGGGTGTCAAATGGGTTGAGACGACTAGACCCGAACACGAAAAATCCTTATAGGGTGGGGTTGATTCGGGGCCAACTTAGCTTATCAGGTTTATCGGGTCAAATAGCCTTATAGGGTCGGATCAGGGTTATAATTTTTTCATTGTCGGGTTACCGAGTTGACCCGATAAACCCGATAAGCTATAATGACTTATAACAAATACTACAACTTTTTGAACTAAAGCATTTTTGTGTAGTGTACTAGTTACAACTCTTAACTACTAAGCAACAACAAAAATATAGTGAGTTGCATCATCAAATTTTGTTATTGTGCTCTGCAAGTTTGCGTCAATAGGTATTCTTCTTGTTTTTCCTTTGTTTTGTTTAGCGTTACATAAGGCAAATAACAAAAATCTAACGTGTCTATAGATATTATATATGTACTTGATTTATTTATGTATATTTTTTTGGGTAAAGTCTTTATGTATATATTGTAACAAATACGTAGTGATAGATTACAACAACAAAAGATGGCAAATAATATAAAGTAGATTATGAGGTGGAATTAGCATGTAACCCGATAGACCCAACCTGACAACCTGCAGCCCAATAGACCTAATACCTTATCGGGTCGGGTTGCGGGTTAAATTTCATATTTTCAAAACTTGATAGACCCGACCCGATAAGCCCTCTAATTCGACCCGATAACCCGTTTGATACCTCTAACTGTAATACGGCTAGTCATTCAAGTGATTTTTATACGAGTCATGTTTCTTATTATATAGATAATTTTTGGAGACAAAAAGTGTAGGATATCTTAAGTTATTGGTATTGTTTCTGTGATAAACAATGTAGTTCATGTGAGACTCAAAAACCATTTATTTGCTACTGTGATAGTGTGACAACCGCTTGTTTATGTGACAAACAATGTATGTTCGTAACTTGTATGGTTGTATCATTATTTCATTGGACTAAAAGCCATCTAACTTGTACAGTTGTACTGTTGTTTCATTGGACTAAATGTCATTTGTGTTGTCGTTTCATTGCACTAAATGCCATATGTGAAACTCTTATTTGCTCCTACAAGATGTGAAGTGCTAAAGTGTCAGCTTGCCATCTAACTTACACAATTGTATCGTTGTTTTATTATACTGATTTATGCCGTTTGTGAAGTTCCATTTCTATCTACAGGTTATCCATATCAGTTAATGTAGATTAGAAGTGCCATGTTTGACCCATTTATGAATTCTAGTAATTCATAAAACCAGATTTGGATAGAAATTGTTTTTCTATGTCAACGACAACAAATGAATTCCCTTTTTAACATGTTACACCATTCTCCTTTTCCTGTGTTTTACTTTTACCACGTCTAATACAAAATTGATATTAATCATTTTCTTTTTTATGTTTTCTATAAGAACGATGATTCTCAATCACTAATGGCATAGGCCACACTCACGATCCTTACTCTTTCTGCCAATGCTCAAGTATATACATCCATTAAAAACACATCGGTTACCATGTAAGATTATCATGCAATATTTTTTCATTTTATCTTATAGCTGAATTGTTTTTTTCTTCTGTCATTTAAAGACAACACATAATGTTTTGTGTAGATTATTGTGTCAAACAAGACACAGTTACTAAAAGACATGATCATGCTCCAACGTATGGCATGACCAAACACAATGTGCCTATGTTCAAGCTTCACTTTTAGAAACATATAAAAGGTGCCAGGTATGATATTGGAAATGTGGGGTGATATTGATATTAGTACAAATATACGTTTTGTGGCTACATTTGATAAGAAAACAATACAGTAGAAATTTATTTGAAGGCTATAACTTACTTTGCACTATTAATATAATAGATAAACGATCAACCTTCTTAGTTTTTGGTTTTTCTACTTACTATTGGACCGATAATGTTGTTTTAAATGCTAAATGATTGATATCATACAGATTTAGAAGTTCCTTTATAGCATGGTATTTGCGAATAACCGTGAATATTTTTGTACCATGGCAACTTACTTTCCTTTATTTACTTAATGTCGACAAAAACTAATCGTATTCTTTTTCCTTTTCATATGTGTCAGACTGCACCTTGCGGGCTACATCAATATGCGAGCGAAGATTTCCAAAGATGATGTCAACGAATGTTGTTTGATTACTCATTTGGTATAGATTAGACACCATATGCTAATTCTTTATTTTTCTAAGTTTTTCTTAAGGGGTCTTTGCTTCCTTAAGTACAAAATACACTCTGTTAGAAGTTATTATTGCTATGATGTAATGGGAAACTTTAACGTATTAGACTTTTCACATATATGAAATATATAGTATTTGTACTAAATGAAATTAAAGCGTTGCAAATTATTTAATAAAGTGTTGCACTTGTTAGATAAAAGTGTTGCTCGTTGAGTGGTGCTAAATATAAAAAGTGTTGCAACTTCGTGCAAAAAGTGTTACAGTTATCTGTGTTAATGTTTCATTTGATTAAAAAAAGTGTTGTACATGTATATAAAAGTGTTACAATTGAACTTAATAAGTGTTGCATAAAAGTATAGAAAGTGTTGCATTACAAAGTATTGCATTTGCTTAACATGAGCAACACTTTTAGAAAATGCTGCATAATCCAACATAAAATGTTGCATATACCTAAGGCGACGTTCATAATATAGCACTTGCAAAAGTGTTGCATTAGGCATAATGCAACATTTTATAGACATAATACAACACTTTATTGGTGTTGCAATACCTTCATTTTGTAGTAGTGTTTCCAGGAAGGACCCTTCAACATCCCAACCTTTACCTGATACACCTGCACCCTCACCACCCAAACCCAATATCCCTTATCCCTCTCGTTTAGGCAAGTCCAAAATGCTTACCAATGAGGACTCTGACGTGTCACGCTATGTGAAGATGATTTCTCAAATGAACTTCAACATTAGCTTTCTTGAAGCACTTGTCCACATGCCTAAATTTGTTAAAGCATTTAAGGAATTGCTTAACAAGAAGGAGAAGCTGATTGAACTCGCCAACACACGCTTAAATGAAAACTGCTCTGCAGTTATTCTTAAAGAACTTCTGGAAAAGCTTGGAGATCCCGGTCGTTTTGTGTTGCCTTGCGTGTTCAACAAAACTGAAGAATTTACTGCCCTTGCTGATCTCGGGGCCAGTATTAATTTGATGCCACTGAGTGTTTGGAAAACACTATCATTGCCCGACCTCACTCCAACAAAGATGACTCTTGAACTTGCAAATCGCACTCTCGCTTACCCCGTTGGTATAGCCGAAGATGTGTTCATCAAAGTTGGCGCATTTACTTTCCCGGTCGATTTTGTCGTAGTTGATTATGAAATGGACCCTCGTATTCCTTTAATACTTGGTCGACCATTCTTGAGAACCGGACGTGCTTTAGTGGATGTTTCCGAAGGAGAGTTAATCTTAAGAGTCGGGAATGACTCACAAATTTTCAAAATGGGAAGCTTACAGGCAAATACTATGGACGAGAATCAGTGAATATGATTAATGTGCTCGATGATTTTGTCGTCTATGACAATCCTCTATTCGAGTCTTCCACTGATAATCCACTTTTTTAAGATGATGTGGATGATTCTCGCCCCACTTTGGACGCTTCTCTCATTTATGATTCCCCTCCGGTCTTGTCGACACCGAAATCCGCAGCACATATGATTTAACACCTCTTTGTCCCCCTTCTGAGGACGAGGTTGTGCTTCTTTGCGGATCTTCTTCACACTCGGCTGAGCCTGAGTGCCATTTTCCCCTAAAGGAAAAGGTGTTCGACCCCGGTATTGAAATTTTTAAGCCATCTCAGTATCCACCTGATGAAATAAAAGGAAAAATCTTTGGAATTATTGAAGACATGCTTGCACCACTTCAACCTTGCTTCTACCGTGCTCCATCGCTGCTTAAGGGAACCTTGCCTCTTCTTTGGCTTGCCTTGTTCGCCTTAGGCCTCTGCTATTTGATGGACGAAAACTATGTCTTTGATCCTGGTGGATATGTTTCATGTTTCTTCCGTTGATGATCAAGGTCGAGTCAGGCTAACGACTCGGTAAAAAAAAAATCAAGCGCTTCTTGGGAGGCAACCCATGCATCTATCTTTTCGCTTTCTTTATCATAAGTGTAGGGGAGACCCTTTGGTTTGCTATTTCCTCTCTTCACTTCTTAATCAGGGATTCGAGCTTCAATTATCCACTCTTGATGATTCTTGACGACCCGTGATTCCGTGTTCCATTATCCCGGTTCTATCCTAAACTCTTTTCGATTCACTATTTTATATTTTCTCAATATTAAAATAGGAATCTCTTTAGTTGTCTTTTCCTTAGCGAGATTTAAACAAAGTGCACAATGTCCTAAGTGTAGGGGAGTTTACTCCCACATGATTAAACATTGAGGTCAATGTTTATCTTAAGTGTAGGGGGGACTTCTATCGAAGTTAAGTGGTCTTTTCCTTGTATTTGTCCTCATTTTAACCAGAAAATCAGTTTTTCGACATTTTTCAAAATTTTTGATCTATTTTGGCCTATTAGTTTTTCCTTTGTATAGTTATTTTCTTCCTTTGCTAGAATAAATGTTAAATAAGTGGTTTTTATTTTTTTTTCAAACGTTGTGAATCTTTTGACTCAACCCGAGTTTACTCTAGCTAGTATCCTTAACGTGTTTAAGTCAAGTTTTGCTAGGCTTTTATATAGGGAGCTATAAAACGCGAAAGTCTTAACTCTCACGGGTTAAGAACAAGAACTTTTCGCAAGTTCCTATAATTGATCCTAGAGAGTCGTTTATCAAGGGAACTTTAAAACGCGATTTCTAAACTTGAAAAAGTCTAAGAATTTGCAAGATCCTATAGGCGACTCGAAAACCCAAAACTTTGATTTAATAGGCTAAGCATCCACGAGTCTCATTCCTTGAGATTTTAAACTATGGAGAACGAGAGATGATAGAGCCAATTATAAGTCCGGTATTCTTTCGTGAATTTATGTGAGTTAATTATGAGCCTATTCTCCCATCGCTTGCTTAATAAATTATCTGCGAATAAATAAGGTTGTACGATTTGAAAAGTTACTTAGCTTCTAGCCCCAAATCGTTTAAAAGTTGCTCGGTATGGATTAGAGTTCATAGCCAATGCATAACTTATTGAAGCGGGATGCGAAGATTGGCGAGTCCGAAAAGGCCCTAACAAGGCATGAGGGCTATGTTTTGTTGCTAAAGATCCAAAGTGATGTGAAGAATCATTTATCGAAACAATATGAAGGATCGAGACACACGACGAAAAGCAAATACTCCCCAAAAGTCATGGAGAAGTGTATCCGAAAAGACCCTAACAAGGTATGAGGATAAATAGATCCAAGTCATAAAAGGAGGCGGATCGTTGTATATCAAAATCCAAAATAAAGATTGGAGAAAAAAATGAAGAAGTCGTGGTCCAAGTATGAATCTCTCAAAAAGTTCAAGTGAAGAAATTCCAATTATGAAGAGAAGACCATTATTTCATGAACGCCTCTCAAGATTTGAAGTATGAAGTCGCTGCCAAATATCGGTCCGAGAAAGGTCTCAAATCGCGAAGCGAGTTATGCCAAGATATGAACTTTATGAGGTCCCGAGAAGCAGTTTTAAAAGATTTGGTCCTTTAGCTAACTATTGATTAAATCGTTCACTTTATTTTCAGACTAAATAACTATCGAAATAAGTCAAACAATGCATCCTCGTGATCATTCAATACAACAATAAAATATAAGAGATACCCCTATGAATAAGGGAGTCTAAGTGAATAATTGGCCCACATGAGTTCGTGTTAGTTTACCAACTTATAATAACAATGATCTCGTTTTTAAGCTTGGTTTGGAGAAAGTGAAAAGTTGAGGATGATGATTATTCATGACATTTCCAAAACCCAAGGTATGCTTTTGATTTCTATAATTTTCTATCTCTTTAATAAAGGCCAACGTGGATTAATTTTGATGAAAAATGTAAACGTGCTTTGTAACTAATGCATTGCATGAGGACATTGCAATGGTCAAGTGTAGGGGATTTGATATGTGTGAAAACACACATCTTTTCTACCACTTAATTACAATAATAACCGGACCATTACGTGTATTTTATGTCTTTTATGTCGGAATTATGCGTGGTTTGTGTTTTTGTTGTGATTTAGGACGAAAAGGTGAAAAGTGGAGAAAACACGGGAATTCACGGGCATTTACGGACTTTTATTGAAGAAAAGGATGAAAGACGAAGTCAAGAAGTCAAGAATGCAAAAAGAACGGAAGTCCAAGACCAATTCTGAAGATTTATCGAAGAAAAAGTCAAAAGACGGAAGTTTACTTTAAGCCGAGGAACTCAAGTCTTATTTATCGTAGAATTTAAAGACGAGTCCAAAGAAATCCCGAGCCAAAAGTCATCACATTCCAAGATTAACAAAAAGATTAAGAAGGAAGGACTTAATGGCGCAATTAAGAAGAAAGGAAGGAGAGGAGGAAGCTTCCTCTAACCTTCCTCCTAATCACCTATAAATACTTCCCTTTTCATTTCATTTGCTCTTGTTGGCTAGATTGACAAACTAGTTCTTCCATCTTTATTTTATTCACCTTTAATTACTTGCACCTTTAATTACTTGTTTTGCACCTTTAATATCTTTAATTTCAAGTAAGTGTCTCTTTTAATTACTTGCACCTTTAATTTATCTTGTTAATCTTCTTGTACCTTTCTTTAATCTTTGATTTACACGTTTTTATCTTGTTAAGTTGTTTAAAGATTTGATTTTTATGCTTTTGATTGTTTTAAATCTCTTATTTTCATAGCTTATTTGATTTATTTTCAAGTTTATATAGTTTTTACAAAAGTTATTTTTATATAAAAAGTTGTTTTTCTTAAAATTTATCTTTTTCGTGTTTTAAAAGTTGTTAACTTTCAGTTTCGTAGCTTATTTTTACACGGTTTTACCTTAGGATTTAGTCTTGTGCTTATTAGAATCATAGCTTATTGTTATAGCTTATTTTGTACTTTTTCCGCCGGATTCCGATTGGTACAAATCGGAAAAGGGTTTTAACTTTCCGATTGGTGGAGGCTCTGGTATTCCGATCAGAGTGGTCTCTGGATATTCCGATTGGGTAAGTGTGACAGCATTCTGATTGGTGTTCAGTATAACATTCCGATTGAGGTGCAAGTTTGGATATTCCGATCGTATAAAGTGACATATTCCGATTAGGTGTTCTGATCTTCATTCCGACCAGGTCACCCATATTCCGATCAAGGTAAGCCGTCATTCCGATTGGAGGTGGTTTGATATTCCGATTGGATTTGTCTAGTGATATTCCGATCAGAGTTGAGTGACAGCTATTCCGATCAGGAATCTACTACATATTCCGATTGTCTATTCCGACGACATCATTCCGATCAGGTTAATGTGAGGCTGATCGGAATATATTCCGATTGGAGGCTACTTTGCTTATACTTTGTCTTGTTTAATTTTTAGTTTACATTTTAATACTTGTCTAACTTTAATTTCCTTCACACTTTTATTTTTAGTCGTTTAATCATTTTACTTTTCGTCACGTTTTTAAATATCGCACATTTCTTTTAATTAGACTTAGATTTATTTTCACGCTCTTTTAATACTTGGCCTTTACTTTAACGACATTTACTTTTAAGTCTTGCACATTTAAATTAAAAACCAACCAAAAATATTCTTTTTCACCAAAATAAAACTGAGTCACACATTAAACACAAGTTTTTCAATTCGAAGAGATTGGTACAACGATAATTTTTAAACTGAGCAAAATCTAATGTATCAGTGTCCCGGGTAAAACCGTTCAGGACAACGGAAGCAAAGACCTTGGTTACGTCGAGTTTGTATTTCTTCGGGTGAGAGTCGTCGTGTTGGTAAAGGTGTGGGCTGTTTCGCGGGGTTTGGGAGGATGGCGGGTGGGTGTAACAGTGGGTGTAATGGTGGTGGTTTGGGTGGTATGAGGTATAAATGGGGGGCGAGATGAGGATCCGACATATGGTTGGGTAGCAGCTAACTTATCCTCGATGAGTTTGGCGAGGCCATATGTTTGATGAAGTGTGGTGGGGTTATAGATGGCTATCTCTTGGTGGATGTCGGGACGAAGGCCCGAGATGAAGCAATTGAGAAGGGCCGTGTGAGGCAGTCCCACGACACAGTTGTTGAGGCGTTCAAATTCAGTTTGATATGTAGCGACCGAGCCATCTTGTTTGAGTTTAAAGAGTGTCGCCTGATGGTTTGCAAACGATGATGGACCAAAACGGAGTTCCAAAGCACGCGTGAACGTTGCCCAATCACCCAGAAGTCCGTTAGTATGCATGTAATTGTACCAACTCAATGCGTCACCATGGAAGTGGAAAGACGCAAGAGCGACCCGTTGATCAGTTGGAATGTTGTAAAAGGTGAAATATTGGTCGGCTTGAAAAAGCCAATCCAAGGGACAGGTGCCATCAAACGTGGGTAACAAAATTTTTGGTGACTTATGGAGCGGGTTGTTGGGTGGGGGTGTGAGCGGGGCGGCGGTGGTGGAGCTTGGAGAAGGTTCGTCATGCTATTGACGAGGGCATCAACTTTTGCGTTGAGGGCGGATAATTGGTCTTCAAGACTTGGTGGTGGATTGTCGTTGGATGTATCTTTACGGAGAGGCATGGTGAGATCGAGAGTATAACCCTTAAGCGGGTGAGACTCCAAAGAAACGTACACAGGGAGAAGAAGAAGACTTGGGACAATTTTCTTGTATATTAACTCATGCAGGAATTACAATATAAATACTACTAACATTAGGCTAACCACTAAGCTAAAATTTAGGAAGAAATCATGACTAGAAAGTGTAAACGTGGGTTACTAATGCAACTGTGGGAGACCACTTCTTGTTCCTAAATGTATGCATGCACTACTACTACAAACGTGACTTCTTCAACTGATTTTGTTAATTTGCCTTTGCTTTTGATGCATGTTCTTGACTGGACCCTGCTTTGGCATTGACAAGCTCAAGTCGATTCATATCAATTTACATTATTACTTGCCATATATTGTTTCCTTAATCTGCTCTCCATCGAATATTGCATTTCCAATATTATAGTTCCATGATTGTAGTAATCCATATATAGGATATTTTCTTCCTATATATATGTTTTGACGAATAATGAAATGATCATCCTTTGATACCGATTTCTTCAAATGCATCTATCTATATTATCTAATATAACACAGTTTTTTAACATCTCTCTTCATCAATTTTTTCTAAAAATAACTAAGCATGTGGTATTTACACGTGGCAAAAAAAAATTAAGTTCAAATTATTTAGGAAGAGTCAACAAATCAAGGCATTCATTTTCTTTGACATTGCCTTTCTCAAAATATATACTACGTACTACTTATTAGCCACTACTCTGATTGTGATTTTATTTGCAGGTGGAATGTGACTCAACTTAGGTAGATGTATAAAAATATGCATATAGCGAGGCCGACATCTGTTCTTTGGGCATTTAATCATTTGATTATTAACTGTGAATAAATACATTGTATAATCACGATTGGTTATATATTATGCGAAAGATGTAATTTTGATCTTAATAGAGAATCACTTCATCTATTTGGTTTTTTAATGTGGTTGCTTAGCGTGAATCTCTAATTCTTGCATTTTTATTCATTATATTGTGAGTTGTGATTCATATATCTAAGTCTTGCTTAGCACGAATCTGTAATATCGATAGAAGACTTAAATGTAACAAGCATTTGGTTTCCCCCGTGTTGCGATGCTTTGAAAGTCGTTTTTTCATCCGTGTTTACTGTTCAAAAGCTATACTTCATATCAAATTTTACTTTTCATATCATTTATATCAAGAGAAGAACATGCAATTAGAAATTTACTAAACACATGAAAAGATCATTGTCATTTTTTTACCATTCATTTAGAGATTGTTACAAATTAATACTTATAAGGGATGATGACAAAAGGTAAACTATAATGGGTGATGATTTCATATAAGCAATGTTTTCAGACCCGGGTCGACCCGGCCGGGTCAACCGGTTGAAACGGTTTCGGCCCAAAAAACGGGTCATATTGACCCGGGTTTCATGTTTTTGAAACCCGGCTTGACCCGGCGGGTTTGGGGTGACCCGGGTCAACCCGGTTCTCAAAACCCGGTCGGGTTTCGAATTTTTCGGATTTTTTTGAATTTTTTTTTTAAAATTTTACGTATTTGCGACGAAATTTTATTTTTACATATTATATTGGTTAGTAAACAATTTATATTTTCAATATACGTAAGTTTTTATAGCTTTTTATAAATATAATTTTGTTAATTATTAAAAATATTAAAAAATATATTTTTTTAGAAAACCGGGTTAACCCGGGTTGACCCGGACCCGGCGACTCGACCGGGTCAATCTAAGACCCGAGTTTTAAAACATTGCATATAAGTATGATTACTTAAATAATCTATATCTAAATCCATGTTATCAACTAATAAAACACAATTTTTATTTTTTTCTCTAATAAAGTTTTAACTTTCAAAAGCCAGTAACTTCAAAAGTTATAATTTTGGAAGCGAATTAATATGGACGTGTCCTATTAATTGATACATTCAAACGTCAATTTGGTGCTCTATATCATTTTAGGGTACATATGAGTTCTCATAATCATTGTTTTCTATTCCAAAACATGTGGTATGTTCTATTCGAATTTGCTATGTGACTTTTACTATAACTTTTTTTTTTGCAATTTGACTTTTTTATGTCTTCACTAAAATTGTTTTGTAATTTTTCTACGAAGATTAAGATTGACATTATTGATATTTTATAGCCTTATTGATCAACAAACTTATGCAATTGGAAGTTTACATGATCACCAAATGCTCACTCATTATTATGCTATTGGAAGTTTACATGATCACCAAATGCTCACTCATTATCCTACATAAAGAGGTATGATGATGCCTTAGATAAGATATTTTTTAATGTAAATTTCTTAAATCAACAATCTTTATTATCTAACTAATTTGGTGAGATATACATGCTTAGGAGGCTGCTGAGTGTCCCCGTCAATTTAATTATATCACATTCATAAGATTTTGTACCTCATAAAAACTCATGTAGTTTTTTTTAACGGCAATTATGGCTACATGGCCCCTAGCTCAGGAGGCGTAGCGAGTCCACACAACCAGGTCGGGTACAACCTGGAAGGCAATGATACTCTTCCCTTTACATACGCGGGAGGAAATCATTATCGCCCTAGACAAGACTCGAACTTGAGACCTTGCCTAAGTGGGTAAAACCTCCATACCGCTAGACCAGAAGGTCTTTGGTTAATGAAGCACACAACTATACACCAAATTGTAATAGTGACCTAAAGTTTTTTTGACTCCATCTTTTATATTATTATTAAAATGGATTTGGTTACACACTTTTTTGCGTTAAAAAAGTTGTCAAACAACGGAAAAGACAATGTATCCGAATGAAGTGACAAATAAAGTTTATCAAGTATACTAAGAAAGTTTAAAAGAAATTTGAGTAATAAATTATTGAACTTTTTAGCTTTGACCATATTGTGAAAAACAGTGAGTGCAAGGCTTCATTTCGATGTAAATTTCTAAATTGTTGTAAATTAAAAATCAATTGCTTATCTAAAGAAAACTGTTTGTTACTATTTAGTTATATGAATTTTATTACTATATTTAATTGTTTTCTATTAATGCAAATTTGAAATTGCGTCTAATATTATCTCTCTTTGCTAACTTTTTTTAGTTGACTATGTTTTTTTACTTTGTAAATGAGTCAAAAGATACATTTACTTGCTATTTTATTCTTTACAGAGTTTTTTTACAATTATATGGATGTAAATCGAGTATCCGTAGAGTTATATTAAGATTATCCAAAATAATAATTTGAATAAACAACTCATTTATAATTATTGTTACAAAGAATCTAAACATAAAGCATTTATGGAGAAAGACAAGTATAATGCACGTTTTTAAAGCGAAAGAGACACACAATTTTCATTAAAACCATGATGGACACTGATTATTTTTTATGGCGATTTCGGGCAATTCCTCCCCGTCATTTCAAAAGGATCTTGGCAAGATATTGTTAGCACATCTCTAATACTATCTTACTTATTCAACAATTGTAAAGTGTTGTAGTTTACCGTAAATATGCGTCTCATTGTTGGTCGTCGGCCTGGACATGTCAACGAGATCAAAGAATTTACTGAATCGATTATAATGCTTGGAGATGGTAAGCTTGGAGACACAAACAATGGCGACGCTAACATTGACATACCTGACGAAATGCTCAGTAAGGATTCATGTTACGCATTAGGCTTAATGATAGCTCTTACTTATACGAATATGTTGGAGAGACTTTGTGACAACAAATATTTCACACAAAAAGCCATTCTTGCCATATAAAACGATGTTGTCGACACGATAAATGATCAAATGTTGGCGGTTATTCCAAGCGAGCATGTCACGTACTATAGTTGCTATAGTGTTTCTAAAAGTATAAACGACACCGTAATATCTACAGAGTTCGTTAATGGTCTGAATCTTTCCAACGACCCAACCACAAACTTAAATTGCAAGTGGATGTTCCAATCATGTTGTTAAAAATATTGATCAATCAAATGTGTTGTGCATCGAAACACGACTTCCGGTTCATGAAAAGTGTCATTCCCGCCACTATAATCAACCAAAGCCATTTTAGTAAACAAGTACTTATCACAAGGATGATAATAACACACTTCTTAGAAACGATAGTAACGAAGAAATTCTATGTGTCTGCCTCTATTGCGACGACAATCAACAAAAGTGAAGGACAATCTCTCGGACAAGCCGGCTTGCCATGACCTATTTTTATACCAGGGTAACTACATGTAGCAATATCTCATGTTAAGAGGTTAAAAAGATTGAAGATGTTTATTCATGAAAAAAGTAGAAATCTCCCTATTACCACTACCAATGTGGTGAAAAAAAGTGCTACACAATTTATGATCACATGTAGATCTGATGTACACGTATGACACATTCGTAGAATAAAGGACTGGTGTTTTCTATTTTATGTGTTTTGACTTTTATGTTTCAAATAACCTATGTTTGATTGCTAGAAACTGTATACTTTACATGTATTTATTCCGGTGTGCTCTTTATAACTAATAACTCTGTAATACAAAATGTTATTTACTATTTTTTTTTTGACGTTTTCTAAAAAATACCCGTGAATTTCACGGGTCTTTTAGCTAGTGGTTTATATAATAAGCATGTCACTGTCTAATAACATGCTAAGCTCGAACTACTTAATTTTATAATCTTTTCATACATAACCTTGATCTTGATAGTTTTGACTAAAATAAATATATTAAAAACTTAGCTGCTACATTTAGAGCACAAGGTGCAGTGTTGAGCCGGAGGCTTATATCGTGGAAAAAATATATGTCACGTCAGCCATCCATCCTATAACATCAAAATCTTCATAATATAAAAAATATGACTTTTTGATTAACACCAGATTTTTAGTGCTATAATGATCCCATTTTTAATAAAAGAAATAATAAAACAAATTTGAAAAAAAGACCCACGATGCGAGCGCACAACGCGAGCCACGATACAGTTCTCGCGTTGTGAGCTCGTCTTATATCCACCATTTTAGACTTATAAATACGGCGCTAAAACTCAAAAACGTGAGCTACGATATGAGGTATGGCGTTTTGAATGAGGTGTTTTGGGCATGGCTCAAGCCATATTTGCCATACCTGGGCTCTCAGTATTTTCCCATGCAAAAGTCAATTTCTAACTATAACCTTCGATTCAAGTTTTAGACCTTCAAACATCAAATATTTGGTTTTGTTTTATATACGTAGCATGTTATTTGACTAATCTATGGAGTCGTAGAAGCAATTAGAAGCCACCTTAGCAATCGTGCCTTTAACTTCAACTTTTTCACTCCCCATCTATCAGCATGTTAAGGGGTGTAAAAATCGCATTATAACCAATTATTATCATATTTATTTACATTACTTGTAATAACTTTGTCACCTCGCACCCGGCTTTTGCCGTGCTCGCCATTACACCCACCCTTGCCGTCTACCCGTTTAAACGACGAGGAAATAAAACGGGCCATACTTTCCCACTAGCCGTTATACAACGGATTTTTTAAAATAAATTAAAAATTAATTAATAATTAAACCTTTTTTTTATTTATATATATTACACAATGTCTCATTTTAAAAACAAACAAATCTTATATCTCACATAAAAAAACAATTTTTCGATTCTCAAAAGACAGGTTTTCTCATCTCAACTTCACTTCTTTTCTTAACACGCCGACCCGAATCAATCATGGTCCTCTAACCCGATGCCAATAAAAAATGCTCATACTCAACCACCGGGTAAAACTCGACTCGCTAAGAAAACTAAATCTGAAACAACTGAGAGCACCGGAGAAAGTGGTTCAAGGTTTATAAAATACGTTTTAAATGAAGAATTACTCCTAAAGATCCAAGCCGGTAAATCGCCGTACGATGCAAAAAATGTAAAAAAATGACGGCAATGGAGCTAAACTAATTGAATTGATGTCGATGCATCGCCTGAACCAAAGGAGTCATTTATCCAGAAAAAACTAGAACAAATAATGGCGAAACATAATAACTAAAAATAGTTTATTCGATGTTTTCAATTTTCATAATTTTTTTATGTTTTTTAGTTTCGTATTGTATTTTTGTTTTCATAGTATATTTTATTATGGGTCGTGATTTCAGTTTAATAAAAGTATAAAACAACATATTAATTTGTGTAAAAAATAAAAGATAAAATTGTGAGCAAGAGGGACTTAAGTGGAAACGAAAAAATAATGATGAATAAAATATATTTTATGTGTTATATTAAAACAAAATAAAACTAAAATATTACTGTAATAGTGAAACTCAAAAAAGACATGACTTAACCACACCATACCCATCACTGTTAAAAAGAAACTAAAAAAAAATGCAAAAGGATATAACAATTTTGTTAATTTAATTAAGGTTTTTCTAAAAGCAGCCCTTAGGGCTTTTGATAATAACTAATATCCACCATTATCTCTTGAAAAATCAAATAAAAACTAGCAAATTTGTCCTAAACCCACGATCAGCGCTAAGCGCTATTTCCTCAAGTCAATCCACTTTTTTCTCATAAGTTATCCATTCAATAATTTTAAACTCATAAACATGCACATGCAAAATTAAAGACATAGAAAAACAAGAACATGAAGTCTTAAGAAGTCTTATCTTATACAGAGACATGAAATCAAAGACTAAAATTCCAACTAAAGATCAAAAGCGTAGAACACAGTTTGGGAAACATGACAAACAAATGTTCCTTACAATAATTGAATGTGAAGATACCTAAATAAAACATGAAAGTACTGCGAAAAACTAACGAAACAATAATCTTCTAATGCTTCAGATGAAAAACTGGATTTAACCCTTCATTGTGTGGCAAACATCTTTTCTTCTTCTGTGACCTGCTTGTAGCGTCATCTAGCACCAAAAATATATTATCCTTCTCCTGGCACTTAGGTATTGTATGTCCTCGTTGTTTGCATAACGAACATCTATTTTTACGCTTAGTCATCAATTCTTTTCCACCCTTTTCGCGGCCTTTTCCTGGACGACCTACTGATTTTGGAGAACAAAGAACATCACTTTCAGCATCTGACATGTCGTCCACGAGAATACCTTCATGGTTTTTTATGTCTCATCCATTGATACTTCATTATCCCTGGCACAAGCTGAACACCAATGTGACGGAAAGTAAGTAGGTGGTATCTTGAAACAGTCTTTGTGGAGAAGTACCCGAAATATATGACAACAAAGTATCCCCAAAATTCAAAGTTCTTGCAACTACACGTGATTATGTTTCCATCCCAAAACACCTTGTGATGTTTACTATCTCCATCGAAATATCTAATTATAAACTCATCACCATCAATGTTAAGTACCAAATACGGACTTGCTCTTTCGAATTCTTCTTGAAAATTTTTGAAAGCAAACAGTTTGTGAAATTCAAAAGCTTGTTCTTTCAATGATGATTTTGTCTCCAAAGATGGATGTCTAAGTTTTGATAACATCACGTTATGCACTTCTGCTTTTTCAATATTGTCGATAGCCAGATCCACCTAAAAGTTAAAGTAAAATTCACGTGAAAACATCATCTATATATCACGATAAAAGTAATGTTTAACGTAAAGTTGTACCTGTCTAACAAAGTCCTTTAAACTTGTACGAGAGGAGACAAATCGTTTAATGAAAGCATTTATACTATCTGATCTGCTAGTTGATGTCATTCCTCCAAAAAAAAATTCCGAAGATAACAAGGAGCCCAAGGCATCCTAATTTCGTACAAACCTGGCACATGATTATTGCTCTGCAAATTATACTTTGCGACTAAAACTGGCCAATTATGCTCAAACTCTTCATCAGAAGTCATTCTATAGAGCGTATAAAAGTCACCACACCAACTTTGGTACTCAGTGCGTAAAATAGCTGAAAACCAACAACTAAATTTTGAAGTGATATGTCATATACTAAAGATATGTTTTGTTGTTGGCATTTCAATAGCTATTGCTTGAAACATCCATGGATCTTGATATGTTATAATTGTTTTGGATGTTTTTTTCATTATAGTAACAAAGGTCCGCAATTTAAAAGATAAGAAAAATATAGTTAGGAACTATATGTCAGAAAGTACTATATCTATATTTTGAGAGTTACCTTCATTAACCACCTAAAGGTATGTACAGTCTCGTTGCGAAGAAGCGCACATCCAAATAAAACAGTCTTACCATGATTGTTGACGCCAAGAAATAGTGCACAAGGCATGTCGTACATATTGACCTTGTACGTGGTATCAAATATAAATACATCGCCATACTATTGATACCATCAAAACTCTGTGGATGACACCAAAATATGTTTTCAAGTCTTCTCTCTTCATCCACGGTGTATACGTATTGAAACTTTATATCTTTTTTTTAAAGATCTCATATACTTTATAAGATTCATTGCGTCGTTGCCTCAAAGCACTCTCCTAACTTTAGTAAATAAATTGTGAATATCCTTGTCAAGTAATGAAAGACCCCCATGTTTCACATTTTTCTTTAGCTACATTACATGAATGATTTCACGAATATCGAGTCCAGCCTCTTTGTATAAAAAAATTCTTTCTCGTCCTCAGGAGTAATAATACGATTAACAGGAAGAAAACGCGCTTCCTCGTGCAAAAATAGTACATGATTATAATCCTTGATGAACATTCTTGGGGGAATATATCAAAGCTCTTTTTTAGATTCAATCGCATATGAACCTTGCACCAACATTTGATGACTCTCTATTTCTACGGTTTTCAGAAACAATGGGTGATTTTTTTGCTGGGTTTCCAGCACGATGACAACAAATATTACGTCTTACTGACTTGTTATTTCTTTTATCAGAACGGTCTTTGCGTACCGAATAACCATGTTGAATAACATGTGCCTGATAGAAAATATGTGCCTCTTCCATACTCGAAAATGTTTGACCAATGAAAGGTTCATTATCAAAAGTTTGATGAACTCAAGTTGCAACATCTTCTTCATCAGGAGGTTTGTTCAAGTCCAACATCATTGAATTCAATAAAGATTAATCAATACATCTAGTACCTAAATTATGAAAGAGCAGAATGTGGTATAAATATGGCATACTAAAAAAAATTTATTAACAAATGTTTTGTTTGCTCAAACTCCCAACACGAAAACTACATTTCACAATAAACAATTTCATGGTGCCTAAATTTGTTACAAAGGGATGGGTTCATTTCAGTTTGTTTTGTATCCATTTGGTCACCTGAAAAAGTGCTGAATGCAACAATCAATCACATATATATACACACAAAATGACTAAATTAATAGAGTTAAACATTAAAAAGAAGTTTTACCTTGAGAAGAGCACACAGTGATAGTTAAAATCATATGATATGGAGATCTGATTTTGAGTAATGAATAAAAGATGAAGCATAATGTGTTTGAGTAAAAAAAAGGAGAAAAAAGAGGTGGGAATCATACCACATGTTTATAAGGGCGCGAGGTTTGACAATTTAATGTTGATCGTGGGTTTAAGAAAAATTTCTAATTTTGTTTTTATTTTCCAAGAGATATTAGTGGAGATTAGTTATTATCAATATCTAATCTCCACTAATATCTCTTGAAAAAAAGCAAAACTAGCAAATATTTCTTAAACCCACGTTGAGCACTAAATTTTCAAACCTCCCACCCTTATAAATCTGTGGTATGACTCCCGACCGTTTTTTTCTCTTTTTTTACTCAAACACATTCTGCTTCATCTTTTATTCATTACTCAAAATCAGATCTCCATATCATATGCTATTAATTATCATTGTGTGCTCTTCTCAAGGTAAATCTTATTTTTAATGTTTAACTCTATTAGTTTAGTCATTTTATGTGTGTATATATATGTGATTGATTGTTGCATTCGACACTTTTCATGTGACCAAATGGATAAAAAAACTGAAATGAGCCCACCCCTTTGTAAGAAATTTAGGCATCATGAAATTGTTTATTGTGAAATGTAGTTTTCGTGTTGGTGTTTGAGCAAAGGACACATTTGTTAGTAAAACAATTTTGAGTAGGCCATATTTATACCACATTCTGCTCTTTCACAATTTAGGTACTAGATGTATTGATTAATCTTTATTGAATTCAGTGATGTTGGACTTGAATAAACCTCCTGATGAAGAAGATGTTGTAACTTTAGTTCATTGAACTTTTGATAATGAACCTTTCATTGGTCAAATATTTTCGAGTGTCGAAGAGGCATATATTTTTTTATGAGGCATATGCTATTTAGCAAGGTTATTCGGTTCGCAAAGACCGTTCTGATAGAAGAAATAACAAGTCAGTTAGATTTGATATTTGTTTTCATCGTGCTGGAAACCCAGCAAAAAAATCACCCATTGTTTCAGAAAAAATCGTAGAAATAGAGAGTCGTCAAAATGTCGGTGCAATGTTCATATGCGATTGACTCTAAAAAAAGCTTTGATATATTCCCCGAAGAATGACATGTGATGAGACCTCAATGGTCTCATAGTCCAAGACGAAATTTAATTGTACAAAAATGTCATAAAATGCCACAAAATATACTTGTGTTTGTTCAATGTGTATTTTCAGTATGGATATCGTGAAAAAGACAAAAACATCACAATAATCAAGCAAAAAGAATTGAAGATTGCCAAGACGGGAAACGAAGCCGCCATAACAACCGGACCCGAGTGTTGAATTTACAAGAAAGTCCTTGAAGAATTGAAGATTGTCAAGTTTGGTCCTTAAAGTTTCAAGAAAATAAATATTCAGCCCTTGAAGTATACCAATGTTTCAAGAATAGTCCATATGAGAAGTTTCGAAAACATTTGTGCCAAAATCGACAAGTTGGTCAATCTTATTACAAAGGGAAATTGCAAATAATCTGCCAAAACATTTTGAGAACACTTTTTATAAGGTCAGGGGTAAAAGCTTCCAAAACCTAAACCCAAACCCTATTCAAACCCTACCAGCCCACCATATAAGCCCAATACGCGACCTCACCCAGCCCATACCCATTATACACGTCAGTATATTAATTATGTTTTTATTTAATATATTTTAACACTAAACACGCGCCTAAAAAATATGTTTCCCCAATTTCCGATTTCAAACCACTAGTTCATCACCCATTAAACCCTAAACCCATTAATCCTTGATCACAAAAAATCAAAACGCCTAATGCTCCAGATCTGAGATTAAGGATATAACTAACCAATCCCCGCCCCCTACTCACCCTCCACGTCACCCACATGACTTGTCCATACCTCCCTGCCCTACTTTGGCTTGCAAACAAAAATTTCACAGTAGAATCGATTGTTGCTACGTGTTACTTCATCCCCACAACATAATAAACGAAGGAGATCATTTTGGCTAGCTGTCAATAGTACAAATATCACATGTTAGCCTGGCGAATCACATGAAGTCATTTGACTTCTTTAAAAATTCAAACAAGAGAGGGCAGTATTGAAATTCAATTAGCATTAGGGTTTTAGATGTTATCTCTTCTTCTAGAACTTCTAGGCTGCTATATAAAGCCATATGATCTTTCATTTTACCTTTGTCTCGGAATTTTTTCTTATGTGTAATTCCTTTTTATAAGTTTATATAAAAATTGGTTGTTTTGGAAAATCTTCTGAGTTCCATTATCTGTTCATTGTGTTGAGTTCTAGATTTGTAAAACATAATTCCTTTTTCTGAAATTAGAAAATTTTGTGGTTTTAAAATCTAGGCTTAAGCTCTTGTTGTTTTGAAACTTTGTGTTTTAATCTAGTCATCTTAAAGGTTGTTTTATTTTTGTTTCCAAGATCAAGAGTCATAAAAAGTCACATAGGGTTGGTCATTCGGGTTTGAGTAGGACCATAATTAACTAATATCAAGAAGATATCAAGGAAATGTTGATACTTAAATTTGGGTGATGAAACTTGTGAGGCATAGTGCTCACTTGATCTTTGTTCTCCCAAGGTGTTGTGTTAAGGTTTAGAACATTTGGAAAAAGATTTTGAGAAAAACAAATATAAAAAGAAAGAAAAAAAAAGATCTGTTATATTTTTGTGTTTGCTAACACTCACTGTTTGGAAACTTTCATCTAGAAGCTTTCATAAGCTCTTGATACAAGTTTGCAGGCTTGTATCTCATCTTGTGGTGGTGTGCAGGAGAAGCTGTAGTCCACAATACCCTCCTTCAGTGCTTGGTTCTGTTATTGAACCCCCAATAAGCACTCAACCCCTTCTTATCTTTCACTTGGCATCAGCCTTCACAGAAATATTAGAGCTGCTAGGAGTGTGGTGAATCTCTAGTCTAAACAAGACAAGAGTTGGTAAGATAAACAATCCCTTAGATTAACTGATTTATCTAAGGAGTTTTAGTTAAAATGTGTTAACTTGGTAGTCATTTAGTATTTGTTTTTTCTTTGGTGTTAAATCACTATAATATGCATGTTTGAGTAAGTTTAGATCAGGTTTTAAGAGCTTAGCTTTAAAAGTCTTTTTGATAATCTTGTTTTCAGAAAAAGGTTGTTTAGATAAGGTGGGTTTAAGGTTCTAAAGAAACAACTTACCTTTTACTTTTGATTGAACTCTTGTGTTTTTGTTTGTTGGATTGAGTGCTAGTATTGGTTTAGGTTGGTCATAGCTCAAATTAGGTTTGAATGTTTCAATCTAAATGCATAAAAATAGCAAAAAATCAAACAATAGGCCTAATAACCTTGAAATTATGTTTTGGTTTCTGAAAATCGGCACACTATAGACTTTAGGCTCATATTGATCTACATTATCTGTCTCCAAGTTTGGGAGCTTATAAAATCTTGTAGGGTTTTTTTATTTTTTGCCTTTTACTTGAAATCTTTATCTGCCCGAGAAACTTCATTCTCAGTTGTTTTAGATATCGGTCACAACTAAGGTCGTTCTATGGTAGATCTCGGATAACTCGTAAAACACTCTGAGGTGTGTTTTTGAACTCAGCTTATTCTAGGCTTATTTGTTTGAACAAGTTGTGTGTTTTTTGCTTGTTATTGACTCCCCACAACTCACTGGTTGTGGGGGTGCCTTTGTGTCCAAAGAATTCAATCAAACAAAAAAGTTATAAGCCCAAAAGGGCTTTTTGGCTTGATTGCACTAACAGTGGGAACTCCTTTCCCACTGAGTCTTGCCACTAATAGTTCAAGAACACCAGCTTTTCCATTTTAGCTTTTCTGGCTTATTTGGGTTTCCTTATTTTTCACCAGTAGTTTTAAGTATTTTAGATCTTTAGAAAGAGGTTTCATATTTTTCTCATATTTATTTTATATATTATCATTATTTCAAGTTTAATTAGTTTTTAGCCAATTAAAATAGATAAAATTTGTTTAAAAGTCTGGAAAAATACTTTTTAGAAATAAAATAATATATTTGAGGTTTACAGAGTCAAAAATCTTGGACTGGGCTTTTTCTTTGTTATTTTTAATTTTTAGGTATTTAAATATATTTAAAAGTTAAATAATAATTTAATAAATAGTTACAAAAAGAATTTATTGATTTTTAGACATTAAGTTTATTATTTAGGATTTATTAGTGATTTTTAATAATGATATAGAAAAGTTTTATTTTTCGTCTCGATTTACGTGCTTAACGCGTTTTTCGTTTTACTTTAAATTAATCGTAATCCGTCATTTTATTTTATTCATTTTTCCTCTTTTCAATATTAATAAAAAACAACAAGAATTTGACACACACTTTATCCTCCTTGGTGAACGATCTCATTGGGTCATTTGTACACGGTTTTCCTAAACCGCGTATTCAATACTTACCGCTTTACGCCTTTTTCTTAAAAGGTGTATTTTTACCACAATCATTTTGGCGTCGCTGCCGGGGACCTATGTTATGTTCAAATTTGAAATTTTTGTTTTCTATTAGCCATAAATAGTATATGTGTGATTAGCACTCTAATTATACGTATTATCGTTTTTCGATTTTTATGAATATTATTACTATATTGTATTACGTAGCACAATAAATACAAAGTATCTCCTAAAGCATGAAAACATTCCTCAATAGAAAGCGTTCCGGTCTCTATTATTGTATTTTAATCAAACAGAAGAAAAGGCAAAATAGATAAATACTTTCGAAAGGCTTAATATTTAAAAAACACAAACTATAAGGTGGGAAAAGGAGACCGAGGTCTAAGGGAGAAAGGCACTTAAGAGCTTCGTGCCGCCTCGTTTCCCCCGCTCGCTTGTGCGTGTTTTGAAAGAAAGGGCTAATTGACAGTTTGCCAACTAAAGTATTATTACCTATCATATATATTTTCTTGATTTCAAAAAGTGAACCCTCTTAAACGTTTTGGTGTTCCACCAACGTTTTAAAATCGAACGAAGGTTTCAATCCACGTGATTACTTTCATTCCTTATGGTTTCTTTGATCAAGAGGTTGATTCGAGGATGAGATTTTATTATATTTTGATCAACGTAATTCACGAGAAAATCCAAAAAAATAAGACAATAAAAAAGCACAAAAAATGAAAATTCACAAACAACAAAAAGAATCTTCTTTGCTACCCCCCCCCCCCCCCCCCGAATTTCTACGTTACGTTTATGCTAACTCGCTCACAAGCGAAATGCATTCGTAAACGTCGTCAAAAATAAGGAAACCAAATTCCTCCTATCGTAAAAAATCCTCCAAATGTCTAACCCATTGTAAGAAAAGAAGCCATCATGGCTAATCGTACTATGATGGAGTTGCTTCAAGCACCCACCGAGGGTTTTGGAGTAGCAATTGTGATTCCCGCTATCCTTGCGGAGAATTTTGAGATAAAGACGGGTTTATTGTCTATGATACAAGCTAACAAGTTTTCTGGTCACGAAAAAGACAACCCTCATTATTATATTCATAATTTTAGCCGTCTCACCGCGACTAGCAAGTTTAAGGATGTTCCACATGACGCGATTAAGATGATGCTTTTTCTGTATTCCTTAGAGGAACCCGCCAAAATTTGGCTCGAGAAAGAGCCACCAAATTCCATATTGACGTGGAAGGATCTCGTGTCTAAGTTTGTGAACCAATTTTCCCTCTCTCTAAGACTACGCATTTGAAAAACGAAATTTGGAGATTTACGCAAAAACCTAATGAGAGTTTTTCTATCGCTTGGGAAGGATTTAAGGAAATGATGCATGAATGTACACACCATGTTTTTTGGAATTAAATCAAATAGATACGTTTTATAATGGGTTAATGATCATGAACGAGATTATCTAAATACCGTCGCGGGCGGTAATTTTTGTGTAAAACAACCGAAGAAGCTTTGTTAATTATCAAGAATATGTGTAAATTCTATAGCCCTCGTAACACATCGAGTGTTTCTACTATGGGTTCGTCTTAGTCGTCACCTAATATCGATGCTTTGAAAATGGAAGCAAATATGAAAAACAAGTTTTTAGATAGGTTTTCGTCTACAATGGATCATTAGAAAGCTAAAGAAAATTTTGCTATCATTACGGTTAAAGCGGTTGAGAAAAGTTGCATGTATTGTGGTGGAGCTCATGATTATTCCGGGTGCATTACCACCAGTGGTAACACTTCGAGTGCCTTCGCGGCCACGAGAACTAACAACCAAAACGGCCAAGGTTCCCGCCCTAATCAAACGACTCCATCTAATTATCAACAAAATCAAAATGCTAATAACTATCGAAACAACAATCAATGTGGTGGTTATAAAGGAAACCAAAGAAATTACAACAAGGGTAATTATAACCAAAGGGAAAATGGTGGGAATAATGGGCAATTTCGAAATCAAAATCAAAATCGTCGTTTTTAAAATATGAATCAAGGTTTTCAAACGCTCACAAAAAAGATCTTCCAAACGAGTTTATGGATTACACTAAGGGAAATGACGCTAATTTCGAAAACATTCAAGGGACATGATTAGCTTAGGAACCGATTTGAAAAATGATCTTGCAAATGAAATTAAGAGTCATATTAAAAAAATGGAAAGTAATGTTCAAAAGCTTCAACAAAATCAACAAAAGCTTGAATAAAGTCAACATGAATTGAAGCAAAGTCTACTTAGGGTGGAACAAGATAGTAAAAGTGATAAAGAAGATCGAACTGAGTTTGAAAACAATGTGTAAACCCTCTTATTCGGGTGGTCTATCAAGTAATACCATTGCAAATCCGAAGGGAGAGATGAAAGCTATTACTACACGAAGTAGTAAAGCTTTCAAAGAACCCATTTCTCGTCCAAGTACCTCTAAGGAGAAGGAAATAAAGAAAGAGCCCGGGGTGATGGTTGAAAAGGAGCATATATCGAGCCCACCAAAAACCTCACCTACGGTCAAGCCTTTACCAATTTTGGAACCCGAGATTCTAAGGCCATTGCCTACGTCCCAACCCACACCACCCTTACCCTACCCATCGAGACATGAAAAGGTAAAATTGCATGATTGTAACAATCAACAAGTCGAGCCTTTTATTAAAATGTTTCAACAAACACACATTAACATAAGTTTAGCCGAAGATTTGTTGTACATGCCTCAATTCGCCTCCACTTTTAAAAGTATGAACGACAAGGAAAATCTTTTAAAGGTATCTAATTTTTCTTTGGTTTATGTTAACCGAATACCGGAAAAAGTAGGTGATCCCGGCAAGTTCCTTATTTCTTGTGATATACAAGAAATGGAAGGGTGCCTCGCCTTGGCCAATCTTGGTACGAGCATTAATTTGATTCCTTTTCCATGTGGAAATCGTTATCACTTCCAGCTCTTATTCCTTCGAAAATGTCTATCAAAATGGCCGATCATTTTACGATAATCGGATGTTTGGCCGAAGACGTTTTTGTTAAGGTTGGGAAATTCTACTTTCCGGTTGACTTTATCGTAGTAGATATTCCCATGTATCCTCAAGTTCCTCTAATTTTAGGTCGTCCATTTTTATACACCTCAAAATCGATAAATATGTGCATGCTAGAAAAATTACGTTACGTTTCAACGAAGAGGAACTTGTTATAAACGCTACTCAAAACTCTACACCTTCTCATGTTTATGCAATCGCGACTATAAACCACGTTCGCTTAGTCGATGTCGTTTGCGATGAATTTTCATAAGAAGTGTTAGGTTTTTCTAATAGTTCGATTAGTGGCAATCCCGCTATTCTGGATCCAATGCTTGCTAATTCAACACCTTCTCTCGCTCCATTCGAAGGAGGCGATTTTAATTTAAATGAAATCGACAATGAAGAGGATGTGACAATTAGTGAGGATATTCTCAATTAAAATCCACTATATTTTCCTCCGATGGAAATTATGAGTGTTGAACCGAAATCTTCGATCGAGGAACCACCAATCCTTGAATTGAAAGATCTTGCACCTCACCTCGAATACGCATTCTTGGAAGGTGCCGATAAGTTGCCGGTTATTATTGCGAAAGATCTTTCCATTAATGAAAAAACAGCACTAAAGCTCACAAAGGGGCAATTGCTTGGAAACTTTCCGACATTAAGGGTATTAACCCAAAATTTTGTACTCACAAAATTTTAATGGAGGAAGATTACAAGCCCGTAATGCAACGTCAAATAAGGGTAAACCCCAAAATTCACGACATCATCAAAAAGGAAGTCGTAAAACTTCTTGACGCGGAAATGATTTATCCTATTTTCGATAGCCCTTGGGTGAGCCCAATCCATTGTGTCCCTAAAAAGGGAGGAATGAACGGTGTGCCAAACGATGAGAACGAGTTGATTCCAACTCTAGTCTTGACCGGTTGGAGAGTGTGCATTGACCATAGAAAGCTCAATGACGTCACTCGTAAAGACCATTTTCCCTTGCCCTTCATGGATCAAATGTTGGAGCGTCTAGCAGGAAATGATTTCTATTGCTTTTTAGATGGTTTTTCCAGTTACATTCAAATCCCATCGACCCTCGTGATTAAGAGAAAACTACGTGTACGTGTCCATATGGAATGTTTGCTTATCGTAGAATGCCATTTGGACTTTGTAATGCAACGAGAACCTTTCAAAGGTGTATGATGGCTATTTTCCATGATATGGTCGAGAAGACGATGGAAGTTTTCCTGGATGACTTTTCGGTGTTTGGAGAATCGTTCAAGTCTTGTTTAAATAACTTAGAAAATTGTTAAAAGTTGTGAAGAAACAAACCTTGTGCTTAATTGGGAAAAATGTCATCTCATGTGTAAAGAAGGAATCGTCTTATGACATAAAATCTCAAAAATGGGGATTGAGGTAGACAAAGCTAAAATTGACGTCATCGCCAAATTACCTCATCCCAAAACCGTCAAGGGAGTTAGGAGTTTCCTAGGCCACACGGGCTTTTATCGTCGATTCATTAAAAAAATTCAAAGATATCTCGACCCATGACACACCTTCTCGAAAAAGAAGCTCCTTTCGTTTTTTCCGAAGATTGTGTTCGAGCCTTTGGAACTCTTAAAAGGAAACTTACCGAAGCTCCCATTCTTGTTGCTCCTAATTGGAATCTCCCTTTTGAAATCATGTGTGATGCTAGTGATTATGCAATAGGGGCTGTTTTAGGGCAACGTCATGCAAAACACTTCTTGCCTATAAACTATGCTAGTAAGACGATGACCGAGGCTCAACTTAGATACACCACAACGAAAAAAGAATTACTTGCCATGGTGAATGCATTTGTGAAATTCTTACCTTATCTCGTCTTGACAAAAAGCATAGTGTATACGGATCATTCGGATATCAACTTCCTCTTTGCTAAACTTGACGCTAAGCCGAGATTGCTTCATTGGACTCTCGAATTTGATGTCAAAATCCTTGACAAAAATGAGCCAAGAATCTCGCGGCCGATCACCTCTCTCGATTAGAAGAGCCTCACCAAAACGAGCTCGAGAAAAAGGAAATTATTGAAACATTTCCTTTCGAGACTCTTGCTGTAGTAAATTCTAAGGAAGACTCATCAACCCCATGCTTTGCGGATATTGCAAATTACAATGCGGGCAACTTCATCATTAAGGGTATGACGAGTGACAAAAGCGAAAATTCTTTCCTGACGTCAAGTACTATTTTTGGGACGACCGTTACCTCTTTCGAGTTTGTGCGGATCAAATCGTTCGACATTGAGTTTTTGGCACCGAATCTTCTAATATCCTTAAAGATGGTCATGAGGGACCCACGGGTGGTCCCCATGGTGCTAATCTCACGGCTAAGAAAGTGTTCGATGCCGGCTTCTTTTGGCCTACTATTTACCGAGATGCACACGCACTTATCAAGTCGCGTAACTCATGCGAACGTCAAGGAAAATCCTCACAAAAGGATGAAATGCCACAAAATATCATCCAAGTTTATGAGATCTTTGACATACGGGGCATTGATTTTATGAGACCCTTATCATCATCTCGTGGTAATAGGAATATCCTTGTCGTCGTTGGCTACCTATCTAAGTGGGTAGAAGCTAAGGTTTTGCCCACGAACGATGCTCGAGTGGTAGTCAAGTTTTCGAAACAATTGTTTTCGAAACAATCGTTGCTAAGGGTTGTACGCAACAAGAGGGGGTGGACTACCATGACACTTTTGCGCCTGTTGCAAAACTTGTAACATTAAGAACGCTATTAGCAATTACGGTAAAACGAGGATGGGAGATTCAACAACTAGACGTTAACAACGCGTTCTTACATGGAGACCTAGAGGAAGAGGTTTACATGAAGATACCTCAAGGTTTCTCGAGCAAAGATGAAACAAGAGTATGTAAACTGAAAAAGTCTATCTACGGCTTGAAACAAGCGTCGCGGAATTGGTACTACAAATTCACAAAGTTCCTTGTTGGTCTCGGTTACAAACAGTCTAAAGCGGACCAATCCTTGTTCATCTACAAAAATGGTGACACACATGTAGCGGCACTCATATATGTGGATGACGTGATACTTGTCGAGAACGACGGTAAATGGATTGAAAGAACAAAGTCTCAACTGAACGAAGAGTTTAGCATAAAAGACCTCGGAACTTTGAAATATTTCTTGGGTGTCGAGGTAGCAAAAACATCAGAAGGCCTAGTCCTTAGTCAATATAAATACACGATGGATATTCTTCAAGATAGTGGGTTACAAGGATGTCGCCCTAGTTCGTTTCCTATGGAACAAAATCTCAAACTTGACAACGGAGAAGACGAAGAAAAGGTTGACGCAAGTAGCTATCGAAGACTTGTGGGTCGCTTACTATACTTGCAAGTCACTCGCCCCGATATCGCCTACTCCGTAAACATTCTCAGCCAATTCGTTGGGGACCCAAGACGTAATCATATGGAAGCTGCTAATAGAGTTCTACGGTACCTTAAGACTACTATCGGTTAAGGTATCCTCTTGCCCGTCACCAAAGAAACTGAAGTTGTTGCCTATTGCGATGCCTATTGGCTAGGATGCCCAATCAGCAGACGATTGAGGTCGGGATATGTGCTCTTACTAGGGGGAGCTCCAATATCTTGGAAGTCTAAGAAACAATCCGTTGTTTCACGGTCTTCGGCAGAGGCAGAATACTGATCCATGGCTGCTGCAGTTAGTGAGGTTACATGGCTTCGTTGGCTATTGAAGGAACTTGATGTCGAGATTGCTGGTCCTACACCATTATTCTGCGACAACCAAGCAGCAAAGCACACAGCAAACAACCCCGTCTTCCATGAATGGACGAAACACGTCGAAATGGATTGTTTTTTTGTACGAGAACGAGTTGAACGAAAAGAAATTGTGCCCGTTCACATCAACTCAAAACAGCAAGTTGCCGACTTATTTACCAAACCACTCGGTGCCCACGCATTACAATCATTGCTGGTCAAGTTGGGCATTCGCAACTTATATGCGCCAACTTGAGGGGGAGTATTGGAAATCATTTATGATATAACCCTTAAGCGGGTGAGATTCCAAAGAAACGTACACAGGGAGAAGAAGAAGACTTGGGACAATTTTCTTGTATATTAACTCATGCAGGAATTACAATATAAATACTACTAACATTAGGCTAACCACTAAGCTAAAATTTAGGAAGAAATCATGACTAGAAAGTGTAAACGTGGGTTACTAATGCAACTGTGGGAGACCACTTCTTGTTCCTAAATGTATGCATGCACTACTACTACAAACGTGAATTCTTCAACTGATTTTGTTAATTTGCCTTTGCTTTTGATGCATGTTCTTGACTGGACCCTGCTTTGGCATTGACAAGCTCAAGTCGATTCATATCAATACCCTCCGGTTGAACTAAGACCTTGTCCTCAAGGTCGGTGCTTGTTCCCAACTTAGGCGAGGACTCCCCATGCAAGGTAACTTCTTTATCGAGGTGATTGAAGGTAAGTTGTGGCACCAAAAAATCTGTTTTGAGTGGCCCAAGGCTACTTAGCCATGACATGCCTAATACGACATCAGCACCTTCAATCGGGAAAACATATGGAGAAATAGAAAACGGTGTTTCCGAAAGCCGAAGTTCGACGTTAGGACATTGTCCCGTGCAATGAAGAAATGTACCATCACCAATCATAACAGGAAATGAGGGTTTAGAGTTGGATGGTAAGTTTAGTGTTGAAACGAGACAAGGTTTGATAATATCATGGCTGCTACCAAAGTCTACAAGCACGGTGACGGAGTGTCCGTTGATGTGACCGGTAATACGAAGCGCGAGTGGACATGTGGTGCCATGCAATGCCGCAGTAGAAAGGGCTAAGTACTGAGGCGGTTGTATGTCATATGCATGATCTTCTAGGTTGGCGAGGGTCTCAGTGTTAATAGTTAATGGCAGTGGTTCATAATTTCCAAGCAAGAGAAACTGGGGTGGATTGCAACGGTGTCTGATATGTGTGAAAACACACATCTTTTCTACCACTTAATTACAATAATAATCGGACCAAAACGTGTATTTTATGTCTTTTATGTCGGAATTATGCGTGGTTTGTGTTTTTGTTGTGATTTAGGACGAAAAGGTGAAAAGTGGAGAAAACACGGGAATTCGCGGGCATTTACGGACTTTTATTGAAGAAAAGGATGAAAGACGAAGTCAAGAAGTCAAGAATGCAAAAAGAACGGAAGTCCAAGACCAATTCTGAAGATTTATCGAAGAAAAAGTCAAAAGACGGAAGTTTACTTTAAGCCGAGGAACTAAAGTCTTATTTATCGTAGAATTTAAAGACGAGTCCAAAGAAATCCCGAGCCAAAAGTCATCACATTCCAAGATTAACAAAAAGATTAAGAAGGAAGGACTTAAGGGCGCAATTAAGAAGAAAGGAAGGAGAGGAGGAAGCTTCCTCTAACCTTCCTCTTAATCACCTATAAATACTTCCCTTTTCATTTCATTTGCTCTTGTTGGCTAGATTGACAAACTAGTTCTTCCATCTTTATTTTATGCACCTTTAATTACTTGCACCTTTAATTACTTGTTTTGCACCTTTAATATCTTTAATTTCAAGTAAGTGTCTCTTTTAATTACTTGCACCTTTACTTTATCTTGTTAATCTTCTTGTACCTTTCTTTAATCTTTGATTTACACGTTTTTATCTTGTTAAGTTGTTTAAAGATTTGATTTTTATGCTTTTGATTGTTTTAAATCTCTTATTTTCATAGCTTATTTGATTTATTTTCAAGTTTATATAGTTTTTACAAAAGTTATTTTTATATAAAAAGTTGTTTTTCTTAAAATTTATCTTTTTCGTGTTTTAAAAGTTGTTAACTTTCAGTTTCGTAGCTTATTTTTACACGGTTTTACCTTAGGATTTAGTCTTGTGCTTATTAGAATCATAGCTTATTGTTATAGCTTATTTTGTACTTTTTCCGCCGGATTCCGATTGGTACAAATCGGAAAAGGGTTTTAACTTTCCGATTGGTGGAGGCTCTGGTATTCCGATCAGAGTGGTCTCTGGATATTCCGATTGGGTAAGTGTGACAACATTCTGATTGGTGTTCAGTATAACATTCCGATTGAGGTGCAAGTTTGGATATTCCGATCGTATAAAGTGACATATTCCGATTAGGTGTTCTGATCTTCATTTCGACCAGGTCACCCATATTCCGATCAAGGTAAGCCGTCATTCCGATTGGAGGTGGTTTGGTATTCCGATTGGATTTGTCTAGTGATATTCCGATCAGAGTTGAGTGACAGCTATTCCGATCAGGAATCTACTACATATTCCGATTGTCTATTCCGACGACATCATTCCGATCAGGTTAAGGTGAGGCTGATCGGAATATATTCCGATTGGAGGCTACTTTGCTTATACTTTGTCTTGTTTAATTTTTAGTTTACATTTTAATACTTGTCTAACTTTAATTTCCGTCACGCTTTTATTTTTAGTCGTTTAATCATTTTACTTTTTGTCACGTTTTTAAATATCGCACATTTCTTTTAATTAGACTTAGATTTATTTTCACGCTCTTTTAATACTTGCCCTTTACTTTAACGACATTTACTTTTAAGTCTTGCACATTTAAATTAAAAACCAACCAAAAATATTCTTTTTCACCAAAATAAAACTGAGTCACACATTAAACACAAGTTTTTCAATTCGAAGAGATTGGTACAACGATAATTTTTAAACTGAGCAAAATCTAATGTATCAAATGACGCCGCTGCTGGCTCTTTTCGTAAATATTAACGGTTTTCTGTGAGAGACGCGTTGCTTTTTGGCATCCGTTCACTTGTGAGCGTTATTTTCTTGCATAAAAAAAGAAAATTCAGAAAATCCTAAAAATTAAAAAATTGATAAAAATACATAAAAATTAAAAATTTCAAAAATCCAAAAAGATTTTATTTTTATTGTGTATATATATTGTTTTTGCGTTTGGTTTCTTTTTCTTTTGCATTTTTAGGTGTATGCGTACTAGATCTTCTAACTATCAAGAGCCCGAGCCTCAAGAAGATTTAGATATGGCAGGTGTCAACAACAACATTCCACCGCACCTCAATAATAATAATAATAACAACAATGCTCTTCCACAGCCCGATCTTCGGACCATGGAGGAACTTTGTCAACCAACAATGTTTGGACGAGGAGGACCGATTGCGCCGATGCAAATCAACGCTCCTGAGTTTTCGTTGAAGCACCACATGATTCAGCAAGTGCAAACTAACCCATTCCGTGGATTGCCTGATGATGATGCCAACAAACACCTCGACAAGTTCATTACAATCACCCAAAGCATGAAGTTGGCTGGTGCCACAATGGATGAACTTCGCCTACAACTCTTTCCACATACTTTATTACATCATGCCGAGAAATGGTTTGATCGTCTCCCGAAGAATTCTATTCACACTTGGGATGACATGACTCAACGCTTTTTGTCGCGCTACTTTCCACCATCCATGGTCACGAGTCTTCGCAATCAGATCAGCGGTTTCATGCAAGACCCTGATGAATCTCTTTTTGATGCTTGGGAGAGATATAATGTCTTGTTCGATAGATGTCCAAACCACAACATGCTCCCTGTGACCTTAATAGACACTTTCTACAACGGTTTGACTTTTCGAGATCGTGATAGGATTAATGCAGCCGCCGGTGGCACATTCATGAAAAGGAGACCCGAGGAGTGTAGAGAGTTAATTGAGAACATGACTACTCACCACAAAAACTGGGATTCCTCTGCTTCTTCAAGGAACAATCCGAGAGTCAATGTTTCTTCTACCTCAGCAAACCCTGATATGACCGAACTCACCCGTGTACTGACTGAAATGAGCAGAAGTATGCAACTCTTGGCTTCAAACCAACAACAACAACAAGTTAAAGCTGTTGCTACTCCTTGTGAAACATGCGGCGGTCCTCACTCATACACCGATTGTCCTTCTACACAAGGAAATCCGGAAAATGTGCATGCAGCTTATGGTAATTATTCACCGGAAAATTACCAAGCTCGACCTCAAAGGGATAGAAATCTGCTGAGTTACAGATCCAACAATTACCTTTCACCCGGTTTTTCTCCTCAAAACCAAAACCCCGCCAACAACTACACTAGAAGCCACCAAATCCCACCTCGTGCTTCTAACCCTTATCAACCAACCACCCAACAAAACCCACCCATTAACCCCGATGTTGAAGCCATCATGAGAACCCAAGGTGAGGAAATCAAGAATCTACAGAGTCAAATAATCAATTTGAAAGGAGATATAACGAAGCAAGGAAATGAGATAAGATCTGAAGTTCGCGATAATATTCAATCCTCCTTCAGCACTCAAACAAATGAATTAAAGAATATGTTGGCTAGTTTCTTGCCCGCAGCTCAACCTTCTACTTCGAGTTCTCTACCTTCAAACACCGTCACTAATCCGCGAGCGAATGTGAGTGCTATAACTACTCGTAGTGGAGTCACCATCGTAGGACCACCAACCCCACCCCCATCATCTACACCTCCTCCACCACCATGTATCCCTACTCCTCCTACACCTAGTATTAGTGCACCATTACCGTCTCCGCCTCGACGTGATGATGTTTCCAGGAAGGACCCTTCAACATCCCAACCTTTACCTGATACACCTGCACCCTCACCACCCAAACCCAATATCCCTTATCCCTCTCGTTTAGGCAAGTCCAAAATGCTTACCAATGAGGACTCTGACGTGTCACGCTATGTGAAGATGATTTCTCAAATGAACTTCAACATTAGCTTTCTTGAAGCACTTGTCCACATGCCTAAATTTGTTAAAGCATTTAAGGAATTGCTTAACAAGAAGGAGAAGCTGATTGAACTCGCCAACACACGCTTAAATGAAAACTGCTCTGCAGTTATTCTTAAAGAACTTCTGGAAAAGCTTGGAGATCCCGGTCGTTTTGTGTTGCCTTGCGTGTTCAACAAAACTGAAGAATTTACTGCCCTTGCTGATCTCGGGGCCAGTATTAATTTGATGCCACTGAGTGTTTGGAAAACACTATCATTGCCCGACCTCACTCCAACAAAGATGACTCTTGAACTTGCAAATCGCACTCTCGCTTACCCCGTTGGTATAGCCGAAGATGTGTTCATCAAAGTTGGCGCATTTACTTTCCCGGTCGATTTTGTCGTAGTTGATTATGAAATGGACCCTCGTATTCCTTTAATACTTGGTCGACCATTCTTGAGAACCGGACGTGCTTTAGTGGATGTTGCCGAAGGAGAGTTAATCTTAAGAGTCGGGAATGACTCACAAATTTTCAAAATGGGAAGCTTACAGGCAAATACTATGGACGAGAATCAGTGAATATGATTAATGTGCTCGATGATTTTGTCGTCTATGACAATCCTCTATTCGAGTCTTCCACTGATAATCCACTTTTTTAAGATGATGTGGATGATTCTCGCCCCACTTTGGACGCTTCTCCCATTTATGATTCCCCTCCGGTCTTGTCGACACCGAAATCCGCAGCACATATGATTTAACACCTCTTTGTCCCCCTTCTGAGGACGAGGTTGTGCTTCTTTGCGGATCTTCTTCACACTCGGCTGAGCCTGAGTGCCATTTTCCCCTAAAGGAAAAGGTGTTCGACCCCGGTATTGAAATTTTTAAGCCATCTCAGTATCCACCTGATGAAATAAAAGGAAAAATCTTTGGAATTATTGAAGACATGCTTGCACCACTTCAACCTTGCTTCTACCGTGTTAACGTCAAGGAAAATCCTCACAAAAGGATGAAATGCCACAAAATATCATCCAAGTTTATGAGATCTTTGACATACGGGGCATTGATTTTATGAGACCCTTATCATCATCTCGTGGTAATAGGAATATCCTTGTCGTCGTTGGCTACCTATCTAAGTGGGTAGAAGCTAAGGTTTTGCCCACAAACGATGCTCGAGTGGTAGTCAAGTTTTCGAAACAATTGTTTTCTTGGTTTGGAACCCCTCATGCAATTATAAGCAATCGTGTAACCTATTTTTGTAATGACCAATTTGAAAAGGTTCTAAAGAAATATAGGGTTACACATCGTATTTCTACGGCTTATCACCTACAAACAAGTGGGTAAGTCGAGGTTTCAAACCGAGCATTGAATAGAATTTTGGAAAGGTCGATAGGAGAGAACCGACAATCTTGGTCCGACAAATTAGACGATGCTTTATGGGCCTTTTATACCGCTCATAAGACGCCCATAGGGTGCAATCCTTATAAGATTGTTTATGGGAGGAATTGCCACTTGCCAATTGAACTCGAACACAAAGCTTATTTTGCCCTAAAGAATTGTAATGATGACCTAGTGGCCGCGGGAAAACAACAAAAAATGCAACTTAATGAATTGGATGAATTAAGAGATATTGCTTATGAAAATTCATTGATTTACAAGGAAAAGACTAAAAAGTTTCATGATTTAAAATTTAAGAACCGAGTTTTTAACGTTGGAGATCAAGTGTTGCTTTTTAACTCTCGTTTGAAAATATTTTCCGGAAAGTTGAAATCCCGTTGGTCGGGTCCATTCACCATTACCCAAGTGTTTTCATATGGGACCATAGAGCTAGCTCAAAATGATGGACCTAATATCAAGGTGAATGGCCATAGGCTTAAGCACTACTTTGGTGGGAAAATTCCTTCAATGGAAGACCTCGACCAAGACACTTTCCCCAATGATAATTAGGATTGAGGGGATCGAGTCGAGCTCATGACTCGGTAATCAGAAACGAGGTGCTTCGTAGGGGAGTTCCCATGTTTATCCATGTACATATTATCTCTTTCTAATGTAGTTAATGTGAGGGAATTTATACCCTTCCAAACCGTTGTTTTCGTGGTTGTTTGTGACTTGTACGTATCTAGGGTCATTATCATCACAACTGAAGCCTCTCTTGTTCCTTTACGTGAGTCTCGATCGTTTACTTGAAGAATTTTATGATATCCAAATAATATATCCTCTATTGTTCTAACTATAGGTCTTTTAGCACAATTCATAAACGGCTTAAGATTAATTGTTAATTTCCCTTTCCATGCTAGATTAAGCATTCGACTTTTCATCGCTGGTATGGGGTGCTCCACCCTTAGACTCGAAACATTGAGGACAATGTTTAACTTTAGTATGGGGGTGAATAGATACTTGCCTTGCCAAACTTTCACGTTTTCCAACTTTCATCTTTTTGTTATCATTTTGTTGCAAATAAGGCTAAAAATGGCCAAATTTTCAAAATTTTCTCATGCTTTCATAAGTGTTTTAAGACACGAATATAGGTTTCTCGATGGTGAGAATAAGAGAAATTTTTTACTTGAATAGGCATTTGGAGCCCCTAGCATTCCTTAACCCGCTTAAAACTAGTCTTGCTAGACTTTTATGTAGGGAACTTTAAAACGTGAATCTTAGCTTGAAAAGGCTAAAGATTTGAAAGTTCACATAATTGATCCTAGAAAGTCTCTTATAAAGGGGGCTTTAAAACGCGAATTCTAAACTTGAAAAAGTCTAAGATTTTGCAAGTTCCTATAATTGACTTGAAAACCCAAAACATGAATTAATATAGTCTTAATTAAGCTAATCCCAATTATGCTAAATTTTGACTTGCAAGGCTAAGCATTCACGAGTCTATTTAATTAGAAGTCTTTAAATAATGAAGAACGTGATATGATGAAGTTATTACAAGTGATCATGCTAAACGTAGAATATGCCAGCGTTCTTTCAATAGCTCATGTGTTTTTAATTGTGGCTTTTTCTCCCATAAGATCAATGAATGTAGCTAAATAAATTGTTAATAAATGGAGTAATACGGTTTATAAGCTATTTAGCTTCTAGAACAAGATCATTTAAAAGTTACGTATGATTAGATAAAGTACATATTTGAGGCATAACTAATCTAAACGGGATGCGAAGATTGGCGAATCCAAAAAAGCCCTAACAAGGCATGAGGATTAGCTTTTGTTGCTAAGAACCTACAGAAGATGTGAAGATCATTGATCCAAATCCCAATGAAGGATGAAGATACGCGACAAAAAGGAAAAATACTCCAAAAAGTTTGTGGAAAAGTCTATGAATCCAATAAGGATGAGTTCATCCAAGTCCTAATAAAGGAGTCAGATCGTTGTATAAATCCAAGTCCCAAAGAAAGGAGGCGGATAAATGAAGAAGGTCGTGGTCAAAATAAAGCATCTCGAATAAAGTCATCCCATAAGAAGATGTATGCCAAGAATGAAGAGAAGACCATATTCTAATGCGTCTCAAAGTTTGAAGGTTCGAAATAAATGCCAAATATCGGTCCAGGAAAGGTCCCAAGTCGTGATCAAAGTTATGTCAAGATATGGACTTTAAATGATTATAAGAAACGTTTTAAAAGATCGTGTCCTCTAGCTACTTATTAAATAAACAGTCCTACTCTATTTTTGGCTTAATAATTATCTTAATAAGTCAATATGAATCCTTGTGATCCATGACAAAAATAGACAAAAATTAGATACCATATATTTATTAGGATTGTGGGGATAAATAGTATTACACAATTTGAATGCATGATTAGTGTTAGCATTGTGACTTGTAACCAACACTGATCTCGTTTTTACGCTTAGCATGGAATGTGTGAAAATCAAGGATGACAAATTTATCTCTATAAGACATTTACTTTTTTTATTCTTTGATCCTAAAAGTCACGTTCTCGTGATGAAAACAATACGTTATGTCTAACACATCGTAGTATTTAAGTTGTATTTCCATCTCAATAAAGGTGAATAAAAATGAATTTTGAAAATGCTATGATACTTTATTCTAGCATTGCGTGAGAGCACGACAATGGTTTAGTATGGGGGAGTGATGAGACCTCAATTATACATGGTCTCATAGTCCAAAACGGGATTTAATTGTACAAAAATGACATAAAATATCGTAAAATATACTTGTGTTTGTTCAATGTGTATTTTTGGTATGGATATCGTGAAAAAAAAACAAAAACATTTTGTGAACACTTTTTATAAGGTCAGGGGTAAAAGCTTCAAAAACCTAAACCCAAACCCTATTCAAACCCGACCAGCCCACCATATAAGCCCAATACCCGACCTCACCTAGCCCATACCCATTATACACGTCAGTATATTAATTACGTTTTGATTTAATATATTTTAACACTAAACACCCGCCTAACAAATATGTTTCCCCAATTTTGGATCGAAAACCACCAGTTCATTACACATTAAATGTAACACCCCATTTTGGAAATGGAAATATCACAGCAATTATGGCGTGTCATCAAAGCATACAAGGAAAAATGTCTAAACATTACTTGACCATAAAAAGGAAAATACCGGAATCAAACATCGGTAGTCCAAAAGTAGAGCTCATCACACACAAACATAGTATAATAAAGGAAAGGACTAAACAATGTCCAAAGCATAAGTATCATAAGAAAAGAAATGCATAATGTAAAGAAGGCTAGACAGCTTCCAGTCCATATGCACGTACTCTTAGTGTCTACGAGCGTCCCTGAGTACCTGCCGTTTTGGGAACATAGAAAAGGAAAACGGCTGAGCAAATACGCTCAGTGCACGGATGTACAATAAAGCATGAATAGGATAAGCATATAACATAATAACAGCGGAAGAAAACTATGTCCTGAGTAACCTGGTTAAGTCTTAATAAAACTGGTTTATAGTTTGAAAGTCTTATGTTTATCTTATAAAAACTGTTTGTCATATTTTACCATTAGCCAATATAGGTCATGAAAATCCACCGTGCATGAATAATTGGAGGGGTGACCTCATCATGCAAATTAGAGGGACTGCCTCTAATTTAATATACTGGTTTTTTGGGTAGGAGGGATCAGCTCCTTGTGAAGGATGCAAGGCACACACCACATTCACCATGTAATCCTGAATAAAAACATGTAACTAGGATGCACCCATACGCCCCACATGATAAATATAAATAAATGGCCAAAAGCTGAAGGGACGCCACGAGCAATCACTCCGTCGTGGTGAAGTCATAACATCAGTGCCTCTAATGTTATGGTTATGGTACCTCCATAACTAGGTGAAACTGGTCATGCATGTATATGGCTATAGGTAATCTTAATTAAACATAAGCAATCAAACTCATAACTTATACTACGGGAAAACAGTTGGCTGCATACGGGGAATCCTAATAAGGAAAGAATGTCCATACTAAAAGGACGGGAATCCGTACCTTATGTCCAGTGAACGAGAAAGACGAACTGCGAGAATCCTTCTTTCGAATCACTAGTGCTACATAAATACGTACATGAATAAGTATCTGCTTACTAAATACATAGCTGGTTTTATGTCATGTCTTAGCTTATTTTATGTGTTCTTACCATGTTTTACTGTTTTAAAGCCTTAAACTGTGTTAAATCTTATATTCTGTTTAATATGATTAAGTATTTCTGGTATTTCATGTGTTATTATACTTATTGTGTAATAATAAGTAACTTTCCAAAAATAGCAGGTTTCCTAAAATAGAAAGTTTCCAAAAATAGAAAGTTTCCAAAAATAGAAAGTTTCCAAAAATAGAAAGTTTCCAAAAATGGAAAGTTACCAAAAATAGAAAGTTTCCAAAAATAGAAAGTTTCCAAAAATAGAAAGTTTCCAAAAATAGAAAGTTTCCAAAAACAGATTTACTGCTTAAAATAGATAAGTTTCTAAAAATAGAAAGTTTCCATAAATAGATTAGCTGCCTTAATTAAATAAGTTTCCATAAATAGATTAGCTTCCTGAAATAAATAAGTTTCTAAAAATAGCTGGTTTCCATAAATAGATTAGCTGCCTTATTTAATTAAGTTTCTAAAAATAGAAAGTTTCCATAATTAGAAATAAGCTTGTTAAATAAGCTAAATATATAAGCCTAAGTGTTTTTCATGATTATTTTCTAAGTCATATGGTATATTGTATAGTTTAATAATTATTTCATGTAAATTAATTAAACTATAGGTTATAATATTTAATTAAAGAACAACATGTTTTTAATTAAATAAGTTAAATACTTAGGTTAAAATATGTATTATTATATATTAATAATATAACGTAAGTCATGTTAATTAATTAATTATATCCATGGTTTTAAAATAATTAATTAATTATAAGTCTTAAATATATAAATACTTAGGTTAAAATAATTGCATGATCATTAATAATTAAATAACCTAAGTCATGTTATTAAATTAATTACTTCATTTTATTAATTTAATTTTAGCATAAGTTCATAAACATAAAAAAAACTAACATACACCATGAACCAGATCTAGGCTAAAACATGAACCGGACATGAAATCGACACCGTACCCCGAACCAACTCGGGGTACCCCGTGTTTCCCTTGCTGTCGTGGGACCCACACGCACCAACCAAGACCATATGGTCTTGGTGGTGGTCGGCTTGGCAAACCAAAACCCATTCGGGTTCGGTTGCAGCCTGCGGCCAAACAAACACCCCCTTAAAACAACCCTTTGATTTAATTTGACACCAAAACATGTTAGATCTATGCTTAATTATTATGTTTTTATAAAAACATCACATGCTCATAATTAATAAAAAGATTAAATCAAAAGAAAAGGTTTAAAAAGGTTTTACCGAATTCATGGATCAAGAGAACGAAGAACCAACACGATAAATCACTAGAATTCTGAGATCCAAGATCAAAAACAACCTTGTATGGTGGTTGTAGGGTGGCGGCACAAAGGAGAAGGAGGAAGGAGGAGGTTTTAGGTTTTCTTAAAATCTTCTATAAAGTTAATTTGTGTAGTGTAAAAGTAAATAACCCCCTTTAGTAAATTTGACAAATGGGCTTGGCCCATTTGTCCTTGTTGGTCGCGGGTAGGGACCCCACTTGGGGTACCCGTACCTTTTTCCGTGTCTCGTTATTTAGTTACTCGTTTGTGATTATTTATGTTCGTGTTTTAAAAGTTCTCGTTACGTGAATACCGTGATCTAATATATTTATTTACGCTCGTAATAAATATATATACGTAATTAATAATAGTTCGTGTTTTAATTACGTTCATGATTTCATGATCGCATGTTCGTGATTAATTATCGTAAAATAATTATTACATGATCGTGCATAGTAAATACTTATCGTGTTCTAACACGTACGTAATACGTAAACTCCTAACACGTAATCGTAATCATGCTATATTAGGAAAGTTTTAATCTAGTACGTACGATCCTAAGGGTACTATGCATGGTAAAAGCATGCGGGTTTTACAACTCTTCCCCCCTAAAAAGAATAATTCGTCCCCGAATTATAGATAAAGTAAACTGGAAAAGAAGAACATACCCGAATTCAAAATATGAAATGAGGGTAAGAAGCCCGGATAGACTCCTCCGTTTCCCAAGTGGCTTCCCGCTCGGTATGATCCCTCCATAGAGTTTTGACGAATGGAATCGTCTTCTTTCTCATGACTCGTTCTTGTCTGTCAAGAACTCGTTCAGGTTCTTCTATAAAAGTGAGATCTTCCCGTATCTGTTCCAGTGGATACTGAACCATGTGAAGGGGATGATACTGGTACCCTCTGAGTAAGGACACATGAAACACATTGTTCACATGCGAAAGCTGCGGAGGTAACGCTAATCGGTAAGATACTTCACCGACTCGTTCAATGATATCAAACGGTCCGATGAAACGAGGACTGAGCTTCCCTTTAATCCCGAAGCATCTAACACCACGTGCCGACGAAACCTTAAGGAAGACGTGATCTCCTTCGTTAAAGTGTATATCCCTACGATGCTTATCGGCGTAACTCTTCTGACGTGACCGTGCCTCCTGAATCTTCTGCTTAGCTACTGCGAACTTCTCATTTGTCATCTCTATGATTTCCGGTCCTTCGAGTGTTCGCTCGCCAACCTGATCCCAGCAGATTGGGGCGCGGCACTTTCTGCCATACAACATCTCAAATGGAGCACACTTGATACTTGCGTGCCAACTGTTGTTGTATGCAAACTCCACCAAACAGATGTACTCGTCCCAATCACCCGTCCATTCTAACGCACATGACCTCAACGTATCTTCCAATGTCTGGATGGTTCGCTCCGACTGTCCATCCATTTGAGGATGAAAAGCCGTGCTAAGCTTAAGTTGTGTACCCCAAGCTTTCTGCAGACTTTTCCAAAAGCGCGAAGTGAATCGAGGATCTCTGTCTGAGACGATGCTGGATGATGCACCGTGGAGTCTCATGATCTCTCGTCTATACGTATCTGCGAGTTTACTTACCGGATCTTCCTTGCGGATCGGTAAGAAATGAGCTGATTTGGTAAGTCGATCAACGATAACCCAAATTGCATCGTGCTTCCTTTTGGTAGGCGGAAGACCGGTAACAAAATCCATGGTGATTTTGTCCCACTTCCACTCTGGAATATCTAACGGTTGAAGGAGACTGCCAGATCACTGCTCGATCTTAACCTGCTGGCAGGTAAGACATTTGGAGACGTAAGTGGCCACATCCTGTTTCATTCCACTCCACCAAAAGTACTGCTTGATGTCATGGTACATCTTAGTCGAACCAGGATGTATCGAGAATGGGGAGCTATGAGCTTCAGCTAACAAAGCTTCCCGGAGTTCTTGGTCATCAGGGACACAAAGTCTCGTGCCCTGCCATACGATACCATCTGCATCTACTCTGAATTCTGTCTGCTTCTCCAAATTCTATACTATCGCCCAGATTTCTCCGTCATCCTTCTGAGCTTCCTTGATCTTAGATAGTAACTCGGGTTCTACTCTAAGATTTGCCCAGTAACCGTGCTGTCCACGTACCATGATCTCGATGTCTAGTCGCTCCAAGTCTCTGATGATTTCCTCTTCGATTTTAATGCCGTTGATCATTTCGGACTTCCTGCTAAGAGCATCTGCTACTACATTTGCCTTTCCGGGATGATACTGTAGATTAATGTCATAATCCTTCAACAGCTCTAACCATCTCCTTTGCCTCATGTTCAATTCACGCTGAGTGAAGATATACTTCAAGCTCTTGTGGTCCGTGAAAATGTCACATGATTCTCCATATAAGTAGTGCCTCCATATCTTCAATGCAAACACGACTGCAGCAAGTTCCAGATCGTGTGTGGGGTAATTTTCTTCATAAGGCTTAAGCTGCCGTGAAGCGTACGCGATCACTTTCCCATGTTGCATGAGAACACAGCCAAGTCCCTTCCCCGATGCATCGTTGTAGATTTGAAATCCACCCGTACCAGATGGTAGAGTAAGAATAGGTGCAGATACTAGCTTCTGCTTCAGGTCTTCAAAGCTCTTCTCTCGATCTTTAGTCCAGACGAATTTCTCCCTTTTCCGCATCAGTTTGGTCAATGGTAGTGCTAGGCGGGAAAATTTCTCCACGAACCTACGGTAATAGCCAGCTAAGCCTAAGAAACTGCGGACTTCCGTCGCTGATGTCGGCCTTGGCCACTTAGTAATGGCCTCAACCTTCGCTGGATCCATAGTGATTCCTTCTACTGATACAATGTGACCCAAGAATGCCACCTTGTCTAACTAGAACTCACACTTGGAGAATTTAGCATACCACTGCTTCTGGCGAAGAATCTGTAGTACTGTACGAAGATGGTCTTCGTGTTCCTCCTTGGACTTTGAGAAAATCAGGATGTCATCAATGAAAACAATGACGAATTTGTCCAGAAATTCATGGAAGATTTTGTTCATCAGATCCATGAACACTGCTGGAGCATTTGTCAGGCCAAATGGCATAACTACAAACTCGTTGTGGCCATAACGAGTACGAAAGGCAGTCTTAGCGATATCCTGCTCCTTGACCCGTAGCTGATGATAGCCTGACCTAAGATCAATCTTGGAGAAGTGTTTGGCCCCTTGGAGTTGGTCAAACAGATCGTCAATGCGTGGCAGTGGATACCTATTCCGAATGGTAATCTTGTTGAGCTCGCGATAGTCTATGCAAAGACGCATACTGCCGTCCTTCTTCTTAACAAACAAGACCGGTGCGCCCCATGGAGATTCGCTCGGTCGAATGAAACCTCGGTCAAGAAGTTCTTGTAGTTGATCCTTCATCTCCTTCAGCTCTATGGGAGCCATGCGATAAGGAGCCTTGGAGATTGGTTCAGCTCCTGGAATCAGCTCGATACTGAATTCCACTTCTCGTGCAGGTGGTATGCCCGGAAGTTCTGCTGGAAACACGTCTTGGAATTCCGACACTATTGGTTGATCCTGAATCGATGGAGATTCAGCATCCATGTCATGAACCGTAGCTAGATAACCCTCGCAGCCATGTGACAGTAGTGCACGCGCTTGTAGGGTGGATATGACTTGTACAGACCGTCCGGGTACGAACCCATTATGAATGTACTCTGGTGTATTGACATCACCGAAGATAACTCGATATGAATGGCAGTCTATGTTGATCCCAAACTTAGATTGATTAGCTTTGTGTATACGAGATTAGATCAAGTAATACACGTAGAGAAACCTTTGTATATACTTATGAATCTGAGTGTTATGCGGAATTTAACACTTAAACAAGAACACACAAGATGTAAACAAACTTTCACTTTGATTATGAATGTCGAACTTGCTTACAATGAAAGATGTTTACGAACGAAAACTTATATATATGAAACTTATAACCTAAAGGCCTTCTTTTATAGACATAAGAAGCCTTGTACAATAATCTACGTATCAACAATTCTAGGTAAAGATAAATATAGAAAATACATTGTCGTTTCTATCCTTACTAGAAGTATTCTAGAATATAATAAACGTGTAGATTATATCTTCCATCAGTGCTTGTCTTCAATGTGTCAACTCTTGACTTTAACTTGTCAACGCTTGAGCTGTCAGCGCTTGTATTATTCTTGTCAACGCTTGTTTTGTTCTTGTCAGCGCTCAAGTGATCTGGCCTTAATTTATTCCCAACAATCCTCCCCTAAACTTGATATCCACTCTTATGATCAAGTTTCTGAATAAGCATTAAGGACTATGAGGAATCTTACAAACCTTCTCATATTGGTAATGAATAAATCTGATCAAATCTTTTGCCACGTCACTTGAATAATCTATTTCCAGCTGAGTGTCCTTCATCTTCTCCAAAATAGCATTGGATATGAAATACTGAGCATCCACAAGTAGATACTCAGCAAACTTTGTAGAACTCAAATGGTATACACCAGCAGCTGAATATAACCTCCATTGAAGACCACTGAGGTCATCTTCAAGATCCTTCCAAATTGCAGGATCTTCATCTTTTGGCCCACACATTCTTTTGAATGTGGTCCAAAGTTTTATTCCATTAGCTGAAGTTGGTGCTTCAGCCTCATACTTGGTCTCCAGCAATCTCCAAAGGTCCACCAAGTCTTCTCTATCACAACTTGCAAACAAAGATATGAGAGTGGTAAAAGTGTGTACCTCCTTGCCAAATCTGCCAATCTTCCAGAACCCACATTCATCTTCTTCATAGCTCACAATTGGGTTCCTGGAATCTAATGGTAACACTTGCACCATATCTGAAGCTTCTAATGGGGAGAGCTTGAGGCTCTTTCTTATAACTGCTTCACTTGGATATAGTGGATCCATATCTTTTGGAAACTCAAATGAAATTCCCTTCTTCACTGGCCTGGGAACCATCATAGCTTTCTTGATTTCCATTTCTTCTGCAAGTTGCTCCTTTCTTTCATCTGAAAGAAGTCTGAGAGTGTTTGCTTCCTGCACTCTCACCCAAATGGGATAAGCCCTGTTTTCCAACTCATCAAATGTCAAAGCCTTCAACTTCTGATATGTCCATCCAACTCCATGACATCTGAGCAACATAAAGTAGAGCTCCCTTCTATCCCTTTTCAACTCTGAGAGAATATTGCTTGCCTTGTGTTTCAATATTACCTGGCAATCCTTCTGAACTCTAAGAAGAAGCTCTAAACCCCATATTTGATCTGAAATGGTCAAGTCTGGATTATCCATGCATCTTTCTTCCCAAGCATTGTACATTTGAACCACCTCTGGCATGTCAAAGTCAACCTGCAATTTCAATTCTCTCAACTTTTCCCTAGCAAACTCATCACCATACTCAAGTCTTTCTGGTTCTATAATCATCACACTTGAGTCTGAGCTAGATCCATCACTTTCTTCTTCTGAAGTCACAACAAATGGTGACTTTTCCTTTTCATCTTGTTCCATGATTTGTACAGCTAATCTTCTATCAAACTCAACTTGAGTTGCATCCTTTGGAACAATTTCTTCTACCATTTTACCCTTACCCTTATCTAATGGTGCAATGGTTGGTAAGGTAGATGGTAATACCTGAGTAGAAACTTCCTTAATGATAGATGATGACTGGGATACACCACCTTCATGTGCAGGTCTGTCAACTCCCAAATTTATCCTATCAGCGCCCAAAATACTTCTATCAGCGTCCAAATTTTCCTTGTCAACGCTCAAATATTTTCCCTCAGCGCCTTGTGTAACCTCTCTCAACATAGCTGTAAATGACAAATTTAAGTTGGTGGGAGAGACTAAGGACGTATCAAAACCTGTTTGTTTCTTCAAAGTTGTAAGGGCCTCAGCAACATCCATTGATTGACCATCCTGGCTGCCCTTATCACTCAGATTTATTTGATCTTCCTCCCCTTTGGAAGATTCCTCCATACCCCTCCTAGCACGATCACTTTCCAAAACAACAATCCTCTCCCTCAATTGCTTGAGTTCAAGGCCTTCTGAGCTGACAATTTGTACTAAGTCTGCATTTTGCTTTTGCAAGCTAAAGTAGACTGCCGTCAATTCCATAAGAGTCATTGGTTCCAGTCTGCCCTCTTCTGAAATGGGAATTTGACCTCCCAAGTCAGATTCATTGGGCAAGGATGAGGACTTAATGATGGTGGGACTGCCTTGGCCAGCTTCTAAGCCAGAACCAATAGTCCCAGCCTCATCCAGGTCACCAGCCACACTTGTGGTGGTGGTTCTCTCTGCTACATGGCTAGGACCACCAGAGGAGAACACTCCAGTAGTCCTTTGGCGTTTCATGAACGTATATTTAGGGGGTGTGGAAGATGGTGTGGAAGAATGGATAGATGTGGGTTGGTTAAGGGGTGTTTGGGATTGTGAAGGTTGTGTGTCAGCGTTAGAAATAGGCACATCAACGCCAACATTTGATGTGTCAGCGTCAAAGGGTTCTTGGTCAAGTTGCATGTGTGCAGGTGAAGGTAAAGGTTCAGGAATGGGTTCAAGTTGTGGTTGAGGATCAATTTGAGGTTGGGGGTCTGGTTGGGGTTGTGCTGCTGCAATAACAGCAAGCATGGCTTGGGTTAAAGGTAGGTCTCTATGGGGTGGTGAATCCATCTTCATAAAAATAGCTTTCTTTTGCTCAGGGATCTTATAAAAATCATTGTGATCCCTTGAGCAGTAACCTTGATCATCAAAAACCATTTGCAGAAAACGGGGATAAGCTAAAGTCATTTTTGTCCCCTTGTTTTTACACATCCCCTCAAAAATCATTTTAGAATAGTTATATTTTTGCCCTGTTGCAATGCACACAATAACACTTGCAATGGATCTATTGATCTCATTGTGTGCAGTATATTTGGGACTCAAACATTGAAGGAGGACATGTATGAGGTACTTCCAGGCTGGGGTAAATTCCTGCTTATGATACTTATTAAGAGTACCTTCATCAGGAAAAGGATATCCCAAAGCCCTAAGCCCTTGTTCTATTGCATTTATGGGAAGGGTGGCTATACCATCAGCATCATCAAGATGCAAGGCTTGGCGTACCAAGGCCTCAGTAACCACCCAAGATCTCCCATGAATAATAGAAGTCAATGTGGTCACTCTATTAACTGTTGAGGAACTAACAGTGTTCCAAAACTGCTTAATGTGTGTGACTGGAATGAGTGGTGCATGAGAAAGAGCATACCTTAATGGGGATGCGTTCAAATACGCCACCATTTGTGTGTATTGGGGAAACAGAGCATCATCAACGTCAAGATAAGCAATCATGTTGTGTTGTGATCTGAACCCCAATTCCAATTCTGTTGGTTTAAACTTTGGTGCCATAGATGAAAGCTGTTAATTTTAAGTGAAGAAGATGAAGTTGATAAGAGAAAAGTGTTAGACAAGAATTATAGATACCCTGTTTAAAATAGGAGCCAAATTTATAGGAGAGAAAGAATGCATGTGATTGGCCAAAAATAGGCAAAGATTTTCAAAAATCAATCATGTAAATATTGAAAAAGTTATAAGTTATCTCATGCATTAAATGAAAATAACAACTCCTAAAATTACGGCTTGAAAATATGTCAAAAAGTAACAACTGGGTAGGTCCCATTGAGTGTCAACGGTCAAAAATAACCTATCAACACCCAACGGCTATAATCTTGTCAACGTTTGCCTATAGCCATGTCAGCGTCCAATTTGGTCACAACAACGCTTGGAAAATTCTTGTAAGCGTCCAAAAATAAAAATATTTTTAAAAAGTGAAAAATGACCTTAACAAGTAATTTATCCTAGAGAAGATAACCAAAAGCTGATAATTATTATAGGGCGGCAAGCACTGTCCAGTTATGCACACTTGCATAAGCAAGATAGACATAACAGTCCTCTAGTGTCCCTTGCTAACCATAACTCTTAACAACCAAGTTACCTTATAAAATCCTTGTTACTCCCAGGTAAATCCCATATCAAAATCATTCCCAAGTCTCCCAACAGACCACAACCAATTCTAGGCCAAAAATGTCTTGGCAGCATGCAAAGTTGATATACTATGCATGCTACAGTGCCTCATGATTTAGTAAAACTAACTCATACTCACCTGTGGACACAATCTAGAATTGTGATAAGAGTATAATATGGATACCCAAACATCCTAAAGGTTCCTAAAACCTCCCCTTAAACTATGATACAAAAAGTTTGCTAAAATCATGCATGAACATAAAAATTTATGTCAAGATAGGAATGAAACATTCCAACCATCATCCATAAATAAAAACTTGTCCAAGTGCTTCTCCATTGATCCATAAGCAACTTTGTATCCATCTGCACATTTAGATTGAAAACCACAAAACTAACATTGTTGCTGACAACGCCCCGATAACACATGACAGCGTTGAGGGAAGCTTTGTCAGCGTTAGACAATTATATTGCTGACAACGTTACAAAAACACTTATCAGTGTTCAAGCAACCTTTGTCAGTGTTAGAAAAATATAGTGGAAAATCTAAATCATCAATAAGACCAACAATAATAATGCATCATCCTGTACATACTTTTACAAAAAGAATCCAAAACACATATTATGTGAGATTGACCATTCCAATACTTGTTACCAAGTATTGAAATCTCCCAGCATCAAAAGGTTTAGTTAATAAATTTGACACATTTTCCTCAGTGTCAACCCTATCTGGTTGTATTAAACCTTTCTCAAAGCAATCTCTTATAAAATGGTGTCTAATTTCTATGTGTTTAGTTTTAGAATGATGTACAGGATTCTTAATGATGCATAAAGTACTATTATTGTCAACAAATATCTTAGTATGCATGAAATTATACCCATAGTCCAACAGCTGGTTCTGAATCCACAAAACTTGGCCACAACATGCAGCTGCAGCCACATACTCTGCTTCAGTTGTAGAATTAGCCACCACTGTTTGTTTCTTGCATTGCCAAGATATCAACCTGCTCCCAAGAAACTGACATCCACCAGTTGTGGATTTCCTATCAAATTTATCACCTCCATAATCACTATCTGAATATGCAATCAGCTCCAATGGTGAATCCTTTGGGTACCATAAACCAAGACTAGGATAGCATCTTAGGTACCTAAAGATCCTCTTCACAGCATAAAGGTGACATTCTTTGGGAGTCACTTGATGGCGTGCACAAGCACACACAGCAAACATGATATCAGGTCTGGAGGCAGTAAGATACATCAAGGATCCAATCATGGATCTATAATGCCTGACATCAACATCTTTCCTATCTCCAATCTTTCCCCAAGGGTGTTCTCTATCCATAGGAGTAGTAGCCCTCTTTTCATGTGGAGAAAAGCCAAACTTCTTCAAGATCTCAGCAACATATTTGTCCTGGGAGATGAAGATACCATCCTCTTTCTGCTGAACTTGTAAACCAAGAAAGAAGTTCATCTCCCCCATAGCACTCATCTTGAATTTGTCTGTCATAAGCTTGGAGAAATCCTCACTCATCTTTGGATCAGTAGACTCAAAAATAATATCATCAACATAGACCTGCACAAACAACACATCCTTGCCTTTCTTCTTTGTAAATAGTGTCTGATCTATGGTGCCCCTCTTGAATCCATTGTCCACCAAATAGGTAGACAAATTACCATACCATGCTCTAGGGGCTTGATGAAGGCCATACATAGCCTTTTTGACTCTATACACTTTATCTGGATGCTCTGGATCCTCAAAACCAGGAGGTTGCATTACATATACTTCCTCAACAATGGTGCCATAGAGAAAAGCACTCTTGACATCCATTTGATAGACTGTGAAGCCCATGCAGGAGGCATAGGCTAGAAAAATCCTAATAGCTTCAATCCTTGCAACTGGTGCAAAGACCTCCTCATAGTCTATCCCTTCCTCTTGTGTATAACCTTGAGCCACTAATCTTGCCTTGTTTCTGACCATAATTCCTCTTTCATCTCTTTTGTTCCTGAGAACCCATCTTGTCCCAATAGGTCTGACATATCTAGGACAATCAACCAGCTCCCAAACATCCTGAATTGCAAATTGGTGAAGCTCATCCTGCATTGCTTCCACCCAACTTGGTTCTTTGAGAGCATCAAATATTTTCTTGGGTTCTTCTTGTGACAGAAAACATGCAAACAAACATGCTTGCACAAGAGGGGTATCAACCTTCTTGTGTATATTGGCAATAAACCCACCAAGACCTTGATGAGATCTTCTAGTCTGAACTGGAGTCATAATATCACCAATGATCTGGGATGTGGGGTGATTCTTCATTGTGGAAGTGAGAACTCCTCCTTCAAAGGGTCTGGTGTCCTCAAGCTCACGCTCCATGTTGCCAATATCTTCTTCATCAGACTCTCTTTGATCAATGTGAACTTCTTCAAGAATATTGGAAGGTCCACCTTGTTCAAAACTGGAAGAGAAAAGATGCCATAAGTGTTGTCAACGTCTGAATCTTGGTTGTCAGCGTCTGGGATAACAGCGCTTGAAATGTTGTTGTCAACGTCTGAGCCATCAACGTCTGAATTGGTCTTGTCAGCGCTAGATTTGCCTTTGTCAGCGCCTGAGGAACCATGCATGTTTGTATCTGGTGGTATTTGGAAACCACCATTATCTTGTCCAGCAGCAGCAGCAGCAAAAGCATCTGTCCAAATGGGAATTGTGACATATTCTAATGTAGGAGATGCCTTTTCTGCTTGTGATCCAACCTTCTCATGAACTTGTGTACCTGAAACATTAACAACTTGTTCCTCCACAACATTTGAAGTTACCTTCACAATGTCTGGATTAGTGACAGGCATATAATTTAAAGTTCTAGATAAGGGTTCCAAATCAAACAACCAATTAGGACCACTTTCAGGATCACTAGGTTTATTCTCTAAGAACCTAACATGTACTCTCTCAACTATACGTTTGTCCTCTTTAAGATAAACCCTATAACCCATGCTCTGCACTGAATATCCCATGAAGTAGCCCTCATCACCTTTTGCACAAAATTTCCCTAAGGCATCACTAGTATCCAACACTACTACATGACAACCAAAAGGTCTGAGAAAACCAATATTAGGTTTTCTTCCCCAAAGTAATTCATAAGGTGTTTTGTTCTGAATTTTGTTAACCAATGCTCTATTTTGCACATAGCAAGCTGTATTAACAGCCTCAGCCCAAAAGGCTATTGGAAAGTGAGCATCAGCCAACATTGTTCTGGCTGCTTCAATTAGGGTTCTATTTTTCCTCTCAGCAACCCCATTTTGTTGTGGGGTTCTAGCAATGCTAAATTGCCTAGTAATTCCTTTCCTGGCACAGAAATCATCTAGCTTCTTGTTCCTAAATTCTCCACCATTATCACTCCTAAGCATTTTAACCTCATTGCCAGACCTCTTCTCAATCTGAGTGATAAAATCAATAAGAACATCAGTTGTGTCACTCTTCATAGCTAGAAAGAATGTCCAAGTAAATCTAGAAAAGTCATCTGTGACAACAAAGCAATATGACTTACCATTCAAACTTTCTATATTGGTTGGACCAAAGAGGTCCATGTGAAGCATATGAAGAGGTCTGGAACTAGTATGCACATGTTTGGACTTGAATGAGACCTTGTGCTGCTTGCCTTTAAGACATGCAACACAAGAGTGGTCATTGTGGAAGGCCTTCTCAGGCAAACCATCAACTAAACCAATCCTCACAAGTCTATTTATATTTTTAAAATTTATGTGCCCTAGTCTCCTATGCCACAAATTACTCTCATCTACTGAGGTTTTAGCATAAAAACAAGACATATTGGTATTCATTTTAATCCCATTTAAATTCACATTATATATGTCCTTATGCCTAGGTGTTCTATAATCAATATATTTCTCATCAGGGATCTTAAAATCCTTGCTTAACACCAAACACTCAGTATTAGTGAAAAGAACTTTATTTTTGTTATCTCAAACTTGTGATACACTAAACAGATTGTAATCAAGTTCTTTTACCAGGAAGACGTTCTCAAAACGCAGATTATTGGTGAGAAGGGTTCCTTTGCCTGTAATAGTTCCATATCCACCTCCAAAGTATACCTTATCACCATCTTTAATAGGAGTGAAATTCGACAGATAGTCTTCCTTCCCTGTCATGTGCCTTGAGCATCCACTATCCCAATATCCATAATCATTGATCTGTCTTTGAATGCCCTGCACATAAAGAAAACAAATTAGTTTTCTTTGGGAACCCAAGTCTCAAAAGACTTGGATTCATCTGGTTGTTCAATAAGAACAGACTTAGTTCTCACAACAACCCCATTCTCATCCTTTTTAGGATGAAATACCCAGTTAACCCCAATAGGTTTTGTAATGACCTTTGATATGTAATTAAATCTATTGCAAGTCATTGAAATCCCATTATCATTAGGGTTTTGATCTTTCTTGGGTCTCCATGTTAAGCTTGAAGAAGCTTTAGACCCCTTACCTTGTGGCTGCAAATATTTAGGTCTGGTCACGTTTCTGTCAGCGTTAGAATTTGTCCTGTCAACGCTGAAATTACCCTTGTCAGCGTTGAACCTAGGGTTTGCTACAGAAACCCATTGCCTATTTGACCAGGTGTTTTTCTTTTGAAATGGTCTTTGTCCATGAGTGTTAGACCTTCTAGAAAAGAATAGGGCATGTCTAATCACTTGTGGACTTTGCTGCACACAAGGTTTGGATCTGACAACGTTTGACTTTCTAACAACGTTGACTTTGTTCCTGACAGCGTTGAAATTGTTTCTGTCAGCGCTGTATTTGGGAGCGTTGACACACTTGTAAGCCAAATGTGAAAAGCTACCACAAGTGTAACAGGCTTTCTTAGACACAACCTTAGGTCTAGAAGAGAAGAAACCTGTTCCATGATTGCTAACTTGGCTCTTGGGTGACCTATTATTCCTATACATCTCTGCATATTTAATGGTAGGTCTTCTAACAGTGTTTGAGCCTAGGTCAACAGCTTTACCAGTGATTGGGTTAGTAACCTTAATGGGTGGTGATTCATTGGGACTTTCACATAGTATACCTCCCTTAACAAATAAAGTAGGGTTAGCTTTTTCCACTCATGTAGGTCAGTCAATTTTTGTTGATACTCTTCCACTGGAGTGACAACTCTTGGTGGAGGAATAAATTCCTCCTCTTGGAGCTCTGGTAAACCAGTCCAAGATAAGTCCCTTCTCTGGACACCATAGAAGTCACCAGCTGGTGGTGGAACCAAAGAGTAATCATTCATCCCAATCCCAGTCATGTCTTTTGGATCCCTTTGTTTAGCTACACAGTCTCCTAGGGTTTGGGTGGCTTTATAAAATCTTTGAATTTTGAGGCTAACATTATCTTTATTCTTAATGGCCTCATCTAACTTAGCCTGTAATTCACCATTAACCTTTTTCATGATGTTTCTAATATCTATACTGCCCTCTAACTCATGTTTTAAGATATTGATCTTATCTTTTAAGTCAAATTCCATTTTCTTGTATTCAGAAACGGTTTTCTCAGTTTCAGTAAGAGCTAGTTGGTAATTAGACAATTTACATCTTTCAGTACTCATGTCATCTTTTAGTTTTAACACCTCTTTGTTAAGTCTTTCAGTATTTAACCTACAACCTTTGCTACAAAAAGCATCATCATATACCTCATTATCAGATGAAGAGGAGGAGTGTGCCATGAGAGCATATTCAACATGCTCTTCTTCTTCAATATCAGCAACCAAAGCCTTGTCCTCTTCAACATTCTTAGCCAGATAGCTCCAATCCCATCCTGTACCATCAATTCCTTGAACTGCAACCATAGCTTTTGAATCCTGAGCTTTAACAACCTGACTTGAGGGTTTACCAGCATCAGATCTTCTAGGAGATCTGCATTCCCTCATGAAGTGCCCCATACGATGATAGTTGTAGCATTCAACTTTGGATTTATCAAATCCAGCTGTGTCTTTAGCATTGAAGGTCATCTTCTTTTTAAACCTTCTGTTCCACCTATTTGCTCTTATACTAGCAAGAGCCATGTTCCACTTGATGTCCATCTCTTCCAAGTGCTCATCACTTATCTGCTCAAGGTCCTCATATGTAATCACTGAACCATTGGGCAAAGAAGCAATGTAAGAACAAACAGTATCCAAATCCAAACCAGCAGGTTTAACTCTTGGGGAGTCATTCTTGAATGTGTCAGCGTCTGAATAGGAGACGTTGACAGGACTTGTTCCAGCGCTGACATATGATGATCCAGTAACTGGATGCATATAAGAGTCCTTCTGATTAAATTGACCTTCACTATGAGAGAAGAAGGCCATGTTGCTGGTGGTAGATTTGCTTCCATGCTCTAAAAGAGTTTCATCTTCCAACAGTCTTAGTTTGTTGTAGATGTCATCAAACGAGGATCTCTTGTAAGTATTGTTGGCAAGAATAGATCTTGCCTCAATCTTCCATGCCTCACCAAGACTTTTAAGAAAGGTAGCATTGATGTCAACATCACCAACTTGTGTCCCCATGAAGGACAACTTGCTTGTAATGTCAAGCAATCTGCTTCTCACACTACTCAGTTTCTCATTGGGTTGAGCTTTGAAGACAGCATAATCATGCAGAAGTTGCTTTTTCTTTTCTTCCTTAGTGTCTGCATTGCCACCATATGCAACTTCAAGAGCTTCCCAAAGATCCTTAGCAGATTCATAGCCTCTATATTTATGCTGGTTTTCTTGTCCCAAAGAGACTTTCAGAATATTTAGGGCTTTCATGTCAACCCTTTTCTTTGCAATGTCATCAGCAGCTACAGCTCTACCATCTCCATGTTTTTCTTTCTTATCCTCTTCAGGGCATCCTTCAACAGCTTATCTTTGAGTAATGGCATCAAGAATCTTTTGAGCTTTATTGAAAGTGTTTCCATATTCAATAATCTCCCAGAGTGTGTAGTCATAGATCCCCATATATTGTTTAAAGTTGAACTTCCATAAGTCAAAGTTGGTTGCATCAAGCATGGGAATCTTGATGTTTGGTAAGGCTGAGGAGGAGGAGGTTATTGCTTCAGACATGATGTTGTTAGGGTTTCTGAGAAAATTAGGGTTTTGGTGATTTTAGGGTTCTGGTGTTCTTTAAGATCAAAAGTTCCTCAACAAGCTCTGATACCACTTGTTGATCCCAAACTTAGATCGATTAGCTTTGTGTATACGAGATTAGATCAAGTAATACACGTAGAGAAACCTTTGTATATACTTATGAATCTAAGTGTTATGCGGAATTTAACACTTAAACAATAACACACAAGATGTAAACAAACTTTCACTTTGATTATGAATGTCGAACTTGCTAACAATGAAAGATGTTTACGAACGAAAACTTATATATATGAAACTTATAACCTAAAGGCCTTATTTTATAGACATAAGAAGCCTTGTACAATAATCTATGTATTAGCAATTCTAGGTAAAGATAAATATAGAAAATACATTGTCGTTTCTATCCTTACTAGAAGTATTCTAGAATATAATAAACGTGTAGATTATATCTTCCATCAGTGCTTGTCTTCAATGTGTCAACGCTTGACTTTAACTTGTCAACGCTTGAGGTGTCAGCGCTTGTATTGTTCTTGTCAACGCTTGTTTTGTTCTTGTCAGCGCTCAAGTGATCTGGCCTTAATTTATTCCCAACAGTCTATGGTAGCATGATACTTGGATAGCCAATCCATGCCTAAAATCATGTCGAAGTCATATGTCCAGCAGAAGTGCGTCGACAGGTCGAACCTTATCATCAAATTCTAGAGGAAGACTCTTGTATACATGGGTGATTATTACAGAGTCCCTCAAAGGCGTGGAAATATTAAGCCTATTTTCTAGTGGCAAGGGAGGCATCCTAATGTTCTTAGCATAAGCAGTAGAAATAACCGAGTGAGTAGCACCCGTATCGAAAAGAACACATGCAGCTTGACCATACATATACAAGATTCCAGTGAAGGTACCTGTAGACTTGTTGGTCTGGTCTCGAGATGTCGCGTAGACACGCCCGGCAGTAGGAGGCGGCTTGGTATCAGCATGTCCCGATGTACCCTCCATCTCGCCCTTACGGGAATCCTTCATAATATGGCCAGGAAGACCACACTTGAAGCACGCATCAGTATTACGGCGACATGGTCCTGGGTGCCTACGGTGGCAAGTAGAGCAAAGAGGATGAGTGTATCCTCCAGCAGGTGCTCTGGCTGGCTGAGAACCTGATAAAACATTTTACATAAGATATGATAGTTGGGTACAAAGGACTAAGCGGATAAACGTAAGATTGAATACCAGTGATAGCTGGACGGCTAGGCTGCGAACCTCTCTGGTTCTGGTCCCTACTATTTCCATGATTCCTGGTAGAAGTTGGCTAAAGTGTCAGAATATGATTTATAACATAAAACATAAGGAAATGTGTAAGTATTAGGACATGCTGTTGTTGGAGTGCCCAGCGTTGTTACGGTAATTTTCATTACCGCCACGCCTATCCGTAGCAGAACGGTCGTTAGTCTGACCGTTTCCCTTGGGCTGATGAGGCTGCTGCTGAGTAGCCGGATGAGACTGGTCCCCAGTTTTCTGCCTGGAAGATACAGTTAAAGAGATGAATAATTGACATATGGAAAGTATACGGATTGGTCACCGCTTGAATACGAATGTTTACCTCGTGTCGGGTCTTTCATCTTCCCCGAACTCATCTCCCTCTTGCAGCATCTCCAATCTACGTGCTGCATCGGCTACTTGTGCTACCGTATCCAACGGAGCACACACCAGATTGTTTGCGACCGATGTGCGAAGAGCCCATCTAAAGTGATGTGCCTGCTCTTCAGGAGTACCTGCTGCCGCACCAAGGAAACCAACCAAGCGAAGAAAGCGCTGCATAAACTCGTTGCTATTCTCCCCAGCTCTCTGTCGGATCCCATGGTACTCTCTCTTGAGCTTATCCTGCTCAGCATTGGGAAATAACTGCTCCATCACCCTGTCCTTGAACTGAGCCCAAGTCAAACCAGTAACCCACTCATCACCACCTTCACATTGCATCAATGCTAACCACCAGTTGAGTACATCGCCTTCGAACCGATAGCATGCCAACCTCGCCTTGTATGCGGGGTCACAGCCCATAGCGTTGAAAATCTTCTCGATGTGAGCCAACCAGCTTTCAGCATCGCTGGGGCTATCTGTCTTCTCAAAAGCTCGAGGGCGGAGCTTGTTGAATCTCTCTAGCCATACTTCTAATGTCACTGGAGGAGGAGGAGGAGGTGGATGATTATGCTGCTGATTGTTGGCAGCTTGAACTTCAGCCCTGATGTCATTCCTCAGTTGAGGAAGCAAGGCTTGCATGACAGCCTGAATTGCAGCATTGAGCTGCTCCTGTTCGCGTATGAGAACCATCTGATAGTATAACATAAAACATATGATTAAACAGATCAAAACATAAAATATATATTTATATACATGAAAAAAATTTATACTAAAATTTCACGAGAAAAATTTTATGCAAGAAAATTTTGTGTATGTATGCATGATGCAGTTTTATGAAAACTTTTGTATGCTCGAGAGTGAACGCCTCTGGTCAGTTCACCCAAAACAAAAGACATAGCGAGGGGACGCCTATGGGTCGGTCCCAAATCTAAAAGTTTCGATAAAACACATGCGACTAAATAGGGCCAGTCCTGTACCAACCATTACTTAGTCAAAAACCCTGCAACAATGACATGTATATGTATGCTTAAAAATGATGAATGCATGAAAACAACTGTCAGTTCTAGGAAGACAGTAGTGACTACCCCACTAATCACAGGTCATATTTGAGAGCCTACAGGTCGAAGCCTTGGCTCTGATACCATAATTGTAACACCCCATTTTGGAAATGGAAATATCACAGCAATTATGGCGTGTCATCAAAGCATACAAGGAAAAATGTCTAAACATTACTTGACCATAAAAAGGAAAATACCGGAATCAAACATCGGTAGTCCAAAAGTAGAGCTCATCACACACAAACATAGTATAATAAAGGAAAGGACTAAACAATGTCCAAAGCATAAGTATCATAAGAAACGAAATGCATAATGTAAAGAAGGCTAGACAGCTTCTAGTCCATATGCACGTACTCTTAGTGTCTACGAGCGTCCCTGAGTACCTGCCGTTTTGGGAACATAGAAAAGGAAAACGGCTGAGCAAATACGCTCAGTGCACGGATGTACAATAAAGCATGAATAGGATAAGCATATAATATAATAACAGCGGAAGAAAACTAAGTCCCGAGTAACCTGGTTAAGTCTTAATAAAACTGGTTTATAGTTTGAAAGTCTTATGTTTATCTTATAAAAACTGTTTGTCATATTTTACCATTAGCCAATATAGGTCATGAAAATCCACCGTGCATGAATAATTGGAGGGGTGACCTCATCATGCAAATTAGAGGGGCTGCCTCTAATTTAATATACTGGTTTTTTTGGGTAGGAGGGATCAGCTCCTTGTGAAGGATGCAAGGCACACACCACATTCACCATGTAATCCTGAATAAAAACATGTAACTAGGATGCACCCATACGCCCCAAATGATAAATATAAATAAATGGCCAAAAGCTGAAGGGACGCCACGAGCAATCACTCCACCGTGGTGAAGTCATAACATCAGTGCCTCTAATGTTATGGTTATGGTACCTCCATAACTAGGTGAAACTGGTCATGCATGTATATGGCTATAGGTAATTTTAATTAAACATAAGCAATCAAACTCATAACTTATACTACGGGAAAACAGTTGGCTGCATACGAGGAATCCTAATAAGGAAAGAATGTCCATACTGAAAGGACGGGAATCCGTACCTTATGTCCAGTGAACGAGAAAGACGAACTGCGAGAATCCTACTTCCGAATCACTAGTGCTACATAAATACGTACATGAATAAGTATCTGCTTACTAAATACATAGCTGGTTTTATGTCATGTCTTAGCTTATTTTATGTGTTCTTACCATGTTTTACTGTTTTAAAGCCTTAAACTGTGTTAAATCTTATATTCTGTTTAATCTGATTAAGTATTTCTGGTATTTCATGTGTTATTATACTTACTGTGTAATAATAAGTAACTTTCCAAAAATAGCAGGTTTCCTAAAATAGAAAGTTTCCAAAAATAGAAAGTTTCCAAAAATAGAAAGTTTCCAAAAATAGAAAGTTTCCAAAAATGGAAAGTTACCAAAAATAGAAAGTTTCCAAAAATAGAAAGTTTCCAAAAATAGAAATTTTCCAAAAATAGAAAGTTTCCAAAAATAGATTTACTGCTTAAAATAGATAAGTTTCTAAATATAGAAAGTTTCCATAAATAGATTAGCTGCCTTAATTAAATAAGTTTCCATAAATAGATTAGCTGCCTGAAATAAATAAGTTTCTAAAAATAGTTGGTTTCCATAAATAGATTAGCTGCCTTATTTAATTAAGTTCCTAAAAATAGAAAGTTTTTATAATTATAAATAAGCTTGTTAAATAAGCTAAGTATATAAGCCTAAGTGTTTTTCATGATTATTTTCTAAGTCATATGGTATATTGTATAGTTTAATAATTATTTCATGTAATTTAATTAAACTATAGGTTATAATATTTAATTAAAGTATAACATGTTTTTAATTAAATAAGTTAAATACTTAGGTTAAAATATGTATTATTATATATTAATAATATAACCTAAGTCATGTAAATTAATTAATTATATCCATGGTTTTAAAATAATTAATTAATTATAAGTCTTAAATATATAAATACTTAGGTTAAAATAATTGCATGATCATTAATAATTAAATAACCTAAGTCATGTTATTAAATTAATTACATCATTTTATTAATTTAATTTTAACATAAGTTCATAAACATAAAAAAAAAACTAGCATACACCATGAACCGGATCTAGGCTAAAACATGAACTGGACATGAAATCGACACCGTACCCCGAACCAACTCGGGGTACCCCGTGTTTCCCTTGCTGCCGTGGGACTCACACGCACCAACCAAGACCATATGGTCTTGGTGGTGGTCGGCTTGGCAAACCGAAACCCGTTCGGGTTCGGTTGCAGCCTGCGGCCTAACAAACACCCCCTTAAAACAACCCTTTGATTTAATTTGACACCAAAACATGTTAGATCTATGCTTAATTATTATGTTTTTATAAAAAACATCACATGTTCATAATTAATAAAAAGATTAAATCAAAAGAAAAGGTTTAAAAAGGTTTTACCGAATTCGTGGATCAATAGAACGAAGAACCAACATGATAAATCACTAGAATTCTGAGATCCAAGATCAAAAACCACCTTGTATGGTGGTTGTAGGGTGGCGGCACAAAGGAGAAGGAGGAAGGAGGAGGTTTTAGGTTTTCTTAAAATCTTCTGTAAAGTTAATTTGTGTAGTGTAAAAGTAAATAACCCCCTTTAGTAAATTTGACAAATGGGTTTGGCCTATTTGTCCTTGTTGGCCGCGGGTAGGGACCCCACTTGGGGTAACCGTACCTTTTCCGTGTCTCGTTATTTAGTTACTCGTTTGTGATTATTTATGTTCGTGTTTTAAAAGTTCTCGTTACGTGAATACCGTGATCTAATATATTTATTAACGCTAGTAATAAATATATATACGTAATTAATAATAGTTCGTGTTTTAATTACGTTCATGATTTCATGATCGCATGTTCGTGATTAATTATCGTTAAATAATTATTACATGATCGTGCATAGTAAATACTTATCGTGTTCTAACACGTACGTAATACGTAAACTCCTAACACGTAATCGTAATCATGCTATATTAGGAAAGTTTTAATCTAGTACGTACGATCCTAAGGGTACTATGCATGGTAAAAGCATGCGGGTTTTACACGAAAAATCAAAACGCCTAATGCTCGAGATCTGAGATTAAGGATATGACTAACCAATCCCTCCTCCCTACTCACCTTCCACGTCACCCACATGACTTGTCCAGACTTTGGCGTGCAAACAAAAATTTAACCAGTAGAATCGATGGTTGATACGTGTTGCTTAATCCCCACAACATAATAAACGAAGGAGATCATTTTGGCTAGCTGTCAAAAGTACACATATCACATGTTAGCCTAGCGAATCACATGAGGTCCTTTGACTTCTTTTGTAATTCAAACAAGAGAGGACAGTGTTGGAATTCGACTAGCATTAGGGTTTTAGATGTTATCTCTTCTTCTAGAACTTCTAGGCTGTTATATAAAGCCATATGATTTTTCATTTTACCTTTGTCTCTGAATTTGTTTCTTAATTGTAATTCCTTTTTATAAGTTTATATAAAAGTTGTTTTTTTGGAAAATCTTCGGAGTTCCATTATCTGTTCATTGTGTTGAGTTCTAGATTTCTAAAACATAATTCCTTTTTCTAAAGTTAGAAAAGTTGGTGGTTTCAAAATCTGGGCTTAAGTTCTTGCTGTTTCTTAACTTTGTATTTTCATCTAGTCATATTAAAGGTTGTTTTGTTTTCTTTCTAAGATCAAGAGTCATAAAAAGTCACATAGAGTTGGTCATTCGGGTTTGAGTAGGACCATAGTTAATTGATATCAAGAAGATATCAATGAACTATGGATAATTAAATTTGGGTGATGAAACTTGTGAGGCATAGTGCTCATTTGATCTTCTTTCTCCCAAGGTGTTGTGTTAAGGTTTAGAAAAGTTGGAAAAAGATTTTGAGAAAAACTAATATAAAAAGAAAGAAAAAAAAGCATATGATATATTTTTTTTTGTTTTTGCTAACACTCACTATTTGGAAACTTACATCAATAAGCTTTCATAAGCTCTTGATACAAGTTTGAAGACTTGTATCTCATCTTGTGGTGGTGTACAAGAGAAGCTGTAGTCCACAATACCCTCCTTCAGTGCTTGGTTCTGTTGTTGAACCCCCAACAAGCACTCAGTCCCCTTCATTTCTTTTACTTGGCATCAGCCTGCACTGAAATATTGGAGCTGTTAGGAGTGTGGTAAATCTCTGGTCTGGACAAGACCAGAGTTGGTAACATAAACAATCCCTTAGACTAACTGATTTATCTAAGGAATTTTAGTTGAACTGTGTTAACTTGGTAGTCATCTGGTATTTGTGTTTGATTTGTGTTATATTAGTATAATATGCATGTTTGAGTAAGTTTAGATTAGGTTTTAAGAGTTTAGCTTTAAAAGTCTTTGTGATAATCTTGTTTTCAGAAAAAAGGTTGTTTGGATAAGGTGTGTTTAAGGTTCAAAAGAAACATCTTACCTTTTACTTTTGCCTGAACTCTTGTGTTTTTACTTTTGCTAGTATTGGTTTAGGTGGTCATAGCTCAAATTAAGTTTGAATGTTTCAATCTAGATGCATAAATTATAGCAAAATCAAACAATAGGCCTAATAACCTTGAAATTTGTGTTTTGGTTTCTAAAAATTGGCACACTATTAGACTTTATGCTCATATTGATCTACATTATCTAGTCTCCAAGTTTGGGAGCTTATAAAAGCTTGTAGGGATTTTTTATTTTTAGATTTTTACTTGAAATCTGTATATGCCCAAGAAACTTCATTCTCAGTTGTTCTTGATATCGGGCACAACTAAGTTCGTTCTCTCGTAGATCTCGGATAACTCGTAAAAACTCTCTGAAGTGTGTTTTTAAACTTATCTTATTTTGGGCTTATATGTTTAAATAAGTTGTGTGTTTTTTGCTTGTTATTGACTCCCCACAACTCACTAGTTGTGGGGGTGTATTTGTCTCCAAAAAATTCCATCAAATAAAAAAGGTGTATGCCCAAAAGGGCTTTTTGGCATGTTTGCACTAACAGTGGGAACTTCTTCCCATTGAGCCTTGCCACTAAGTTCAAAAACACCAGCTTTTAAATTTTAGCTTTTCTGGCTTATTGGTTCAACTTATTTGGGTTTCCTTATTTTTCATCAGTAGTTTTATGTATTTTAGATTTTTAGAAAAAGGTTTCATATTTTTCTCATCTTTATTTTATTTATTATCATTCTTTCAAGTTTAATTAGTTTTAGCCAATTAAAAATAGATAAAAGTAGTTTAAAAGTCTCGAAAAATACTTTTTAGAAATAGAATAATATATTTGAGTTTTACAAAGTCAAAAATCTTGGATTGAGCTTTTTCGTTGTTATTTTTAATTTTTATGTCTTTAAATAGATTTCAAAGTTAAATAATAATTAAATAAAAAGTTACAAAAAGATTTTATTGATTTTTAGACATCATGTATATTATTTAGGATTTACTAGTGATTTTTAATAATTTTTTAGAAAAGTTTTATTTTTCGTCTCGATTTATGTGTTTAACGCGTTTTTCGATTTAGTTTAATTTAATTGTAATCCGTTGATATCGCTCATTTATACGAGTTTTTCATAGCGATATTTGTTATGTTTTGTGTCCTAAACGTAATGGATAGACCCCGTATTGCTTATATTTTGTGTAAAGTGTGTTTTATAGGTTCTCAACTCACCATGTCTTACCGACAAGAAAGAGTTGATTCACCTTGAGGGTACGGCTCTTGGTGTGACACATCAAATCCGTTGATGGTTGCCAGGTTACCCAAAACTGGATGGTTTTCACTTGCCATGGTCCTAGACTGAAAAGTGGCTAATCCAAGGGGGTACGGCTCTTGGTAAAGATTTTATCAAATCCGTTGATAGCTGTAATAGCTTGCTTAAAGCTATAGGGTGTTCAATTCACCGATGCTTCATTGCTAAGAATTGACGAGTCCAGAAGGGTACGGCTTCTGGTAAAGACATATCAAATCCGTTGACGGCTGTGATGGTTTGCCTAAAATCATCAGGGTACCCCCACTCACCATTGATTCACGTTCTAAGAGTTGGGCTGGGTTCTAGTCTCCCAGGGTGATGCTTATTCCACCAGAAAGACTGGCTAGCCCAAGAGCGAGCAGCTACTTGGTAAAGGCTCATCAAATCTGCTCATGTTGCTGTAAAGATTCAACACGATGCTGATTTGTTTCAAGCTTTGGAGAAGCTTCTAGTGTTCCTTGGTGCGGCGGTTCTATTGGTTCTTGTGCTGCTGTTGTTCTTTTTGCTGGATCAATCCTCAAGCTTTATTGCACTGTGTACCAGGAAACTTGAACTCAACAGGTCAAATTCAAGTTTAGGGGAGGATTGTTAGGACCATTGTAATAAATAGACTAGGAGTGTGTTTTATAGGTTTTACTTATGTTTGGAGTTATTGGAGGCGATTTGGGACCAAAAGGAGCTAAGCAAACAAGTCAGGGATCAATTGGTCTAATGTTGCGCCGCAACTCCTACCTACTGCGGCGCAAGTGATTGACACCCAAATCAGTACCAGCCTCGGAAGCCGAGTTGCGGCGCACTCCTACCTATTGCGGCGCAATTGAAGGGGCTACAGATCATGGTGCTTGCGGATCACTAGTTGCGGCGCAAGACACATGAGTTGCGGCGCAACAGATGCAGTTACGAAATTGTGTTTTTATTCCTAATTAAGGGGGAGCCCAAAGAGTTAGTGGGACATTATGGTTGAACGTTTTTTAAACTACCAGGAGGAATATATAACAAAGGAGTGAGTGAAGGAAAAGAAAGAAGCATTACCATCATACACAGAAGCATTACCATCATACAAAGAAGCATTACCATCATACACAGAAGCATCATCTATCATCACACATCATCATAATCATAATTTTCTGTTGAACAATCGTTGTTTTCAATTTCTACTTTGTTAATTTGGGAGATCATTGGAACCTATTTCTCAGTTTGGTATTGAATCTTCTATCATTTTAATTGCAATTTGAAGTATGTCTTTTACATATTTAATTGTGTTTGTTACGATCATGAGTAGCTAATTTCTTAATACGTTTGCTAGGATTATGTGATGTTTATGTGTTAGGTTTTGGGTTTGAAATTCGATTGATGTGTTGAGATTAATTGGGGATCCGTTTGGGTTAATAACTTAATTATCTTGTTAAAATTGTTTATACTCTTGTTTGGTAATCTAAAAACGGGTATTCGAAAGGAATCCGTAATTTTTACTAAAATAGGAACGAATTAATCGGCCTGTCTTTAGTTGATTATAAGTGAATGATATTCGAAAGGAGTCATTAACAACAATTTTTACAAGTAGTTATTCACACAAACGCTAGCTACTAAATTAAGAGAAATCGGTTTAGGAGTTGGTAAGCTATTCGAAAGGAAGCTTATAAATTAATTCTCACACATCAGCTTGGAACTTTATGCACAATATCTTGAGGTGTTAACGGTATTCGAAAGGAATCGTTGCATGGTTAGGGAATTGGAGAAATCCGGTATTCGAAAGGAACTTAGGATTTTACATTAGAAGTTTATCGATATTTTCATACCTAAGAGATAATGCATATTCATTAACGGTCCAAGCAAGCGTTTCTTTTATTCATATTTGAAATCTTAAATATTTTTACTGTTATTATAAGCAAGTCTTCACTAAGACTAAAACCAACTTGTTACTCGTTACGCGTTTTTATAAACTAATACTTCCAACTATAAATAGTCCCTGTGTTCGAACCCGATATTTGCTAATACTATTTTACAACTGACAAGGGTACACTGCCCGTGTCATAATCTAGTAAAGGTTAATTTTGGGAAAACTAGATTTTTCGCATCAAGTTTTTGGCGCCGCTGCCGGGGACTTGATTTAGTTGAAGTTTAGTTTATTGTTTGATTACTTGTTTGAATATTTTTCACGGGTGTTTTTTTTTTTTTTTTTTTTTTTTTTTTTGTTTGTGTTGTGATTTTCAGGATTATTGATTGTGTATGTACTTGAGATCCCAAGGGAAACAAGTGCAAAGTCCTCTTTCGGATCCAGAAAAATTTTTGAGGAAACGGGGTTTAGGAGCAGCCGCTTCGGTAGTTTATAGTGAAAGCATATCCTCCGAGGATAAAGTTGAACTAGTTTTTGAAGAAGAAATGTCAGACAACGGAGACGATGATATTAGACTAGAAAACCCACCCAATCCTTTTGACATACCGATGATCGATAGGAATAGGATGGTACCACAGACGAATGGGTCGGCCATTGTGGCACCGGATTTGGGGGATGACTTTTCCGTTAAAGGTCATCACTTAAAGATGATTCAAGATAGTACTTTTGACGGACATTTCAAGTCCGACCCGCACAAGCATGTGGCGAGTTTCATAGAGACATGTAGAATGTTTCGATATGGAGCGGGTCACGAGGAAAGCGTTATGCTAAGTTTGTTTCCATCGTCTCTCACGGGAGAGGCGAAAACGTGGTTTAATGAATTAGAGCCGGGTACGATTACAACTTGGGAAGAAATGAGGGAGCTTTTTGTAACAAGATTTTTTCCACCCATCTTGCGCAGGAAGCTATTGAACCAAATCCGTTCTTTTCAACAATGGGACAACGAGACCATAACAAGTGCTTGGATTAGGCTTAAGGAATTGTTAAGGAACTGCCATGGGCACGAGTTAGATAAAGATGAAGTTATTGATATCTTCTACTACAGTTTGGATAGTCGTTCTCAACACGACTTGGATTTGGCGGGTGGTGGCAGTTTCCTATACAAGTCACCAAACGAGGCTCACCGAATGATGGAAGACCAAGTTCAAGCTCATATTGCTAGGGATCGGGTTAATAGGAATAGGAGAGTTAGAGGAACGGTGAACCAAGTTGAAGAAGGAGGTAGTAGTGGTAGCAACAAAGAAGTGGTGAACGAGATTAAAGCCTTGGGTAATGAAATGAAAAACCGAATGGGTCGTTTGGAAAAAGATGTACACTTAGTGAAGAACGGTTGCGGGAAATGCGGGGGACCTCACTACACGGATGATTGTGAGCCGAAATCTGAGGAGGCTAACTATGCCAACTATGGGTATCAAAACCGGGGAAATAGTGGGTATGGAAATAAGAATCAGGGAAACAGAAATGAGGCGAGATTTCAACCCAACCAATCGAAACAAAAGGAGGAGCATACCGAACAGAATTTTGAGGAAATGATGAAAGATTTTGTCTACTCCCAAAAGGCAGCTAATGATATGATGGCTAACTCCATGAAAGGATTCACCGCAAAATGGGAGCAAAACCAACGGAACACCCAAGCTAACATGCAAGACTTGGAGCGAAAATTTGAAAGATTAAGTGAAAAGTTCTCGAACCGACCAACGGGTCAAATGCCAAGTTCAACCCAACCAAATCCGAGGCAAAATCAAAACAACACCGGAGGATCATCGAACCAAGGGTCGAAGTATGTACCACCAAATAATCGTGATGAGCAAGTGAACGTTGTGGAGACTAGGTCTGGACCTAAGTATGGGGGGACCGAAAAATGGTGCTGAACAAAGACAAAACGGAAATTTCAGCTGAAACAGACATCTTGCGCCGCAACAACAGGGACTTGCGCCGCAACTCGTACTCCGTGGGGAACCCGATTGTCATTGACCAACCAATTGCGCCGCAAGATAATGTAGTTGCGCCGCAACTCGAGATCCGAGACTTCGAAAAGAACCATGAACCCATCGATAGTGATTCGGACGACGAGGAAGAGATAGAAATGGAGTCGAAACCTGGGAAGGAACCAAAGGGTGATAATAAAGAAAAAGAACCGGAAATCGAACCAAAAGGGCCATACAAGCCACATATCCCATATCCGCATAGACTTCGAAAAGAAAAGAAAAAGGAACAATACGGGAAATTCATCGAGTTAATGAAAACTGTTAAGATTAATGTTCCTTTAGTTGATCTTATTGCGGGTATGCCAAATTATGCAAAATTCATGAAGGAACTCGTGAGCGGGAAAGGTGATTACATGGAGAAAATCACCGCGTTCTTAAATGCCGAATGTTCAGCAATTGTGAAGAGGTCTATTCCACCGAAACTTGAAGACCCCGGAAGTTTTCTTTTAACTTGCACTTTTAACGATACATTTACTTTTAGTGCATTAGCGGATTTAGGGGCAAGCATTAACTTAATGCCCTACTCTATTTACACTAAATTGTCTTCAAATGTTTTAACCCCAACACGTATGAGCATAAGATTGGCCGATCGATCTTATCAATATCCATTGGGTATTGCCGAAAATATGCTCATACGGGTTGGAGAATTTTTATATCCCGTGGATTTTGTTATTCTTGAAATGGAGGAGGATGAAAAAGTTCCTCTCATTTTGGGTAGACCATTTTTGAACACCGCGGATGCTATCATCCGGGTTCGGGATACCGAAATTTCTTTGGGTTTGGGTGATGAAAGGGCAACATTTTCTTTGAATCAAGCAATGAAACATTCATATTCTACTGATGAATCTTGTTTTAGAATTGATGTTATAGATGAAGCTTATGACCTCGATTGGGAAGGCATTTTGGAAGCAGAGGCGGAAATGGAAATGCTGAATTCCATTGTTAAAGAAGAGGCGAATGATGAGGAAAGCTCGAATGAAGTGAAGGAGTTGGTAGTTAACGACGGGGAGAGGATCAAAACTTCTATTGAGGATCCCCCGAAGGATTTGGAACTTAAGCAATTACCGGCACATCTAGAGTATGCATTCTTAGATGGTAATTCTAGTCTCCCAATTATTATTTCGTCCTCACTTTTGGAAGACGAGAAGGTTAAATTACTAACGGTCCTTAAAAGCCATAAAAAGGCTTTCGCTTGGCGTATTTCTGATATTCCGGGTATAAGTTCTGATTTTTGTAAACATAAAATCAACTTTTTAGATAATGTAAAACCCGTTGTCCAAAGACAACGAAGACTTAACCCGAATATGCAAGATGTGGTCAAAAAGGAAATTGTTAAACTCTTGGATGCAGGTATAATTTACCCGATAGCAGATAGCCCCTGGGTTAGTCCGGTCCATTGTGTGCCCAAGAAAGGTGGAATGACTGTGGTATTGAATGAAAAGAACGAATTGGTACCGACAAGAACAGTGACGGGCTGGAGGGTTTGTATCGATTATAGGAGGTTAAATGAGGCGACTCGAAAGGATCATTTTCCATTGCCATTTATGGATCAAATGATAGAAAGGTTGGCGGAAAACGAGTTTTATTGTTTTCTTGATGGTTTCTCGGGTTATTTTCAAATTCCAATTGACCCCGAGGACCAAGAGAAAACAACATTTACTTGTCCTTTCGGTACCTTTGCTTATAGACGGATGCCATTCGGGTTATGTAATGCACCGGGAACATTTCAGAGGTGTATGATGGCGATTTTTCAGAATATGGTTGAGAATTCTATGGAGGTTTTTATGGACGATTTTTCGGTTTATGGGAGTTCATTTGATGGTTGTTTAGAAAGTTTAGATAAGATGCTAGCACGGTGTGAAGAAACAAATTTGGTGCTTAATTGGGAAAAATGCCATTTCATGGTGAAGGAAGGAATAGTATTGGGGCACAAAATTTCTAAGGCGGGAATTGAGGTTGATAGAGCAAAGATTGAAGTTATAGCAAAGTTACCACCTCCAACGAACGAGAAATCAGTTAGAAGCTTTCTAGGACACGCGGGGTTTTATAGGCGGTTTATTAAGGATTTTTCAAAGATAACTAGGCCGATGACTCGTTTGTTAGAGAAGGATACAAAGTTCGAATTTTCGGAGGATTGTATGAAGGCATTTGAATTGTTGAAGGAAAGATTAACGACCACACCTATTCTAATCTCGCCAAATTGGGATCTACCCTTTGAGTTGATGTGTGACGCGAGCAATTTTGCGGTAGGGGCGGTATTGGGTCAAAGGATTGAGAAACATTTTAGGCCGATTTATTTTGCAAGCAAGACATTAAATGAAGCTCAGCAAAATTATACCACTACCGAGAAGGAATTACTAGCTGTTGTGTTCGCATTCGATAAATTTCGGTCTTATTTGGTATTGAGTAAAACGGTAGTGTTCACGGATCACTCGGCCTTGAAATTTCTGTTTTCAAAGTTAGATGCGAAGCCGAGATTGATTAGGTGGATCTTACTTTTGCAAGAATTTGATGTGGAGATCCAAGATAAGCGGGGTAGAGAAAATGTGGCGGCGGATCATTTGAGCCGTTTGGAGAACCCGAGTCTTGGAGCTTTGAATGAGGAGGATATTCGAGACACCTTTCCGGATGAAAGATTGGCATTTGTTGGAAAAGCAGTTGGTGAACGGGGTCCTTGGTACGCCGACATAGCCAATTATTTAGCGGGTGGAGTCGTTAGTAGATTGCTTACTTATCAACAACGGAAAAAGCTATACTCGGATGCCAAGTATTACTTTTGGGAGGAGCCGTTTCTATTTAGAATGTGTGCCGATGGAATGGTGAGAAGGTGTGTTTATGGAGCCGATACAAGGCGAATTCTCGATGAATGTCACCATGGTCCAACGGGAGGGCATTATGGTCCAACCGTGACGGGAAAGAAGGTGTTTGATGCGGGTTTCTATTGGCCTACTATTTTTAAGGAAGCACACACCTTAGTGAGGACATGTGATTCGTGTCAAAGGCAAGGTACGGTTACAAAACGAGACGAGATGCCGCAACAAAGTATACAAGTGTGCGAAGTTTTTGATATTTGGGGAATTGATTTCATGGGGCCGTTTAAACCGTCGAACAAAAATGTCTACATCTTGGTGGCGGTGGATTATGTATCTAAATGGGTCGAGGCAAAGGCACTACCTACTAATAATGCTAACGTTGTTATTGATTTTTTACGAAGTTTGTTTTGTAGGTTCGGCATGCCAAAAGCTTTGATAAGTGATCGGGGAACCCATTTTGCAAACGCCCAAATGGAGAAAGTTTTGAAGAAATATGGGGTACAACACCGGTTTTCGACTTCCTACCACCCTCAAACAAGTGGGCAAGTCGAAAACACCAATCGGGCGATTAAACGGATTTTGGAGAAGACGGTCAACAATAACCCGTCTTTATGGTCAAAGAAATTGGATGAAGCATTATGGGCATTTAGGACAGCTTACAAGACTCCGATTGGGACCACCCCGTTCAAGATGCTATATGGGAAAACATGTCATTTACCCATGGAGATAGAGCATAAGGCGTATTGGGCGCTTAAAGAGTGTAGCATGGATTTACTAGCTAGTGGCGAAACCAGATTTCTACAACTCCATGAGTTAGACGAGTTAAGATGGAACGCATACGAGAATTCCGCTCTTTATAAGGCGAGAACTAAGATGGTCCATGATTTGAAAATTAGGCGGAAAGAGTTTAAGGAAGGGGACAAGGTGCTTTTGTTTCAATCGAAGTACAAATTTAAAGCACCTAAGTTGAGATCAAAGTGGACGGGTCCTTACTTGGTGAGACGGGTCTTTTCGGGTGGATATGTGGAGCTAGAAACGGATGAGGGCGGATCATTTATTGTTAATGGTCAAAGAGTCAAACTTTATCATGAGGAAGATGAGGAGAACGGTATGACGATGGAGGATGGGTTTTACCCGTTCTAGATTCTCGGCACAACGAGGAGTCAAGCTCATGACTCGAGGAAAAAACGAGCACTTCCGGATTAAACCCCGGTTTGTTGTATCATTTCTCTTTTAATTTCTCTTATTTTGGTTATTTTTGCTGATTCTAGTTATTTTAGTAACTTAGGAGTTTTAAAAGTATGGTTTTGTATAAGTGTTTAAGTAATTTAAAAAAAAAAAAAAAAAAAAAAAAAAAAAAAAAAAAAAAAAAAACTCTTAGCTTTTCTTAAGTTGTATGTTTTGTAAAATTAGTTAGTTTTGTCCCCTATATCCATTACGGTTTGAGTCGGATTTGCTTAGGGACAAGCAAATGCTTAAGTATGGGGGGTTTGATATCGCTCATTTATACGAGTTTTTCATAGCGATATTTGTTATGTTTTGTGTCCTAAACGTAATGGATAGACCCCGTATTGCTTATATTTTGTGTAAAGTGTGTTTTATAGGTTCTCAACTCACCATGTCTTACCGACAAGAAAGAGTTGATTCACCTTGAGGGTACGGCTCTTGGTGTGATACATCAAATCCGTTGATGGTTGCCAGGTTACCCAAAACTGGATGGTTTTCACTTGCCATGGTCCTAGACTGAAAAGTGGCTAATCCAAGGGGGTACGGCTCTTGGTAAAGATTTTATCAAATCCGTTGATAGCTGTAATAGCTTGCTTAAAGCTATAGGGTGTTCAATTCACCGATGCTTCATTGCTAAGAATTGACGAGTCCAGAAGGGTACGGCTTCTGGTAAAGACATATCAAATCCGTTGACGGCTGTGATGGTTTGCCTAAAATCATCAGGGTACCCCCACTCACCATTGATTCACGTTCTAAGAGTTGGGCTGGGTTCTAGTCTCCCAGGGTGATGCTTATTCCACCAGAAAGACTGGCTAGCCCAAGAGCGAGCAGCTACTTGGTAAAGGCTCATCAAATCTGCTCATGTTGCTGTAAAGATTCAACACGATGCTGATTTGTTTCAAGCTTTGGAGAAGCTTCTAGTGTTCCTTGGTGCGGCGGTTCTATTGGTTCTTGTGCTGCTGTTGTTCTTTTTGCTGGATCAATCCTCAAGCTTTATTGCACTGTGTACCAGGAAACTTGAACTCAACAGGTCAAATTCAAGTTTAGGGGAGGATTGTTAGGACCATTGTAATAAATAGACTAGGAGTGTGTTTTATAGGTTTTACTTATGTTTGGAGTTATTGGAGGCGATTTGGGACCAAAAGGAGCTAAGCAAACAAGTCAGGGATCAATTGGTCTAATGTTGCGCCGCAACTCCTACCTACTGCGGCGCAAGTGATTGACACCCAAATCAGTACCAGCCTCGGAAGCCGAGTTGCGGCGCACTCCTACCTATTGCGGCGCAATTGAAGGGGCTACAGATCATGGTGCTTGCGGATCACTAGTTGCGGCGCAAGACACATGAGTTGCGGCGCAACAGATGCAGTTACGAAATTGTGTTTTTATTCCTAATTAAGGGGGAGCCCAAAGAGTTAGTGGGACATTATGGCTGAACGTTTTTTAAACTACCAGGAGGAATATATAACAAAGGAGTGAGTGAAGGAAAAGAAAGAAGCATTACCATCATACACAGAAGCATTACCATCATACAAAGAAGCATTACCATCATACACAGAAGCATCATCTATCATCACACATCATCATAATCATAATTTTCTGTTGAACAATCGTTGTTTTCAATTTCTACTTTGTTAATTTGGGAGATCATTGGAACCTATTTCTCAGTTTGGTATTGAATCTTCTATCATTTTAATTGCAATTTGAAGTATGTCTTTTACATATTTAATTGTGTTTGTTACGATCATGAGTAGCTAATTTCTTAATACGTTTGCTAGGATTATGTGATGTTTATGTGTTAGGTTTTGGGTTTGAAATTCGATTGATGTGTTGAGATTAATTGGGGATCCGTTTGGGTTAATAACTTAATTATCTTGTTAAAATTGTTTATACTCTTGTTTGGTAATCTAAAAACGGGTATTCGAAAGGAATCCGTAATTTTTACTAAAATAGGAACGAATTAATCGGCCTGTCTTTAGTTGATTATAAGTGAATGATATTCGAAAGGAGTCATTAACAACAATTTTTACAAGTAGTTATTCACACAAACGCTAGCTACTAAATTAAGAGAAATCGGTTTAGGAGTTGGTAAGCTATTCGAAAGGAAGCTTATAAATTAATTCTCACACATCAGCTTGGAACTTTATGCACAATATCTTGAGGTGTTAACGGTATTCGAAAGGAATCGTTGCATGGTTAGGGAATTGGAGAAATCCGGTATTCGAAAGGAACTTAGGATTTTACATTAGAAGTTTATCGATATTTTCATACCTAAGAGATAATGCATATTCATTAACGGTCCAAGCAAGCGTTTCTTTTATTCATATTTGAAATCTTAAATATTTTTACTGTTATTATAAGCAAGTCTTCACTAAGACTAAAACCAACTTGTTACTCGTTACGCGTTTTTATAAACTAATACTTCCAACTATAAATAGTCCCTGTGTTCGAACCCGATATTTGCTAATACTATTTTACAACTGACAAGGGTACACTGCCCGTGTCATAATCTAGTAAAGGTTAATTTTGGGAAAACTAGATTTTTCGCATCAAGTTTGCCAAAAACTTGATGCGAAAAATCTAGTTTTCCCAAAATTAACCTTTACTAGATTATGACACGGGCAGTGTACCCTTGTCAGTTGTAAAATAGTATTAGCAAATATCGGGTTCGAACACAGGGACTATTTATAGTTGGAAGTATTAGTTTATAAAAACGCGTAACGAGTAACAAGTTGGTTTTAGTCTTAGTGAAGACTTGCTTATAATAACAGTAAAAATATTTAAGATTTCAAATATGAATAAAAGAAACGCTTGCTTGGACCGTTAATGAATATGCGTTATCTCTTAGGTATGAAAATATCGATAAACTTCTAATGTAAAATCCTAAGTTCCTTTCGAATACCGGATTTCTCCAATTCCCTAACCATGCAACGATTCCTTTCGAATACCGTTAACACCTCAAGATATTGTGCATAAAGTTCCAAGCTGATGTGTGAGAATTAATTTATAAGCTTCCTTTCGAATAGCTTACCAACTCCTAAACCGATTTCTCTTAATTTAGTAGCTAGCGTTTGTGTGAATAACTACTTGTAAAAATTGTTGTTAATGACTCCTTTCGAATATCATTCACTTATAATCAACTAAAGACAGGCCGATTAATTCGTTCCTATTTTAGTAAAAATTACGGATTCCTTTCGAATACCCGTTTTTAGATTACCAAACAAGAGTATAAACAATTTTAACAAGATAATTAAGTTATTAACCCAAACGGATCCCCAATTAATCTCAACACATCAATCGAATTTCAAACCCAAAACCTAACACATAAACATCACATAATCCTAGCAAACGTATTAAGAAATTAGCTACTCATGATCGTAACAAACACAATTAAATATGTAAAAGACATACTTCAAATTGCAATTAAAATGATAGAAGATTCAATACCAAACTGAGAAATAGGTTCCAATGATCTCCCAAATTAACAAAGTAGAAATTGAAAACAACGATTGTTCAACAGAAAATTATGATTATGATGATGTGTGATGATAGATGATGCTTCTGTGTATGATGGTAATGCTTCTTTGTATGATGGTAATGCTTCTGTGTATGATGGTAATGCTTCTTTCTTTTCCTTCACTCACTCCTTTGTTATATATTCCTCCGGGTAGTTTAAAAAACGTTCAGCCATAATGTCCCACTAACTCTTTGGGCTCCCCCTTAATTAGGAATAAAAACACAATTTCGTAACTGCATCTGTTGCGCCGCAACTCATGTGTCTTGCGCCGCAACTAGTGATCCGCAAGCACCATGATCTGTAGCCCCTTCAATTGCGCCGCAATAGGTAGGAGTGCGCCGCAACTCGGCTTCCGAGGCTGGTACTGATTTGGGTGTCAATCACTTGCGCCGCAGTAGGTAGGAGTTGCGGCGCAACATTAGACCAATTGATCCCTGACTTGTTTGCTTAGCTCCTTTTGGTCCCAAATCGCCTCCAATAACTCCAAACATAAGTAAAACCTATAAAACACACTTTACACAAAATATAAGCAATACGGGGTCTATCCATTACGTTTAGGACACAAAACATAACAAATATCGCTATGAAAAACTCGTATAAATGAGCGATATCATCCGTCATTTTATTTTATTACTTTTTCATCTTTTCAATATTAATAAAAACAACAAGAATTTGACACACACTTTATCCTCCTTGGTGAACGATCTCATTGGGTCATTTGTACACAGTTTTCCTTAATCGCGAATTCAATATTTACCCCTTTTTCCTAAAAGGTGTATTTTTACCACAATCAGCATGTCACAAAGTTCATCAAGGATCATAATCATGTACTGTTGTCGCACGAGGAAGTGCATTTTCTTCCTGCTAATCGCATTATAACTCCTGAAGACGAGCAAGAAATTTTGTTATACAAACAGGTTTGACTCAATGTTCGGGAAATCATTCGTGTAATGGATCTAAAGAAAAATCTGCAACATGTGGGTCTTTCATTCCTTGAAAGTGATATTCAAAATTTATTTACTAGAGTGAGGAGAGTCCTCGGAGGAGACGACGTAAGGAATCTTATAGAGTAATGATATCTTTAAAGAAAAAAGATGTAAAGTTTCAATACGTATACACCGTGGATTAAGGGCGAAGACTTGAAAACATATTTTCGTGTCATTCACAGAGTTTTGATTGGTATCAAAAGTATGGCGATGTAGTTATATTTGATACCACGTACAAGGTCAATGTGTACGACATGTCTTGTGCACTATTTGTTGGTGTCAACAATCATGGTAAGACTATTTTATTTGGATGTGCGCTTCTTCGCAACGAGACTATACATACCTTTAGGTGGTTAATGAAGGTAACTCTCAAAATATAGATATAGTACTTTCTGACAAATAGTTCCTAACTATATTATTCTTATCTTTTCAATTGCAGACCTTTGTTACTATAATGAAAAAAGCATCCAAAACAATTATAACAGATCAAGATCCATGGACATCGCAAGCAATAGCTATTGAAATGCCAACAACAAAACATAGCTTTTGTATATGGCATATCACTTTGAAATTTAGTTGTTGGTTTTCAGCTCTTTTACGCACTGAGTACCAAAGTTGGTTTGGTGACTTTTATATGCTCTATAGAATGACTTCTGATGAAGAGTTTGTGCATAATTGACCAATTTTAGTCGCAAAGCAATAATCATGTGCTAGGTTTGTACGAAATTAGTATGTCTTGGGCTCCCTGTTATCATCAAAATTATTTTTTTGGAGGAATCACACCAATTAGCAGATCAGAAAGTATAAATGCTTTCATTAAACGATTTATCTCCTCTCGTACAAGTTTAAAGGACTTTGTTAGACGGGTACAACTTTACGTTCAACATTATTTTTAACGTGATATATAGATGATGTTTTCATGTGAATTTTACTTTAACTTTTAGGTGGATCTGGCTATCGACGAGATTGAAAAAGCAGAAGTGCATAACATGATGTTATGAAAACTTAGACATCCATCTTGAAGACAAAATCATCATTGGAAGAACAAGCTTTTGACTTTCTCACACCGTTTGCTTTCCAAAATTTTCAAGAAGAATTCCAAAGAGCAAGTCAGTATTTGGTACTTCACATTGATGGTTATGAGTTAATAATTAGATATTTCGATGGAGATAGTAAACATCACAAGGTGTTTTGGGATGGAAACATAATCACGTTTAGTTGCAAGAACTTTGAATTTAGGGGAATACTTTGTCGTCATATATTTCGGGTACTTCTCCACAAAGACTGTTTCAAGATACCACCTACTTACTTTCCGTCACGTTGGTGTTCTGCCCGTGCCAAGGATAATGAAGTATCAATGGATGAGACACCGAAAAACCATGAAGGTATTCTCCTGGACGACATGCCAGATGCTGAAAGTGATGTTCTTTGTCCTCCAAAATAAGTACTAAAAGGTCGTCCAAGAAAAGTCCGCGAAAAGGGTGGAAAAGAATTGATAACTAAGGGGAAAAATAGATGTTCGTTATGCAAACAACAAAGACATACAGGACCTAAGTGCCCGGAGAAGGATAGTATATTTTTCGGGCTAGATGACGCTACAAGCAGGTCATTGAAGAATAAAAGATGTTTCCCACACAATGAAGGGTTAAATCAAGTTTTTCACTTGAAGCATTAGAAGATTATTGTTTCGTTAGTGTCTCACAGTACTTTCATGTTTTCTTTAGGTATCTTCAAATTCAATAATTGTAACGAACAGTTGTTTGTCATGTTTCCCAAACTGTGTTCTACGCTTCTAATCTCTAGTTGGAATTTTAGTCTTGCATTTCATATTTTTGTATAAGACTTCATGTTCTTGTATAAGACTTCATGTTCTTGTATTTCTATGTCTTTAATTTTGCATGTGCATGTTTATGAGTTTAAAATTATTGAATGGATAACTTATTAGAAAAAAGTGGATTGACTTGAGGAAATAGTGTTGATCGTGGGTTTAGGACAAATTTGCTAGTTTTTTTTATATTTTCCAAGAGATAATGGTGGAGATTAGTTATTATCAAAAGCCCTGAGGGAATCCACAATGCCTCAAGTTGGCAATAATTTTTTGTGATTTTAAAAAGTCCTTTGGAGTGGTTTTTAGCATTGCATTAAGAGCTTTTCCTAAAGCTTTTTAGAAAAGCTTGGAAAACTTCAAGTCTTTAAAACAAGTCTTTAGCTCTTACATGAATATTCATTATATGTCATAAATGCTCCAAGTCATTAAAGACATGGAGCATTTTAGATGCTCTAAGGGCTGCTTTTAGAAAAACTCATTTAATTAAGTAGTTTTTTTAGTGGCTTTTTTTATTCCTTTTGAAATTCGGGAGGTCGTTTACAATGCGGGGAAAAGAAAACAAGAAGAAGGAAAAGGATTGCATAGAGGAACTGTGGAAACCTATGGATCGTTAGACTCAATGGTTTACACCATTTATCTAGGTTGACTAACATTCCTATGAATTAACATAGCGGAATAGAATGATAATCATGAACAAGATGTTTAACATAGATGAAAGATTCCCAAAGGGTTTGTATTATTTGATTAACACAAACCACTCTAGGTGTGTATACATTGAATCCCACACCTAGAGATCAAATTGTTTGTCGGTTACATTGTGAATAAAAAATATGAATAAAACCTACGTCTGGTGGTTCCTTTTATAACTTAAGGAAACCAGAAATACATGGAAACTAAATAAGATAATAATGACTAAATCAAAACATAAATATTAATTCTTATCACTACTTTGACCAAGCAGGGGAATCTTCAAGAAATGGAAAGTTTCACTAGCAGGGGGAACTTTCTTGTATTTTTTCCACAAGCTTGAAGTTCCTTCTAATGTCATATTTGGTCCTTCTTGTTTCCATGATGATTTGACTCATCAACTTTTGACCTAACAATCTTCCCCTAGATGATGATATCAAAACACTTCCCCTTAAGCATACAACACCAAGGATCAACAGGCTGAACATTCTCTGTAGACTCTTCCCCTTTTTGACATGATCAAATAGGGGTCTTGTATGTAAACAACCTTGACTTTCAACTACTACCAACCAATATCATACATCAAACCCAAGTATTCTACTTTTCAAAATACCCTCCATGAAGCTCATAGGTAGGGAGATCATAATAAAAAATGATTTTGAGCAGTAGATACTCACATTATTTATAGTAATATCAATGAGTAGTAGTAAAAATATTCACCTCAATGTCATATGTGAATGACTAGCACTTCAAAAATTTAGCTTCCCCTTAAATTGTGCTAATCATTTATGAATCTTCAATTCTATAGGCTTCCCCTTGACAAATACCTCATCTTCTAGGAGACACGACCACGGTGATAGCAAGATGAGCTTAAAGCACCATAAGAAAAATCTCATACACTTGCCAGTATTTATTGTCAATTCTTCGCCATATAATGAAGCACGAATAAAACATGTACTCGAACCATTCTACTTCATCTTCAAATAGCTAATAGTCAATTACCTTCATGATCATGTAAACAATCAATATGAAAACCTTTTATACTTTTACGACCAGTTGCTGTGAATAAACCATACTCCAAAACATTGATGTCCCAAAAATCATATCTGACAGCAGGGGGAACTTTCAAAAATAGCGGGAATCCTTTAATGAAAGCAGTGGGAATTAATGAAGGCAATGGGAACGTAGCAGGGGGAACATTTAATGCCACTGTTTATGTTACTAACTGTGATAAACCCAAACAGTGGGAATGAGTTTGTAACAGGGGGATAAATAACAAAAACAGAGGGAATTTAAAAATTACTCTACTGTTATAGCACTGACCTTGTTTCCCCTTTTTATTCTTTAACACGTCCCAGTCTGTCGTACTCGGCCAATAGTGTGTTTCAACCCTCATGAATCAAACCCAAAAGAATACAACCATACGTCACAATCACCAATCTTCAAAACTTTAGACCATTATGATAGCATTTATTTGTTGAGTAAACTTCTTCACGTGATCTATCCAATCCATGTATTTAAACATGAATGTGAACCTTTGACCGAGCATGACTTTTACTAGATCTTTATCCTTCATGTGAAAAGTATAACTGTCATGGACCCCAATGCTTTCTTATTGCTTTCGTGTTTCAACAATAAAGAAGTAGACCATACCTCACGTGTTGCTCCATATGTCCAAATAATCAAATTGCTTAGTAAAACATTGAATCACGTGATACTCCACATATTGGAGCAGCCCACCTTCTTTTCCATTCAACTGATATTGTGCATCATATATTCATATGTAGCATCATTAATAACAAAAGACAATTAATTGTTATTGTACACACATGAAGCATATAATAAACAAACATAATCCACCTGACTAGATAATGATCAATGATTTAACTGATGCACCATAATTAATTATTGTACCTTTATTAAACCACACGGCATATCACTTGTTGTTTTCTTGGAAGCCTCTTAACTGCTGGGATCAGACGCCATATTCTTTTCTTTGCTCTTTACACATTCTATTGGAAATAATTTACATTATTACTTGCCATATATTGTTTCTTTAATCTACTCTCCATCGAATATTGCATTTCCAATATTATAGTTCCATGATTGTAGTAACCCATATATAGGATATTTTCTTCCTATATATATGTTTTGACGAATAATGAAATGATCATCCTTTGATACCGATTTCTTCATTGTATCAGAGCGGTTTCAATCCTAAAACAAAAAAGAAAGACTGATCATTCTCCATGGCAGGAGACGATGGAAAGAAGACCCAGAATGAAGGAGAAGTTATCGATCACAACACTCATTTCTATTTACACGCTTCCGACTATCCAAAACAAATGCACGTAAATGACGCACTCACCGATAAGAATTATGGAGATTGGGAACAAGAAATGATGAACTTTATGTTTGCGAAAAACAAAACCGGTTTCATTGATGGATCGATCAAAAGGCCAGAGATGAAATCGGACAAGTACCTACCTTGGATGCGTTGTGACGCTATGATCAAGGGCTGGTTGACAACAGCTATGGAAAAGGAGATTCGAAATAGCGTTAAATACGCTAAAACATCGGCTGAAATCTGGACCGATTTGAAGGAAAGGTTTGGTAAAGGAAGCGCCTCTAAGGCGTATGAATTGAAGCAATCCTTGGCGGCCACTCGACAAGACGGTGTGAGTGTTTCTGCTTATTACACAAGACTACGTGTTTTGTGGGATGAGATGGAGTCCATACTCCTTATTCCACGATGCACATGTGATGGATGTGAATGTGGGCTCGGGAAGAAGCTGACAGAACTAAAAGGGAAAGAACGAACATTCGAGTTCCTGATGGGTCTCGATGACCAGTTTGGGGTTATTAAAACCCAAATTTTAGCCATGAAACCTACACCAGACCTAAGTGCAGCCTACCACCTAGTGGCCGAAGACGAGCAACAACGAACCATTGCCTCATCGAAGCGACCAACCCGTGAAGTTGTTGCGTTCCAAACCAGTTTTCAAGGGCGACGTGGACAAACCAGAAACCATCAAGGAAGGGAATGGACAAAGAATAAAAGGAATTCTCAAGCCAACGAAACCGAAAAATGTAGTGAGTGTGGAAGAGATGGGCACAACAAAAATGGATGTTTTAAAATAATTGGGTACCCGGACTGGTGGCCGGGAAAGGGAAAGGAAGACAAGCCGAGACCAAAGGCAGCAATGGTTGAGACCAAACCATGTCCTATACCGGGCATAACGGAGGATCAGTATGTGATGCTTCGAAATTTTTTCGAGAATCAAAAGGAACCCGTGATGGCGAACATGGCAGGTACTACTAGTGTTAATAACGATTGGGTTGTAGATTCGGGTGCCACCGAACATATAACCCATCAAGAACATGTCCTTGAAAACTTACATATGAACAACAATGAAAGGTCTGTGACCATCCCAAATGGGGAATCATATCACGTAAAAGGGAAAGGTGAAGTCGATTTTAAGGGAGGTTTGAAAATCAAGGGAGTTCTCCTTGTACCGAATTTTAAATGCAACCTTTTATCCGTTAGAAGGCTCAAAAAAGATCTCCATTGTACAGTAATGTTCTTTCCTGATTTCTTCATTTTACAGGATCTCAAAACGAGGAACTTGATTGGAGCGGGTGATTGTCGTGGTGGTCTTTATTGGATGGGAGGAATAAAAGAAGAAAGGAAAGCAATGGCGGTCACTATCGACGCATGGCACAAACGTCTTGGGCATGCATCGAACATGAAACTGTCTCATGTTAGTTTTCTCAAGAATATGTCTTCGAGTTTTAATGCAAAAGTTTGTGATTCTTGTAACAAAGCAAAACTTTCTCGATTGCCCTTTCAAAGTAGTAACACTAAAACTAGCAATTGTTTTGATTTAATTCATTGTGATGTTTGGGGGAAGTATAGAAAATCGTCATTCACAGGAGCGAATTATTTTCTTACGATAGTCGATGACTATAGTAGGATGGTTTGGGTATACTTACTCAAACATAAACATGAGGCGGGTTCTTGTTTAAGCGATTTTTACAACATGGTGAAAACGTAATTCGAAAAGGCAATCAAGAGAATCAGATGTGATAACGGTGGAGAGTTCATATCAAATGATATGAACAAATTCTATAAGGAACGAGGAATCGTCATAGAAACTACTTGCCCTCATACCTCGCAACAAAACAGGATAGTTGAGCGAAAGCATAGGCACATTTTAGAGATTGCTCGGGCCTTGCGGTTCGAAGCCAGTCTACCGGTCACTTTTTGGGGGGAGTGTATTCTTACCGCCACATACATTATCAATAGGATACCATCCAAGGTGATAAATAATAAAACGCCATATGAAGTTTTATTCGGACAACAACCGGAATACAATCATATGAGAGTTTTTGGATGCTTGGTCTACTAAAAAAACACAGAAACGAATGACGATAAGTTTGAACCAAGAGGAAAACCCGGGGTATTCTTGGGCTATCCACCGGGGAAAAAGGGGTACAAAATCTATGATTTAGAAGAAAGAAAAATGGTAACGACGAGAGACACGAGATTTGTCGAAGAAATCTTTCCTTTCTCTAAAGCCGAAAAGGAACCTGATGAACAAGAGATATTTGAATACTCAAGTCCTATCTCACAATATGATGAACCACATGAAAACATTCAAAGAGAAATGGAGACAGAAACACAAAATGATGAGGAAGAACAAGCACATGGTGAATTCTTGGAAAACCAACCAGAAGATTTAAATGAAGAAAATACACAAAATGACAACGTGCATGATGAACCTACTATCATGCATGAGATCGAAGGAAGGCCAAAAAGGCAAAGAACAATACCGAGACATTTAAACGAGTACCAAGTAAAGCTCCCACCATCCATTGATCACACGCAACCCGCTGCCAATCAAGAATCCTCTACGGTACACCCATTGTCTCATTACATTTCTTATAAGCATTTTTCTAACAATCACAAAGCTTTTCTATCGGCCATCAATAATCATGATGAGCCGAAATACTTTTATCAATCAGCAAAGAATGAAGATTGGAAGGAAGCCATGCGAAAAGAAATACATGCTCTCGAGCAAAATGGAACGTGGACTCTCGAACCATTGCCTAAGGGAAAGAAAGCAATCGATTCAAAATGGGTGTACAAAATAAAGTTCAAACTGGATGGTGAGGTAGAGAGATACAAGGCGAGACTCGTTGCTAAGGGCTGTACGCAACAAGAGGGGGTGGACTACCATGACACTTTTGCGCCTGTTGCAAAACTTGTAACATTAAGAACGCTATTAGCAATTGCGGTAAAACGAGGATGGGAGATTCAACAACTAGACGTTAACAACGCGTTCTTACATGGAGACCTAGAGGAAGAGGTTTACATGAAGATACCTCAAGATTTCTCGAGCAAAGATGAAACAAGAGTATGTAAACTGAAAAAGTCTATCTACGGCTTGAAACAAGCGTCGCGGAATTGGTACTACAAATTCACAAAGTTCCTTGTTGGTCTCGGTTACAAACAGTCTAAAGCGGACCACTCCTTGTTCATCTACAAAAATGGTGACACACATGTAGCGGCACTCATATATGTGGATGACGTGATACTTGTCGGGAACGACGGTAAATGGATTGAAAGAACAAAGTCTCAACTGAACGAAGAGTTTAGCATAAAAGACCTCGGAACTTTGAAATATTTCTTGGGTGTCGAGGTAGCGAAAACATCAGAAGGCCTAGTCCTTAGTCAATATAAATACACGATGGATATTCTTCAAGATAGTGGGTTACAAGGATGTCGCCCTAGTTCGTTTCCTATGGAACAAAATCTCAAACTTGACAACGGAGAAGACGAAGAAAAGGTTGACGCAAGTAGCTATCGAAGACTTGTGGGTCGCTTACTATACTTGCAAGTCACTCGCCCCGATATCGCCTACTCCGTAAGCATTCTCAGCCAATTCGTTGGGGACCCAAGACGTAATCATATGGAAGCTGCCAATAGAGTTCTACGGTACCTCAAGACTACTATCGGTCAAGGTATCCTCTTGCCTGTCACCAAAGAAACTGAACTTGTTGCCTATTGCGATGCCGATTGGCTAGGATGCCCAATCAGCAGACGATCGAGGTCGTGATATGTGCTCTTAGTAGGGGGAGCTCCAATATCTTGGAAGTCTAAGAAACAATCCGTTGTTTCGCGGTCTTCGGCAGAGGCAGAATACCGATCCATGGCTGCTGCAGTTAGTGAGATTACATGGCTTCGTTGGCTATTGAAGGAACTTGATGTCGAGATTGCTGGTCCTACACCATTATTCTGCGACAACCAAGCAGCAAAGCACATAGCAAACAACCTCGTCTTCCATGAAAGGACGAAACACGTCGAAATGGATTGTTATTTTGTACGAGAACGAGTTGAACGAAAAGAAATTGTGCCCGTTCACATCAACTCAAAACAGCAAGTTGCCGACTTATTTACCAAACCACTCGGTGCCCACGCATTACAATCATTGCTGGTCAAGTTGGGCATTCGCAACTTACATGCGCCAACTTGAGGGGGAGTATTGGAAATCATTTACATTATTACGTGCCATATATTATTTCCTTAATCTACTCTCCATCGGATATTGCATTTCCAATATTATAGTTCCATGATTGTAGTAATCCATATATAGGATATTTTCTTCCTATATATATGTTTTGACGAATAATGAAATGATCATCCTTTGATACCGATTTCTTCACATTCCTTAACGTGGGACCAGTAAACATATGTGCGAATACATAAACTCTTTTAAAACCCATCGGCAACAATATTATATCCCTAGAAACAAAAATTAATTTCCTAGGGTTTTAACATAAACCCTAGATCTTCCCAGCAATGAACTCGAACATGAAAAACATCTTGATTCACCTAGATATCGAGAGCCACCCGTTCTGATACCAATTGTGGAAACCTATGGATCGTTAGACTCAATGGTTTACACCATTTATCTAGGTTGACTAACATTCTTATGAATTAACATAGCGGATTAGAATGATAATCATGAACAAGATGTTTAACATAGATGAAAGATTCCCAAAGGGTTTGTATTATTTGATTAACACAAACCACACTCTAGGTGTGTATATATTGAATCCCGCACCTAGAGATCAAACTGTTTGTAGGTTACCTTGTGAATGGAAGATATGAAAAAAACCTACGTCTGGTGGTTCCTTTTATAACTTAAGGAAACCAAAAATATTCATTCTTATCACTACTTTGACCAAATCTCCATCTTTTAGTATATAGCAGGGGAATCTTAAAGCAATGGAAAGTTTCACTAGCAAGGGAAACTTTCTTGTGTTTTTTCCACTAGCTTGAAGTTCCTCCTAATGTCATATTTGGTCCTTCTTGTTTCCATGGTGATTTGATTCATCAACTTTTGACCAAACAATCTTCCCCTAGTTGATAATGTCAAAACACTTCCCCTTAAGCATACAACACCAAGGATCAATAGGCTGAACATTCTCTTTAGACTTCTTGTTAATCCCAAACTCAGATCTTAAACCTTAGCTTGTTTAAGGGTTATAGTAGAAAGAAAGAATTCAAACTACTACAAGAAAAACTTTGCAAAACACAAAGTTACTAAACAAGATGCGAAAAGTAATGTTTAGCACAAGAACAAGTAGTGAATCAAACGTTAAGCTTTAATATATTGATAATATACGAATACCCAAATATGGTATTAGGGTTTTACAACCATAAAGCATGAAATGAAATGATAGGAAAAGTATATAAACACAAAACCTAATGAGTCCTTTTATAGCACAAGGACCCATGTATAAGATAACTACTAACAAACTAGGAAGGTATTCTGGAGTAGTAACAGAAACGCGTCAATATCTCTTCAAAGTTTATCCATGCAGCAGGGTCTTTGACTTCTAGCAGTGGGAACTGATCCCACTGTCTTCATTAATTCAGCAGGGGAAACTTATACTAGCAGGGGGATCCCGACCAACCAGCAGGGGGAACTTTGACTCATGTATTTATTCCCAACAATCCTCCCCTAAACTTGTGCTTTCATCCAAAAAGACAAGTTTCTGAATAAATCCTGGTTGATGAGGATGCTTACAAATTCTCTGGCCAAAATTGACTATGGATAACCCTAACAAGATCACATGGAATATGATTCTTGCAATCCACTATCAAGTTAGTCTGCACCATCTTCTTCAAAGTCTCTTGTGAGAGAGGATAATAACGATTGTTGAAAAGATAGACACTCACTCCTTCTATATCCAACTCATAGACTCCTGAATTTATGAAAAACTTCTAATATAACATCTGGGCTCTATTATGTGCATCAAAAATAGGATCATTCAGATATGTCTCATACATCCTATGCATGCTATCCCAAATCAACCAATCCTTCTCAACACATTCTACAGTAGGAGGATTATTTGCAAACATTCCTTTTAGAATCCTCCACAGACCATCCAAGTCTTCTCTATCCAAAGTCTGAAACATAACACCCAGACTTTGGAAGGTCTGAGCTGTATCATCAGCCCTAGGAAGCTTATGTAAGTTTATGGACTTATATTTAATAGTCGTGTGACAGGATCGAACTCGAGATTACGGGATTGTACACAATACGTAAAGAGTTAATTTAATTAATAAATATATTTATTGTATTTATTAATTTATTTAATAAATATATATTTTTGTATTTATTAATTTAAACCGAACAAGTAACTATATAACTTTAACGATCGCTAATTAATTTACAGTTAATTAGTAACGAGGGTTATATAAATATATAGTAAGAGTAATATAAAGGAAGAAGGACGGAAGATTCCGGAACACCCCATAGGGGTGTTTCGACCGTCGGTTAGAGCCAAAGGGGGGGGGGGGGGGGGGGCAAAGGTTGTCTTTTATTTATTTGGGCTACAATGGGTTGGGGTCTATAAATACACCTCCTTATTCCTCATAATTTAGAACATAACTTGAATCTTCTCCATCCTCTTCTCTTTGTTCGATCGCAAGGGGTAAACCAACAAAGGGTTTCGGTTGGTTTTCTTGGTTGATCGATTTACTTACAATCTAGTACTAGCCCCTCTCTAGGGTTGTTGGGTAGATTAATTTCAAGCGTTGTAGCTCGGTTTTCACATGCTAGAATCACGATTAGCTCGTTGTATTACGTGTGTACAAGATCGTAGTATAGTCTTACTTTAGACTATATCTTGGTGTATAAGGTATAAACCCGAATTGGTGATTCGTTCTTTGTCTTGTGGATTTGCTTTAGCGTAAAGGTATGTAACCCTAATTCGATTAATTATAATTGCGTTATTATTATGATCTTGTTAAATCGCTTCCGCTATATGTGCTTTGATCTCATTTAGGGTTTTATATAATTGTTATGATGTTAATAAACCTTCAGTGGCATCCAGAGCCGTTTTAACATGTTATAATTATCAAAAATCTAAAGTTTTTTTAACTAATAATTGTTTTGAGTTAACACTACATGTTTTTTAGGTTTTCATAAAATTAGAGTTTTGTTTTTTAAAAATTAGGGTTTTTGCCGAATTTTTAAAAATAAAAAAAGAATTGTTTTGAAACCTAAATTACATGTGGGATAAGTTTAGATTGAATTGCATGATTAATTGTTAGGTCATGTATGGTTATGATCCGTAGAGATTTAATTGTTAAGATTTGTGGGGATTCCATGATAACGTGCATGTTTTCATGGATCGTAAAATTATATGTTTATATGATTTTATGTGCTACGTGATTATTTGATTCAATAAATCTTGAATTAGGAAAGACTTTTATATGAATGTAAAGACCTAGATTTGATGATTATTAAATAAATCATATGCATGTGGCTGTTTGGTTCATTAATTGCACATATAAATTGTTATTATGTGTTTATGATTTAGTTTTTTTACTTGTTTATATTAAAAGTTGGTGAATTGTTGTAAACAAGGATTTTTTTATGAAAAAAATAATATGGAATAAATCATATTAAAATAGTGATTTGTTAGAGATTTAAATTACATAAGATTACGTTGATTTGTGAATTGCAATAATAATCTAACGGTCTACTCCTTTTGACAAACTATAAAGTGGGTTTAACGCACTACTGGTCATGTACCTGGTTAAGGAAGGAGGTGTTATGCCATTAGTCGATGACCAAATTCCCGGCTCCCCCGTGCGTCAAATTGAAATTACCTACGATTATTAATTGAATTATACCTTAAGGGTGATTTACCAGAAGTTCACATCTGAAACACAATGAATAAGGGTATTTCTTTGTGCGTAGCCGAGTTCTAGCAAAAGTACGTTGTGAATAGTTGTGGATAAATTCGTTAATTGGTTTAACCAATACCGCAACATAATTTATGAAGAAATTTAATCTTGTGAAAGAGTTTACTAAATGTTTTATTAAAATTATGTTATGGATATTGTATGCATGCTTCTACATACGTTGATTTTGACATCAAAATTTATACCCTTAAAATTTAAGTCGAATGCTCCTAATTGACGAACACTTGAAATTACTTCATCATCAAATGAGATTTTTGGGTGATGTTGTGATGGAGAGGAAACCGTTTGTAGAATGAGAATTCGTATGATGGTTTTACCTTACTCAGATTAGAAGACTTAATTAAGTTACTCAGTGAGATCTGGAAACTTAATGCATTCAAAAAGGGATGAAACCTGTTTACAATGCAAAACGTTTTTTGTCAATGTAAATCCCTTAAAAATATAGAAATTGAAAATTGTTTGTCAATTGAATTTTTTGACAAGTTGCTATGTTGAGTACATTCATTACTAGTAGATCAACTGATGTAATGGATCTATGTCAATATAGTTATAGAATTCAAGGGAAATAATATTGTTTTTATACCGGGGTAGTTTTATTTTCTTGAAAGTATTTTGTTATCGAAAATACTAATATTTGAACTTATTTATGTAGAAATGGCTCAACCCACCAATAACACGATAAGTTCCACGTTTAAAGATTTCTTTGAACGTCCTGAATTTACTGGCCCAAACTTCAATGATTGGTACCGCTCGCTAAGAATTGTCTTGATAGCAGCGGGTACTATCGATATCTTGAATACTCCCTATCTGGAAGATCTTGCTGAAGGAGCATCTGATGCGCAAAGGCTTGAACACGCTGCTAATGTTAAGAAGCACTCGGAGGTGGCTTGCTTAATGCTAGGTGATAGGTGTGAAAACACCCATCCTTTTACCACTTATTTCTTACTAAAACAAGACCAAAACGCGTGTTTAATATCATTTGTTTGGAATTAAGCGTGGTTTTTGTGTTTATTGTGTTTTCAGAGTCAACCGGATGAATATTGAAGAAAACATGGGATTGCACGGGTTTTATCGAAGAAAAAGACTCAAGACGAAGTTATTGTCCAAGAGATGCAAAAGATTTGAAGTCAATGGGCCTATTTGAAGATTTATCGAAGAAAAGGACCAAAGATGGAAGATTTACATATGTCGAAGAAACTCAAGTCTATTAAACGAAGAAATTAAAAGACGAGTTGAATTTAATCGTCGACAAATCCCGAATCAGAATCGAAAACGTCAGCTTTTCTGAAAAGACAAGAAGTCAAGAAGAAAGGGAGAAAGCCCACTCACCAACCAAATGGAAGACCTATATAAATATTTCCCCTTCACACTTTTCAGACAGTTTTTCTTAGTTTTTAGTTTTTTTCTTCTCCTTCCTTTCTGTTCTTAGGCTTCACCAACACCATTAGGGTGTTTGGTGATTTGATTTTTGTTTGTTCACAAATCTTGTAGTTTTAATCCTTTCTTTTATTGTTTAAAACCTTAATCATCAATATAATCTTTTCATTCATCTTGTTCATTTTCATCTTTTTAGTCGAAGTTTTAAAGTTCTTGTTTGGTTGATTTTGATCTTTAAAAGTTAATGGTTTTGTGTTTTTATGATTGGGATTTGATGTTTAGGGTTAGTAGATGATTAGTTATTAGTTTTGTTTAAGATTTAGTTAAAAACTTGGTTGATTTTTGGATTAAAATCGTTCCCCGGTTTTCTCGTTTCTGTTTACTGTTCTTCAACAATATTCCGAATAGCTGTTTATTTTGTCCCTTATTCGGAATGTCTAAATATTCCGGATAGTCCATTTTCCTTTTTCCTTATTCGGAATATTATATATATTCCGGATAGCCATTTTGTTTTGCCTCTATTCGGAATATATCAAGATATTCCGCATAATCATCTTTTTCCGCATAACCATTTTTTTCCGCATAACCATCTTATTCCGCATAATCATCTTTTTTCCGCATAACCATCTTTTTCCGCATAACCATCTTTATTCCGCATAACCATCTTTTTTCCGCATAACCATCTTTTTCCGCATAACCATCTTTATTCCGCATAACCATCTTTTTCCGCATAATCATCTTTTTTCCGCATAACCATCTTTTTTCCGAATAACCATCTTTTTCCGCATAACCATCTTTTTCCGCATAACCATTTTTTTTCCGCATAACCATCTTTTTCCGCATAACCATCTTTTTCCGCATAACCATCTTTTTTCCGCATAATCATCTTTTTCCGCATAACCATCTTTTTCCGCATAACCATCTTTTTCCGCATAACATCAACATTCCGAATAACATCTTTTATTCCGTATGGTCCATTATTCCGTGTAGCATTTATTCCGGGTAGACTTATATTCCGGGTAGTCCATTATTCCGAATAGGGCAAGTTTTCAGTAAGGGTAGTTTTCAGTTACTGTTTTATTTACATTTTAATTCAAGTTTTATTTTTGTTAATTAATTCTTTCTAGCTTACCTTTTAGTTACTTCACTCATTTATCTTTTTAATAGAATAGAAAACCAAACCCCTTATTTGTCACCAAGAACAATCATTCCACTTTTAGCTGTAATCAATTCGAGAGGAGATACCGAGAATATAATCCGAACCATAGTAAATCTCTTGTATCAAATGGCGCCGCTGCCGGCTCATCTCGTTAAGATCAACAGTTTTTTGTGAGAACTTGGATTTTGGGATCCGTTCACCGTGAACGTTAATTTTTCATAAAAAATTTCAAAAACCCTAAAAAATATAAAATTTTCAAAAAAATCCTAAAAATTAAAAAAACCATAAAAAACAAAAATATTTCTGCTTTGTTAGTTCTTTTGCAGGTGCATGCGTACACGATCAACGTCTTATCAAGAGCCCGAGCCTCTCGAAGACTTAGACATGGCCGGTGTACAAAACAACAACAATAACCCACCTCAAAACAATAACAATCCACCCTCAACAACAATAATAACAACAACAATGAGCCTCTACCAGACAATCGCCCGATGATTGAACTTCTTCTAGCACATGTGGAGGGCAACAATGATCCAATTGTCATACCCGCGATTGCAGCCAACAATTTTGAGCTCAAATCCGGCTTTATCCAGATGGTCTCTGCTCATTCATTCTTGGGGCGTACCATTGATGATCCACATGACCACATCAAGAGATTCTTGCAAGTCACGAATACGGTCAAATTCAATGGTGTTCCACAAGAGGTAATCCGATTACAACTTTTTCCTTTCTCCCTAGAGGGACAAGCCCGACATTGGCTTGTAAAGGAACCGCCACAAAGTATTCTTACGTGGACGGATTTGCAGACCAAGTTTATCAACTACTTTTTCCCACCCTCTCGTACTACCGCTTTGCGGAATGAAATCATTAATTTTGAACAAAAGTACGATGAATCTTTTAGTGAATCTTGGGACCGTTTTAAAGATCTTTTAAGAAAATGCCCACAACATGGTTTTACCAAGGTGCACCAAATTAACACTTTTTATAATGGTTTAAGCATGAATGACCAAGATTCACTAAATAGTGCCTCGGGGGGGGGGGGGGGGGGGTAATATTTTGGTTAAGACTTCCAATGCTGCTTGGGATATCATTGAGAATAAGTCTCGTGTGCAAACCAAGAGTGTGCGGAACAATGCCGCTAGTGCTAGTACTAGTGACAACGACAAGCGACTTGACAAAAACACTGCACTTCTTGAATCGCTTGCTACCCAAACCGCCAGCAACACCAACAGCATCAACGCTAAAAACGCTCAAGTCAATGCTGTAAGCCAACCATGTGAAATATACGGGGGTCCTCACTCTTACACCACCTGTACCGCCACCCAAGACTACCCTTCTGAGAATGTGAATGCAGCATATGGTACCTATCCTCCGGCCGCTTATCAAGCTCGTCCTCAAGGTGACCGCAACTTGCTTAGCTACCGCTCTAACAACTATCTCTCACCACCCGGTTTTCCTCCTAACAACCCAAACCAACAACAAAACCTCAATCGCCCTCCTCAACAACAACAACAACCTCGTGCACCATACATACCACCTCACAAACAACCATATCCACCTCAAAGAAACAACCAAGTTTACCAACAACCTGCCTATCAACCACCCGCATACCATGCTCCCCCTCCCAACCAACCCACCACATTACACCAAGATGTTGAAACCTAAATGAGGACCAATGATGTGATTGTGGAAAATCTTCACCGGGAAGTGCTCAACTTGAAAGCAGACATGGTGAAACAAGGAAACGATCTGAGAGCTCATATGAGAAACACTTTGGCAAGTCAAACGAATGACTTAAGGAACATGATGGCTAGTTTCTTCCAAGGTAATCAACCCTCTTCTTCGGGTACTCTTCCGAGTAACACCGTTGCGAATCCAAGAGGGGAGATGAAAGCAATCACCACTCGCAGTGGCAAATGTACCAAGGAACCCGAGCTTCCTATACCTCCACCGGTGATTGTGACTAAGGAAAACGAATCACCTGCTCCTATTCCTCATCCTTCTACTTCCCCAATTTCTCCACCTCTTACTTCTACCCCTCCTCCACCCAAGGATGTGAGTGATCCTTCGATCCCAAAGACTTCCTCTTCTTCCGATATACCTTATCCCTCAAGGTTGAGGAAAGAGAAGCTCAAAAGCAAGGACGATATTCAAGTTTCGAACTTTCTCAAAATGTTTAAACAATTGAATTTCAACATCTCCTTCGCTGAGGATCTCGCTCACATGCCTAAGTACGCGAAAATGTTCAAATATCTTCTTAGCGACAAGGAGAAGCTTCTTGATATTGCTAACACCCAACTTAATGAGAATTGCTCTGCAGTGCTCTTAAGGAAATTGCCAACCAAGCTTGGTGATCCGGGTCGTTTCTTAATCCCTTGCAACTTCCCGGGAGTAGAGAATTGCATGGCCCTAGCCGATCTAGGTGCCAGTATTAACTTAATGCCCTTAAGCGTTTGGAAGCAATTATCTCTCCCTGAGCTAGTCCCCACCAAAATGACATTGGAATTAGCTAACCGTACGGTTGCTTATCCAGTGGGGATAGCCGAAGACGTCTTTGTAGGAGTCGACAAATTCACTTTTCCTGCCGATTTCGTCGTTGTTGACTACGATATGGACCCTCGTGTGCCATTAATTGTTGGTCGTCCATTCTTGAGGACCGGTCGCACTCTCATCGATGTTGAAGCCGGTGAGCTTATCATGAGAGTGGGTGACGATAAAATCGTCTTCAACATGGGAAAGTTGTCTAAACAGCCTTATTCATACGAGTGTTAATTGTATTGACGTTCTTGATGAGGCTTGTGAAGAACACGTCAAAGATGCTTGTAAAAGTATTCCTACCTCTCATCCCAATGTTGAGACCGTTTCCTCTATTGATTCATCACTATCTCTATTTGGAGAAAGTGATTTCCTTTGGAAAGATTTGGAAGCCACCATGGGAGATGTGAACTTAGAACATGACGATTCTCCCACCAATTGGGATGAAGATCTTCGCCTCATTGAGAACCTTCTTAAAGAAGACAATCTTTCTCCACCATCTCCCACGGTTATTGCTATCGATGCTCCGACTTTGAATACGCCTCCCATCGAAAATCCTCCGGATTTAGAACTTAAGGAGTTGCCGCTCCATCTCGAGTACGTGTTCCTTGAAGAAAAGAAGAAGTCGCCCGTCATCATTGCTAAGGACTTGAAAGAAGAAGAGAAATCTCGCCTCATCGCCGTGCTTAAAGATCATAAGAAGGCAATTGCTTGGAAAATTTCCGATATCCGCGGAATTGATCCGAACTTTTGTACTCACAAGATTCTCATGGAAGATGACTTTAAACCCGCAATCCAGAGCCAAAGAAGGGTTAAAACTTCTTGATGCCGGCTTAATTTACCCTATTTTGGATTCGCCATGGGTAAGTCCCGTCCATTGTGTGCCCAAGAAGGGCGGAATAAACGTTGTTCCCAATGAACACAACGAGTTGATTTCCACTCGTCTCGTTACTGGATGGAGAGTTTGCATCGATTATCGCAAGCTCAATGATGCCACGAGAAAAGACCACTTTCCTCTTCCTTTCATGGATCAAATGCTCGAGCGTCTTGCGGGTAATGACTATTACTGCTTTTTAGACGGTTTCTCCGGTTATTTTCAAATTCCCATCGATCCCAAGGACCAAGAAAAGACCACATTCACTTGTCCCTACGGAACATTTGCTTACAAACGCATGCCTTTTAGTTTATGCAATGCTCCTGGGACGTTCCAAAGGTGCATGATGGCTATCTTCCATGACATGGTGGAAGACACTATGGAAGTATTCATGGATGATTTCTCGGTTTATGGCGATTCTTTCTCTGCTTGCCTTGCCAATTTAGAACGTATGCTGAAGCGGTGTGAAGACACTCGCCTTGTTCTTAATTGGGAAAAATGCCATTTCATGGTAAAAGAGGGCATCGTGCTAGGACACAAGATCTCCAAATCCGGTCTTGAAGTAGACCGTGCTAAAGTCGATGTTATCGCTAAGTTGCCTCCACCTTCAACCGTGAAGGGTGTGAGAAGTTTCCTTGGTCATGCGGGCTTCTACCGACGTTTCATCAAAGATTTTTCTAAAATCGCTCACCCGATGACCCACCTCTTGGAAAAAGATACTCCTTTTATATTTTCCAACGAGTGTATTGAAGCCTTCAACTTGCTTAAGGATAAGCTAACTAAGGCACTCGTCTTGGTTACCCCAAATTGGGAGCTTCCCTTTGAGTCGATGTGCGATGCTAGTGATTTTGCTATTGGAGCGGTTTTGGGCCAAAGAGTGAACAAACACTTCCAACCGATCCATTACGCTAGCAAGACAATGACGGGGGCTCAATTGCATTATACGACAACCGAAAAAGAGCTTTTAGCTGTTGTCTATGCCTTTGAAAAGTTCCGCCCCTATCTTGTCCTTTCCACCACAATCGTTTATACCGATCATTCCGCGTTGAAGTACTTTTTGACCAAGCAAGATTCCAAACCAAGACTTCTTCGCTGGGTTTTGCTACTTCAAGAATTTAAAATCGAAATTCGCGATAAAAAAGGAGCTGAAAACCTAGCCGCGGATCATCTCAGTAGACGTGAGGATCCTTACCCAGGGGATCATCCGACCAAAGAGATCAATGACTCTTTTCCCCTGGAGACCTTAATGTCTATCAACTCGACTTTTGATGAAACCCCGTGGTTTGCAGACATTGCAAACTACTTGGCGGGTGGAATTCTCGTTGACGGGCCAACATCCCAACAAAAGAAGAAGTTCTTCAAAGACATTAAGACTTACTTTTGGGATGACCCGTATCTATTCAAACAATGTGCTGATTTGATTATTCACCGATGTGTTGGTGGACCGGCAGCTTTAGAAATCCTTGACGCTTGCCACAAAGGACCCACCGGTGGTCACTTTGGTCCCAACTACACCGCCAAAAAAGTGTTTGACTCGGGATTTTATTGGCCCACCATTTACCGTGATGCTCACGAGATGGTTAAACGTTGTGATGCTTGCCAAAAACAAGGCACGATCACACATAAAGATGAGATGTCTCAAAATTTCATTCAAGAATGTGAAATCTTTCATGTTTGGGGTATCGACTTTATGGGGCCATTCCCTTCCTCTAAAGGAAACAAATACATCCTTGTAGCCGTTGACTACATTTCAAAGTGGGTTGAAGCCAAAGCTTTACCCACTAATGACGTAAGGGTGGTTTGTAACTTTTTGAAATCGCTATTCGCTAGATTCGGTGTGCCTCGTGCCATTATTAGTGATCGCGTGACTCATTTTTGCAATGACCAATTTGCAAGAGTCATGGCTAAGTATGGTATAAATCATCGTGTTTCCACCGCATACCACCCACAAACTAATGGCCAGGCTGAAATCTCTAACCGAGGATTAAAGCGAATTCTTGAAAGAACCGTGGGAGAGCATCGTGCCTCATGGGCCGATAAACTTGATGATGCTTTGTGGGCTTTCCGTACCGCATACAACACTCCAATTGGTTGTACACCATATCATCTCGTGTACGGGAAAGCATGCCACCTCCCCATTGAGTTGGAGCACAAGGCTTACTGGGCCTTGAAGTGGACTAATTTTGATATCAGCAAAGCCGGTGACCTACGCAAGATCCAACTCAATGAGCTGAATGAACTCCGTAATGAGGCTTATGAAAACTCTTTGATCTATAAGGAGAAGACTAAGCTCATTCACGACTCTAAGATTAAGAACCGAGAGTTCCAAGTTGGAGACAAAGTTTTACTCTTTAACTCTCGGTTGAAAATCTTCTCGGGCAAGCTAAAATCTCGTTGGTCCGGCCCATTCACCATTGCCCAAATTTTTCCATATGGTACTCTCGAGCTCGCTCAACCTAATGGACCTAATTTTAAGGTGAATGGCCAACGAGTGAAGTTGTACTTTGGTGAGGACATCTCATAGGAGATAATTCCATCCCTCCCCACGTTCCCCATGAACTAATTTTGGGTCGAGTCAGGCTCGTGACTCGGTTATAAAAAACAAGCGCTCCTCGGGAGGCAGCCCGAGTATCTATCCTTTTCTGTTTTAACCTCCTAAGTGTAGGGGGCCTCTATAGGTTCTTTGTGTTTGTATGGTGATGTGATTACAGGGAAGAATACACTTTTGGAACCTTTGAAGAACCGTGCTCCCGTGTTATCCGAAATCTGGTTCTATCTCTCAACTATCGTGATTCAATTTTCTTCATACTCACATTTGAAATTAATCACTTTAGTCGTCTCTCCCTTAGCTTGATTTAACCAACGTGCACAATGTCATAAGTGTAGGGGGACTTTTCCCACATGCTTAAACATTGAGGACAATGTTTATCTTAAGTGTAGGGGGGACTTCTATCGAAGTTTTAAGTGGACTTTTCCATGAAAATGCCTTCATTTAACCGGAAAATCATCTTTTTCAACATTTTTCAAATTTTTTGTTAACTTTGGCCATGTAGTCGTAATTTTTAAATTTATATCGTTGCTTTCATATGTATATATCCCGCAAATAAGTCAAAAATTTTAATAAAGTGGTGTAGCTAGTTTTGAAATCTTTGACATATTAGGCCCGTTGCGTTTATTTTGACTCAACCCGAATAGACTTGTCCAAGTTTATTCTAGCTAGTATCCTTAACCATATAGACCTTAATTGGTTTATTAGGCTAAGCATCCACGAGTCTCATTACTTGAGATTTTAAATTGTGGAGAACGAGAAATGATAGAGTCAATTATAAGTCGGTATTCTTGCACAAGCTCACTTGGTGTAATTATTTGCCTATTCCCCATCACTTGCTAATAATTTATCTGCAATAAGTAAGGTCGTACGATTTGAAAGGTTACTTAGCTTCTAGCCCAAGATCGTTTAAAAGTTGCTCGGTAGTGATAAGAGTTCATAGCCAAGGCATAACTTATGAAGCGGGGCGCGAAGATTGGCGAGTCCGAAAAGGCCCTAACAAGGCATGAGGATTCAATCTTATTGCTAAAGATCCAAGGTGATGTGAAAAGCATTATTCCCAAAATCAATATGAAGGATCAAGACTCACGACGATAAGCAATCAACTCCCATAAAGATCATGGAGAAGTCTATCCGAAAAGACCCTAACAAGGTATGAGGATAAATAGATCCAAGTTCGAAAAGGAGGCGGATCGTTGTATCTCAAAATCCCAATTAGAGATTGAAGAAATAATTATGAAGTCGTGGTCAAAAAAGTTGGAGTACCCCTCAAAAGTCTCCAAGTGAAGAAACTCTATTACGAAGAGAAGACCATTATCTCAAGAACGTCTCTCAAGATATGAAGTATGAAGTACATGCCAAATATCGACCTGAGAAAGGTCTCAAATCGTGAACCGAGTTATGCCAAGATATGAACTTTTTGATATCCCGAGAAGCAGTTTTAAGAGATTTTGTCCTTTAGCTAACTATTGATCAAATCGTCCTACTTTGCTTTCAGCCTAAATAAACTATCGAAATAAGTCCAAAAATGCATCTTCATGATCATTCTAAGACAAAAATAAAATATAAGAGATACCTCTAGGAATAAGGGAGTTTAAGCATTTAATTAAGCCATGTGTGTAAGTGTTTGATTTGCTAACTTATAATAACAATGATCTCGTTTTTAAGCTTAGTTTGGGGAACGTGAAACTTGAGGGTGATAAATCTTCGCAACACCAAAGCCCTAATGTAAGTCTTTGATCTCTTTGCAAGTTATTTCCATATAGCTATTTTCAAGTGAAAATGGTTTTCTATCTTTTTGTTTCCTTTAAAGTTTTAATTTCTCTTAGTACTTTAATTTTTGTTTAGTAGTATTTTAATAAGGCCAAGGTTGATTGATTATGTGAAAAGTGTAAAATTTGCTTTATCACTAAGCATTGCATGAGGGCATGGCAATGGATAAGTGTAGGGGATTTGATAGGTGTGAAAACACCCATCCTTTTACCACTTATTTCTTACTAAACCAAGACCAAAACGCGTGTTTAATATCATTTGTTTGGAATTATGCGTGGTTTTTGTGTTTATTGTGTTTTCAGAGTCAACCGGATGAATATTGAAGAAAACATGGGATTGCACGGGTTTTATCGAAGAAAAAGACTCAAGACGAAGTCTATTGTACAAGAGATGCAAAAGATTTGAAGTCAATGGGCCTATTTGAAGATTTATCGAATAAAAGGACCAAAGATGGAAGATTTACATATGTCGAAGAAACTCAAGTCTATTAAACGAAGAAATTAAAAGACGAGTTGAATTTAATCGTCGACAAATCCCGAATCAGAATCGAAAACGTCAACTTTTCTGAAAAGACGAGAAGACAAGAAGAAAGGGAGAAAGCCCACTCACCAACCAAATGGAAGACCTATATAAAGATTTCCCCTTCACACTTTTCAGACAGTTTTTCTTAGTTTTTACCTTTTTTCTTCTCCTTCCTTTCTGTTCGTAGGCTTCACCAACACCATTAGGGTTTTTGGTGATTTGATTTTTGTTTGTTCACAAATCTTGTAGTTTTAATCCTTTCTTTTATTGTTTAAAACCTTAATCATCGATATAATCTTTTCATTCATCTTGTTCATTTTCATCTTTTTATTCGAAGTTTTAAAGTTCTTGTTTTGTTGATTTTGATCTTTAAAAGTTAATGGTTTTGTGTTTTTATGATTGGGATTTGATGTTTAGGGTTAGTAGATGATTAGTTATTAGTTTTGTTTAAGATTTGGTTAAAAACTTGGTTGATTTTTGGATTAAAATCGTTCCCCTGTTTTCTCGTTTCTGTTTACTGTTCTTCAGCAATATTCCGAATAGCTGTTTATTTTGTCCCTTATTCGGAATGTCTAAATATTCCGGATAGTCCATTTTCCTTTTTCCTTATTCGGAATATTATATATATTCCGGATAGCCATTTTGTTTTGCCTCTATTCGGAATATATCAAGATATTCCGCATAATCATCTTTTTCCGCATAACCATTTTTTTCCGCATAACCATCTTATTCCGCATAATCATCTTTTTTCCGCATAACCATCTTTTTCCGCATAACCATCTTTATTCCGCATAACCATCTTTTTTCCGCATAACCATCTTTTTCCGCATAACAATCTTTATTCCGCACAACCATCTTTTTTCCGCATAATCATCTTTTTTCCGCATAACCATCTTATTCAGCGTAACCATCTTTTTTCCGCATAACCATCTTTTTCCGCATAACCATCTTTTTCCGCATAACCATTTTTTTTCCGCATAACCATCTTTTTCCGCATAACCATCTTTTTCCGCATAACCATCTTTTTTCCGCATAATCATCTTTTTCCGCATAACCATCTTTTTCCGCATAACCATCTTTTTCCGCATAACATCAACATTCCGAATAACATCTTTTATTCCGTATGGTCCATTATTCCGTGTAGAATTTATTCCGGGTAGACTTATATTCCGGGTAGTCCATTATTCCGAATAGGGCAAGTTTTCAGTAAGGGTAGTTTTCAGTTACTGTTTTATTTACATTTTAATTCAAGTTTTATTTTTGTTAATTAATTCTTTCTAGCTTACCTTTTAGTTACTTCACTCATTTATCTTTTTAATAGAATAGAAAACCAAACCCCTTATTTGTCACCAAGAACAATCATTCCACTTTTAGCTGTAATCAATTCGAGAGGAGATACCGAGAATATAATCCTAACCATAGTAAATCTCTTGTATCACTAGGAAAAATGGCTCCTACACTTCAACAGAAGTATGAGCTATTTTCACCTAAGCGAATGCTTGATGAGCTCAAGGATATGTTCGAGAAGCCGCAAGCTGTGGAGATCTACGACTTGGTAGATGATTTGCATAGCTGCAAGCAAGCTCCAGGAAAGTCTATAAAGGCCCACTATTTGGAGATGAGGGGTTATATGGAACAACTCATTGCACTAGGATAACCCTATGATCATAATATGGCTATTAACTTGACCAATAGGTCCCTTAACAAGGACTTCAATGATTTCGTTAGAAACTATAATATGCATTGCACGAGGAAGACAATTAATGATTTGCATTCAATGCTCATTGACTAAGAAAAGGGGTTGAAATACAAGGCATCTGCCGATACGCCTTCTGTACTAACCATACAAAAGGGTAGAGTGAGTAAGCCGAAACCACAAGCGAATAATAAGAAAGGCAAAGGCAAGGGTAATAAGGGCAAACAAGTTGCGACTTATTCAAAACCTAAGCAAAATTTGTCAAGAAGAGTCAATCTCAAAAGGATGAGACTTGTCACCATTGCAAGGAAAGTGGTCACTGGAAGAGGAATTGCCCTCTTTACCTCGAAGAATTGCGAGAAATAAAGAAGAAGTCTGAGCAGAGCGCTGCAGCTTCAGGTACTTTATTTATGATTGAATTGTTCAGTTTAACATACAAATTAAATTCCTGGGTATATGATACCGGATGCGGGATTAACATTTGTAATACGCTGCAGGGATTTAATCTAGAAAGGAAGCTTTCCTATTGGGAACAAATTTCTGCAAGTAGGTAATGGCGCACAAGAAGCGGTTGAAGCTATAGGAACTTTTAATATAGTTTTACCTTCGGGTTTAGTACTAAGATTAAATGTTTTTCATTATGCACATACAATTGTTAGGGGTGTTATTTCCTTTTCTTGTTTGTTAAATAATGGATTCGTTCACACGATTGATAATAATGGATTTTTTGTTTGGAAAAATGGTATTTTCTATTTTAATGCAATTTTTGTGAATGGTGTGTTTGAAATAGACATGCATGATAATGAATCCAAGAACAATAAATCTGTAATTAGCATGAGTAAGAAGAGAAAGTTTGACAAGAACTCTTCTTATCTTTGGCATTGTAGACTTACCCATATTGGGAAGACTCGTATACAAAAATTTCAACGTGAAAGTCTTTTGGAAAGTATCAATGATGAATCATTTGATAAGTGTGAGTCTTGTATCTCTGGGAAGATGACCAAGAAACCTTTTAATAGCAATATTGAAAGAGCTACTGATCTACTTGGACTTATACATACTGATGTGTGTGGACCACTTAGACATACGTCAAGGAAAGGTGCTAGCTACTTCTTAACATTTACGAATGATTATATCCGTTATGGTTATGTTTATTTACTTAAGCATAAACATGAGGTATTTGAAACATTCAAAGTGTTTAAAGCAGAAGTAGAACTGCAATTAGGGAAGAAGATTAAAGCTCTTCGTTCTGATATACGTGGTGAATATTTAAGTCAAGAGTTTATAGATTATCTAAGTGATAATGGAATTGTTCAGCATCTTACTTCTCCCTATAATCCACAACAAAATGGTGAATCTGAAAGGAGAAATCGTACATTATTGGATATGGTGCGATTTATGTTTAATATTACAACTTTACCTTTATCCTTTTGGGATTATGCTTTAGAATCGGCTGTTCGCATTTTAAATATGGTTCCCGCAAAGAAGGTCGATAAGACACCATATGAACTATGCATGGCAAGAAGCCATATTTGTCATATTTAAAGGTCTAGGGTTGCGAGGCGTATGTGAAACGTGACTCGGGAGACAAACTCCAACAACGATTTGTAAAATGTATCTTTGTAGGATACCCTAAGGAAACTATAGGTTACTACTTTTATTATCTACCTGAGAACAAAGTGATTGTTGCTTGGTATGGAGACTTCCTTGAATCTGATCTTATTTATCAAGAATTCAGTGGGACAAATTATGATCTTGAAGAGAGTCATATAGATACATTACCTTCTGAAAACACTAGCGATGTAATTCTTGTAGAACCAGAAAGTCTGGCAGTTCCATCGGAATTAGTTCCTCTACGTAGATCCGCAAGGATTAAAACCACAAATAGCAATATATGTATTAACATAGAGGATGATGATGAGTTAGGGGATCTTGGTGAACCTGCTAATTATAAATCCGCCATACTTGATCCTGAGAAGGATAAGTGGATGGTTTCTATGGATAAGGAAATGAAATCCATGAAAGTTAATGATGTTTGGATTCTTGTAGAACCACCACCGAATGCTAAAGTAGTGAGACATAAGTGGATATACAAGAAGAAAACCGACATGGACGCAAAAGTACAAACCTATAAAGCTCGTTTAGTAGTTAAAGGTTTTACTCAAACTTTTAGCATAGACTACGAGGAGACATTTTCTAATGTAGCAGACTTAAGAGCTATTAGGATTCTCATAGCTATAGCAGCATACTATGACTATGAGATATGACAAATGGATGTTAAACCTGACTTCTTGAATGGCCGCCTAGATGAAGACATCTATATGCAACAACCATAAGGGTATGTTGATCCTGAGAATCCAAGACATGTGTGCAAACTTCGAAGGTCCATTTATGGTTTGAAGCAAGCATCACGTCAATGGAATAAAAGATTTGACGAAGAAATCAAAAAGTTTAGATTTTTTCATGTGTATATCGTAAAGCTAGTGGGAGTGATGTAGTATTCCTAGTCTTATATGTTGATGACATATTAATCATGGGAAGTAACATTCCAAGACTTAAAGCTGTTAAGGATTATCTTGGTAATTATTTTTCTATGAAGGATTTAGGAGAAGTTGTATACATTCTGGTAATTAAGATCTATCGGGATAGGAAACGACGGTTAATTGGTCTATGTCAAGATGCTTATATAGATAAGATTAAAAAGAAGTATAATATGCATAATTCCAAGAAAGGTTTTCAACCTATGGAAGTTAAGCATAATCTGAGTCATGCGATGGATGCATCAACTCCTGAAGAAGAGGCATACATGCAGAAGGTGCCTTATGCTTCGGTTGTAGGATATATAATGTATGTTGTTAGATACACTAGGCCTGATGTGGCGTTTGCTCAGAACTTGGTCAGTAGATGCCAACAGAATCCAGGGAAGCTCCATTGGGTTGTTGATAAACATTTTTTTGTAGTATTTGAAGAATACAAAAAGAAATGTTTTGGTATTCAAAGGGTAGCCATACAGATAACTAAATGGAAGCTGTTTGGATTAGGAAGTTTTATTGGAGATCTTGGGATGATGCTTGCAATAAAAACCTAATAGATATGTATTGGGATAATTTTGCCGCAATAATAATGCCAACGACCCTGAAGTCATGAAAGGCGCCAAACATTTCAAGCGTAGACATCACTACGTCCGAGAACAAATTGAAGCTCGTGAAATCAAATTGGTAAAAGTTCACAAAGATGATAGCGTAGCCGATATTTTAACTAAGGGTTTGCCTAGACCAAAGGTAGTTAAGCATGCCAAGGCGATTGGGCTACAACTAGCTTGCGAACTCATGCAATAAATTTATGATTAGTATTTGGATGAAGGATGTTATGACATTATTATATAATGAAATAAAAATTAGGTTTCGTTTATTTCTATTACTTAATAAGTGTATCCTATTTTACATGTTTTAATCCATGAATAAAAGTTATGCTAAATATTCGTTGTCGATTCATAATATGGGAATATTATTAAATTAAGACAAATCAAAATAGCGATAGAGTATACTTTAAAGTATATTGATCGATTTTGGATGATAATCGATGAATCGAATATTGGACTTATCCCAACTGTATGTTTTACTTTATGGATCTTTGTCACCAAGTAAAATATAAATAGTTATCCTTAGACATGAGATACCAGAAAACTGTTATGAATCTAGTGCATTTATGTGGAATAATCTAACGCTAAACGTAACTGGTAGCTATAAGGATTATTTTCGGAAGTGTTGCAAAATTCATAAGTTTTGCTCGTAGTCAATATGAAATTTAATTCCTCCAATTTTGTTTTGGAGTTTAATAAAGTTGGGCCCCTCGTGGGATTAGTAAGATGTTTGTGTGGCCACACCTAAATTTGTTTTGGCAATCTTACTGAATTTGTGAACGAGAAACATAATGGTTAATGAAAGGAATGAATGAGATCCATATCCTTATTAATGTTGTATTAGAAATAAAAGGGATAATATTAAAAATGTAGAATCGCTAAAAGGTTTTGTCTAGGAGACCTTACTCTAGTTGTACTAGAGACATTGCTAAGTGTAACTAGACGCTAGTCAATGTAATCATGATATTCGAAATATGTCCAAGTGGGAGCTGTAAGTTTATGGACTTATATTTAATAGTCGTGTGATAGCATCGAACTCGAGATTACGGGATTGCACACAATACGTAAAAAATTAATTTAATTAATAAATATATTTATCGTATTTATTAATTTATTTAATAAATATATATTTATGTATTTATTAATTTAAACCGAGCAAGTAACTATATAACTTTAACGATCGTTAATTAATTAATAGTTAAGTATTAACGAGGGTTAAATAAATATATAGTAAGAGTAATATAAAGGAAGAAGGACGGAAGGTTCGGGAACACCCCATAGGGGTGTTTCGACCGTCGGTTAGAGCCAAAGGGGGGGGGGGGCAAAAGTTGCCATTTATTTATTTGGGATACAATGGGTTGGGGTCTATAAATACACCTCCATATTCCTCATAATTTAGAACATAACTTGAATCTTCTCCCTCCTCTTCTCTTTGTTCAATCACAAGGGGTAAACCAACAAAGGGTTTCAGTTGGTTTTCTTGGTTGATCGATTTACTTACAATCTAGTCCTAGCCCCTCTCTAGGGTTGTTGGGTAGATTAATTACAAACGTTGTATCTCAGTTTTCACGTGCTAGAATCACGGTTAGCTCGTTGTATTACGTGTGTACAAGATCGTAATATAGTCTTACTTTATACTATATCTTGGTGTATACGGTATAAACCCGAATTGGTGATTCGTTCTTCGTCTTGTGGATTTGCTTTAGCGTAAAGGTATGTAACCCTAATTCGATTAATTATAATTGTGTTATTATTATGATCTTGTTAAATCGCTTCCGCTATATGTGCTTTGATCTCGTTTAGGGTTTTATATAATTGCTATGATATTAATAAACCTTCAGCTTCCACCAAGACATGCCTTTATACTGATACACATCATACTCTACTATGGAGTACTTCCTTCTCATATCATCAGGTACAATGTCATCAGGTTCCTCCAAAACTAAGTGTTGATCAATTTCTTCATTGGAGGGATTCTGACCTTCCTTATTAACCATTCCAATCTTCTCCATCATCTTCATTCTCTTGGTTGTTCTTTGTACATTAAGAACAAATCTTTCACCTGCTAATGAGGATCCACCTGCTTGAGAAGTTGCACTTGTTTGAGATATTCCCACTGTTTGAGAAGTTTCACTTGCTTCTCCCTTTGCCTTTCTTTTCATAGACTCTCTGGCCTTCTTTATCATCTCATCTTGCTTCCTAATGTATTCATCCTCCTCAGCTGTGGCTATGCGAAGGAAATTTTCCACACTGTTGTCCCTCATCACTAGAATAACAGCTTTCTCTATCTCATTAAAGGCCATCTTTCTGAAGTGTGCATCAGTATACTTTTTGAACCTCCTAAGCATGACTTTGTAATGCTCCATTCTCCTCTTTTCAGACCTCATATATCTTTCCTTTTTGAGTTGCATTTCTCTCTTTTCCAAGTAATCTTTTTCAAAGTTGAAGGCCAAGAGTATCAAACCATACCTTTCCTCCAATGGAGCATTTACCAGCTCCTTTTCCCATTGCTCCAAGAATTCTGCTATGTTTGGTATCCTATCATTCAACTCTCTATGCATAATTTCAATTTGTTTAAGCATTTCTCTTGGCTGCATCAGTACCTTCTCTGTTTCTGAGAGATCTAATTTAGAGACATCCAGTTGTGCCTCCTTATTCTTCTTTTGTACCCTCTCTTGTTCCATATGTAACTCTTCTTCCCACATTCTTTTTGTCACATTTTCATCATTTTCAGTGAGAGCCCTTGTTTCTTCTGGTGTTCTATGCTTATACTTCTTCTTGGACTGCTCAACCATTTCCCCCCTCCCTTTGTCTTTTAGATCCACTTCTGGTATTGCTTTGGGTGCAGTCTTTCCAATTTGTATCCCCTTCCGTGCTGGCTGTCTCCTTTTTCTAACAAACGTTTGAGAGATAGCTACTCGTGTAGGTGTAATAGTAATAGAAGGGAGTTACAGCAGTGGGATTAATGTTGGCACTTTTGTTGTAGCATGGGCTTCGTCTCTATGACCCAAATTTAGCAATGTCCGGGCTATATCCTTTGTTGCACTCCCCTTGTCACTACCTTTCTCATCACTGACCACCTTCTCTTTACTAACTTCCTGTCTACTTGGAAATACATACCATTCGATTGACTCATCTGTGTTGGGTACTTCCTCCCCTTTGGAAGCATCCTCATCCGTGGAAAGAACTAGCTGTTGTCTTCTCCTCCCCCAAGTTTAACAAGTTTGGTTTCTAAGTTATTGATTACCAGACCTTGATGTTTGATTGCTTGTACCAGTTGTGCATTTTTCTCTTTCAATCTTATGCACATATTCGTCAACTCTATGAGAGATCATGGTTTCAGTCTGCTCTCAACCCTAGGAGGCGATTTCTCTCCTCTTTGGGTATCACTGAGTGAGGAAGTGGACTTACTTATGGTGTCACTGTCCTGCTCACCCCTTGAGGATGAGACAGTAGTGGCAGCCAAATCCCCAAGTTGCTCCATACCCATGGAGGCTCTCCTCTCTGCATCTGGTGAAGATTTACTAGGCATGGGAGACCTAGCAAACTTGGTTTTGCTCCTTCTTTCTTGTTGTGGATTGGCAGGGGGTAAATCACCAGAAGTGGGATTAGAAGATGAAGCAGGGGTATCAGCAAGTGTGGTTGGGGCTGCTTTGGGTGTTGAAGCAGCTTCACGTCTGATCTAGTTCAACATGGTTTGAGTTAAGGGCATAACTCTACCAGAAAATTGTGGGGTGTTTGGTGTAAGGGTGGTGAACAGTTTAATGGTGTGAGGATTGGCTGTGAAGTGATGGGTGTGTCTAATGGGTCTATGTTGACTCATGTCAAGCAAAAGTTCTATAAACCTTGGATACATACAAAATTTTGTACTGCTTTTAACATTTTTAATCATACCCTCAAAAATCATTTGAGAAAAACAATATTTTTGCCCTGTTGCCAAAAACACCAAGGCAGATGCAACATGACTCCCAAATTCATTAAAAGCAGTAGTTTTAGAAGACAAGCATTGCAAAATAGTATGAATAATTTACTTCTAATGTGATGCAAATTGACCTTTAAATAATTTTGACTTTTGATCCACAACAATGTTGTACCCCAAGTTTGTTAAACCCTCATAAATTTCAGCCTCAGGCAGGTTAACCACCCCATCCTCATCATTGAAGACTAGCTTGTCTCGAACGGAGGAAAGTGTGATTACTTTTGGGTGGCCATCAACACGACTTTTAAGTGTAACCTCTCCATCCACTATTTCAGTCGTTACATTCGGCCAAAATTGTTAGCTTTGTGAGGTATAAATTCTTGGACTGATCACAAGAGCTACCCTAAAATAACTAGACCTTAGGTAAGCTATTGCCTCAGAGAATTCTGCTGTTTCACCAGATAGAATGGCAATCTGGTTATGGTTAGGGGAAATTTTGAGAGCCATTGAAATTTTGATTAAGAAAAGGTTTATATTTGAAATGGGATATGATCGACAGAATGAGTAAGACATGTTGGTTAAGGGAATTGAGCTTATATAGGCGAACTGAAGACTTGTGATTGGACTGAATTATCAAATTGCATAAAAATTAGAAGTAAATCTTGCTTAGAAAGTAATATATTTAGAGCAATGATAATGAGGTTACCAATCCGCGAAGAAAGCGCCTTAAATATCTTTTGAAAATAATAAAATATTCCCTAACCAAAGAATAAACAAGCAGGCCCAACGGCTATAAACAGTGTAACGTCATTGTCGGTCAACGGTCAATCAGGGGAACTTTTGCAAAGCAGGGTAAGTCATACAAGCAGGGGAATGAAAATCAAAAACGGGGGAAACTTTCCTAAGGGTATTAGATTATCTTGAATAGTCCAATGCTAAATAGCTATGTCCTAATGCACAGACCTGCATAAGCAAGCTAGATACACAGAACTCTAGAGTCCTCCATTCAGCAAAGTCCTAAAAAGAAAAACCCAACACACAAGTAAACCATGCACCAGGTCAACCCAATGAAATATACATACCCATGTCTCCAACCCTACCATTCCCTTCCTATGGTCAAGTGGTCTTGACAACATGCATCCAAAAGCTCCATTTTGTGTAGTAAGCTGCCTAATCAAGAGTTTTGACTACACATTACAGTGCCTCAAGGTCTCAGAACTCCGACAAGCTTTGCAGCAAGTTTTCATTGTCCCAAGACCTCACTCACCAGTGGGTATGATCTAGAATCATACATGAGTTTCCTAAGGATACCCTGATCCCTAAAAGGATGGACATATTCCTCCCCTGAAACATAGAGTACATACCAAACCCCTCAATAAAGCATAACAGACTTCAATATTACACCTGCATTGTTAGTCCAAAACCACATACCAACCACTTATATAATGAACAACCCAGACAGGGAAAACATCCCAAGCAGGGGAAAGATCCAAAGCAGGGGAAATATCCTTAGCAGGGGAAACCTTGTTCACAAAAAGTGGCATTAAAATGATGGAAAATGACTAGCAATCTTACAATAACAGACAATTATACAATCATGAATATAGACAAGAACTTACACACATTGGATTTTAGCGATTAACCATCCCAATACTTGTTACCAAGTACTAAAATCTCCTTATATAAAAAGGTTTTGCCAAAAGATTAGCAACATTAAGTTCTGTATCAATTGTTTCAGGAACAATCAAACCTTTTTCAAAACAATCTCTAATAAAATGATGTCTGATTTCAATATGTTTAGTTTTAGTGTGGAAAACAGGATTCTTGATGATGAAAATTGTACTGTTATTATCAATAAATATCTTGGTTTTAAGAAAATTGTACCTATAATCAAGCAATTGATTCTAAATCCAAAGGACTTGTCCACAACATGCAGTAGCTGCCACATATTCAGCTTCAGTTGTGGAAGTTGCTAGAATTGTTTGCTTTTTGCAGTGCCAAGATATAATTCTGCTTCCGAAAAATTGACATCCACCTGTTGTAGACTTTCTATCATTTTTGTCACCACCATAGTCACTATCTGAATAGGCTACTAGCTCAAAGGGTGACTCCTTAGGGTACCAAAGTCCTAAAGTAGGGTGACACTTGAGGTACCTAAAGATTCTCTTCACAACAAAAAGGTGGCACTCCATTGGTGTCACTTGGTCTCTTGCACACAAACATACAGCAAACATGATGTCAGGTCTTGAAGTTGTAAGGTACATGAGAGATCCAATCTTGGATCTATATGTTCTAACATCAATAGGTTTTCCTTGGCCCTCTTTTTCCCAAGGATGCTCTTTGTCCATGGGAGTTGAGACTTTCTTTCTTTCGCTTAATCCAAACTTTTTCAAAATTTCAGCAACATATTTATCTTAAGAGATAAAAATCCCATCTTTCCTGTGCTAGACTTGTAACCCCAAGAAAAAGTTGAGCTCTCCCATTGCACTCATTTGGAATTTGTCTTGCATCAATTTGGAAAACTCTTTGCTAAGCGTGGAGTTTGTAGATCCAAAAATGATATCATCCACATATACTTGCACTAAAAGAAAGTCACCTTTTTGTTTCTTGATAAACAGGGTTTGATCAATCTTTCCCCTGTTGAAGCCATTATCCAAGAGATACTTGGATAGAGTCCCATACCAGGCCTTAGGAGCTTGATGAAGCCCATACATTGCCTTTTCACCTTGTAAACCTTGTTTGGATGTTCTGGATCTTCAAAACCTAGAGGTTGCATCACATATACTTCCTCATCAATGGTGCCATATAAAAGACACTCTTAACATCCATTTGGTACACCACAAAGTCCATGAAAGAAGCATATGCCAAAAATAATCTGATGGCATTAATTCTGGCAACTAGAGCAAATACCTCATCACAATCAATGCCCTCCTCATGTGTGTACCCTTGTGCTACTAGTCTGACTTTGTTCCTTATCACTATCCCTCTCTCATCCTTCTTGTTTCTGAGTACCCACTTTGTTCCAATAGGTCTTGCCCATTTTGGACAATCTACCAAAATCCAAATCTCTTGAATATCAAACTTCAATAACTCTTCTTGCATGGCCTCTACCCATCTTTCATCATCCAAAGCTTAAAATATCTTTTTTGGCTCTTCTTGTGATAAAAAAGCAGCAAAAAGACAACATTGGATATTCTCATGATTGAATTTCATTGTTATATTGGCAATGAAACTATGCCCCTTTGCTTGATATCTTGTTTGCCTGGGAGTGTCAAGATCACCTATGATTTGAGACTGAGGGTGATCTTTATTGTTTTTATAGGTGGGTTGCATCTTCATAAGAACTTCAATTACATCATTTCCCAAATCAGGTTCTATGGGACTATCTTGATTGGGAAAGAACTCTTCCAAGGAACCTCCAAATGATACTGCGTGGCCAAGAGATGGATGTTTATAAGTTGAATGTAGCTCTACATAGCTTGGACCTCCGTGCCTAATGATTCTGTTTCCACTGCTGGACATAGAAATTGGAGAAGATGTAGAATTAAGTGGGGTTTCTCTTTCTACATCACTATCAATCACTGTTTCCCCAATAGCAGGGGAAATGTTTGGACCAGCAGGGGAATCCAAGATTCCACTGCTTTCATACATTCCACCGCTTTCATGACTGTGCTTAGTAGAGGAATTGACTGGTTGTTCATCCTTTTAAGAGAGGTCTTCTCCTTTAGCCATCTCTTTGGCAACACCATCAGCAGGGAATAATGAAGGTACAGTCATGTACCTTAAAGGTGGACTTACCAAAGCAACTGGTTCTTTTGTACCTAAAATGTTAGTATTTTCCAAAGCAACGGGCACATAATTCATAGATTTAGAAAGTACTTCAATATCAAAGAACCACTTGGGACCTGTTTGTGTGTCTTTAGGCTTGTCAGTGAATAGCCAACAAAGTATCTATCATCCCCCTTTTCATTGAACTTTCCCAAATGATCAAGTGTGTTAAGTCTCACTACATGACACCCAAATGGTCTAAAAAAGTCAATTAAAGGAGGTCTTCCATTGAATAGCTGATAAGGGGTCTTGTTGTGAGCCTTAACCACCAGGGCCCTGTTTTGAACATAGCAAGCAGTGGCAACAACTTCAGCCTTCAATATTTTTGGAAGCTTGGAATCAGATAGCATGGTCCTTGCAGCTTCTATGAGTGTTCTGTTTCTCCTGTCTGCAACCTCATTTTGTTGTGGTGTTCTGGCAGTACTGAATTCTCTTTTTATCCCTTTGTTGGTACATAAAGTATCCAACTCTTTGTTCCTAAACTCTACCATTATCAGACCTGATTGTCACCACCTTCATACTCTTTTGAAGTTCAATCCGAGTGATGAATTCTTTGAGTACTCTTGTTGTGTCACTTTTTTCAAACAAAAAGAAGGTCCATGTAAACCTTGAGAAGTCACTAGTGACCACTAGGCAGTACCACTTCTTGCTCATACTTGCCACAGATGTAGGACCAAAAAGATCCATGTGTAGCAACTCCAATGATTTGGTGGTGGAAAGAGCAATTTTTGATTTGCAAGAGGCTCTATGTTGCTTCCCCTTCAAACAAGCAACACATGTATGATCATTACTGAATGTATTTGAAGGTAGACCATGAACAAGATTGAATTTAACCAATTTGTTCATATTTTTAAAGTTTCGATCACCTAGTCTTCTGTGCCATTTCTTGCATTCATCAACTGAGGCTTTAGCAATAAAAGAGTTCTCATTGTCTTGAAGAGAAATATCTTTTAAGTCAATGGAGTATTAGGTGGTAAAACAAACTCCTTTCCTAATACCAAGCACTCAGTATCACTATAAAGAACAAAGTTTTTGTTGTCAGTCATCTGAGACACACTAAAAAGATTGTACTTTAGTTCTTTCACCAGATAGACATTATCAAATGTCATTCCATTAGTGACAATGGTCCCTTTCCCTGTGATTGTCCCATGCCCATCTCTAAATGATACACCATCATTATTATGCAGGGGAACAAAGTTTGACAGATATGCTTTGTGAGTCATGCTTCTTGAGCAACCACTATCCCAGTATGCTTTGTCATTCTTTGTATGCTTTGTAACCTGTAAAAGAGATCATATTTTTAGTTCCTTTTGGGGACCCAAGCCATGACTGACTTAGGTCTACCTCGTGTATTAATGTAAGAGTATTTGTCAAAGGCTAAAGATACACCGTTTGGTTGAGTACCCTTTTTAGGAGTCCAAACCCAGCGAGGTGAGGCTTTGACAGCTTTTCCCAATCTTCCCATGTTTCTAGAGGTCATAACTTTGCCAGCAGGGGAAACCCTAGGCTTAGCAGGGGAAACCCATTGCTTGTATTGTCCTCTATAGGTACATGATTGACAATGGGAGTGAGGATTGTGTTGTTCTAGGTTTAATCAATGTTTCTCAATAAGCTCTGATACCACTTGTTGATCCCAAACTCAGATCTTAAACCTTAGCTTGTTTAAGGGTTATAGTAGAAAGAAAGAATTCAAACTACTAAAAGAGACACTTTGCAATACACAAAATAACTAAACAAGATGTGGAAAATAATGTTTAGCACAAGAACATGTAGTGAATGAAAGGTTAAGCTTTAATATATTGATAATATACGAATATCCAAAGATGGTATTAGGCTTTTACAACCTTAAAGCATGAAATGAAATGATAGGAAAAGTATATCAAACATAAAACCTAATGAGTCCTTTTATAGCACAAGGACCCATGTACAAGATAACTACTAACAAACTAGGAAGGTATTCTGGAGTAGTAACAGAAACGCGTCAATATCTCTTCCAAGTTTATCCATGCAGCAGTGACTTTGACTTCTAGATGTGGGAACTGATCCCACTGTCTTCATTAATTCAGCAGGGGAAACTTATACTAGCAGGGGGATCTCGACCAACCAGCAAGGAGAACTTTGACTCATGCATTTATTCCCAACAAGAACTCTCGAACATTTGTTAGATGTGTCGATATCAATGGTGAATCATTATTTCGATGACTCGATAAGGAGTTGAAAGAAAACCAGTACTTGGTTCGCATGGTTCAAATGGGAATTTATGGAGTCAAAGAGGGTCACAACCTAAGATTTGCAAGCATGTAAAAAACAAAATTCATAGCTGGAAGTCCTCCTCCGAGAGGGGCAAAATGGAGTTCTTGACCAAGTTCACAAACAAATTACGGTATTTGCTTTCTATTTTTTAACCTTTTTTCTAAAATCAAACACTTCAGAGTTATTTTCTTTTATTTAAAATTGCTGACATTTCTCATTTTGTGCCATGAGCTTTTATTTTGTTTTACTTAATTGTTTAAGTTTCAAAAAATATATTTTTTTTCGTTCTATATTAATAATTTATGTTTTCTTTCAGAATGTCTTAGTTTAATTTTTTACAACTAAAAATAATATTCATTCTGTCAATAAATAAATTGTCATTTTTAACTTTCGAAAATATTTTTTTTCAACTTTGTCTTAAATTATTCTATTTGTTTTATGTAATATTTAATGAAAGTTATATCAACATAAATATATTTAAAACTCAATTCATTTATATATAGGGGTGTGCACGGTTCGGTTTGGGTCGGTTTCTGGCTAAAACCGATACCGAACCGACATATTCGGTTTTTCAAAAACCAAAAACCTAAACCGTTCGGTTTTAGGCGGTTCGGTTTTTTCGGTTTGTAATCGGTTTCGGTTCGGTTTTTCGGTTTTTTCGGTTTTAAAACCGTTTATATTTGGGTACGTTCGATTTAGATTAAAAAACTTGTTTTGCGTGAAAAAATAGTTTTTTCTTTATTTTCAATCTAAGCTTAATAATGTTTATCTCAAATTTATAATCTATTATTACACACATATTAATAAGATAAACACACATGCAAGTGAACATGTATATAAACGATTATCGATTATTGTCACATATGTAATGATATATTGTCAAGTAAGTACATATATACATCAAACACGCGTATAAACAATAAGATAAATATATTACTCATATTTCCGTAAAAAACAAATATTAATTTATAATTTTGATATATTGCTTATTTATTTGTATTATATTATATTTATATTTTTTTTATATAATAATGTGGTTCGGTTCGGTTTTTACGGTTCGGTTTTTGGATGAAAACCGAAACCGAACCGAAACTTTTTGGTTTTTGAAAACGTAAAAACCGAACCATCGGTTTTTATATTTGGTCGTTTTTTCGGTTCGGTTTTTTCGGTTTTTCGGTTCGGTTTCGGTTTTTCGGTTTTTTTTTGCTCACCCCTATTTATATATATTGCATCAAGTATTACGTAACACAAACAAAATAATTTAAAGTTAAAGTTGTAGGAAAATAATTGCAAAAGTTAATAATAAATATTTATTTAGGAACGAACAGAATACGAAAGTTTGTTCAAATTTAATATATTACTGTTCTTTAAAAATATTATTACTGTACAAACATTAAATAGTTTTTTATTAAAAAAATATTTTGGGCAGCCGACATATATTAGAACACCGGAAACAAATACAAACCAAAGGTGTGATCTTTACTGGCCAACATATTTTAATTAATTACATAAAAGTAAAACTGTTATTTTTTTAAAAACAAAAAGAAAAAATTGTAATAAATACTCCCTCCGTCCCAAAATTATTGTCCATCTTTCTATTTTGAGTTGTCCCAAAATTATTGTCCAATACTAAAAATAGATATGAAACTTTGATAAATTTACTATATTATCCTTAATTGAAATTTTTATTACAAATTTTAAAGAAGAATTAATTAATTAGCTAAGGGTAAAACTGTCATTATGCTAAAAAGTAAGAAAGAGAAAGCTGTAATAAATGTACTTTTCTTAAAGTGTGTAATTCTTGTCTGGTGACAATAATTTTGGGACGGAGGGAGTATAAATTTATTAAATTGAGCGTTTTTTATCGAGAGATGATATTTTTAAAACGAAAAGTATGACTTTAATTTAGATATCTGCTTTTATAGTAAACTTATGACTTTGATCATTGATATTTCTCTTTTTTAGTAAATGATTGTTCTATATTTTAAGAGGTCTAATAGACCATAACTTTTTTATTAGACACAAGTAAATCTGTATCTTTAGTAAACAAATTATTTTTATTTTCAAACGCATGTATAATATAAAAATGAAATATACTTGTTTTAAACTTTAAAACTTAACCGATGTGTAATGTTGTTATAATACATCTATTTATAAAAGGCAACGTTATTTTTAATAAAAAGTTTACGCACACGCATAAACCAATACTATATATGGTTGCCGCTATGCGCAAATAATCGTCTAATTACTAATTACTCAAAAGAAATCATAAGGCAGGTGTTACGCAAAGCATTTAAAAAGCTTCAGATTATCAGATACAATGATATATATATGACTGCAAGGATTACTCTGCGCAAACGAAGCAGCTCGAATGCTCGACGAGTCCTACTTTTTCAAAGTAAACAAACACATGTTACTTCCTGAAGCAATACCTGTATATCTTCTAGCTAGATCATAACACGCATTAACACACTATTAAACTTAACACGGGACGAGAAAGTATATTTTTAACTCGAAAACTATAAACTAGTCCCTTATCTGCGTGTGATTTACTTGAACATCAAGCTGGTAAAGATCAAAGAAAACGTAACCATTCACAATCAAACATCAAAAACTAAGACATATAGTAATACTACTTATTAGCGATGATCATCTCACCGGCATACACATCTTTCCGTTCAGATGATTCTTGCAACTCAGCTCCCTTAATTAGTAATTGACAAAGTGGATTTGATGAGTGTCAACAGGTCCACGTCTGCATCATAGTCCATTATGGATTTGTTTTACAAGTATCGGCGGCAATGGGTAAATTTGACATACTTGATCTGCTCTAAACATCTTTTTTCAAGCTCTCCCGTGAGATGAATATCATAGCACTTGTTCAGGTCTAGTACTTGAAGGTGACAGCACCTATCAAGAATCGCCCGCAAACCGGTATCTGTTAATTTGCAGTGTTTGAGTTGAAGATGCCTCAATCCGGGTAGGTTTTCTGCAATAGCTAATCCCAGCTCATCATCTATGCATCTGTATTGATTACTGATTTTTAGTGTTTTTAGCATAGGGCAGCCACGTCCTAGTGTTTGGATATCTTCTTCTCAAATTATCATACCAAGGCTGACTTCCTCCAATAACGGAAACTTCAACGCTTTAGGTAAATGATGGATTGAGGAAGAGTATCTTCCGGATCCAATTTCGAGACGTCTAAGCTGACTTGATCTGTTATAAAACAATAAATATAATTAACCTACCCTAACGGATTCTAAAGAAGCTACAAGTCTGCTGAGATATTCGAACAAACTTCAACGTCCATGTTTTTTGGATTTGCTTATCATTTTATTTCTTATACATAATAAGCACCTTAAAAATAAGTGTTGGATTGTAAGAAAAATGCAATTAGACATGAAAAAGGAATAAAACGTTAAAATGCTATGGGTTCCATACTTCCATGTTAATAAAGGGTTTTATTTACATACGAGGTTAAAATGTCATCTCAAATTAGCATTTTGAAATTAGCTAAAAAGAACCCGCTTAATAGAAACTAAACCAAAATAAGTAGATTAGAAGCACGAGTGATTTGTTTATCAAAAAATAAGCAATCCCAAACGCCCTCTTAAATCACTTACATTGATCTAGATATAGGAAAAAGATGGACCGATATGTGAGGCTAAAAAAATACTCAAGGTTTACTCATGGTTGGTTTTCTCTGCAAAGGTCATAAAAAGCTAAGGTAGATTAATATAAGCTACATACCTCTCAGCAACATACTGAAGAAGCTCTTCATCACAAAAACCTATCATAGTGATATCAACCAATTGGCCTTGGCTTCTATCCACAACGTTCTTGCAAATCTCGCGCGATTTCATGCCATAGTGCGACACATGAAATGAACCATTAGGTCGTTGCTCGTCGTAGCCATTATCGTTTAAATAAATGACCCTCCACATACACGGTTCCTTGCAGATTTGCCGCCAATTAGTGCACACCTTCTCAACCCGGTATAATATCTCAATCACACTAATTCTTTGGAGTATATTGATCATTATATCTGATGGGAGATCCAACCAGTTCCTTGTTGCTTTCTCTTTAAATGTCTCGTCCTCATTCTGTTTCCCTTTACCAGCCGCATGTAAACTCAAACTAAAAATGGATGGGGGTGGTCCATGTAAAGTGTCAACACTGTAACTCTTTAGGCCAAGTCAACACGGGTTGAATGAGGTTGACCATAAACACTTTTTGACCAACATTTGTACGTTGTTAATACAGAATTTAATAACTGTATTGAATCGAATACGATTATGCACGGTAAATAATTCCAATAACAGTCTATATATTGAATGACTTGACTTAGGATATTTGCCTTAGAATATACACTCTGAGTGACTTACAACCTGGTTTGACCCATTTGACCGGTTTTTTTTGTTAGCTAACTCTTTTTACCTGTTCGACCCATTAAAAACAGAGTTTAACCCAAATTGACCCATTCATAAGTAAATGGGTTAACATATGCTATATCTAGTTGAAACGGAGTAAGTGACGGATCAAGGATAGTAAAGCAAAACAGACTTAGTCACGCACCTTTGACGACATTAGTTGGCAGTACTTGTGTAAGCTCTAAGTTCTGATGCTTGGTGTACTCCATATGGAGATCTCTGGAAATTCATGAAGTTAGAATGAATCTGATAAAGTCGATTAAATAAAATGCGCCTATCTAAACCTCATACGCGAAATAAGTGCCCTTATGTGGTTGGCCTTTTAGGTCCTAAACTTGGAATAAATTTAACCACTTGTTATAGTGGTAACATAACTGACTTGACACTATGAAAATTTCCGCAAATATTATGATTCTAATACCAAACAGTATAAAAACTGATCAAAGCATCTTCTCTATCTTCACTTTAAGTTAGATTCAAGTACAAAACCACAACATGTGTGCAAGACGGGTAGTCGTCCCTGGTGACATGTTTAGTCTTAAATAATTCATCTGTTTGATTGATTAACAGTATGTTTACTGAAAAGAATTTTGAAAGGTAAATTTGATGATCTATATAGCTATACACAGGCTTAAACCCGATCCCTCAAGTGTATTGAGCACAAGTACAATACATGGTTGAAAACACTATACAAACACGTACAATATCTATAAAACCAACTAAGAATCATCGAATATAAATGAGAACATATACAAAGTGTATCGAATTGCACCTATGAGCAAGCCGTAGGGTTTTTCCTTCTGTTGTGGATTTGTGTTTAACGATTTCATACTTTAGTAGTAAGGAGTAAATTGCATTTTTAGTCCCCGTCACTTGACCAAATTGATAGTTTGATCGCAATTCTTTTGAAAGTAACCGTAGTCCAATTTGAACTTTGGATTGTATATTCAGACGGAATATGCAATTCAAAGTTCAAAATGGGAACTACCATTATACTTTCAGATGGATTGCGATCAAACCTGCAACTTGCCCAAAACACAAGAAACATGAATGCAATTTACTCTATTGTAAATGAAAGTTTTAAAAAACAATACGTTACACGTTAGTCAAAAACGCGTAAAGGTTACTTAATAACTTGCAACCATATTTTTGTGAAGTGTGACTCAATGTTATGACTATCATCATTAAAATGTAAGTTTGCAATTTCTTACTGTAGGGAGTCAAACGAGAGTTCATAACTGGAATTAAATTACGTGTTTGTAGTAGGGGTGAGAAGAAATCGCACCGCGAATCGCAAAATCAAACTGCAAAAATCGTATCACGACAAAAACCGACGGTTTGGTTTTAAGAAACAATAAAAACCGCAAATGCGGTGCGGTTGCCTACAAAATGAGTCGATCTGGATTACAACAGGTCAAAAGACAACTTTATCAAATAATGTATGTAATTCAAGAAAATGTAGAAAGAAGTGTTTACAAGGTCAGCCCAACTTGACACCTATTTTGATCCGCCTTAAAAAATACCTGTTTTGACCCGTTATTCAACCTCAATCCACCCATTCTGCGAACCAAACACCCTACGTATTGTAATCTGAATTATGTTACATCCAGTTACTACGAAATTACGACGAACCAAACACCCCTAAGCATGTCATAATTAGTTACGTAAGGCATTTTAGAGGCTTCACTTACAGCGATAAATGACTAACAAAATTGCTCTTTAAAATGTTTTAACCTTAACCATAAAAAGAAGTCGCTAATCCGCGTATCATTTACTAAACATCAAAAACTAAGACATATATTAATATAATAGATGCAACAAAAGCCTTGATAGATCATCTCACTGGTGTACACATCTTGCCAGTTAAACGATTGCTGCGAACCAATTATTGACGGACATAAGCGGACTTGATTATGAGCAACAGGATCTTATCGTCCATTATGGATAGTGATCGGTCCGTATATTTCATACATTTGATCTGTGAACATCTTTTTTCGAGCTTTCCTGTGAGATTAATAGGATAGCACTTGTGCAGTTCTAGTACTTGAAGGTGACAGCACCTATCAAGAATCGCCCGCAACCCGGTTTTTGTTAACTTGCACCGTTTGAGTTGAAGATGCCTCAATCCTGGTAGGTTTTCTGCAATAGCTAATGCCAGCAACCCGGTACCTTTTAATTTGCACATTTTGAGTTTTAGTGTTTTTAGCATGGGGCAATCACGTCCTAGTGTTTGAATAGCTCCTTTTGGAATTTGTATACGAAGAAGGCTCAGTTCCTCCAATAACGGAAATTTCTTCAACGCTTTAGGTAAATGATACATAACCTGCTGGCTCCAATCAATTTCGAGACGTCTAAGCTGATTTGATCTGTTATATAACATATTAGCAACAAATAATATAAGCTACTATAATGTATTTTTAAAAAGTTACAACTCTGCTAAGATATTCAAACAAACGTTAACGTCCTTGTTTTTTACGGTGTTGTATTTGCTTATTATTTTATTTCTTATACATAAAATCGGATAAGCGCCTTAAAAAATAAGCTTTGGATGGTAAGCAAAATGCAATAAGACACGAAAAAAGAATAATTAGTCGCAAAATCCAATGGGTTCCATGTTAATCACGGGTTTTAGTTACATATAATGACATGTAATAGCAACGTATTTTCCTTTCTATTAGTAAGGTTGTCATATCGATCAAGGCGAAACTTGAGTTTGATTGCAGGGCGTGTGTTGGCATTTTACTAATAAGATAGAGAGGGGATTTTCTTGTTTGGTAAAGTGTCGCTTTTTTATTGCAGTAGGTGTAGCTGGGCACTCTTCCTTCAAAACTCATGAATGTGAGGCCGAGGCTTTCTGCCTTGTTATCGAAAAAGGGGTTTTGTGGTAATTTTTTTGGTTTATATCGGATAACTGAACAATTGAGAAAGTACATTGCTATTACATGCCATTAACGCTAGAAACTAACCCAAAATAAATCGATAAGCAGCACAAGTAAGTTGTTTTTCTAAAAATAAGCAATGCCAAACGCTGTCTTACAACATTTACATTGATCCACATATAATAGATATAAGAAAAAAGATGGACTGATATGTGAGGCTAAATATTACTCAAAAGGGTTTAGCGTGTTCCTGAAGAAATTTTTTTTGTGGCAACTACAAAATCTATATTATCATAAGCTACATACCTCTCAGCAACATACCAAAGAAGATCGTTATCACAAAAACCTTTTATAGTGATATCAACCAATTGGCCTTGACTTCTATCCACAACATTCTTACAAATCTTCTGATAAACAATGGGAGGAAATGAGATTTGACATGCCCCAGTATTATTAATGTTATGCTCGCAGTAGTATTTGTTTTCCAAATAAATGACCCTCCACATACACGGGTCCTTGCAGATTTGTCGCCAATAAGTGCACACCTTCTGAACACACCGTAATATCCCAATCACATTAATTCGTTGGAGTATATTGAGCAGTATATCTGATGGGAGATCCAACCAGTTCCTTGTTGCTTTCTCATTAAATGTCTCGTCCTCTTTCTCTTTCCCTTTACCTGTGCATGTAAATTCAGACCAACGATAGAAAATGAGTAATTCGTGTAAAATGTCAACACTGTAACTTTTAGGGACAATCAAGACGGGCTGGGTGAGGTTGACCGTAAGCACTTTTTGTCCAACATTTGTACGTTGTCTATATTTAATAAATGTATCGAATATGATTATGCTAGATAAATAATTCCAGTAACAGTCTAAATATTGAATGACTTGACTTGGAATATTGGCCTTAGAATACACACTCTGGCTGACTTACAACCTGGTTTGACCCATTCATAAGTAAATGGGTTAACATATGCTACATCTAGTTGAAAAAACAGTTTAAGCGACGGATCAGGGATACTAAAGCGAAACAGAATTAGTCACGCACCTTTGATGACATTAGTTGGCAGTACTTCTGTAAGGTCATAGTTTTGAGACTTGGTATACCCCATATGGAGATCCCTGGATAAACATAAAGTTAGAAATGAATCTGGTAATATCAATTGAATAAATTCGACTAACTAAACCTCATGTGCGAAATAAGTGCACTTGTGCAGTTGGCTATTGTTATAGTGGCTACATGCCTATCACTCAGTCATCTCCTTTATCATTATATACCACATAAACATTCTACATTCCAAACTTGACAGTAAATAATTATACCATTACATCTTGGTTTGCCAAATACCATAACTCGAAGCACAAGGTAAACAATTTATAAAATTACATCTTGGTTCTAATAGCGCAATTGACACAAACCAACCGGATTGACACAATGAAAATTTGAGCAACTATTATGATTCTAAACAATCACAAATTGATTCAATACGTATTCTCTATCTACTGCACTTCAAACTTAAGGTGGATTCAAGTATGAAATCACAGCACGTGCGCAAGAGAGGCGGTCGTCCCCGGTGACATGTTTAGTCTTCTAATATAGACACTCACTGGCCATTCTAGGCGTAAGCACAATGATCAAAACGTGAAAAGTTAAAAACATTTTGAAACCTAAAAGAAATACAATTATAATCCATACAGGTCAAGTGCATTATTAAGTTCCAGAACACAAGTACAATATTTGGTTAAAAGCATCATCGGAGTATAAAATTGTACCTATGAGGGAGCCACCTAGGGTTTTTCTTCTTTTTCTCTTTTACTGTTGTGGATTTTTGTTTATTGAAAACAATAAAAATAGGTTATCAGGATACCCTTCTTTTTGTTTTAAAACCCGGGTTGACCCCGTGTAGTTGAATCGGTTGACCCGTGAACTTGCTCGAAAACCGGGCCCGATATGACATGGTTTTTACTTGTTTGAGAACCGTATTGAACTGTTGGTTTTTCGTTGACCCGAATTGAACTGGTTTGATAAACCCGGCCGGGTCACGATTTTTTGTAAAGAAAAGTATAACAAAAACCTTTTTTTCCATAAATATGTCTACGTTTTAAAGAGAACTGAACTAATGGTGACTAGTGTCGGTTAAAATAAAGTTAAAACAAACTTAAAACAATAATTAGTACTCCCTCTGACTTATAATTAATTATTGTCACCGACAAAAAACACGTAGTATAATAAAAAACATCACTTTTTTCACCTATCTCTCTTACTTTTTACACAATGACAATTTTGTTAGGTTGAATATTTCGTATATCCTCTCAATAACATATGGGTACAATATATACAATAACAGAATATTCTAGAGGTCGGGCTAGAGCCCAAAACAATACAATACGGGCTAACACTCTCCCGTAGTTGGAGCGGGAGGACAACGAACGCTCAAACTGGTTCGAAACTCTTCAAACAACGCAGAAGGCAAGCCTTTGGTGAAGATGTCTGCATACTGATAACGTGAAGCAACATGAAGAACGCGTACTTGACCAGCGGCAACTAAATCTCGAACAAAATGAATGTCAATCTCAATGTGCTTCGTTCGTTCGTTGATGCTGAACTGGATTGCCGGATAAGTATACAACACTAACATTATAACAATACACAAGCGTAGCAGAAGATAAAGGTGTGTGCAGCTCACGTAATAAGTTCCGCAACCAATAAGTTTCAGCAACAGCATTTGCAACTCCCCTATACTCAGCTTCTGAACTAGATCGAGAAAGTGTATGTTGGCGCTTAGAAGACCGGGATAGCAAATTGTTACCAAGAAATACACAGGTTCCAGATGTTGAGCGCCTAGTAGTGGGACAACCAACCCAATCTGCATCAGAATAGGCAACCAAAGAAGTAGTAGAAGAGGCAAACAACTGTAACACATAGTCTAATGTACCCTAAACATACCAAAAGATCCGTTTAAGAGCTGAGAAATGAGCCTCTCGAGGATCATGCATATAGAGACAAACATGTTGAACTGCATAGGAGATATCTGGTCTAGTAAATGTAAGATACGGAAGAGAACCTGCAAGACCCCTATATAAATTGAATCAAAAAATGGATCACCATCATCACCTAGCTTAGACTCAGTATCAACAGGAGTCCAACTAGGATTACAACCAACCATGTATGCCCGCTCAAGTATTTCACCAACATATTTTTGTTGCGATAAAAATAACCCTGTAGAATCCCGTGTCACCCAAATGCCCAGAAAATAACTCAGAGAACCCAAATCCGTCATAGAAAACTCCTGATATAACGAAGTAATAATCCGTTGTCACTACAACAAAATGAACTTAAAGCAACACCAATAAAGTGTTGTATTAGGTCGTAAAAATGTTGCATTATGCATAATGTGGCACTTTGTGAAGTGCCACGTTATGCAATGTCGCCTTAGATATATGCAACACTTATATTAGATAATGCATCATATTTCAAAAGTGTTGCCCATTATTATCAATTGCAATACTTCAATGTGCAACACTTTTAGATTAAAATACAACACTTGTTAAATTCAAGTGCAACACTTATACACATAAATGCAACACTTTCCAAATTGACGTGCAACACTTTTTCAATATATAACAATTTAGTGCAACACTTTTTAAGTAATTTACCACACTTTTTATTTCATACAACACAAATGGTTCACTGTGTATAATCCACAATTTTTTAGCGATTCTAATATATAAATTAACATTTCCATGGCATAATATAAATAATATATAGATTAACATTTCCATGGCATTATATAAATAAATAAATACAATAAAAACATGTTATTGTACTTTAACCAAGTTATTTATTGTAAAGTAACTAACATACATAATCTAACCGAAAGTAAATTTATCTAATCAAAATTCAAGAAATCTTGTCAGCTTTGAAGCTTTCTGAGTCCATCTTTTTCTGGCGAAATACGTCAAAGCGACGAAGGCTCCTGTACACGAAAATGATACAAAATTAGTGTTAGTTATCCTATATAATTATAAAAAAACTCTTATAAATAAAAAAATATCATTCAAACTAGTAAACCTTATAACATGAATGAATTTTTGGTCCTTATGGGGATGGATATTACAGAGTGGTAGAATTATTACATATTTTATGACCATATAACAATAACGTACATATATCTTATAATATTTCAAAATTTATGCAACTAATTTCTATAATTTTTATGATCTTGCTCAAAAAAATCTTTATGTTCAAACTACAATTACATATAAAATTCACATATACCATTATTTAATACAAACGGAATATGAATTAGGTATTCGTACCTTTTACAGAACATCAATAATAACTCATGCTAGTGACAGTCAGGCCATCCGTATTTTCTATATGATTTTGCATCACTTTCAACGAACTAGTCACGCTTGTTATAAAAAATTTGCGCCTTGCATCTTGTTCAATATTATTTTATATTGAATCAAAATCTTTAAACAATGTATAAGCAATGATTTCAAATGATACTCACCTTGTTTGACAATTCGGACCAATTTGCACCCATTGACCTTGAAATGAGTGATTCATCTCATCGGATCCGAAATACAATATCAGTCATATCCTATTGGGTTGAAAATGCCACATACATAAAAAATGTTGAGAGCTTACAATCATGTGGTGTGCACGCAATCATCTGCTCAACCTTACACATATCTACACAAAATAAGCCACTGTACATTTAGCGGAATATATAAGATCGATACAAACTTAAAAGGTCTGGAAAATAAAGTGGCAACTCTAAGACATCAATGTTTATGTTATTTAGTTATATACATAAGAAAACTTGGAATGACACATTTATTTACATATATTTTCTTCCAAACAACCCATAAAAAATCAAATGATACAAACAAGTCTACTAAAGTCTAATTTATAGTAACAGTTGTACACGTCAACTTAAAACTGCAACATTTTGAGTTAATATAAATCATAATCAAGTAAAAGCTAAGATTTTAGGAATTGGCTCATTTACTTGTCATGTGCATCACATTTGTATGTTTATAAGTTTAAAACATTCATGGTTACTACTTTAGTCTATCAAGAAACAAAAGCAAGAGGAATGTACTCATTTACTTGTTAAAGGATTGTAGTCGTAGTAATCTACCGATGCGAGTTGCCACCGTGTTCTTCATCTTTCAAACTTGTATGGACATTAAGACTTATAACCTGTTCCAAAATCTAATAAATGAATCTGATAATGAACACCATTTACCATAAATCATTTAATGTAACCAAACCGAGTTAATTCCGGCATTGATGAAAAACCAAGATGCATCAACATGATGCACGCACAATAATGATAGACAAGTCTTATGACGAAATGTAATATACATACCAGTGAAAGGACTTGGTTGGTGATGTGAATTTTAACAACTTGAACCTCTACAATACACTAAATTCATACTTTAAACATAGTAGTAAGTGTCATGTTATAGTTATGTTTCACTTATCTAAATTCCTACCTTTTTTCCTATGAGATACCCTTTTAAATTAAAAGCGTTGGAAAGAAATATGGATTGGTTTTGTCAGGTTGAGTCAGATCATGAATTAAGTGATCCGAGTCATAAGAAGTCTAGTCATTAGATGTGATTCATTTAAGATCCCAACATAACCAGTAGTATAATACATCGAATGAAAATTAACATCATATATACATGTACAAAAGGAGTTCAGATTCCATGGTCGCATTGTGTTTTGTTAACCAACGTTTCTGTTAATTTATATCTTTAGCATTCTATACATAACTGTTAGTATTACATGTGATATCTTTTTTTACCAAAATATATCTTTAGTCTAAATACTTCGGGTGTTTAGTTAAGCTTATGAGTGGGCTTAGGCTTATGTTATATAAGCAAATTATAGCTTTTATATAATAACCTTATAAGCCTTTGTTAAGTGTTTGGTTTAACTTATATAACTAATATGGTAAAATGACAAAAAATACATAAAAATAAAAAAGATGCAATTATAAAATGAGTGTATAAAAGTATTTTATATAATATTTTAATACAAGCCCAACTAACCTTACATAAGCAACAAATTCTTGGCTTACCAAAACCCCTTTATATAAGCTTATAAGCCCACTTATATAAGCTTCACCAAACACTTGGTTTGAGCTTATAAGCTTATATAAGCTAATAAGCTAATAAGCCCACTATATAAGCTAAAACAATCTCGCGTGAGAATTGAGATCGATGGTATTTATCAAAGATAAATCTGCAATTCATTTTAAAGAAATAACTAAGAAAATTCCATAGCCTATCAGCTGACGCTAAGGCCAAAACTTTATATTAACTTAACATAATTACACTTAAGCTATACGGATCCCAAAGGCATATCAAAAGTGAGTCAAAATATTTATCATTTAAAGTGTTAACGAACCTTATTAGTTAAATGGTATTGAGCATGTGGATGCTCTTATTCAAGATTCACAAGAAAGTATTCTGTATGCCACAAATTTCAGCTTCTTCACATAAAAGTTCACAGCATATTTTGTCCTGTAAAAAGACTAGGGTCAGCAGTTGAGTAAATTATATAATAGATGCAAGAAAAACTAATGGGTACAACTGATATGAGTATATGACACTTGATAAACTCTAAGAAGCACAAAAGATTTTTTAGCAACACAAAAACAAAACTAAATCAGCATAGCAATACACCCATCCACATAACATCAAAACTAACTATACGCATAAATGAACAAACAACAGATAAATCGGATAAACCATTGGAACCCTTGTAGAGCTTAAGTTAGGAATCCGAGTTTAGTACAGCCTCGATGCGGATCCACACCCCTAATTTCACCCACATAACCTTTATATCATTGACAACATCTACTTCCATAATGGATTAGACGGTATTTGTAGCGGCAGGTAGAGCTAAACAAACAAATTAGGTCTATTGCAATATTCTTAAGATCTCCTGAAAACAGTAACATAACCACTATGTGGATCAACTTTAGTGTAACACATCAAATCGAAAATATAACTAGACTTCTTGGAATAAGAAAAAGAATATATCTATTTTCTGTTCATAAAACTAATAAAACAACGTAATGAAACACAATCAAACATAATAAAAAGTAATAGAATACACAAACTAAAAGAAGATTTAGATTTGTAACCGTAATAATGGATTCATAAAACTGATTGTGAAGAGAAAAAAAAGGAAAACTGATTGTGATGAGAAAAAAAAGGAAAACTGATTGACAATAGTTAGTGGGATAAAAATAATAATTTTGGGTAAGAGGGAATACAGATTTTGAGGGGGAAATAATTTTTGGAGGAGCGGGAGACTTAAACCTAAAATTTCATTTTGGGGGAGTAGGAGGCGGTTAAATATTTTCACATGATACAAGTTTTGCAACACTTTTGAAAATATGTTGCATTAGACTTATGGATGCAACACTTATTAGGAGAATGTTGCTTAATGTTTCATAATTTATAAAAGCTAACACATTTTGAAAGTGTTGCTTGTAAAATGTTGCATTAGCCTCATTTTGTTGTAGTGTGTAATAATGTCTCAGAAGAAGCTGTGAGCACAATATCATCAACATATAATAACAAATAAGCCGTATCTATCCCATGCCTATATATGAATAAAGATGAGTCATATCGACTATGATGAAACCCAACACGAGTAATATAAGATGAAAATCGCTGAAATCAAGCTCGAGGAGCTTGCTTAAGACCATAGAGAGACCGCTGCGTTAAACACACATAATCAGGATCTTCGGAATCACGAAATCGGGAGGCTGATGCATATAAACAGTCTCAGACAAATCCCCATGTAAAAAAGCATTCTTGACATCAAGCTGGTGAATCGGCTAATGTCGAGAAGCAGCCAAACTAAGAACAGTCCGAATAAGGGTCGGTTTAACAACCGGACTGAGAGTCTCATCAACATCAACTCCCTCTACCCATACACTACCATTAGCCACAAAACGAGCCTTGTAGCGATTGAGCGTGCCATCTGCCAAATACTTATGGCAAAAAAGCCATATACAACGGACGATATTGGTGTCAGCGGGTCGTGGTACTAAGGTCCAAGTGTTATTTTTAATAAGTGCATTATATTCATCACGCATAGCATTTTGCCAATTTGGATCATTGAACGCAACATGATATGATTTTGGTAAAGGTGAGACCGTTGAAATTTGTAAATTCAGACGCTGAGTGGGACGATTAGTCCCGACCAGAAATCGTGTGAACATGGGATGAACCAAAGCGGGGTTTGGGTTTGGGTTCATGGATTGAGCCGAAGCAGGTTGTTCATTAGGTGGTGTAGGTTGTATAGTTTCGAGTTGGGCTGTGTCAGGAGTAAGGTCCATAATGGCCGTTTGTGGTGAGTGGGGTAGTGGGCTCGGTGTGGTTTGGCCCGAATGATTAGCCACGATAGGAGAAGAAATAGGTGTAACATGTTCATGGGTATTGTTGGGGGTAGTAGATGGTAAAATTATAGGATTTATGTCAGGCGAATCTTCCAAAAAAGCATATGTGGGTGTCGGTTTTGGTGGAGTGGAGTTATATGGGAAAACAGTTTCATCAAACGTAGCATGACGAGAAATAACGATTTTATTTGTGTTTAAGTCGAGACAGCGATATCTATGATGATTAGAAGCATGTCCCAAAAAGATAGAGGGTGTGGATCATGGATCAAGTTTGTGATTAGGATAAAGGTGAGGATAACACAAACACCCAAATGTTCGTAACAAGGTATAGTCCGGGTTTTTGTTAAACAAGCGATTATAAGGAATTTCATTGGAAATGGCGGTGGAGGGTAAAATGTTTAGTAAGTGTATGGCCATATTTAGGGCTTCGACCCAAAAAGTTGGTGGTAGATTTGCTTGAAAAAGTGAAGTCCTTATAAGGTTATTTATGATGCGAATCATGTGTTCAGATTTACCTTTTTGTTGGGAAGTTTTTGGGCAGGAAAAACGAAATTGGATGCCATTGTCAGCAAAAAGTTTATGTATGTTGCGTTTATCGAATTCACCACCATGATCACACTAAAATGACCGAATTTCACACTTAAAATGAGTACGGACATACGTTCGAAACAACACGAATTTAGACAAAACATCATATTTATTAAGCAATGGATACACCCAAACAAACTGAGAAAAATGATCAAAAAACAAGACATAATATTTATAACCCGAGAGACTCGGGATGGGTGACGTCCACACATCCGAGTGAATAATGTCAAAAAAATAAGTAACCACAGTGTTTGAACTAACAAACAGTAGTCGCACGTGTTTTCCAAGCTGGCAAGCATGACAAAGAACGGGAGACTTCTCTTTATTACACGAAATAAAATTATGAGAAATAAGAAGATGTAACACTTCATTTCCTGGGTGTCCAAGACGTTGGTGCCACGTATGCTGACTGACAAGAAGAGCTTGAGTAAGCGGAGAGGGAATCGTGACCGGGTAAAGATCCCCCATGCTATCACAGCGGAGCAAGACATGTCATATCTGGAAATCCTTAACATAAAAACCAAACGCGAAAAATTCAACGGTACAATTATTTTCACGAACAAATTGACGAACATATATAAGATTTTTAACAATATGAGGCATAATTAGGGCATTATTTAGATGAGGACGAAAGGGAGTTGGCAAAACACTTTGGCCCGTATTGGTGACGGGTATAGAGTGACCGTCACCAACCGAGACACATGGATAAATACAAGTATTAAAAACGCCACTAAGACTAGTAATAGAATCATTTAGAGGAGAACTCGCACCTGTATCCATATTACATGCACCGGTGGTAGGATCATGAAGGGTCCCGACAGTAAATGCATGAGGTAAAGTAGTCTCCTGTCCCAAATTAACCATGGGTCCCGGTAAACCTGTAGTAGAAACCAGTTGGGCTGGAGTGGTGGAAGGATCTTGGTGAGCTTGAGAAATTGGTTGCACCGTGTATCCTACTGGCTAAACTTGGGGAATCGGTTGTCGTGGAGTATAAGTGTCAGTTGGTGTAATAAAAGGCTGTTGGGCCGGGAAACCATAACTTGGCCCAAAACCAAAACCAGGTAATTAGGTGGGTTATAACCTTGGGCTGATGGATAATAAATGGTCCAGTAGAATCTTGAAAGGCTACGGGATTAACATTTCCATTTGTGGGATTCATAGTATTATTTGTAACAGTGGTATTTTTCCCATTAGAAGTCAACCATAGTTTATTTAAAAGAGTGGTTACCAATTCCTCAGTATTATTACTAGTTGATATGTTTGCCCCACGATTTTCCTGAGGCCCACGATTATCCCGAGGACCACGATTGTCACCAGTACCACAAGTTGAGTGAGTCGCATTGTGTACAAAGCGACATTCATTACCAAAATTACATGTACCTCTAGCAAAATGATAACATGGTCTCCATGACTTATCTTGAGAAAGAGAAGAGCGTCGAGAATTACCGGTGTCGGCCAAAAGAATCATCGGCACGGGTATAGCAAGAGACTTGGTCTTCAAACGCATCTCTTCGGTAATGAGCATTGAGCGAGCGGTCTTGAGATTCAGAAAAGTATCTTTATGATGCATAATACCACACACTTGATCGTATTTATCGAAAAGCCCTTCAAGAGCATAGTGAACAACATCTTCATCATTAACCGGAGAGTCGAGGCTCTTGAGAATGGTAACGACAGATTCAATCTTCCGAAAATAGGATTCCATGCTAAGATCTCCAAGTTTGATGGATCGCGGATCCGCCTTTAATGCATTGGTACGTGACCGTTTGTTGTCTTTGACAATGGCAAAGATAGGACTCCAAGCCTCTTTGGCTGATTTGGGACGGTCCACTACCAATCTTGCTTGAAGCGGTTCCGAAAGTGTTGAAAAGATCCATGAGAGAACAATCTTATCAACCTTTAGTTCTTCTGGTGTAAGTGGTGTTGGGGTACTAGTTCCAGTGGTAGTGCTATGAATGTATTTGGATACATCATAGTTGTAGCAAAGTTGGTCAAAGAAAAACTCCCATGAACCATAATTCTAATTTTCCAAATCAAGCTTAACCGGGACACGCATGAGGAGATGATGATGGGTAACCAATGATAGTTTGTCGGAGAGAAGGGTGTTGTCATTTGAACCAGTCATGATGATGGAGATCGGTGATATGTATGAGGTGTAGTATTCGGGATTATGAGTTGTTTTAGATGAAAAAGCTGTTACCTAAGCACAAGCAACGTAATACAAGAATGTGACCAAACCAAGTCACTACAAACATAAGGAGGATTCAATACCTAAGATCGAATCGCCAAAACAGAAGTGAAAAAGAAAAAAAACGGCTGGAAAGTAGGTTTTGTAAAATTAGGGTTTTGGATCGGTTGATGGCTGTGATACCATGTAGGTTGAATATTTCGTATATCCTCTCAATCACATATGGGTACAATATATACAATAACAGAATATTCTAGAGGCCGGGCTAGAGCACAAAAAATACAATACGGGCTAACAAATTTTACCTTTAACCAATTAATTTAAAACTTTTTATTTTTGTAATAATACCTTCAAGTGAGGGTGATATGGCAAATTTAATATATACATTCCTTATCTATTTTTCGAAGTGGACTTTGAGACTTCAAAAAATAGTAATGTGGAATATAATTTTGAGACGGAGGGAGTATTATTTTATTATAGTTAATTACAACTTGTAATTCTGAATTAATTTTATTTTTGCATATCTTTTCTATAATGGTACAAATATAGAACTAAAAAACCTAAAGCTAACGAGTAAAGAAAAAAATATTTTTTATCACTTTAGTCGACTATATGATAAGTTATAAGATCATAATAGTGCATATAATTAAATATATGTTAGAATGATTAAACCCCATGAGTATTATGTTTTATTCATCCACTATATATAGTGGTGATTACATGAAACCCTAATGGACCTTAAACCCACAAACCGGGCCGGGCCATACTTATCCACTAATACTCCCCCGCAGTCCGAGCGGCGAAATCGCAAAAGCTCGGACTGGAATAGTAAACTGGAAAAGAAACAAAATATAACATAAAAAATAAAACATTAATAAGGCCCTGCATCTCCGATTATCTTCCTAAACTCCAACCAAATCAACATAAATCCACAAAACCCCTGTACAACCTCTAATTCCTTTTCATAAACACCAATTGTGGATTGTGAGCTTTGCACAAACATCCAACCGAATAGACAACCGTGTGGATTGTGACCTTAGCACAAATCACCAACACATGAAGATTAACAAAAGAGTTTAGTTATTTGTAGGATTTGGGTGATAGATTAAAAAATTTAAGATCATTATCGAAAAAAAACAGTACGATAAAAAAAACAACTATAAATTCTATTTTTTTTAACATAAGAAAAAGAATAGATTTGATAAAACCCCACATAAGATGACCACTCGTTTAGCAGCAAGCACGTAGAAGCGACAAAGTCTTGTTGATAATGAAACATTCATTAAGAAACAAATCTTGAAGTCCTAAAAGCACCATAGACAACGGCAGCACCAAGCATGAAGTAGACATCAAAACAAATATGATGGTGTCAGATCCAATAAACGGTTTTTTTTAAGGATCGGTGGTTTTTATTGAAGGTTAGGGTTTGTGATTGAAAACTGCGGAAGTGTTTTTAGATTAGGACCGGGGTATGGCCTGATACCATGTTAGAATGATTAAACCCCATGAGTATTATGTTTTATTCATCCACTATATATAGTGGTGATTACATGAAACCCTAATGGACCTTAAACCCACAAACTGGGCCGGGCCATACTTATCCACTAATAATATATATATATATATATATATATATATATATATATATATATATATATATATATATATATATATATATATATATATATATATATATATATATATATATATATATATATATATATACTAGCCTTTAGACCCGTCCGGTGGACGGGCTAGTTTTGAGTATATATTTTTAATGAAAATTAAATTTATCTGTGTATGTATTAGAAGTTTAGTATATGTAGTGTTAGTTATGGCATTGATATTTTAATAATGTAGCATAGAATAGACAAAAATAACGTAATTTAAGATATTTTATTTATTTAATAATATTATGAGTTAATTGAATTTGCATACGTTAATGTTATGAATAAGTTTGTTACATTAACTTTTTTTAGTGTTTTAATAATATTGTATAAATATTTTATGTATTTTTGAATTTGATGTGGTAAATTTTTTTGTATATGTTAATGTTATAAATAACGTTGTTACATTATTTTTTTGAAATTAATATTATTGTTTTGCATTTTTATAGAATTTTATATTTAAGGCATTGTTTCACCATCATTCCTTAAATATTTTTATAAAATTTTGTATTTAAGACATCATTTTTAATTCCTATATATATTTTTATATAATTTTGTATTCAAGACATCATTTTTAATTCCTATTTTATTTTTGAAGCATTTTATGGAATCATTTTTATGGAGTTTTGTATTTAAGGCATTGTTTCACCATCCTTCCTTATATATTTTCATAAAATTTTGTATTTAGGCATCACTTGTAATTCCTATATATATTTTTATACAATTTTGTATTTAAGGCATCATTTGTAATTCCTGTTTTATTTTTGAAGCATTTTATGGAATCATTTTTATAGAATTTTGTATTTAAGGCATTATTTCACCATCCTTCCTTATATATTTTTATAAAATTTTGTATTTAAGGCATCATTTATAATTTTTACATATATGGTGATAGAATTTTGTATTTAAGGCATTATTTGTAATTCCTATTTTATTTTTGAAGCATATATGTGTGTTTGTATTAGAAGTTTAGTATATGTAGTGTTAGTTATGACAATGATATTTTAATAATGTAGCATAGAATAATCAAAAATAACGTAGTTTAAGATATTTTATTTATTTAATAATATTATGAGTTAATTGAATTTGCATACGTCAATGTTATGAATAAGTTTGTTACATTAAATTTTTTAGTGTTTTAATAATATTGTATAATATTTTATGTATTTTTGAATTTTAAGAGGTAAAATTTTTTGTATATGTTAATGTTATAATCAACCTTTTTACATTAATTTTTTTTGAAATTAATATTATTGTATTTAAGGCATTGTTTCACCATCCTTCCTTATATATTTTTATAGAATTTTGTATTTAAGACATCATTTGTAATTCCTGTATATATTTTTTATAGAATTTTGTATTTAATGCATCATTTGTAATTCCTATTTTATTTTTGAAGCATTTTAAGGAATAATTTTTATAGAGTTTTGTATTTAAGGCATTGTTTCACCATTCTTCCTAAGATATTTTTATAGAATTTTGTATTTAGGCATCACTTGTAATTCCTATATATATTTTTATACAATTTTGTATTTAAGGCATCATTTGTAATTCCTGTTTTATTTTTGAAGCATTTTATGGAATCATTTTTATAATTTTTTTTATTTAAGGCATTGTTTCACCATCCTTCCTTATATATTTTTATAGAATTTTGTATTTAAGGCATCATTTGTAATTTTTACATATATTGTGATAGAATTTTATATTTAAGGCATCATTTGTAATTCATATTTTATTTTTGAAGCATTTTATGGAACCACTTTTATAGAATTTTATATTTAAGGCATTGTTTCACCATTCTTCCTTATATATTTTTATAGAATTTTATATTTAAGGCATTATTTGTAATTTTTATTTTCTTTTTGAAGCATTTTATGGAAACCCTTTAATGAATTACATGTGTCATTTTTATAGAATTTTGTATTTAAGGAACTGTTTCACCATCCTTCCTATATAAGGGTTTTCGATTTGATTTGATTTGATTTGATTTGATTTGATTTGATTTGATTTGATTTGATTTGATATTTGATATAATATACATGTATATAAAACCGGATTTACCCGACAGTTCAACCGGTTGAATCAATTAACCCGTAAACCGGTCAGTAGACCAGGTCAACTAAAAAAAGGCATACCGTGAGTTTAATAGTGTACCTGATTTTTATTATTCGCTGCTATACGCGGGTATCCAACTATATTTTTGAAGAAGCCCTACCATGGTAAAAAAAAAGTTTATAAAACAATGACTGGTAAAAAACTCGTACAAATTGCATAAAATTTTATAAAATAAATCTTAAAAATATATGAGTTAGGTTTGAGGGTAAAAAAGATTGATTGAGTTGCATATATGTCAACATGTATGTCAATGTGATATTTAATTTAGCAGTATGTATGCTTCGAACCTTTCGGTATAGGGGCTAACCTATTCTTGTTTCTATTTCAATCCGCCCCAGAAGAAGGTCCGTTGTAAGACTCGGACATCATCATACCTCTCGAAAGATAACTCGTAAAAGTTACTTTTGCTGAATAAAATATCCGCCTATGATTTACTCAACACAAAATATCAATGAAAAAGTAATAGACATAACCAAACATCAAAGCCTTAATAGAGATGATCATCTGACTGGTAAACATATCTTGCATTTCGAATTAGTGATGCGACTCAATTAGTAATCGACATTACAGGACTTGATGATTGTCAACAAGGTCCACATTCGCATCATAGTCCATTATGGGAATAGATCTTCTTTTAACAGTATGGTGGATAAAATTCAAACGTTTGATATTTGGTAAACTTCCGATTCTCAGTCCTGCGAAATTCATAGGATAGCACCATTCCAGGTCTAGTACTTGAAGATGATGACATTCATTACAAATCGCCCACAACCCGGTATTGGTTAACTTACACCGTTTGAGTTGAAGGTGCCTCAATCCGGGTAAGTTTCGTGCAATAGCAAACCCCAGTGCATCATCATCTATGAATCCGGATTGATTACTGAGTTTTAGTGTTTTTAGCATGGGGCAGTCAAGTCCTAGTGTTTGAATAGCTTCTTTTCCAATTTGTACGTCAAGGCTGAGTTCCTCCAATATTGGTAATTTCTTCAAGGCTTTAGTTAAATGATTGATAACGTGCTTGCTGGATCCAATTTCGAGTCGTCTAAGCTGACTTGATCTGTTATATATATACAGCAAATTAGCAACAGATAATGTATGCTACTCTAATGTATTCTAATGAAATTACAAGTCTGATAGGATATTCAAACAAACTTCAACGTCCATGTTTTTTAAGGTGTTAGGATTTGCTTATTATTATGGCAACTAGAAACAATAACTTGGACAATACAAATCAATCTAATGCAAGACATGTTTGGTTTTTGTACAAGCACAAGTCATAAAAAGCTAAGGTGGATAATCATAAGCTACATACCTCTCAGCAACATACTGAAGAAGCTCGTCATCACAAAAACCTACTATAGTGATATCAACCAATTGGCCTTGGCTTCTATCCACAGTGTTTTTACAAATCTTGTGCAAGGCCATGGAAGAAGATGGCCGGAAACATAGCCAAGTATTAGGCCGATGCTGTCTGTAGAACTTTTTGTCCAAATAAATAACCCTCCACAAGCACGGGTCCTTGCAGATTTGTCGCCAATTACTGCACACCTTCTGAACAGTACGTACTATGTCAATCACATTAGTTCTTTGGAGTATATTGAACATTATATCTGCCGGGAGATCCGACCAGTTACTTGTTGTTTCGTCTTTTTCCTGTTTCCCTTTTCCTGCGCATGTAAACTCAGATCAAAGATGGAAAAGGGGGTGGTTCGTGTGAAATGTCAACACAGTTTACATTTTGGGCCAGTCAAGACGGGTTGGATGAGGTTACCACAAACACTTTTTTGTCCATCATTTGTACGTTGTCTATATTTAATAGCTGTATCAAATACGATTAAACAAGAATAATTCCAATAACAGCCTAATTATTGAGTAACTTGACTTAGGATATTTGCCTTTGAACAGTTTGGGTGACTTATAGAACCTGGTTTGATCCATTTGACCCGTTTGACCTGTTAAAAATAAAGCTTAACCCAATTTGACCCATTCGTCTAGTTAAAATGGTGTAAATAACGGATCAAGGATAGTAAAGTGAAACAGAATTCGCCACGCACCTTTGAAGACGTTAGTTCCTAGTACTTTCATAAGCTGTGACTTGTGATACTTGGTATACCCCATATGGAGATCCCTGGATGATCATGGATAAACATGAATTAAAAACGAATCTGGTAAAGTTACTTGAATAAATGCGCCTAAGTGCCTAACTAAACCGCATATGCAAAGTAAGTGCACCTATGCGGTTACTTATAATTAGGGACAATTATACTATAGTAATTGATCGTTATACTCAGAACTTCACAGTAAACCATTACATCTTCGTTGTCTCAATGTACAAGGTAAAAGCATTATACAAACACGTACAATATCTATAAAACCAACAAAGAATCATCATCTAATACAAATCAGAACATACAAGCTATATAATCTGTCCATACAAGTAAAATTGTATATAGTTCAAGAGCATTAAACGTACAATATACGGTTAAAAGCAATGTTAAAATATAGTTAGATTCATGTACGAAACCACAACACCTGTGCAAGACGCTAAGACAGGTAGTTGTTTAGCCTTCTAACAGAGACAGAGACACACAAATTAATTCTTAACGAGTTTATCCGTTTTATTTGATTAATACTATGCTATATAATCAACAAAACAACCCAAACCACAAGAACACGTTTACTGAAAATAATTTGTTAAAATACACTTAGATTCATGCAAGAAACCACAACACCTGTGCAAGACAGGTAGTCGTTTAGCCTTCTAACAGACACAGCGACGCACAAACTAATTCTTAACTGAGTTCATCCGTTTTATTTATTAACACTATCTAAACAATAAAACAACCCAAACCACAAGAACATCTATATATCGCTGAGTGAGCAAGCCGCTTAAATCCCTCAAGTGTAAATCCCTCAAGTGTAAATCGTTCAACTATAATTCCGTCAAAGGGTAGTGAGCAAGCCGCTTGTCAACTATATATCGCTGAGCGACTCTCTTTTACCTTAAAGTACTACGATCGACACGTAAAAAGGTAAAAACAACTCCGAAACTTAAACTTTTTTTAGAACGGCAAATGTTAGTGGTTAGTGGGTCGAGTCGTGCAATGACATCCAAACGGAAGAATGTCTTCTCCGAACCCTCGCCTAGTTATGTTAGACTCCTTATCCGCTTCGCCTGAAAGGCACTTGGCTCCAGGAATCCTTCCCCAAGGAAACCACTTAGTGGAACCTTGGTGGCCAACTGAGCTAAGTCAGTTGGTTAAAAACAAAAAAAAAAGTTATATAAATTGTACCTATGAGCGAGCCACGAAGGTTTTTTCTTTCTTTTTTCTTTTATCGTTTGTAAATTGTAGTATTATTATTTATTGTAATTTTGTGTGTCTCGAGCTTATATAATAGATGCATGAGCCAAGAATGGAAACACAATTTAATAGACGGAAACCCATAATTAGATTTGGGCCAACTAATCTAGTCATCTAATTAAGGAGTGTCCATAATTTGGGTCTGACCCACAAGAACCAAAAACCGAATCGAATCGAACCCGGTTTTGGGTCGTCATAACCGAATCGAACTACAAATTTGATTTTCGTAGCCATTCATGGAATCAGGGTTGGAGCGCTAACTTATATAGCCCCAACGGTTATAAACGTGGCCATTCACGTGGAATCAGTAGGATAAGGCATACTCAGGGTCGAAAATTAATCTGAATTTTAAACTTGGTGATTGCTTACCTTGAACTTACAGGTTTGATCATATAAGTAATAATACATATCCGTCCGTCGGCATTACGACTTTACGAAACGTTGTTAACGTTACACATTTGTTGCATTAGCTCGAAGAATTTTACTGGAGTAATAAGTAAAAGCATCAGATTGACTCAGTCGTTATTTACATGAGTAGCACGCTTGTGTATGGAGTCAAAAGCAATGCATCTCCTTGTATATGTATCACTTTCGACTGGGGGGCTTGATGGTGTAACCTCCTAGGAGTCGAAGGACACCTATTCGACATGTGTTGTAAGCTGCTTATCCACAAAGGTAAGTAGTCACCTTTGGCGTAAAACCATTTACTTACAATGGTTATATTACCAGTTGGGATTTCGCCAATCGAAGGACACCACCCTTCCATCCCCTTCGAAGTGTGTCCTTCGTAGACCATAGTTGAAGCTCCATACCCTCTCTTCGATCATCATCATAAGGTCTAGTAGTGCAATTATTTGTACAATCATCAAAGAATGATGAATGTATATTGATAAAGTGTAGTTAATGACTTAATGGTGTGATAAAGAGGACTTGATTTTCAGAAGTTCTATATTGGATAAGAACTAGTTCAATTCCATCTGCATTTGGCTATGACTCTTTAGATAAACAAATAAACAACACTACATTGAATGACTCCATAATTATAACCATGTCATAAGCGCAAAGCATTTACGGGCTTAAAATACAACGATATATTACTGCACAGATTACTCTATGAAAAGGAAGCAGCTCGATTGCTTCAAATACAACGATTTTAAAGCTTTCTTGTTGGATTCCCTTATCTTGGATCGAAATGAACAAAGCTTTAATCAAAATATAAATTTGGTATAATCTTGCTATATAATCGAATTGTCATACATAATTGTCTTTACAAATCGTTCCTATTTATAAGAAATGAAAAGGTATATCTAAAAGTCGTGTCGGTTCATGGAACCGTTGTGTCACTATGTTAAATAACTGTAATACAGTTATTTAACTGCTTGTAACCGCCATTTTTGTCCAGCGGGTTTGTCTAGCGGGTTTGTCTAGCGGGTTTGTCTAGCGGGTTGTGATTACCCAAATTGGTTTTGGCCCAACATTCCCCCTAATCACAAACGCTGCGTCTTTTGTCTTCAAAGTAATGTGGTTCAGTGTCAGTGTCATAGACGAGGTGAGACACTTCTTGCTTGTCTTTGTTGTATTTCCATTTCGTGCATTCTTTCGCGAAGTGTCCATACTCACCACATTCGTAACATCTGAGCTTGCTTTAGTCATTAGTTCCTTGACTCGTACTTGCTCTGCGTGCATTTGGATTGTTCTTCCATTTCATGCCTTCCTTGCTTTCTTTGTTGAAGTCTTTACCTCGCCATTTACCATTGCTTTTGTTGTTTGAACTTGCCAAAAGAAGTTTGTCTTGATTGTTTGCCTCTAGCGTGTCATGGCTCTTGATTCGTTCTTCATAGGCTGTTAGTCTTCCAACGGCTTCTTCAAATGACATTTCGTCTAGGTTTTGATATTGTTCTATGGTTGCTACGATCGGTAAAAACTTCTTTAGAGCAGAGTTAAGTAGTTTCCTTACTAGTATCTTATCTTCCAAAGTTTCTCCAAGTCCGTTAAACATGGCCTTCATACTACTTAACTTTCCTCCGAAATCGCTTACTTTTTCGTTAGGCTTTATCCTTAGTGTCTCTAGTTCACTCCTCAGTGTTTGTAGTCGTGCTTTCTGAACAAGATCGGCTCCTAAATTCTTGACTTTGATTGAGTCCCAAACTTCCTTTGCAGTGGAGTATTGTGCAACTTGCATTAACACATCTTGCGGCAAAGTTTGAAAGATTATTGCCTTCGATGTGTTTTCTTTCTTTTCATTTGTTGTTGCTCCTTCTTTTGGAACTATCGTTTCCCAAATGCCATATGCCTTCATTATTGTTTCCATCATCAATGCCCATGTTGTGTAGTTTGAGTCGGTCAATTTTGGACATTGTAGTGAAACATTTCCTAGTTCTCGAACCGATGTGTTGTCGTTCTTGTCGGTTTCTACCATGCTTGCTTGCTTTCTTGCTTGTTAATCTTGGTAATAATCAAAACCGAGATGGTTTATGATTTCCTTGCTTTTGTGTTTGATCGAAAGATCAAATTCTTGCTTGCGATTGATCCAAAGATCAAAAAAAAATTCTTGCGTGTTATTGGCCAACATGCTAACCAGATTTTCTTGCTATGAACCACGAAGGTTCGGTTTGTCTTGCTATGAACCACGAAGGTTCGGTTTGTCTTGCTATGAACCACGAAGGTTCGGTTTGTCTTGCTATGAACCACGAAGGTTCGGTTTGTCTTGCTATGAACCACGAAGGTTTGGTTTTATCTTTCGATGAACCACAAAGGTTCGAATTTATCTTGCTATGAACCACGAAGGTTCGAATTTATCTTGCTATGAACCACGAAGGTTCGAATTTATCTTGCTATTTTGTATTTTTAAAAAGTGAAAAAGAATTTTTCTTTAAATAAAAATACAAAACTTTATTTTATTACTTTTATTTATTTTTTTATATGTATTTTTCCAAAAATCTAAAAAAAATACTAACTTAAAATGTAAAAGGAAAAATAGAAATAAAAGGAGTGAAATAAAAGGTTTTGAAACCTTAAGGCCCGATGTCTTGCTTATGGGTTCAAAGAGAAGCCCGGTCCTTGCTGTGTGTTAATGAATAACACGTCCTTTTGTTCTCTTTGTAAATAACGCCCCTCTTCTCTTTCTTCTCTCTGTGGAAATCACACAACTGCTTTCTCTATTGTCTTCATTGGTGATTTAATTTCACCAAGAGATGTCCCTTATCCTTCTTGTTAATCTACGATCTAATCGTAGTTGTGATTTCCCTGATCTTTTCTGTATGAAAATTTAGGGTTTCTCAAATTTGGGGACCTTGAGATCCGCTTGCGATTTGGGGCTTTCTTGCTAATTCGAATCGTGCGGTTCTTGATTTCTTTCAGAATCAGGTTAGTTCGATCCTAATTGATTCTGATTTTTTTTGCCCCTCCGATGATGACTTCTAATCCGATTATGGGTTCTGATTCTCGGATTATTGTTTCTGGGTAAAACCCGTTCGTTGCTAAGTTTATATTAAACACGAAAAATGATTTTTGATTCGTGTTCTTGTTGTAAAACTGTTTTTTGGAAATAATCGGATGCGTGTTTGAATTAAAAAGGTATATGATGATCTTGGTTTGTTCAAACCTTGCTATGATGCCAATTGTTGGATTCCCTTATCTTGGATCGAAATGAACAAAGCTTTAATCAAAATATAAATTTGGTATAATCTTGCTATATAATCGAATTGTCATACATAATTATCTTTACAAATCGTTCCTATTTATAAGAAATGAAAAGGTATATCTAAAAGTGTCCCTATGTTAAATAACTGTAATACAGTTATTTAACTGCTTGTAACCGCCATTTTTGTCCAGCGGGTTTTGTCTAGCGGGTTTGTCTAGCGGGTTTGTCTAGCGGGTTGTGATTACCCAAATTGGGTTTTGGCCCAACAATGAGACCGTTTCACGTAGTTGAAATGATTACCATCCAAATAAATGACCCTCCAAATACAAAGATCCTGGCAGAGTTGTCGCCAATGGTTGCACACTCTATGAACATTAAGTACTATATAAATCACATTAACTTTTTGGAGTATAATCATCATTACATTTGATGGGATATCCAACCAGTTTCTTGTTGCGTGCTTCTTGCGTTTCAATGTAGTTTCCATAGTCACTATAACATGTACACAAATTAATGTAGATAAAAAAATTACACTAATTATATTTTTGCGTCTCAGTTCTATATAAACCTAAAAATAGTTATCCATAGTTTGTTCGTCCAAGTTCCATATTTCTAATGCATCTGGAATTTAACTATTCTTCTATTTTCATGTCGTATGTCAGGGTAACGAGTACAATTATTCAATTAACATTTCGAGTGGTTATCTTGCATCGTGGGATTAGAATCGCCTAAACACCAGTAGAAAACTTTCTTTAGCAACAATTATTTAACAACATTGTAGAACTCTTGCTAAATTATGAATTTAGCATCTAATTTTAGTTAGAAAATTGTTAATATTGTTGCGCATTTTTTACCAACAAATAAATTACTCTATTTGGTATATATAGCAACAAATAAATTAATTGGTATTTTTACAAGTGTAAAATCTCGAACACAATCTTTTAAAATCAGGTTTTTTAATATATTCAGTCGAGCCACCGGGTCACAATTTAACTTGTCTAACCGACGGTTCAATCAGGTTTTGCCAAAACCGGCTTCTGATTACCCAACAACTTCATGGGCTTGGGTGAGGTGACCATAAACACTTTTTGTCCAGCATTTGTACCTTGTCTATATTTAATAACTACTACATCAAATACGATATTTGCCTTAGCATATACAGGTTTGGGTGACTTACAACCTGGTTTGACCTATTTGACCCGTTTTCTTTCGGCTAACTTTGTCTCATTACCTTTTGACCCGTTAAAAACAAAACTTTACCCAATTTGACCCATTCTTATGTAAACGGGTTAACATTTGCTACGTCCAGTTGAAACGGTCTATGTACAGATCAAGGATAGTAAAGCGAAACAGAATTAGTGACGCACCTTTGACGACTTTAGTTCCTAGTACTTTTGTATGCTCAAACTTGTGATAGTACCCCATATGTAGATCCCTGGATAATCATGAAGTTAAAAATCGCGCATAACTAAACCTCATACGCCATAGTGGAAACAATTATACTATTATATCCATGTTTGCCAAATGGCCATAACTGAAAGCACAAATTGATACAAACAAACTGAATTGACACTATGAAATATTTGAGCATATATTATGATTCTAGACAACCACACATCCATTCAAAACCTGTGCTTTACCCGAACTTTAGAATTAAGTTGGATTCAAGTACGAAACCACAACATGTCTGCAACAGCAGTCGTCCCTGGTGACATGTTTAGTCTTCAAACATAGACTGAGACACACAATAAAACAAACCACTACACAAAAACACAGTATTTGATCATCTATGATTATAGCTATACACAGACATAAATCCCTCAAGTATATCGTAAGCATAATAATAAGTACAATGATCGAATCATCGAAAAGTAAAAAGATAAAAACAGCTTGAGACCAGAATCATGTACTGTAATAGTAATCAGAAATCGTAAAAAATTGTACTGTAATAGAAACCAGAAATCGTAAAATATTGTACCTATGAGCGACCAACGTAGGGTTTCTTTCTTCTCTCTTTTACAGTTGTCGATAAGTTTCATGAAAAATATAAAAATCGTTTATTTAATAATGATAACTTATGACTTTATTAGATAATGATAACTTATGACAACCCCTATTAAACAAATGCGACTAATATCGTTAACAAGCTACAAAAAATACACTATAGCTATAAAAAATCGTTTTTTTCCTTCAATTGAGGAATACCCTTGAAAACCACATTTTTGGATCTGTCACCCATTGGAGTCACTATAAAAAAAAGTTGTGTTTGCTCACACATTTTTTTACACACTTATAAATAATGTGGATAAATTTTCATTTTATTAACACATAAAAATGTGTAAAAGAATAATTACATAAATAAGTGTGAACAAATTTTAAAACACCACACTTATATATGTTGCAAATAAAAGTCCACATTAAAAAGTGTAAAAAATTCATAAATCTCCACATTTTTATATTTTGTTACACCACTATTCCCCACACTCCTCATTTTGAGGATTGTGAGAAATAGTGGTGTAACAAAATGGGGTCCATATTTAAAAGTGTGGAATAGTTATAAATTTTTTAAACTAAAAGGTGCGAACTTTTATTTGCATCACATATAAGTGTGGTGTTTTAAAATTTGTTCACACTTGTTTGTGTGATTGTTGTTTTACACATTTATATGTGTTAATAAACTCAAAATATTATCCACATTATTTACAAGTGTGTAAAAAAAAGTGTGAGCAAACACAACTTTTTTTGTAGTGAGTTGCTCCACCGTCTCAAGTTCTAGGATACCAAATGTATCAAGCGCTATATTTTATTAAAAAAATTGTGTGATTTCATAGATCACATGTAATTTCACAGATTCATATGTGAATTTTAAAATACTGACGATAATAACATTATTTTTCAATAGACAGTCACTTTTCTAAGACTTTTTGGTTTTGAAATTGCCAGAAAAATCACACGTGATTATTAAATCACTTGTGAATTTGTTTTGAAAATCATGTGCGAATTCATAAATCAATTGGATTTCACAAATTCACATGTGATTTTTTAAAGTAATAAATAACGTGTGATTTTATAAATCCATAATCACATGTGATTTTATAAATTTACATGTTATTTTTAAAGTAACAAATCAGATGTTATTTTTCTAATTGCATGTGATTTTTCTAGACAAATCTGAAAAAAAAGTTTTTAGAAAACATAAAGAATCTATATAAAGATAATTCAATTATTGTCACGATAATATAACTAATTTTGCGTAAAGATTAATTATTCACCAGATTTTATTATTCCTAATGAAAAACGAAAGGAATTTTTTAATTTGATGAGAAAAATAAATGACCAAATATTCTCATTTAAACCTTGAAAGAATGTTTTTATATGAAACTCTCCATCATACTTTAGTCTGACACTTATGAATAAGTCATACAATAAAAAAAAAGTAAAAAAAAACAATGAGGTTTTATAAAAACTCTTAAAATCACATACTAACTTAGAGTTGTTATGTGAGTTTATATTGGTCAACGAAAGTCAAAGCATGTAAGTCAAAAAAGTGAATCTATATCTATACTACTTTATAATAGATTTATGCCATACTATATTTAGTAGTCTTAAAATATTCAACCTCAAAGATTTCTTTATTAAGAAAGATGAAGGAGTATTACTTTTGCTACAAAGTTAATAACTGTATACATAAAAGTTATTTATTACATTTACATTATATCTTTAAAAATATTAACTTCATTTCTGTAACTCTTGCTAAAAGCCTATGTAGAAGTAACGGTTCATTTTCAAACATGACAGTAAATAAAGGTAACATAATTAAAATTAATTATCATAAGTAATAAGTATATATAGTAGTATACATTTGTAACCATCACCACAATTATGGCATAACTTACGGGATTTGTTGGTGGTTTTCCAAAAACTACTGGATATAAAAAACAATACACAGATAGTAAAACACAAACGCCTCTCCCACAAAACCATCATCTGAATGCGCTGTCGAATTCGTTTCCGCTACTACCACCGGTATTTTTTAGTCGGTAGATCAAATCCAGGTTTGGTTTACGTGGGTTTGTCAGATGGTCTCGGTTAAGGTTGTAGAAATCATTCCCCTGTTTCCATGATGGCTTTAAAACCTCTTTCACACAATCAGCAACAGAAACTTTAAAAAATTTCATTGATCTATAATCCTTGCTCTTCTTAGTCTTCCCTGAATTCTTCACTTGATCAATCTCGATCTCCCCAGTGGCCATATCAGGTAAATCCATTGGGAAGCTAGGGATGGGACTGTCATTTTCGACAGCGCCCACATGAGCATCAACCATCCCACCAAACTCATCATTTTCTTCACTTACAGCAACCGATTTATGTATACAGTTCTCTTCCAAAGCCGTATTGGTAGATGGATCGATGTTCTTTACAGTTCTCTTCCACAAACGATTTGGGTACCTGATTCTGACCGACTGGAAGACCCATATTGGTTACTGAAAGATGTCGGTGTATCTTGATTTATGACACATGAACTGAAGTTTGTATTCATTGGTTGATCGAAGGTGGATGCATAAGGATTGTAGTGACTCGTAGTTCTCGACACGAATTCAGATGTTCTAGGCACGTTCCATGATGACAATAAGGCGAAGACAAACTTGTCAGTTTAGTGAGTCATCTAACTGATCATATTGGTTTCAATAAATAAGAAAATACGGATGCAGTAAGCTTGAAAATCATTTAATAAAAATACAGGCTCCTATTTGGGTTGGAAAGGATGCAATGTTTATCTGCTATACACAAATAACATGGACCAGACGAGTTGATAGCAATGAGGCATGGAACTTTTATTAGTTATACATCTGGCTTATGCCACTTCAGATTCCCCTTTGTTGTTATTTACAATGTTTTTTTCTACAGCAAAGGAAAAGTACTAATGTTGTGTTTGAGAAACGCAAACAATAAGGGCAATAAGAGTACCGACCTCAAACTTTACTTTGAGATGTTTTCTGTTGTCACTCCTTGATCAGTGACTGGCCTTTCTGATTAAACATAATGTGCAGAACTTTTAGTCCTTCATATCAGTCAACTAACACAATGTTCCCATATGTAAATAGTTGTTTTGCATCCTAAGATATGATGCTCAGTTAGTGTTCATATAAAATAACCAAGACCATGTTATGTGATACATAGTGACCTTTATTCCTATCAGTTCATTAAAACATATGATTTAGATAAAGTAATTTACATGAAAATTTTTCTTAGAATTAGTCGCCAACAGATACATAAAGCTCTTGTTTTGCATAATTGAACTTCAGGAGAGTGAAGATCTCTGACTTTGACCATTTTTATATAGACATCAGAAGTTATTTTCTCAAATCTTACGTAGGTTACAAACTAGGAGATATAGATGCAGAGTCTTAACAAACAAATAAGACCGTTTGCCAATATTCCTATAGAAACGTATCCTCATGCAATCTATATACTACTTTATAAAACATTTATACCATTTTTAAATAAAAAAGTCTTAAAATATTAAGCCTTAAACATTTCTTTATTAAGAAAGTAAAAACAAATGATCAATTAAATAAAAATGTTAATAAGAAATGTATATAAATTATTATCTTTTAATCATAAAATGTAACATCTTGAAAAATAAATATCTTTCAATTCAAAAGTTTAACACCCCATCAAATCTGTAACAACCATTTAAATGCCCTTTAACCCATTTAAGACGTAAAGTCTCAAGACTTTGTCACGTCTCTGACCCATCTCAAACAATGCCTTAAACACTATATAAAATTTTTTTTGCTACACTCTAAAACTCACTTTTTTTCTCACGCAGTTCCCTCTAAAACATCATCAGTGTCATCTTCACAGGTCACAGAAACAACTCTCACTGACCACTCATTAGATTAAAGTGCCCCAACCCTAACCCGGTTAAAAATTGGATTATCGTGTTCGAGTGAGTCGGCTATGTTATGTCGGGTGATTCGTGTTATTCAGTTTAAACCTCAACATCAGAAAAACTTAAAATAAAAAACATTTGTTCGTAAAAAAAATAATCATCGGGTACCCGCCGCCGCATTGCGCGCGTACCCGGCTAGTAGTGAAAGAAACAATACACGACTTTCCAATGTATAGATATATCAGCATCCTATCATTTAAATTTAGCTATTGATTTGATTGTAATCCTCTCTCTTATAACAAACTAATATTATCTAATAACAAATTCGTATTCATTAAGTCCGTTACTTAATTTCTTCCCATTTGAGTTTCTTGATTAATTAATGTCTTCTTCGATTTCTAGTGAATCATGCGTAGACTAGTTTTAATCATATCATTTGGTATCACACCTTTGATATTTACAACGAGAATTGATGCTCAAATCTCATTAAAACCATTATTTTCGGTTTTCAATTCATAAATCATATTTTCACGCCAAATCACAAATACATCTATATGCATTCCTTTCCATTTTAATTCACATGTTCTTGAGTCAGTTAGATAGTTAGTCGTGTTTCTTGATTAATTAGTTAAATTTCTTTGTTTTAGTTAGATTTTGATTGTGTGATTAATGCCTTCTAAAACAAGAACGGGTGTTGGTCAAGAGGAGAATGACATAGAAGTTTTGAGGGGTACAATTTCAACATTGTTATGGAAAGAATTCGAGAAGGTATGGAATGAGTTGCGGAACATAGTAATGACCGATAACAATGGTGTAAGGGATGAAGGGAGGAAGTGGGTAGCGGGGTAACCAAGGTAGAATTTCTAAGATCTGGACGAGAAGATGCGAAGGGTTAGTTGTGTAAGAGTGAGCACTACTTTCAAGTTACCAACATTCCTGATGAGAGAAAGGTAAATTTCATTTCTCCCCACTTTTTTTATATAGGTTTATTGCGGCATGAGCAAATGTTGATAATAATGAGTGATGATATGGGTTGGGTGATTTACAAAAAGTCGATTTTAAAAAGATTCGGCAATTTATTTGATGATCGAAAAATGTAATCTTTTGATAATGGTGTTAGAAATTTAAGTTTGGGTTTGAATCTCGATGATGATTTGGAAGATTTTGTGGTATTTTAGCAAGAAAATATGACAAAGATGAATATGCACATAACATGTTTGATGACTTTCGAGGGTGAATTCAAGAACAACAAGGTAAAGTCAGCTATGGAGGTTATTGGTCTCTCTAGGGAATACTAAAATTGAATTTTGTAAATTCTTTTACAATGTATTAATGCAACGTTACACCGTAAACATGGTTTATTTATTTATTTATTGATCTACAACCGTAAGGTATGAGGATAGAGTCAATTTACAATAAAAGATAAACCTAAACTCTTTTCCAAGAGTGAAGAAGGAGTAATAAGGATTTTAGAAATGTCTAATTCTAAATACATAACTCATAGCAAACTTTAATAGTTAACAAAAGTGCATATTTTGAGTTATGTTTTTTAGAATGGTTACCGCTATTTGGTTAAAGATAAGCTAGCATATTTTATCTAGTAGTTGTGCTTTCACCATTTATAGGCACTACATACCATTGTGGGGATGGTAGACCTATTAAGGAAGAAATTTCATGCCAAATCATTCAAGTTAAAAAGCTATTGATGGATAAGTCATCATTTACGAAGTAGAGTACGCTTTTAAACACTACAAGTAATTGTTAAGAATGTGTTTTCAAAAGTGTAAGAAAGTAAACAACACACTAATATGTTTCACCGATTTTGAAACATTTACACTGTTGTATTACTGTATTTGAGATTATTAAAACATTCTCTAATTAAGTGGGAGTGACAAGCTTTGTCGTCTTGGTGATAACCCAAATTATCTCTAGAATATCCTAAGATAATTACTTATGAAATTTCGACACTAATATCTTCAAGGATAGTTATGTATGGATTCTTGTTGATTAAGAGGTCCTACATCTACTTTTAAACCTAATATATATGACACATTTATATTTTGTATAGACGAACGTTAGAAGTGATGTTTATTTAATATATGAGGTTCTTCCGTGCACAAGTGGGAGAAATGAATATTGTGTGCAAGAAACAACTCATAAATATATGATTCTCTTGACTTCAAGATAAGAGACTAACGATCTAATTATAAATTAGAAGAAAGTTAGAACATGTGTCTATAGGATTAAAAAATTACTTAATCGTATATCGTTAAAATTAAGAAACACTTGTTGTTTTGATTTAGTCATGTGAGAGCTTGGACTAAATTGTAAACACACGGGTGAAATATCCACATGTCGTGAGATCGGGCATGTATTATTTTTGTAGTTTCTTAAGATGGATGATTCCTGGAATGACATAAGATACATAGAGTAATCTTATACTACTAAAATAATAAATATTTATGTATTCTTGGAATTACATAAATACACTACTACACAAACATTGTTTACCCACAACAAGATCCGTAAGAAAAGCAGTGGAAAAGGGCCCTTTCACACGGATTTCCCACGGAATTGTTTCGTTGCTAAAAACCCCGTGGGTAAAATATTTCCCCACGGATTTTCACACAGAGCGTTGACTATTTTCCCACGGATTTTCTACGGTTTTTATCAACCAAATTTCACACAAAAGGAGTGGCTTTTTGCCACAGATATCCCAGGGATATTCCCACCGATTTCTCATAACTTATAACAGCCATTTATTCATGTTTTTCCCACGGTTATTTCCTACAAATTTCCCACGTTCCCATGTATTTCCCACAACCTTTAGTTAAGCATTTTCCATGTGTTTCCCACGGATTTCCCAAAGATTTCCTACGGACATATTCTCACAGGTTTCCATAATTTTTAGTAACCATTTTACGCATATTCACTAATAGAAAATTAAAATACATCGACGATAATACATGAGCAAAAATACTTAAAGAGATACAAAATCATCCAAAATAGACGCTAATAATTTCAAATCAGATTTCAAAATTTATAAATATAAGCAATATATAACATTCGGTTACAAGTTAAAATAAACAATTTCTAAAAGAAATAATCTTAAATTTAACATCAACTTCTTGATCAATTTATATCCAAGAATAAACTGTACATATGCACCTGTACGTGTTATAAGGAATTAACGCCAACGTATCATTAACTACTTGGTGAATTCAGAGACAGTTCATTGTTGTAGCAGCCATGTCACCCTTTAATGGCAACCTGCATACACGCATTCAAAAAAGCATGCATCAGAAAACTATCTAAGTATCTAACCTTAGGATTTGGTAAATACTTGTCATATATTTGACTATCGACTCGTATTTGACTTCCTACATTCAACTACAGCGAGTGAGGTTTTATGATACGTCGTTTACAACTATACTAAAGATAAAAAAACATAAGAAGCATACCCAGGCTCATATATGCAGCAGATTTCAGGACTTGGCCATGTTTAGATTATAGCTCCTGCTATCTTCGCCTCTTTTTTGCGGCTATTTCATCCAACTTTGCTCTTCTTTCAGCCCCTTCCTTCTTTTTCCTTTCAGCCTCTGCATATTCCATGGATTACATACTAAAAATAAAAAAAATAAGAATAGCACGTTACTGATTAAATCATTTTTAGCAAAGTGAATTATGACGTATATTGGATTTAAATACACTTTAGATGACATGTGACGTGCTTAGTCCATTTCCTTTTTAGTAAACCTTCCAATCTACATCATTAAAATTTTACTTTTTCTATTGCAGCACTTCATATGTAATATCGAATGTAAAAACTGACACTTTATTTAACACATATAGATAACAAAGAGAAGGCTTTAAGTTCGGCCAAAGTGTACTTGTCGATGGTAGATTCCATGGTATTTGTAGTTTCCATTTATCCCAAGACTAGATTGCGAGCTTCAAAATTTTAACCAATGGGACCAGCTCATGAACTGACCAAGGGACCAGCCCCAAGACTAGATTGATGAGCTTCAAAATTTTAACATGTTAAACATGATTAACGAGCTTCAAATTTTTTTAAAAAAAGGATAATGCATGAAAATATAATCAAGTTGACTCACCTGCTAAGCTCCGAAGTAGGTGTTGGCTGAGAAGTGCTACAACACCAAATATGTTTCCAAGCAAGCCATGATGATCTTGTTATGGCCCTTCTCCGAAGAGATTCATGACCAGACCAACAGCATTGTCCGTCATAGATTCAACCCGTGATATAACTTCATTCTTCCCTGGTGAACCATATGTGCAAAGAGTTTGGTCCCTGGCAAGTAGATCATGAAATCAAACATTACAAGACAACTTGAATCATTTCACATACAAGTTCTTAATAACATAAAATTGCTTGTTACCATCAGTAACTTATTATCACAGTTGTGTGTATAATTTCCCATCAACAAATATGAAATGTTTTGCATGAGTAAGTGTTTAATAATTTTAAAGTAAATGCTTATTGTCACAGTTCCTAACTGTAAAAAACAATGAATCTAACTCTAAATCGATCAAGAGCTGAATAACAGAGAACCCAACCAACCTTACCTTGGCTCTCTTTATCAATAAATCAATTACAATATTTGGATATAAGAAAGAATCAAATAACAACTCTCAAACTCACAAGATTAATCAAGAAGATTGATAAAAAAAACACACAGTTCACACACTTGAGAATATTAACAGAATGAAAAGTAATCAACTAGTTAGGTGAGGTGAGGTATATAAACGCCTATTCTTCAGTTGAGTCTGCAACTTTCACACTTGTCCACCTTTAGCCCTTCCAGTCATATACTTGACTTTCAAGAAGAAAAACCCCCCCTCCATCTTTATCTTATGTCCAAAGTAGTCCTTCAGGTTATGGATTATATTATCAATACTCCCCCTTAAGCCCGTAACCTGCAAAAGCATTATACAAACCAAGCATTCTACAAAATTTTTTATGGTCAGATATAACCAAACCTTTAGTGAATACATATGTAGTATTATTTTCAGATTTAACTTTCATGGGTTTTATATAACCTGCAAATATTTTTTCTCTTAAGAAATAAAGATCAATTTCAAAATGCTTGCTTCTTTCATGAAGCACAAGATTCAAAGATATTTGGATAGTAGAATTATTATCACAATTCATTTCTACAGGTAGAACCACATCCACTTTCATATAATTCAGCACTTTATGAATCCACATGACTTCACAACACACATTACACATAGCTCTATGAATCCACATGACTTCACAACACACATTACACATAGCTCTATAGTCAGCTTCTATGGAAGATCTAGAAACAACACTTTGTTTCTTACTCTTCCAAGAAACTAGATTATCTCCCAGAAACACACAATAACCAGTTAAAGATCTCTTGGTTATCTTGCACTTTGCCCAGTCTGAATCAACAAAAACATTCAGCTTGCTACAATCACCTTTCTTAAAAGTAATACCCAAACCAGGTTCACCTTTCAAGTATCTAAGAACTCTGAAAGCAAGTCTTAAATGAGATATCATAGGACTATGAATGACTTGACTAAGACAGTGCACAACATAAGAAATATCTGGTCCAGTCATAGTCAAATAGATCAATTTTCCCATAAGCTTTTGATATGAAGTAATCTCAGTAAGTTTTTTATCATCACCAAATTTCTTATTCATTTTTTTTTACTATTTGGATTAACTTCAATAAGTGCACCACAAGGTTTACATCCTAACATACCAAACTCAGACAACAACTCTGTGCAGTATTTTCTCTGAGTTAAACATATACGATTATCAATATCAATAACCTCAATGCCCAAAAAATATTTAAGTTTTCCAAGATCTTTGATAAGAAACTTAGTACTTAAAAATTTCTTGAACTTGTTAACTTCATCAAGATTATTTCCAGTGATAACTATATCATCCACATATAAAAGCAAGACCAAGAAAACACCATTACTGTTCTTAATGAATAATGAAAAATCATTTGGACTTTGAACAAAACCATTTTCAATAAGAATAGAAACAAGTTTCTCATTGCATTTTCTTGGGGCTTGCTTTAACCCATACATAGACTTAATCAATTTGCACACTTTGTTACTATTATCATCTCCATAACCTTCAAGTATTTTTGTATAAACTTCTTCATCAAGTTCACCATATAAGAAAGCATTTTTGACATCTAATTGAAATGATGGCCAATTATTACAAACAGCTTAACTCAACACACATCTAACAGTAACAATTTTAACCACAGGTGAAAAAGTTTCATCATAATCAATCCTTTCACTTTGGTTAAAACCTTTGGCAACAAGTCTAACTTTAAACCTTTCTACATCACCACTAGACTTGTATTTAACTTTCCAAATCCATTTACATGGAATAGCCTTTCTTCCTTCAGGAAGATTAGTAATAATCCAAGTATTATTTCTGTTAAGGCTTCCATTTCTTGATTCATAGCCTCAATCCATCTACTATCTTTGATAGCTTCAGCATACATAGTAGGCTCATGAATTTTATTCAAATTAGTAGTAAACACAAAGTTATCAATACTCAGATTAGCATAGATAACAACTTTATTTATACTATATTTAACATCTTTGTTAAGAATAAAATCTTTATACTTAGAAGGAAAATTAATTTTCCTACTAGTTCTCCTAACAGTGTTATCTGTTGCTGGTTCTAGTGACCAATTAAACACATTTCCAAATGACTCTATGCCTTCATCCTTAGAGAATTCTCATCATCACCATCAATGTCTGGTATACCTTCAGAAATATTTTCTGTTGCATACTCAACACTAGTGTCCTTCCTAATAGATTCTGTTTTAGTATTAGATGATCTATCTACCTCAAAAATAATATATGTATCAGTAGTATGAACATCTTTGCTGGCACTAGGTATAACATTAATTTTAGGTACATGCCTCTGCTTACTACCTATACTATCTCCATTCTCATCATAGGATTCACTAGGCATATAACTGTTTATGTTAAAGAAATATAAATCATCAACACCATTTTCACTAAAAACAAACTCTTTACTAACCACATCATTTTTAAATGGAAAAACAGTTTCATAAAATTATACATCCCTTGAAAACAAAAACATTTTATTTTCCAAACTAAACAGTTTATATCCCTTCTTATCAAAAGCATATCCAACAAAAACACATTTCTCAGACCTTGACTCAAACTTATCAGAAACATTTAACACATTAGAAAAACACAAATAGCCAAACACTTTTAAATGGAGAATATTAGGTTTAGACTCATAAACCATTTCATAAGGACTTTTACAGATAACACAGCAGTAGGTAACGTGTTAATCAAATAAGTAGTAGTTAGCACACATTCAGGCCACATGTTTAATGGTATGCCCCCCTGAAACATGATGGCTCTAGAAGTATTAAGTAAATGTTTATGCTTTCTTTCTATAATACCATTCTGTTGAGGTGTATAAACACAAGTGGTTTGATGAATTATACCATGGTTATTAAAAACTCAGAAAACTGATGATTAACAAACTCTGTTCTATTATCACTTCTGAAAACTTTAACCTTTTTATTAAACTGATTGTCAAGAAGTTTAAAAAAACTTTCAATACAATAAAAAACTTCAGTTTTACTCTTCAATAAAAAACCATACAGATCTGGTATAATCATCCACCACAGTAAGAAAGAATCTAAACCCCTCTCTACTAGTAACTTTATATGGTCCCCAAACATCAAGATGAACAATATCACCAAGTTGTTTAGTCTTATGATCACTCAAAGAGAAAGATTTCCTAGTTTGTTTAGCTTTATGGCACACATAACAATGTTCTAACCCTTTAAGTTTTATATCAGAATTATCTTTTCTTAGAACATCCAAAACTTGATCAGCTGGATGTCCTAACCTATTATGCCAAATGGAACTAGATATCTGACAACATCTAACATTTTTATTAAACACGGGCCTACCTTCATCAAGAAAATACAAGCCATCTTTTTTACTACCAGTCACCATTAGGACATTGTGAGTTAAATCCTGAATCACACAACAATTTTAATTAAAATTAACATTGACTTTATTGTCCTTGGATAATTTTTTAACAGACAAAAGACTAACTTTGTATCCAGGAACAACCAACACATCTTTAATCACCAAATTATTAATTTTGAAACACCCAATTTTTTCACATATTCTAAATTCCCATTAGGATGAGCAACACTTATGTTCAAATAAGACACATTAATAAATCATTTAATATTTTTTTAGAATATGTTATGTGTTGACTAGCTCCTGAATCTATAATCCAACCAACATAAGTACAATAAGTACTTATATTAGAATTATAGTTAAAAAAACCTACAAGATAGAAAACTAACAACATAATTATTAACTTTGAAGGTACATACAATAGTTGCAGAACCCATAGAATTTTCTCCTAGAAACACTCAGTAATCTCATAAGTCTTTGATATTAATCAGAAGTAAGAGTATGAGTAGAACTCTTACTTTGATCACTTTACTGTCATTAACACTCACATTATTATCATTGTTTTGAGCTGAATTATTATTATTCTTTTTAAAGTTAGGTGGATAACCTATTAACTCAAAACACCTGTCAATAGTATGACCATTCATATTACAATGCTTGCACACAAGATTACCATTTCTTTATCCACTAGACCCAGTCTTGTTAACATTCCAATTATTGTTACTTATGTTAGAATTTCCATTATTAGAATTCCCATTATTAGAGTTGTTAAACCCTTTGTTCCAACTATTAGAATTTCCACCAGACTTGACAACAAAAGCAGATGGCCCAGCCTTATTTTTTAGTGCCATTTCTGTGTGACTCATCTATAGACAAAGTTGCAAAAGCAGTTCTCAAATCTGGTATGGGATCAGAAGTGAGAATCTGACTTCTCACAACACTATAGAAATCATCAAGACCCATTAGAAACTGCATCAGCCTAAAAAGCTGATCATGTTCCTTAAGAGCCTCAGAACCATCACGGGTACATTCAGGCAAATCAACAAGAGCATCAAATTGTCTCCACAAAGAATTACACTCATGATAATATTCTGATAAAGACATGCCAGATTGAGTTAAAGTGTAAATCTTATGATGGAGATTATATGTCACAAAACCATCTTGTTTATTATATGTTTCTTCTAATTCATTCCAAACATCTTGGGCATATTTAGAGAAAATTTGTCCCTTATACAAATCTGGTGAAACACAATCAAGTAACCAAGAAAGCACAACAGCATTACATCTATCCCATTGTTCTCTAGCAGGACCATCATTAATGTCTTGAACACATTTACAAGTTATAAACCCAAGTTTATTCTTAGTTTGTAAAGCAAGTTCTATAGCAGCAGACCAAACCTTATAGTTCTCAGTCCTTTCAAGTTTGAAGGTAATCAACTGAGACAAAACGTCTTGAGGGTGCAAATAAAGAGGGTCATAAACATAAAACTTAACAACACCGTCACCCTTGGGGGGAGCATCACCCTTGGGTGAACTAGGACCAGAACTAGTCATGAAGAAACTAACAAAATAACACGAAGAACACACAATCAAGCCAAAAGATAGTTCTCAGGCTTCTTAACCACTCAAAAGGTGGCAGGTCAAGAGCTGAGACCTAAATGTGGTCTAAAAACACAAAGAACAAAGAAAAACAAGTAAAGAATCACAACCTCCTTGTACCTACTCTACAAATAACAATCAACTAACACAAAGCCTTGAATCAATCAACACCACAATCTATCTAATCCTTTCGATACCTAAAACCCCACTAAACAACTAAAAAACTAGGAAATCAAGAAACTGAAAGGAAGGTGTGAAAGGTGTTACGTAGCACGCGCAGCAAACCAAGCAAGAACTCTGGATCAAGACAATCCAGAGAACCCAATCAAACCAACTAACAGATCAATATGATCTATTCAACCAATGTAGCGGAAATAACAAACCTACACGTCAAAACAACAAATAATAACAATAAACACAAACACCTTACCAAGATTGGAATAACCCTAATTTCTGGATTTAGGATTTTCCAAACAAACAATCAGAATCAACGATTAGACCCAAAAGATGAACCTACAAGTCACCAGTTAGACAAGAAACAGTTTTAATAGAAAATCCCCCAAAAACTTTTGAAACCCTAGTTTCAAAAAATCCAATTAAACTTGTAAGAAACGCAAATTGACCAAATTATACAACGATTCACCCAAACAAGACCAAGATCTACACAAATAGATCAAAACCCCCAAAATTTTCAAATCCCTAATTTTTGCAAAAAAAAGATTTAATCACTATTCAGAGCAACCTGACTCTGATACCATGTAAAAAACAATGAATCTAACTCTAAATTGATCAAGAACTGAATAACAGAGAACCCAGCCAAGCTCCCCTTGGCTCTCTTTATCAATGAATCAATTATAATATTTGGATACAAGAAAGAGTCAAATAACAACTCTCAAACTCATAAGATTAAACAAGAAGATTGATAAAAACATACAGTTCACACACTTGAGAATATTAACAGAATGAAAAGTAATCAACTAGTTAGGTGAGGTGAGGTTTATAAACGCCTATTCTTCAGTTGAGTCCGCAACTTTCACACTTATCCACCTTTAGCCCTTCCAGTAATATACTTGACTTTCAAGAAGAAAAACTCCCCCTCGATCTTTATCTTATGTCCAAAGTAGTCCTTCAGGTTATGGCTTATATTCTCAATACTAACTATGCTACAACAAATATGAAATTTTTTGAAAGAGTGACATTTTTAGTTAGATAGCTAACTCGTGTCTTGCCCACTCGGCATAACCCGAAAACAACCCGATTCAACTCGATCCGTTTTGACCCGAAACTCGATAACCAGATATTTTATAGGGTCGCGTTAGGGTCAATATTTGACACACCAATACCTGAATCAACCCGATTTCGTTTAACCTGATAACACCCCTACTCCCCGGTATGAATTATTTAGACATTTGTTCTTTTTCATTGCTTATAGAACCGCTAACGTATTCTCTATAAACCTATAACATTTAACAATAGTACAAGTTAAGCTTTAAGTACAAAATCTATCTTTGGTATTTCATTTGCTGATAGTATATGTACCTCCTGAAATGTTGATACTATGTCGTATGTGTGGACTTGAAAATGACCAAGCTGCAAGGAAGAGAGAAACTTTAGTACTATAAAAGTTGTCTTTAAAACCGTATATGGTTAACAAACACGTAGATAACAAATCAAATATCGATATATCATATAGCGAGAAGAAAAACAAGTTTTATATGCTATCTAAGCAGCAATGGATACTGACCTTAATAGTACCACCATAAAGTATCTAGTATCTAAGGGGGTGATTAGGATTAAGCTCACAAAGGTGCGTTTTCGAGCAGGTGTTTTCAAAGACAACAATCACATAGTTGGAACTTGTGGGTTTGGCTAGTTTTTTTATAAAGGGTCTTTCGAGAAGTCATAGAATAGCTAGGACTATAAAAACATTTGATAAAACAAGCACGTGTAGCCAGTAATTAGATGTTAAGTGTTAAAGGTGTGTTAAGACATGACGTTCGTTAATAATAGCTCGTTAAACCACACAATTGATAATATGAACATAACTACAAACTCAAAAGCTATAACTCTCAACAAGGCTAAAAAAACTTTGCTAAAAAATTCACATTAAGAAACAAACTTTTTTGGGTATACCTAGGTTTCCGACTCGACATTGCGAGCCGACTAATCCCAGGGAGACTACCCTTTTGGATAGCCCGGAGTTGTCGCAGGTGAACCTCCATGGCCACCCCCAACTGTACACACCTAGTGAGGTTTGAAACATTGACCTCTACTTTGAGAGTCAAGGACCTTACAACTAGGCCACTTGATGGTGGTTCATTAAGAAAAGAAACGTGTAACACTTAAAAAAAATTGTACAAACATCCAAATAATCTTTATTAAAAAAACAACCTGACTTGATCCACTTATTAATATGAAACTAAGAACCACTCAAGTAATTAGATGAATAAAAGACACCGACATAGTCTTTGTGCATCATTGTGGTTAGAGATTGATGCATAACGAGATGAAAACCCCTCAAATGGACACTCCAAAACTATGACCAAATTGACTAAATAAGAATATACAGTACCTTATTTGTGATTTATAGTATCGTGGCAGATGCATCCGAACATGGAAGCACATCACTAGGCATGATGAAGCAAATCTACCTAAAAAGATGCAAAATTTTAGATAATTAAAAAACCTAAAAAAATAGTAGACTCTTAATTAAACATCTAATTAAAATTTTAGCCACACACAAAAACAGTGGATCTTACGAATTATATGTAACACCCCTAAATTACCACGCAGTGGAATACCACTTTGGGGCGCTACTCATAGCACATCACACACAATTATAGAAAACGACCTCAAAAGAGACGTTAAAATATTATACAATCTTGTCTAAAAAGTTTCCCATCCCAATATATAAATCAGAGTAGTGTTTAGTCCCAAAAACCGTTACCAACACATAACATTCATCAAAGATTTAAAAGTCATTTATTCATTTCAAAGGATGGAAAATAATATATAAAACTTTAGAGAAGTAAGCACCAACTCCCTTCTCGCATGCTCCGCTGCTGTCCATCTTGATTACTTGAAATACATGCTTAAAATCATCAACACAACTGTTGAGCAAATCTATAGGTTCTGCAAATCATCATTTGAACACAAGACTTTTAATCATCTCAAGCTTGTCACACAGACAAGTCATATATATATATCGATAAATGCCTTAAGCTCATGCAACTGAACGTTAACCAACACGTTAAACCGAGTCACTTACGGCTCCCCTTCAACAGGTAATATTGTCATATACCAACGACCCACATAATATCCCTTTCAAGTGATCACAAGGACACATACCCTAGGATAAGGGTTGTCAAACCAAATATATCTATCATATGTATTAGCGTTTACCTCGCAAGGTAATTAACAGTTCATGAAATTCAGGGACTTCATAAGACAATGGTACTTAGGCATTTATCATCATATTCGGGTCCAGCATACCAAAAACAAGTTGTGTTCCTTTTATAAAACAACATGTATTCCCCATCGCGGGTTAAAAATCATTAACAAGAAAATATAAAAGCGAGGCTACAGACTCGCCTTAGATAATACATGAAGCTAGTAGTAGTAGTGATCGCCAAAGTGAATATGCCTCCTAAATATACACGTCAAAAGCCGCCACCTAATAAATAAGGTGCACGCTTAGCAACATACTTAAGTATTTCAAAACATACTTAATATAATAAAATCAACGACTCAAAATAGTATGTACATAGACATGACCAATCAATGCAAGTGAATCCCCTCTAAACCCCACAACATGTACTAGCTTTCCAAAACTAGCACCTTCGTTATTGATCCATCTCAAGATGCCAAATCAACACGGTTCAAGCACCCAACACGGGTCTCCAATATCAGAATATACACTCACACATAAGACATATCCTTTTAGAAATTTGAGAAGCTAATAGATTAGCCTCTCGCCTCAAACTATGTCGCGAGGTTAAGTACCTCCCAATAATACTCAGCCGGTACCTACCAAAAGTACACGCTGATTTCCCCTACCTAAACAACTCCGTTTTCGACGAAACTTGGTGAAAAACTCACTTATAATCTGTAAAAGACTCAGTTTAAATTTCATTCAATGATTCACATTTTAGAACCACCTGCTCGACTCATCTTTAGACTTTAAAAACCGGACTGTTTTGCACACTTGCCTCGTAAAACCATTTTGACTTCGTTCAACATTTCCATTTATAAAATTGACACTTGAATTTTAAAATAGACTCAATACCCTAGGTTTAGAACCTGAGAACAGCCCTTTACCAGTTTTAAAACTCAACTTATAGTCCCCGAGATTTGATCCAATATCGACAACAATTTCGTATTGTGTCGATACGCATCTCCCGAATATTCAAACTAGCATAACTTCCTCCTCGTTATGAGTTAGAAGCTCTATCTTATACCAAAACGAGCGTCTTGATGACTACTACAACAATATCCTATCATCCCAACTTATAATCAAGCCTAAAATTGGCAGAATTTCCTGAAACCCACTAATGTAAAATACAACTTTAAAAATCACACCAACACCTTTTTTGACCCATTTTTAACATCATCTAACCTTCAAATAATCTATACCCATCATTCCTAACATCTCATAACATCACTAAATCACTTTCATGGTCATTCTTAACAAAACCCAATTCAAAATTCAAACATGCAACCATTAAAACATTAAATAGAATAATAATAACACAATACTATAACCTTAAAAATAGATCAAACACTTGTTCTTCATCAAAATCTTTGAAATAATTAAAGTACTTGTATGTGGGTAAAAATCATATCAAAATGATCCCCTTTTAATTCTAAACATAGGACTTAAATTTGTTTTTAATGGATCAAAGTAAAAATTGAAGATCAAGGGTGTTTTATGGTGATGGGGGAGACGGAAAGGATGAGAGGGGTAGAGAGATGGAAAATTTTTGTAGTTGCTAATTAAGTGTGTGTAAAAATGGAGCTTTTATATGGTGGAGGAAGGTAGATTTTGCAATATTGGCATTCTTGTGGACTAAGTTGTAAAATACTAGTTAAAACGCGGGAAATGGTTACCAGTCAATTTTATAAATATTTATGAGAGACGGGTTTCGTCCCGGGTTCATAAAAATATAAATCTCGTTTGTTAAATCGATCATTTTAATAATTAAACGCACACAAAACGAAATAGTAAAGTTCAACTCGACTTAATACGTAATGAAATATAAATTTCATAAATATCAAATATCGAAATAATCGATACTAAAATATAATATTTGGGCATCCATTAGCATCGTGATCACTATTATTACTCTTCAATCGTCACAACAATTAAATACCCACACATTATCGGTTTCAACGTAAACCGTCAAACATAACGATACTAAGAAATTCAAAATCCGTTACATAATTAGGGTAAAATAATGACGTTAAGTTCGGGTTATTATATTATCACATCCTTTAAGGAGCGATGTCCCGGCGCTTACCTCACCTCATATTCGTATTGCGAACCACTAGGAAAGACGAGGGCACTTCTTCCTCAAGAAGTCCTCACGATCCCACGTGAATTTCGATCCACTTCTCTAATTCCATCATATCTCCAAAAGGAAATATTACTCAGCTTTAAACGCTTAACCTCTCAATAGAAGATCTCCACTGGTAGTTCTACAAAACGCAACATGTCTTCAAGTTGTATCCCACCTAAAGGGATGAATAAATCCTTATCCACCAAACACTCCTTCAAGCTCGAGACACGAAAATTTTTTGAATTACACGAAGCTCATTCGACGACAAGAACAGATGACAAGATTTTTCGGGTAAGTCCAGTGAAAAGGAAGGTTGCTAATTAAAGGATATCCACTGGCCGGATAGCCATAGGTGCATATCAAAAGGAAATAACAAGAAAATTTATTCGTCATCGGAGGGCACTCACATGTGGATATTTACTCAAAAGATAATACAAAGACACCATCTCACTTCCGCCCATGCGCATCAAAGTCTCAATAAACATCGTCGTTGAAGGTCGAAAATATATTACATGGTACGTGTTCTCCATGATCGGACGTCATTGGACAATGTCGTCTCAAGTTCTCACAACTTACGATCATTCGACTAGATTACATACCATATAAGTACATAAAAAGAAAAGGTCGAACATAAACATCAAATATAGATCTCCAACGTTGATCATCGTGAAAACCTTGAACGAACCCTTGATAATACAACTTGATCTCCAAAGTCTTTCCACTTGCGGTGTCGGCTACAACATACTCCTCGAGGTGATAATGAATTTTTTTAACTCCAATCATTAATAAATTCGATCCATTAGCGAAGATTCGCAACATATCAGGCATACCATTAACTTCTTCTCCAATGTTCAACATATAAAAGCATCCCACTAACTTCTGCTTTAGCATTCATCATACAAAGGCGTCCCAATAATTTCTACTTCAGTGCTCAAGGTGATGCATCATATTCCTTGTTTAATTCATCATGCTGGCCCCCAAGAGTTTTGTTATCAAGAAAGGTCTTCGGCGACCCTTCAATAGTAGCAATTAAAATCATAAAATATTCACATCTATGATAAGTTGCCGTTGATAACTTGATCCTCAGTTAATCCACAAGTGCACGCATAATTCCTGGTGACGCGCTTAAACAAGTCGCCTATTCTCGGAATGGTTATTGGTTCTTAACAATCTGCTTATAAAGCTCGTGATCATCGAGACACATTAGAAATGGTCCATCAAAACAAATCACAACTCGAGAGTAGTCCAACGGGTTACTCGTACATATATGATAATCGACGATCATAATGACGGCGGCACTGGACGATTCATATCAACGAAACAGGGTTCGAAGAAAGACGTACGCATACCAAACACTCACAAATCGAGCCAGACATAATTGGGTCCACTCATTTATAACTCCTTGTCTACATAAAAAGGCGTCCCCCTCCATGTATACAAGAGTTTACAAATTTACAGTTCGGGAACTTATAACTTTCTTGTTCAAATGAAAAGGCGTCCCAATCCATTTCAACAAGACGATTATAAGTCATCCTACCCAAGTATTACTATCTCTCAACACGATATCATATCCAAATACTATAGTAAATACAATGTGTCAATAAACTTACATCATGATTTCCGTATTCAAACGTCCCATTCCATCTGAATAAGGAAAACACAAACAATCTAAGGTCCAGTGGTTTAAACTTTCTTATTCAAATGTCCCAATCCATTTAAATAAGATAACCTTAAACAATAATAACAAGATTTTTACTCATTGAAAGTTCGTTTCTCGGTATCTTCTCGAATTGATTTCCGGTTAATTGTGTGAGATTAGTTGTTCTTGGTGAAACAAATAATTTTGGTTTTGAGAGAATAAATGAGCACGACTTAATAATAAATGACGAGAAATTAACACTAAAACAAGTTAAAATGTAAACGGTGCGATATTTAAAACTTAAAGAGTAAATGACGAGAATTGAAATGACGTAAAATTAAACTTAAACTTGAATAAAATTCAAATAAAGTAAATGATGCAAATCAAAAATTAAACTAAAAGGAAAGCAAATAAAATTTTAAATAAAGAAAAAGGCGGGAAAAATAAAACTTGAAAATAAAAGACAAAAACTTAAAAAGAAAAACAAACAAAAACTGACAGACCTTGATTCGGAAGTTTAAAACTTCCGGATGAAGCTTCCTTCATTCGGAACTTTTGACTTCCGGATGAAGCTTGCTTCATTCGGAACTTTTGGACTTCCGGATGAAGGTTGCTTCATTCGGAATTCTAGGAGTTCCGGATGAAGGTTGCTCACTCGGAACTTTAATACTTCCGGATGAAGGCTGCTCACTCGGAACTTTAATACTTCCGGATGAAGGTTGCTCACTCGGAACTTTAATACTTCCGGATGAAGGTTGCTCACTCGGAACTTTAATACTTCCGGATGAAGGTTGCTCACTCGGAACTTTAATACTTCCGGATGAAGGTTTATCACTCGGAACTTTAATACTTCCGGATGAAGGTTGCTCACTCGGAACTTTAATACTTCCGGATGAAGGTTGCTCACTCGGAACTTTAATACTTCCGGATGAAGGTTGCTCACTCGGAACTTTAATACTTCCGGATGAAGGTTGCTTCATTCGGAACTTCAGACTTCCGGATGAAGCTACCTGGGAATGATAAGATACAGAAACCACAATCCCGAAGAACAGGGGATATACAGTAACAACAATCTAACCTCAAATTAATCAAAATCAAACAAAAGATAAAACCAAAACAACCAATAAGCATTAACTAACAATAATCAATCAAAACAACTCATCAAAACTAACAAACATAACCAAATTAATCAAAACCCACTTGATCAAAATCATAAAAACTCAAGAACATGAATAATCAAGATAAAGAACAAATCAAACAAGAAAGGTAGAAGGAGATTGGCAATAAGATAAAGATTAACAATAATTAAAGGTAAACTTACTTGGAATTAAAAGATGATTAAAGGTGCATTACAAGAGAATTAAAGATCATAAAATTAAAGAACAAGGAATGAAAATGGGGAAGAGAGGCTTGTCAAGCCTCCAACAACCTAAACAAAAATGAAGGTAAAACTATATATAGGGGAATTAGGGAGGAGCTTAGGAAGCTTCCTCCCTCTTTCTTCTTTCTCTTAATTGCACACTTAAGTCCTTGATCTTCTTAATCTTTTGTTTAATCTTGGACTTTGTCTTGGGATTTCTTTAACTCGTCTTATAATTCTTCAATGAATTAGACTTGAATTCTTCGGCTTTTGGTAAACTTCCGTCTTTTGACTTTTTCTTCGGTAAATCTTCAGAATTGGTCTTGGACTTCCGTTCTTTTTCCACTCTTGATCTTTCGACTTCATCTTTTGTCTTTTCTTTCAATAAACGCCCGTGAAAAACCGTGTTTTCTTTCCTTTTGACATTTTGACCCTGAAATACAATAAAAACACAAACCACGCATAATTCCGCCATTTACGACATAAAATATACGTTTAGGTCCAGTTTTAATGTAATTAAGTGGTAGAAAAGATGGGTGTTTCCACACCTATCAAATCCCCTACACTTAACCATTGCAATGCCCTCATGCAATGCTTAGCAATAAAGCAAGGTTTACATTTTCCATCATAATCAACCTACCTTGGCCTTTATTAAACAACTAAGGAAAATCAAAAAGATAGAAAATAACAAGATGCAATCAAGGAAGAAACATGTAAAGAAATCTAAGACTTACATTAGGGCTTGTGTGTCATGAATGTTTATCACCCTCAAGTTTCACGTTCCCCACGCCAAGCTTAAAAACAAGATCATTGTTAGTACAAGTTAGCATAACAAACATTTACTCATGCGGTTCAATTAACTACTTAAACTCCCTTATTCCTATGGGTATCTCTTTTATTTTATTGATGTCTTGAATGATCACGAGGATGCATTGTTGACTTATTTCGATAATTTATTAAGGCTGAAAGAAAAGTAGGACGATTTGATCAATAGTTAGCTAAAGGACAAAATCTCTTAAAACTGCTTCTCGGGATATCAAAAAGTTCATATCTTGGCATAACTCGGTTCACGATTTGAGACCTTTCTCGGGCCGATATTTGGCATGTACTTCATACTTCATATCTTGAGAGACGTACTTGAGATAATGGTCTTCTCATCGTTAATAGAGTTTCTTCACTTGGAGACTTTTGAGGGGTACTCCAACTTTGTTGACCACGACTTCATGATTATTTCTTCAATCTCTATTTGGGATTTTGAGATACAACGATCCGCCTCCTTTTCGGACTTGGATCTATTTATCCTCATACCTTGTTAGGGTCTTTTCGGATAGACTTCTCCATCATCTTTATGGGAGTTGATTTCTTTTCGTCGTGAGTCTTGATCCTTCATATTGATTTTGGGAATAATGCTTTTCACATCACTTTGGATCTTCAGTAATAAAATTGAATCCTCATGCCTTGTTAGGGCCTTTTCGGACTCGCCAATCTTCGCGCCCCGCTTCATAAGTTATGCCTTGGCTATGAACTCTTATCATTACCGAGCAACTTTTAAACGATCTTGGGCTAGAAGCTAAGTAACTTTTCAAATCGTACAACCTTACTTATTGCAGATAATTTATTAGCAAGTGATGGGAGAAAAAGATCATAATTAACTCACATAAGTTAATGAGAGAATACCAAACCTGTAACCAACTCTATCATTTCTCGTTCTCCACAATTTAAAATCTCATGGAATGAGACTCGTGGATGCTTAGCCCAATAAACCAATTAAGGTCTACATGGTTAAGGATACTAGCTAGAGTGAACTTGGATAAGTAAACTCGAGTTGAGTCAAAATAATTCACAACGGGCCTAATATATCTAAGATAACTAAACTTGTTAAAACCATTTTATTAAAATAAGAGAAAAATAGCAAAAATAATGGGAACTACAACTAGGCCAAAATAGATTAAAAATTTTGAAAAATGTCGAAAAATTGATTTTCCGGTTAAAATGAGGGCAAATACAAGGAAAAGGCCACTTAACTTCGATAGAAGTCCCCCCCTACACTTAATATAAACATTGTCCTCAATGTTTAAGCATGTGGGAGTAAACTCCCCTACACTTAGGACATTGTGCACTTTGTTTAAATCTCGTTAAGGAAACGACCACTAAAGAGATTCCTATTTTAATATTGAGAAATATAAAATAGTGAATCGAAAAGAGTTTAGGATAGAACCGGGAAGAAGGGAACACGGAATCACGGTTCGTCAAAAGTCATCAAGAGTGTGTCTTTGAAGCTCTAATCCCTGCACATGATAAGAAAGAGAACAAGAAACACCAACGGGGGTCCCCCAACACTTATGGTGAAATAAGATAGATAAGTGGGTTGCCTCCCAAAAAGCGCTTGTTTTTGTTGACCGAGTCACGAGCCTGACTCGTCCCCGAATTAAATGGTCCATGGGGAAGCCTCGAATGTGATACCGGGATCAAAGACCTTGTCCTCGTTCCCGGTTGACATCAACAAAGGAGAGGCGGGGGGATAAGTCTTGAAAGGGAGAAAGGTCCTTTCAACATACGTATTGTATGTGAATTCAAGATCCACGGGAGGTGGGTTGGGTATAGTAAACACATTGTCATCCCCCAAAGACAATGGATGCTGAGCAAACGGCAAAGCCGTATTGTTATCAATCATAGCATAATCAATGTCACCTCCCGGGTCAAAGCACTCATCCTCATTTCTCGGTATAAAACGAGTAGAGTAAAAGTGATACATCACCCGCTTGGGTGTGCACGTGGGAGGATGAGGTGGCAATATAATATGAGAAGTATGAGAACAATTACCTTCCACCTGCGTCCCTTTTTTAGTAGATTCACATCTTTCCACCTCTGGGATAGAAGGTGTAGTGTCATCGTGTAATAAATCCTCTAGAAAAAGTATATCTCCTTCCACATCAGAATACCCGGATATGTATTCCACGGGTGTATCAATATCAAGAAACTCATCGATCTCAGGAATGTGAAAACCATCATCAATAAGGAGTGAAGTATTTTGCTTTAGAAATTCCTCCTCGTCGAAAATAACCTCAATATCGTCATCACTCTCCTCATTATTTATAGGGCCAATAATATGCTCAGGGATATGGGTACTCGTCTGATCTTGCTGCTGTAAAAATGACTCCATACAAGTTCGTAGCGTGTGTAAAAGCTCTTTTGATTGCGCTTGAAAAGCCGTAGCAAGATCGACAATTGGTTCTTGGTAACTCATCCCGTGACGAGGCTGATGATCGAGTGAGTGCGGTGGGGGCTCAAGATTTTGAAAACCGGAATTATAGCACGGTTGTGGCTCATAGTTGTTCATCGGTGGAGAATAATTAGAAACCGGGGTTGGTTCATAATAATCCATAGGTGAAGAAAACTGAGGACACGGATTTGGCTCATAACAATTCATTGGTTGACAATAATAGGTATCGTGAGGACCCCCACAGTTGTTGCAAACCGGGTATGGAGAAAAATCAAGTGCATCTTGTGGATAGCTATTATCATTGTCATAATTGTACCCCGGTTCTTGCCCGTGTCTATACGGGTATTGAACCGGGCACGAAACATGCCAATGAGAATCGCTTCCACAATAGATGCACGGGGGAACAGGAGGTGGGTTCAAAAAGAATGAATTAGTCGAGTTGCACAAGGGACAAAATCCGAATTGTGTGTAGTCGATATCGTTTCCGCACCGCTCACATGTACACCATTGACAAGAGTTGTTCCCAGATAATTGTTTCCCACACCGGACGCAATGGACATAAAAATCCATAAAGATAGATAAGCAAGAAGACTATTTTTGGTGCAAAACTTTGAAAAAGAAATGCCTTTTATGATTTTTCAAATGTTTTATTTTTGAAAATTGTTGATACGAAAAATAACGTTCACAAGTGAACGGATCCAAAAATCCAACGCGTCTATCACAAAAAACCGTTAATCATCACGAAAAGAGCCGGCAGCGGCGCCATTTTAATAACAAGATTTTTACTCATTGAAAGTTCGTTTCTCGGTATCTTCTCGAATTGATTTCCGGTTAATTGTGTGAGATTAGTTGTTCTTGGTGAAACAAATAATTTTGGTTTTGAAGAATAAATGAGCACGACTTAATAATAAATGACGAGAAATTAACACTAAAACAAGTTAAAATGTAAACGGTGCGATATTTAAAACTTAAAGAGTAAATGACGAGAATTGAAATGACGTAAAATTAAACTTAAACTTGAATAAAATTCAAATAAAGTAAATGATGCAAATAAAAAATTAAACTAAAAGGAAAGCAAATAAAATTTTAAATAAAGAAAAAGGCGGGAAAAATAAAACTTGAAAATAAAAGACAAAAACTTAAAAAGAAAAACAAACAAAAATTGACAGACCTTGATTCGGAAGTTTAAAACTTCCGGATGAAGCTTCCTTCATTCGGAACTTTTGACTTCCGGATGAAGCTTGCTTCATTCGGAACTTTTGTACTTCCGGATGAAGGTTGCTTCATTCGGAATTCTAGGAGTTCCGGATGAAGGTTGCTCACTCGGAACTTTAATACATCCGGATGAAGGCTGCTCACTCGGAACTTTAATACTTCCGGATGAAGGTTGCTCACTCGGAACTTTAATACTTCCGGATGAAGGTTGCTCACTCGGAACTTTAATACTTCCGGATGAAGGTTGCTCACTCGGAACTTTAATACTTCCGGATGAAGGTTGCTCACTCGGAACTTTAATACATCCGGATGAAGTTTGCTCACTCGGAACTTTAATACTTCCGGATGAAGGTTGCTCACTCGGAACTTTAATACTTCTGGATGAAGGTTGCTTCATTCGGAACTTCAGACTTCCGGATGAAGCTACCTGGGAATGATAAGATACAGAAACCACAATCCCGAAGAACAGGGGATATACAGTAACAACAATCTAACCTCAAATTAATCAAAATCAAACAAAAGATAAAACCAAAACAACCAATAAGCATTAAATAACAATAATCAATCAAAACAACTCATCAAACTAACAAACATAACCAAATTAATCAAAACCCACTTGATCAAAATCATAAAAACTCAAGAACATGAATAATCAAGATAAAGAACAAATCAAACAAGAAAGGAGAAGGAGATTGGCAATAAGATAAAGATTAACAATAATTAAAGGTAAACTTACTTGGAATTAAAAGAAGATTAAAGGTGCATTACAAGAGAATTAAAGATCATAAAATTAAAGAACAATGAATGAAAATGGGGAAGAGAGGCTTGTCAAGCCTCCAACAACCTAAACAAAAATGAAGGTAAAACTATATATAGGGGAATTAGGGAGGAGCTTAGGAAGCTTCCTCCCTCTTTCTTCTTTCTCTTAATTGCACACTTAAGTCCTTGATCTTCTTAATCTTTTGTTTAATCTTGGACTTTGTCTTGGGATTTCTTTAACTCGTCTTATAATTCTTCAATGAATTAGACTTGAATTCTTCGGCTTTTGGTAAACTTCCGTCTTTTGACTTTTTCTTCGGTAAATCTTCAGAATTGGTCTTGGACTTCCGTTCTTTTTCCACTCTTGATCTTTCGACTTCATCTTTTGTCTTTTTCTTCAATAAACGCCCGTGAAAGACCGTGTTTTCTTTCCTTTTCACATTTTGACCCTGAAATACAATAAAAACACAAACCACGCATAATTCCGCCATTTACGACATAAAATATACGTTTAGGTCCAATTTTAATGTAATTAAGTGGTAGAAAAGATGGGTGTTTCCACACCTATCAAACAACTCATAGTTGGGCGAGTTAAAATCTCTATATCTAAATGTCCCATTCCATTTAGATACGAGACATTAAGTCACTCAACCAAATAACTACTACGAGCATATCTTTGTTTTACCCAAACTATATATATTTGATTAGGATATATATATCTTAAGTCCAACATTGGCATCCTCATTTTCGTCAATAAAACGTAGTCATATAAAATAAAGTCACACGTTGCATTACATAGAAGATGTCGCCTCGGATAAATGATTCTTCAAAATCATAAGAAGTACTTGGAACACGAATATCACATCAATCAACTACGTTTCAAAAGGAGATGTCCTAAAATGGCACATAACAATACGAGATAATAATCTAACTTAAACAAGTCGATATACGATAGATTATGAAACAATATATATACTCAAAGTATCAGACGAGTTTAACACTCGTATTCAGATAATACATAATTATCAAGATCGGTGATTTACAGTGAGGTCAAATCCGATACAAAACCGCATTATAAAAATGTACGACAATCAATCAAGGACCATTGCTTCACGCACAATGCCTTTAAATACCATAGTATATTCGTACATATACATAATACCATTCCTATATACACATAGGTTCACATAATCAGAATTAATCATAAAGTAATACAAGAATAGCCTTACCGGATCCATACGGAGTAGTTGCGTGCTTAAAACTTTTTAGACCACTCCAAAGTTCTAGTTTAGGTTTTTCAAAATTGCCCTAGTTCTCTATAACTTGTGGCTCTGATTACCAATTTGTAACACCCCTAAATTACCACACAGCGGAATACCACTTTGGGGCGCTACTCATATGACATCACACACAATCTTAGAAAACAACCTCAAAAGAGACGTTAAAATATTATACAATCTTGTCTAAAAAGTTTACCATCCCAATATATAAATCAGAGTAGCGTTTAGTCCCAAAAACCATTACCAACACATCATATTCATCAAAGACGTAAAAGTCATTTAATCATTTCAAAGGATGAAAAATAATATATAAAACATTAGACAAGTAAGCACCAACTCCCTCCTCGCATGCTCCGCTACTATCCATCTTGATTACCTGAAATACATGCTTAAAATAATCAACACAACGGTTGAGAAAGTCTATAGGTTTTGCAAATCATCATTTGAACACAAGAATTATAATCATCTCAAGCTTGTCACATAGACAAGTCATATATATATATCGATAAATGCCTTAAGCTTATGCAACTGAACGTTAACCAACACGTCAAACCGAGTCACTTACGGCGCCCCTACAACAGGTAAAATTGTCATATATCAACGACCTCTTATACATAATATCCCTTTCAGGTGATCACAAGGATACATACCCTAGAATAAGGTTTTTCAAACCAAATAGATCAATCATATGTATTAGCGTTTACCTCGCAAGGTAATTAACAGTTCAAAAAATTCAGGGAATTCATAAGACAATGGTACTTAGGCATTTATCATCATATTCGGGTCCAACATACCAAAAACAACTTGTGTCCCTTTTATAAAACAGCATGTATTCCCCCTCGCGGGTTAATAATCATTTACAAGATAATATAAAATCTAGGCTATAGACTCACCTTAGATAATACATGAAGCTAGTAGTAGTAGTGATCGCTAAAGTGAATATGCCTCCCAAATATACACGTCAAAAGCTGCCACCTAACAAATAAGGTGCACGCTTAGCAACATACTTAAGTATTTCAAAACATACTTAATATAATAAAATCAACGACTCAAAATAGTATGTACATAGACATGACCAATCAATGCAAGTGAATCCCTTCTAAACCCACAACATGTACTAGCTTTCCAAAACTAGCACCTTCGTTATTGATCCATCTGAAGATGCCAAATCAACACGGTTCAAGTACCCAACACGGGTCTCCAATCTCAGAATATACACTCACACATAAGACTTATATCCTTTTAGAAATTTGAGAATCTAATAGATTAGCCTCTCGCCTCAAACTATGTCATGAGGTTAAGTACCTCCCAATAATACTCAGCCGGTACCTACCAAAAGTACACGCTGATTTCCCCTACCTAAACAACTCCGTTTTCGACGAAACTTGGTGACAAACTCACTTATAATCTTTACAAGACTAATTTTAAATTTCATTCAATGATTCACATTTTAGAACCACCTGCTCGACTCATCTTTAGACATTAAAAACCGGATTGTTTTGCCCACTTGCCTTTTAAAACCATTTTGACTTCGTTAAACATTTCCATTTATAAAATCAACACTTGACTTTTAAAGTAGACTCAATGCCCTAGGATTAGAACCTGAGAACAACCCTTTACCAGTTTCAAAACTCAACTTATAGTCCCCGAGAGTTGACCTAATATCGACAACAATTTCGTATTGTGTCGATACGCATCTCCCGGTACACGAATATTCAAACTAGCATAACTTCCTCCTCGTTATGAGTTAGAAGCTCTATCTTATAACTGAACGAGCGTCTTGACGACTAATACAACAATATCCTACCATCCCAACTTATAATCAAGCCTAAAATTGGCAGAATTGCCTTAAACCCACTGATGTAAAATACAACTTCAAAAATCACACCAACACCTATTTTGACCCATTTTTAACATCATTTAACCTACAAATAATCTATAACCATCATCCCTAACATCTCATAACATCCCTAAATCACTTGCATGATCATTCTTAACAAAACCCAAATCAAAATTCAAACATGCAACCATTAAAACTTTAAATAAAATAATAATACCACAATACTACAACCTTAAAAATGGATCAAACACTTGTTCTTCATCAAAATATTTGAAAGAATTAAAGTCCTTGCATGTGGGTAAAAATCATACCAAAATGATCCCCTTTCAATTCTAAACATGGGACTTGAATTTGTTTTTAATGGATCATAGTAAAAATTGAAGATCAAGGGTGTTTTATGGTGATGGGGGTGACGGCAAGGATGAGAAAAGTATAGAGATGGAAAAGTTTTGTAGTTGCTAGTTAAGTGTGTGGAAAAATGGAGCTTTTATATGGTGGAGGAAGGTAGATTTTCCAATATTGGCATTCTTGTTGACTAAGTTGTAAAATACTAGTTAAAAAGCGGGAAATGGTTACCAGTCAATTTTATAAATATTTATCAGAGTCGGGTTTCGTCCCGGGTTCATAAAAATATAAATCTCGTTTGTTAAATCGATCGTTTTAATAATTAAACGCACAAAAAACGAAATAGTAAAGTTCAACTCGACTTAATACGTAATGAAAAAAAAGTTTCATAAATATCAAATATCGAAATAATCGATACTAAAATATAATATTTGGGCATCCATTAGCATCGCGATCACTATTATTACTCTTCAATCGTCACAAAAATTAAATATACCCACACATTATCGGTTTCAACGTAAGCCGTCAAACATAAGATACTTAGAAATTCAAAATCCGTTACATAATTAGGGTAAAATAATGACGTTAAGTTCGGGTTATTATATTATATATATAAAAAAATAGGTAACATAAATAAAATCATCACTCAACAGAAAGATGAATAGAGAGAGGAGAAGCAGATGCCGTAACGACGAGGTCGGTGGTGCGAGTGTCTTGGTGATATGGTGGTGTCTAGATCTACTTTGAAGATAAAGAGAGTGTTTGTTACAGTACTTCTTACGGACAATTTCTTTTACCAAGTAAGTATTATGAGATAAGATGAAGAGTAGATCTACTTGACTGAATTGGCGGCTTTTGAAAAATTTGGGAGGGCCTTCGAAAATTTTGGGGAAAATTTGGAGGGACCGGCGTTGGCAAAGTATAAGGGGCGTAAATAAATATTTTTTACTTCAAATTTATATATATCGACATAACTACACGTATACCCACGTATATCTACGAAAATTGTCTAACGTCAAATAGTGTAAGAATATATACATGTAAATAGTATATGTCCGGAAGTCGTCTCGAGCCAATGGAAAGGCACGTGTTAATTACTTGTCTATACGTGATCTTATTTTTCCACTGCATACTCGTGTTATTAAGTGTTGATATGGTTAATGGTTTTTTTAAATTCCAACAAATAGTTCATGATATGCTAATTGATTCGGTGGTCAAACCGGTAACCCGTTTACTCGATCAGATTGACTCGATGGGCGGATCAGTGAACTGGTGACTCGACTGGGTTGACCCGATGGTCGACCTAGTTGATCTAGTGGTCAAACTCATGACCCGAACACTCGACTGGGTTGATCCGGTGGTCGAAATTAAGACTCGGTGATTCGAGCAGGTTAACCCGATGATCGAACCCATGACCTGATGATTCGACCGGGTTGACCTGGTGGTCGAACCCGTGACCCTGTGACTAATACACTTATTTTCTATTTCAATACTTTTTTAGGTTGAATATGAAAATGTTGAAATTTTCAACAATATTTTACAACCTTTATATGTAGTATAGATATAGATAGATTATTATTTATAAAATATAGGTTTTTTCCTAAACCTATATAGGTTTTGTTGGTCCGTTCTGGTTTAATCAAAACCGAGAATGATGTGCGGACCAAGATTGGACCGGACGGGCCGCTCAAAACCAAAACGAGACCGATTTAGGCTAATACCACAACTCATGATGAGTCAAGGTCTAATTGTTATACATAATATTTTCAACGAATGATTTGAGGTAATATTGTTATACATGATATGTTAAATGGGTGAGTCGATATGGTATCATTATACACATGACGTTAAACGGACGAGTCGATGGTATCTTTATGCATGAGATGTTAAACGAATTAGTCGAGATGTTATCTTTATACATGAGATGTTCAGTAAATGAGTCAATATGATAACATTGTCAAACGGACGAGTCGATACATTATCGTTGTACACGATATGTTCAATGGAATAGTTGATAGGGTATCGTTGTTGTACACAAAATGTTCAATTTAATAGTCGATAGGGTGTCCTTGTATACGAGATGTTAAACAGAGTAGTCAATAGGGTATCCGTATATACGAGATGTTCAACGGTGTAGTCGACAGGGTGTCCTTGTATACGAGATGTTCAACGGAGTAGTCGATAGGGTATCATTGTATATTTTAAAATATTCAAAGGAGTATTCGATAGGGTATCCTTGTATATGAGATGTTTAGTGGAGTAGTCGATAGGGTATCGTTATATATGAGATCTTCAATGGAGTACCCGATAGGGTATCCTTGTATACGATATGTTCAACAGAGTAGTGTATAGGGTATCCCTGTATATGAGATGTTCAACGGAGTAGTCGATAGGGTATCCTTGTATACGAGATGTTCATCGGTGTAGTCGATAGGGTATCATTGTATATTTTGAGAGGTTCAAGGGAGTAGTCGATATGGTATTGTTGCTGTACACGATATACCATGGTTTGTTCCGAAAAAGAGGGTTATACATAAACATAAACAAACACGTGTAATACTACCATAAATAGTTATGTTGCTAAACAAAAACATAATACTGTATATGAGAGTAAAAATACAAATGAGGACATATTAAGTAGTGTGGGACAATGTAATTACACGAGAACATAAAAGCGATATTCATGTGGGAAATATGTGGGTAATTACCCACTGATTTCCCACGGATTTATCAAGTCTGTGGGAAATCTGTGGGAAATTACCCACGGATTTGCCACAGGCATGATTGTTTCCTTCTAATTTTTTCTCTATAGTGAGACGCTCACGCATATACATGTCCGCACACGTACATACGAAAGATAAATTGATACTATGAACGCTACGAACGAACATCCGGAAGATACATGCTTAAATATCTAAGCAAATATACCATGTTGCGTTTTGAAGGAAAAAAAGGTTTTATACATAAATCTAAAAAACACTTGCGATATTCACATAAATAGTTACGTAACAAACAAAAAACATAACATATGAGAGTAAAACACACGCATGAATACATAATAACTAATGTGGGACTCTATAAGTACGCGAAAACATGAAAACAATATACCATGGTTTGTTCCGAAAAAGAGGGTTATACATAAAACTAAACAAACACGTGTGATACTACCATAAATAGTTACGTTGCTAAACAAAGACATAATATACGAGAATACAAATACATATGAGAACATATTAAGTAGTGTGTGACAATGTAATTACACAAAAACATAAAAACGATATTTTCTGTGAGAAATCCGTGGGTAATTACCCACAGATTTCCCACGGATTTATCAAATCTGTGGGAAATTACCCACATATTTTCCACATGCACGATCGTTTACTTTAATGTTTTCGTTATAGTGATACGCTCACGCATATACACGTCCCCGCACGTAAAATACGAAACATAAATTGATACTATGAACGCTACGAACGGACATCCGTAACATACACCTTTAATATTTACGCAAATATACCATGGTGCGTTCTGAAGAAAAAAGGTTTTATACATAAATCTAAAAAATACTTGCGATATTCACATAAATAGTTACATAACAAAAAAACATAACATATGAGACTAAAAACAGGCATGAATACATAATAACTAACGTGAGACTCTATAAGTACGCGAAAACATTAAAACGATATACCATGGTTTGTTCCGAAAAAGATGGTTATACATAAAAACCTAAACAAACACGTCTGATACTACCATAAATAGTTACGTTGCTAAACAAAAACATAATATATGAGAATAAAATACATATGAGGACATATTAAGTAATGTGGGACAATGTAATTACACGAAAACATAAAAATGTCATTTTCAGTGGGAAATCCGTGGGTAATTACCCACCGATTTCCTAAGGATTTATCTAGTATGTAGGAAATCCGTGGGTAATTACCCACGGATTTTCCACATGCATGATCGTTTCCTTTTAATTTTTTGGATATAGTGAGACGCTCACGCATATACACGTCCGCGCACGTACATACGAAACATAAATTGATACTATGAACACTACGAACTGACATCCAAAAAATACACGCTTAAATATTTACACAAATATACCATGGTGCGTTGTGAAGAAAAAAGGTTTTATACATAAATCTAAAAAACACTTACAATATTCACATAAATAGTTACGTAACAAACAAAAACATAACATATGAGACTAAAAACACGCATGAATACATAATAAGTAACTTGGGACTCTGTAAGTACACAAAAAAATGAAAACGATATACCATGGTTTGGTGGGTAATCTGTGGAAAACTACCTACGCCTTTCCCACATAAACATTGCCATGACTTTCCCACGGATGTCTAAATAACAACAATTATGGGAAATCCGCAGGAAAATTTACCGCTGCTTTCCCACGGATGTCAAAATAATTAAAACAATGGGAAATCCGTGGGTATTTTGCCATGACTTTCCCACAAATGTCTAAATAGTTAAAACTATGGGAAATCTGTGGGTGAATTTCTCGCGACTTTCCCATGGATGTATAATTAACAAATAAATGTATAAATAGTGGGAAATACGTGGGTAATTTGCCACAGTTTTCCCACGGGTGTGTAAATAGTGGAAAATCCGTGGGAAATTTGCCACGACTTTCCCTACGGATGCATAGATAACAAAACTAATGTGTGTTATGTGGGAAATTCATGGGTAATTTGTCACGAATTTCCCACAAATTTCCCACGGAAAACTTGGTCAACGCTTCTGTGGGAAATCTATGGGAAATTTCCCACGGATACTTTTTTTGTCATTTCGGTGGGAAACCATGGGAATACCGTGTTAAATTTCCCACCGTTTTTGTTCTGTGGGAAAAAATTTGTGGGTAAAAGCTGTTTGTGTAGTAGTGATAGACATAGTAGTGAATTAACTTGAAAAGAGTAATGAAAAGACTTATGAAACCTAGTGGTGTTCATGATTACTTTAGTTGTACGTGTTTGTGATTTCTTTATAAAGACACAAACATAAAGTCTTGAAAGACATATAATATCAAGTAAGGCGTTAATTTATTATCTTTTTTTGCTAAGACATATACATGGAGTCATTTTCAAATGACTTAAAACGTATATGTCGTAATTAAAAGACATGGAAATGAAGTGACTTCGTGTTAGAAGTACTTGAGTTATAACGCATGCAAAATGGTTAGGAAAATCTATTATACCATTAAGACGACTTAGTTGGTATATAGGTAAGCCGAAAGATATATATTTATCTTAAATATTGTTAGATTGACTTACAATATTAATCCTAATGAAATGCAACATAGTTATGGTATGTTCATTAGGAGAATCAAACTGTCTATATGATGACTGATTCAAGATAACTATATCTTCCTTTCTTCCAAAAAGATATAAAGGTTAGAAAGTTGAGTATGACTTGGACAAAGAAGATTAATAAGACACAATTATATATGGAATGTGATGAATCACGTTATGTCTTAAAATAAAGTTTAGAATTTGTTAAACTACTTATGAAGTGGGTTGTTAGCAAAATAAAGAGTTAGGAACTGTCATTGTATTTCACAAAGTCCTAAATAGATAAGGTTGGAGTGTTGATCTATTTGCTATGTATTTAAAGATTAATATTAAATTACTAAAAGCAAGTGGGAGTTTTGATCTTGAAAGATAAAATTACAAAATACATAATCTTCTAAAATACCCTAGTAATTATCATGAGTTAGGCATATGAATGCTAACTCTCAAGATAAAGGAATTTAAATCATAGGTCCGAAAGGATATCTTGGATATACGATTAATATATTGAGAATTATGAGTTACAAATAATCGTTATGATTTGTTACCAAAATATTGCCTTGGGTAAGCTACTCATACTATGAATGTTATAGATGTTGTCCAACAAGATAATCAATTTTAGATTTGGTTTATCTTAAATAGTTTGACTAGAAATTAAAGATAAGTTTCTTCAAAGAAATGTAGAAACGGCCATAGTGGTGGTTTAAATTTTGTGTCAGAATTTTATGAATGAGATTGTGCACATATTTAATGTATGTATTAAGAATAGAATTGTGATTGAATATTCTTTCCGCATTAAATATATAAATATTTTGGTGGTCATATTTTAATTGATAAATTGAAAAAATGGACTCTTTCTTGAATGACTACTTGAGCGAAAGCTTAAGTAATCGGAAGAGGTTTATTAATTCAAAAATAAATCTTTGAAAAAGTACAAAGAGCAATTATCCATGAATGGATAAATGCAGACATCTAGGAGATTATTCTTATGTTTAATTTTAAAATCAAAGATTAGGTTTTAAAAATTGAAATAAGATAATTTCTGAGTATTCCTGAAAGCTAGTAGGAGTATTATGATTATTTTCTTAAATTATATATGTTGAATAGACATATTAGAAAGTAAAATTTCATTCAAAATAAATATTTATTTTGGTTTAGATTTGAAATGAAACTTTGCTTTGGAGATTTAGAAAATAAAATAAATATAACCTTGGAACAAATAAATTTATGGGTAGAAATACAACACAATATGCCATATAGTAAGTTTATATGGATATTTAGAACATGAAGAAATCTAAATCTGGTTTGAGAAATTTTCATGTGTATCGCGTTGTATTTATATCATGCTTAATATACAAGATGATTTGTATATATTAGTCTATTGGAAAGTTATTAAGTAACTTGTTAAATGTATATTCTGAAGGAATATGTTTGGATATAGAATGACATCCTTGTCTTGGATCAGCTTCCATATTCTATAGATGAATAATTTGTCAATAGTTATGCAAATTATCATAGCCAACAAACTTGGATGTTTGGTTGGAATCAAACATTACACAATAGATATTATTGTTTACGTAATTATATCTTTAATGACAAGTTGTCAAAAATTGAAAAGATATAATTGAGATAGCACTCAATATTAGTCATGGTATCCTTGGAGATGACATGTTAATTAATGTTTCATTATACATTAAAAAATTAGAATACCTTGAACTTCAAAATGTGTTTTCTGGAAGTTTAGTATAATAAATTGGTGATCAAGGATGTCTCACAATTTTGATACTATGTGACATATCAAAGTATTTGAATGCACAAGTACAAGAACTTCAATAAATTGAATTCTTAAAGAAAGTATTCTCAAAATTCCAATAGGTCAAGATTGGTTGATTTATGCTTTGCCAAACAAGTATGAATGTCATTACTAGAGGTATGATGCATCAACCAGTTTTTATGCATTGATCTATTTAGTATTTGGAAAAGGGATGTTAGACAATTATTATAATGAAATAAATTACTTGGTAAGTTTATTTATAATATATTGTATCCTATATTTGCATGTTTAATCCATGAATAATTTAATTATTCTAAAATGTCCATTGTCAATTAATAATATGGGCGTATTATTAAATTAAGCCAAATCAAAATAGTGATATAGTATACTTGAAAGTATATTGATCAATTTTGGATGATATTCAATGAATTGAGTATAGGACTTATCCCAACTATATGATTATACTTTGTGGATCTTTGTCATCAAGTAAATCATAAATAGTTATCCTCAGACCTGAGATACCAAGAAACTGTCGTGGATCTAGTGCATTTCTGTGAAATAATCTAACGCTAAACGTTACTGGTGGCTATAAGGGTTATTTTTATAAGTGTTGCAAAATTCATAAGTTTTGCTTGTAGTCAATATGGAATTTGTTTCCTTCAAATTTATTTTGGAGTTTAATACAGTTGGGCCCCTCGTGGGATTAGTAAGATGTTTGTATAACCGCACTCAAAGTCTCTCTAAACTATGTTTAGAATTTTTGGTAATCTTGCTTGAATCTGATGAAGGAGAAACATAATGGTTAATGAAAGGAATGGCTAAGATTCATATCCTTATTATCGTTGTATTAGAAATGAAAGGATAATAATAATAATGATGAATCATTAAAAGGTTTTTCCAAGAGACCTTACTCGAGATCGTACTAGAGGCATCGGCGTGTAACTAGACGCTAACCGATGTGATCAAACTATTTAAAATATGTCCAAGAGGGAGCTGTAAGTTTATGGACTTTAAATTTAATAAGTCGTGTGTTAGGATCGAACTAGGGATTACGGGATTGCACACAATACGTATAGAGTTAATTTGTTTAATAAATATATTTACATGTTTATTAAATTTAATCAAGCTATAACTTTAACGAACGTTAAGTATTAGGAGTTAAGGTTTAACGGTCGTTATGGAATTAAATAGAAGAGGAAAAGAAAAGTCGGAACAACCCAAGGGGTGTATTTGGACGTCAGCTAGAACAAGAGGGGGCGGGGGAGAAGGAAAACTTCCCTTAAGTTTGTTTACTTAGACTACAAGAATAATTAGGCCTATATAAACAAACCCATTACCCTCATAATTCTACACACCATAATCTCTCTTTCTCCTTCTCTTCCTACGATCAAAACCAAACGCACCTTAGGGTTGTTTACGTTTTCGGTTTAGCTAAATAATCAAGTCCTAGCCCCTCTAGGGTTGTTGTGTTGATTTTCCACTTGACGTTGAAGCTCGGTTTACACGTACTAGCATTACGGTTAACTCGTTGTAATACGTGTGTACAGGAACGTAATACAATCTTACTTTAGATTGCATCTTGGATCGATTAACAAAACGGTAAGGGTTAACCATTGATCTGTTATAAACCCTAATTGGAGGTTCGTTCCTATCTTGTGGAATCCATTAGCTAAAAGGTATGTAACCCTAATTCGATTAATTATAATTGTGTTATTATGATCTAGTTAAATTGCTTCCGCTATATGTGCTTTGATCTTTGTTAGGGTTTTAATAATTGTAAGCTCGAATCACTAACTGTTAAATCGCCATTCAAAAAAAGAAAACGAGGGTCCCACAAAGATAGGAGGTATATATAATCTATGTAACCCCAAAAATGAGAGCAATAATACTGACAAGTGTAATGGTGTAACTAAAGAAAGAGAGTTGGGCCAGTTAATTGTTATTGGGCCTAACATAGGTTATGAACTTAATGTTCACGAAATAAGCTCGAGTATTCCTGGTGAAAAGAACAAGAACGAGAAAGAAAAAGAGCAAGATTATGATGCATATCACAATGTACAATCTTACCAAAATTTAGAACAGGTTCACGGTAGTTCAACGGCAAGAAAATGTAAAAGAAAAGAAAATCATATGTCTCATCACCTACTAATGGCAGCTTTGGAACCCTGAATAGGAAGAAGAGGAAGGCAAACAACAAGGAAGAAGAGGCTAATATAGAGTTTATGTTCACCCATGGGTTAAAGGATAAGGGGAAAATTAATGGTAAGAAAATGATTGGAAGAAGTGTGACAAAGGACTTTGAAGCACCCAGACGAGCGAGGATGAGGGGTTTATGGAAAAATAATAGAAGGAGTCTCAAAATATTATAAAGAGTACCATGAGGTAGCTAATGATTACAAAGGAGTGTTTGAATTCCGGGGCTGTTGAAAACAAGGATTCAGATAATACGAGTTGCAGCATTAACATGGAGCACGTAAAAGAAATTGGAGAAATGATTGGTGTGTCGTGGGCTAGAATCGAAAGAGAGAAGACAAAGGAAAGGGGAACAAGTGGGACCAGAAGATGAGAGTAGTGTTACGTATACTGGACACCAGTTAGTGTGGTTTTTATCTCGTTCGAACTATTTTTATTTATGAATATCGTGTCTTTAAATGTTGAGGTATTCGTGGGGGAAATGGTGGGTCAAATCCATAATTAGAGAAGAGATGCCGAACTTAATAGAATTACAAGAAACTAAAAGCGGGGTGATTTAGGAGGATTGGGTAGTGATGACGTATAGTCCCTAGTTGGGTTGTAAACCCGACCGACGGGTACTACTCGTATCTGATCCATTACGCATGGATTGTGATACACATCGTTGAGGCCCACGAGGCCCGACAAGCCACTGTGCACACGGTTTCTTCACAACCGTACACTGGCAGCACGCGGACACGATACGAAAGAATCACAATCTAACTAGAATCATGATTTACCTAAGCTAAGAGGATATACACTTCCCATATTTACGTGATGAGAATCTTGTTGTACATAGTAATTATCTCTTGCTTATGCCGCAAGAATATGGAGTCCCCATTAGGGTTTCATCGGGAATAAAAGGAACGCTTGAGGTTCCACAAAGGTACGATTTAGACAATCTCTAAATCCTCACGGATTACTCAATCAAACTGATTACTTACTCTCTCGCCGAAGTCTAATCGTGGGATACATTCCCACAGTAAGGCTAATGGTTTTTGTTATTTTGTGTACAGGATCGTCATACAAGTTCATTTGGTGCAAGAGCCAGAGTCCACAAAGTCTAAATTGAATTTAGTTTAGTCAAAATTAAAATTTTTGATAGAGGATTAATTTTAAGATTTTGCTAGGAAAATCTTTTATCGATTATTGTTCGTTTATTTCCTCGACTCACTCGAATTGATATTCAACTTAACGTAAAACTTAATTTGTTTTTGGTAACGATATTTTGGAATATTAAACTAAAACCTATTTAATAATAAAAACTAATTAATTAAAATAAAACTATTTTAAACTAAATAAAACGATTTTAAAACTTAAACACAATTAAAACTAATTTTATAAAAAACTAAATTAAAGTAAAACTTTTAAATGTAAACTATTTTAAAATAAAACTTAATTAAAGTGTAAACTAAGTTTTAAACTAAAACTTAAATAAGAATGTAAAAACTATTTTTAATCTATAAAATCTATTTTAAAATTATAAAATAAAATATATTTTTTTTCTTTTTTTTGTATTTTTTAAAACTGAATAAAGTAAATAAAAACGGAATTTAATTAAAATTTAAATGAAACTAAAAACTGTTATGATATATAGAGAATGATAGTTTAGAGAGGAAGGAGATGATTAGTATTGAGTAGTCATCAAATGGAGTACAAAGTGTCCCATTTATATGGGTTTAGGAGTGTAACATCCTTGCCTAATTAACTAGTTATTCAAGGCTAATTATTGTCCATTCAAGGTGAATATTCATATACATTGAATATATTTATAACACTCCTCCTTGGATATTCACCTTTTGTTATACGCCATGATCTGCCTCGTTAAAACCTTGTCAAGAAAAAACCCAATGGGATAAAAACTTGATAAAGGGAAAAAGAGTGCAGTGCGCATAATGCTCCTCCTCAAATTAATTTACATCTTCCAGTGTCGAAGGACGGTCTTCCAAACATGTTGCTAAAAAACTTTTGTTGTCAAGGGTTTTATAATGAAGTCCACTGAATATTGATGCTTCAGGTTATGTCCTACAAAGATGACAATATATTTGCATTGGTTAAAAAATAAACATTCTTAATACATATATTAAAAGAGAAATATACAATCTCATGACGCATATTGACTGCAAAATTGACATCAAAACTTTAGTTGCACTTCTGGTACTTGAGTACCAAAAACATTCTTTGAAGCATGTGCAAAAAAACAAGATGATGTGCATCCAAATGAATTTTGATCGATATAAGAGTTCCTTCTGCTTGATCAAATAAGTTATTTATAACTAATACTTGAATGTTTGCAACCAAGTATGAAATCTTATCGTCCGAATCCTTTCGAATTGAAAACCAGTCTTAAGTGTGACTCAATCGTCTTTTGGTGAATCAAGAGAATGGTTTGGTTTGTTTGTTTTAAACTATTAGCAAATAATTAAAGTGTCGTTGAGTAAAATGGAAGAATAAAGATTAATGCTAGAATGACAAGTAAAAATAAATGCTCATAAACTTAAAGGTGACAAAGGAGAAGTACTAGCACACTAAATAAAACTAACACTTGGAAAATTTACTAAAAATAAGAACTTAATGGAAAAGTACTAAAAGAAAGTAAGATCGGAATAAACCAAAGCAATTCAATCGGAATAAGCCAAAAGGAACCCAGATCGGAATGTATTCCGATCTGGTGGTCGGAATGTGGTAGGAATGCACACAATCGGAATGTTCATCAAAACAGGACCAATCGGAATAACCACTAAAACTACCAATTGGAATAACAGAATAAGCACAATCGGAATATGGGAAAATACTACAATCGGAATGTTACTAAGGCTACCGTCGGAATACTAAATAAAGACTACCAATCGGAAAGTTCATCAAAAGGGACAGATCGGAATACTTAAATTCCCACCGTCGGAATCAACAAACCCTAATCCGATCAAGGGTGATCGGAATGTGGGGTGTTCAATCGGAATACTCAAAGCCCTCTTCCGATTGATCAATCGGAAAAGGGAGGGTGTTGGTCGGAATGGGCAGCAATCGGAAAAGGGTTTTAGTCCCTTTCCGAAATTTGTGGGATTCGGTTGGAAAGCAAGAAAACAAGCTATAATTGAGAGCTTATTCCCAAAACTAGACGAATCAATATAAACGAAATCCAATAAGCACTTTAATCAACTTATCAAACCTCAAATTAAGCAACTTTATGGATCGAATAATAAAAACATAAACTTTTTAAGAAAACTTTTATGAGAAAAATAAGTTAATCATAAAAATAAGCCAATAAGCATAAAAGTCTTAAAGCTTAATCAAATGAAAACTTATGAAATGATCAAAAGATTAACTTTTTAAGCACGAAATCATTAAGAACAACACGGATCTATTGATAATCGCACCAAAATCAATCTTAAATCAAAGAAAAGTAGAATGAGATTAAGGATTTAAAGCTTAAAATGAACTTGATTAATAAAAATAAGCAATACAAAGTGTTAAATCGTGAAAGATTAAGAAAGAAGATGAAATTTAGTGAGAGAAAGTTTAAGACTTTCTCTCTCTAAAACTAGAGAAAACTAAGAAAAAGTGAAAATTAACTAAAACTATCTAACCCCCCTCCTAATGACTATTAGGAGGGTATTTATAGGGAAGGTGGAAGGAGTGCATGTGTTGCATCTTCTTTCTTGCTTTCTTCACGTTTTCTCGACTCGACTTTAATTCTTTGTCTTTGTCGTCTCGGGATTTGAACTTGTCTTTTAATTTTCTTCTTCTATAAGACTTAAGTTCTACGACTTCGTTAAACTTCCGCCTTTAGACTTTTTCTTCGATAAATCTTCAGAATAGGCCTTGGACTTCCGTTCTTTTTGCACTCTTGATCTTTTGACTTCGTCTTTTACTGTTTTCTTCGATAAAAGCCCGTGAAAACCCGTGTTTTCTTCCTTTTTCATATTTAGGTCCTAAAACACAATAAAAACACAAACCACGCATAATTCCGACTTTTACGACATAAATCACACGTTTTGGTCTTGTTATTATTGGAAATAAGTGGTAAAAGGATAAGTGTTTTCACACTTATTAAATCCCCTACACTTGACCATTGCAATGCCCTCATGCAATGCATTAGTTTTAATCACGGTTTACATTTTCCATCATAAATAATCCACCTTGGCCTTTATTAAATACTAAACATAAAAGATAGAAATAAGTAAAGAAATTAAAAACTTACATTGGGTTTTGGCGGCCATGAACGTTTATCATCCTCAAGTTTCACGTTCCCCACACCAAGCTTAAAAACAAGATCATTGTTATTATAAGTTAGCAAACTATCACGAACTCATGTGGGCCAATTATTCACTTAGACTCCCTTATTCCTAGGTTTATCTCTTATATTTTATTTTTGTCTTGAATGATCACGAAGATGCATTGTTTGACTTATTTCGATAGTTATTTAGGCCGAAAATAAAGTGAACGATTTAATCAATAGTTAGCTAAAGGACCAAATCTTTTAAAAATGCTTCTCGAGACCTCATAAAGTTCATATCTTGGCATAACTCGCTTCACGATTTGAGACCTTTCTCGGACCGATATTTGGCAGCGACTTCATACTTCGAATCTTTGAGAGACGTTATTAAAATAATGGTCTTCTCTTCATAATGGAAATTTCTTCACTTGAAGTTTTGAGAGATTCTTCATCTTTGGACCACGACTTCATTATTTTTCTCCAATCTTTAATTTGGACTTTGATATACAACGATCCGCCTCCTTTTAGGACTTGGATCTATTTATCCTCATACCTTGTTAGGGTCTTTTCGGATAGACTTCTCCATGACTTTTGGGGAGTTCTTGCTTTTCGTCGTGTGTCTCGATCCTTCATATTGATTTTCGATAAATGATTCTTCACATCACTTTTGGATCTTTAGCAACAAAATGTAGCCCTCATGCCTTGTTAGGGCCTTTTTGGACTCGCCAATCTTCGCATCCCGCTTCAATAAGTTATGCCTTGGCTATGAACTCTAATCCGTACCGAGCAACTTTTAAACGATCTGGGGCTAGAAGTTAAGTAACCTTTTAAATCGTACAACCTTATTTATTGCAGATAAATTTATTAACAAGCGGAGGGAGAATAGGCTTATAATTGACTCACATAAATTCACGAAAGAATACCAAACTTATAATTGACTCTATCATCTCTCGTTCTCCATAATTTAAAATCTAAAGGAATGAGACTCGTGGATGCTTAGCCTATTAAATCAAAGTTTTGGGTTTTCGAGTCATCTATAGGATCTTGCAAATTCTTATACTTTTTCAAGTTTAGAAATCGCATTTTAAAGTTCCCTTGATAAACAACTCTCTAGGATCAATTATAGGAACTTGCGAAAAGTTCTTGTTCTTAACCCGTGAGAGTTAAGACTTTCGCGTTTTATAGCTCCCTATATAAAAGCCTAGCAAAACTTGACTTAAACACGTTAAGGATACTAGCTAGAGTAGACTTAGGTAAGTAAACTCGAGTTGAGTCAAAATGTTCACGACTAAGAAAAATCTAAAACCACTTTATTTAAGCAAGAAAAGAAAATAACCATAATAAAGGAAAGTACAACTATACAACTAGGCCAAAATAGATTAAAAATTTGAAAAATGTCGAAAAATCAAATTTTCCGGTTAGAATGAGGGAAAATTCATGGAAAAGACCACTTACTTCGATAGAAGTCCCCCCTACACTTGAGATAAACATTGTCCTCAATGTTTGAGCATGTGGGAGTAAACTCCCCTACACTTAGGACATTGTGCACTTTGTTTAAATCGTGCTAAGGAAAGGACAACTAAAGTGAATTCAATGTGAACATATAGAAAATATGAAATATTGAATCACAAGAGTGAAGGATAGAACCAGGAAGATAGGAAACACGGTATCACGGTTCGTCAAAAGTCATCAAGGTGGATCTTTGAAGGTTGAATCCCTGCACAGCACAAGAAACAAGACAACAAACACATACGGGGCTCCCCCTACACTTATTATGAAAACAGTAAAGGATAGAACACGGGTTGCCTCCCGAGAAGCGCTTGTTTTTGTTCACCGAGTCACGAGCCTGACTCGACCCAATTTTAGTTCATGGGGAACGTGGTGAGGGATGGAATCATCTCTTGAGAGATGTACTCACCAAAGTACAGCTTCAGACGCTGGCCATTCACCTTGAAATTGGGCCCATTTGGCTGAGAAAGCTCAATGGTCCCATATAGAAAGACTTTGGTGACGGTGAATGGACTAGACCAGCGGCTCTTCAACTTGCCAGAGAAGATCTTCAACCGAGAGTTAAAGAGTAAGACTTGATCACCAACGTGGAACTCTCGGTTCTTGATTTTAGCATCATGTATAATCTTGGTCTTCTCCTTGTAGATCAATGAGTTCTCGTAAGCTTGATTCCTCAATTCTTGTAGCTCGTTGAGTTGAATCTTGCGAAAATCACCGGCTTTGTTGATGTCGAAGTTAGCCCATTTCAAGGCCCAGTACGCCTTATGTTCCAGCTCGATTGGGAGGTGGCAGGCTTTCCCGTACACAAGACGATAAGGTGTACAACCGATCGGGGTCTTGTAAGCAGTACGGAAAGCCCACAGAGCATCATCTAACTTATCGGCCCACGCGGCGCGATGCTCTCCCACAGTACGCTCCAAAATTCTCTTCAAACCACGATTGGAAATTTCGGCTTGCCCATTGGTTTGGGGATGATAGGCGGTGGAAAGACGGTGATTAACACCATACTTAGCCATGACTCTTGCAAATTGATCGTTGCAAAAATGAGTCCCGCGGTCACTGATAATAGCACGAGGAACGCCAAATCGAGCGAAAAGCTGCTTCAAAAAGTTAACAACCACCCTCGCATCATTCGTAGGAAGAGCCTTAGCTTCAACCCATTTAGAAACGTAGTCGACGGCGACGAGGATGTACTTGTTCCCTTTGGAGGATGGAAATGGCCCCATAAAGTCGATGCCCCATACATCAAAGATTTCACATTCCTGTATGAAATTTTGAGGCATCTCATCCTTATGTGTGATCTTGCCTTGACGTTGGCAAGCATCACAATGCATAACCATTTCGTGAGCGTCACGATAAATGGTGGGCCAGTAGAATCCAGAATCAAACACTTTTTTAGCGGTGTAGTTGGGACCAAAGTGACCACCGGTGGGTCCTTTGTGGCAAGCTTGGAGGATGTCAAAAGCTACCGGTCCGTCAACACATCGACGAATAATCAGATCAGCACATTGTTTGAATAGAAAAGGGTCATCCCAAAAGTAAGTCTTAACATCATTCAAGAACTTCTTCTTTTGTTGGGATGTTAACCCTTTGATGAGAATACCACCCGCTAAGTAGTTTGCAATGTCCGCAAACCACGGGGTGCCATCAAGATTGAGATTTATAGACATTAAGGTCTCAAGGGGGAAAGAGTCATTTATCTCTTTGTTCGGATGATCCCCTTGATATGGATCCTCAAGTCTGCTCAGATGATCCGCGGCCAGGTTTTCCGCTCCCTTCTTGTCACAAATTTCAATGTTGAATTCTTGAAGGAGTAAAACCCAGCGAGGAAGTCTTGGCTTAGCGTCATGCTTTGTCATCAAGTACTTCAACGCGGAATGGTCCGTGTATACGATGGTGGGGGATAAAACAAGATAGGGGCGAAATTTCTCAAAAGCATAGACAACAGCTAAAAGCTCTTTTTCGGTTGTCGTATAATGCAATTGAGCCCCCGTCATTGTTTTGCTAGCATAATGGATTGGTTGGAAGTGTTTATTCACTCGTTGGCCCAAAACCACACCAATTGCAAAGTCGCTAGCATCGCACATCAATTCAAAAGGCAGCTCCCAATTAGGGGTAACCAAGACCGGTGCCTTAGTTAGCTTATCCTTAAGAAGATTGAAGGCTTCAAGATACTCTTTAGAAAAGATAAAAGGAGTATCTTTTTCCAAGAGGTGGGTCATCGGGCGAGCGATTTTAGAGAAATCCTGAATGAATCGATGATAGAAGCCCGCATGACCCAGAAAACTTCTCACACCCTTCACGGTTGAAGGTGGAGGTAATTTGGCTATGACATCAACTTTAGCATGGTCGACTTCAAGACCGGCTTTAGAGATTTTGTGTCCTAGCACAATGCCTTCTTTTACCATAAAATGGCATTTTTCCCAATTCAGAACAAGGCGAGTGTCTTCGCATCGCTTAAGCATTCGTTCCAAATTGGCAAGGCAAGAAGAGAAGGAATCCCCGAAGACCGAGAAATCATCCATGAAAACTTCCATGGTTTGCTCAACCATGTCATGGAAGATAGCCAACATACACCTTTGGAAAGTCCTAGGGGCATTGCATAAGCCAAAAGGCATTCGTTTATAAGCAAATGTGCCATAGGGACAAGTGAATGTTGTCTTCTCTTGATCTTGGGGATCGATGGGTATTTTAAAATAACCCGAGGAACCATCAAGAAAGCAGTAATATTCATTACCCGCTAAACGTTCAAGCATTTGGTCCATAAAAGGTAGAGGGAAATGATCCTTTCTCGTGGCATCATTGAGTTTGCGGTAGTCTATACAAACTCTCCACCCAGTAACGAGACGGGTAGGAATCAACTCGTTGTTTTGATTGGGCACAACGGTGATTCCGCCCTTCTTAGGCACACAATGGACTGGACTAACCCATGGTGAATCCGAAATAGGGTAAATCATACCCGCATCAAGAAGTTTGATAACCTCTTTTTTGATGACTTCATGGATTTTAGGATTCACCCTTCGTTGGCTTTGAATTGTGGGCTTAAAGTCGTCCTCCATGAGAATTTTATGTGTGCAAAAGTGAGGATCAATTCCACGGATGTCGGAGATTTTCCAAGCGATAGCGCGTTTATGCTTCTTCAACACAGCGACAAGTCGGGATTTTTCGTCTTCTTGCGGATCCTTTGCGATGATGACCGGTAACTTCTCGTTGTCTTCCAGGAAAACTTACTCAAGATGAGGAGGTAGGTCCTTAAGCTCGAGAGTGGGAGGATCCTCAATAGATGGTGAAACTAACGATGGATCATCATTAGTCACCTCTTTAGGAGCAGGAGGAGAGAACGGGTCCTCATGGAGAAGTCTCTCAATAGTACTAATGTCTTCATCCCAATTGGTGGACAAATTATCATACTTAATATCGAGAGGACCCAAGCTAGCTTCGAAATCATCCAAGTCACTTTCTCCAAAAGGAGTCAATGCTGGAGCAATTGAGGCAACGGTCTCAACATTGGGTAGAGAAGCAAGAGTACTTTTGCAAGCATCATGAAAATGTTCTTCACAAGCCTCATCGAGAACATCAATAGCATTAACAGTCTCATACGAATAAGGTTGCTTAGAAATCTTACCCATGTTGAAGACAATTTTATCGTCACCAACTCTCATGATTATTTCGCCCGCGGCTACATCAATAAGAGTGCGACCGGTCCTCAGGAATGGACATCCAACGATTAATGGAACACGAGGGTCCATCTCATAGTCAACGATGACAAAATCCGTCGGGAAGGTGAATTTGTCAACGCCAACAAAGACATCTTCGGCTATCCCCACTGGATAAGCAACCGTACGGTTGGCTAATTCCAAAGTCATTTTGGTGGGGACTAGCTCGGGGAGACATAATTGCTTCCAAACACTTAAAGGCATTAAGTTTATACTGGCACCTAGATCGGCTAGGGCCATGCAATTCTCTACTCCCGGGAAGTTGCAAGGAATCAAGAAGCGACCCGGATCACCAAGTTTGGTGGGCAATTTCCTTAAGAGCACTGCGGAGCAGTTCTCAATAAGTTGGGTCTGAGCAATGTCAAGAAGCTTCTCTTTGTCACTTAGAATATCTTTAAACATCTTAGCGTATTTGGGCATGTGAGCGAGAGCCTCGGCGGAGGAGATGTTAAAATTCAATTGTTTAAACATTTTTAGAAAGTTTGAAACTAGAATATCATCCTTGCTTTTTTGCTTCTCTTTCCTCAACCTTGAAGGATAAGGTATATTGGATGAAGAAGAAGGCTTTAATGGAATAGGATCACTCACAACCACGGGTGGTGGGGATATGGGGATAGAAGGTGAAGGAGGTGAGGAAAGTTGCTCTTTTTTCTTATTCACAATCACGGGTGGAGGTGTAGGAAGCTCGGGTTCCATATAACCTTTTCCACTACGAGTGGTGATTGCTTTCATCTCTCCTCTTGGATTCACAACGGTATTACTCGGAAGAGTACCCGAAGAAGAGGGTTGATTACTTTGGATGAGCGAACCAATCATATCACGAAGGTGAACCGCTTGATTATTAAAAGAGTTTTGCATGTTCGCATTAATCTCATTGCTGTGTTTGGCCATATCAATCCTTAGCTCGGCTCGAATATCGCTCCCTTGTTTCACCATGTCATTCTTCAAGTTGACAAATTGACTCTGAAGATTCGTCACCATCTCACGATTAGTCTTCATGAACGTCTCGACGTCTTGATTTACTGCCATCGGTTGATTGAGAGGTGGAGCTTGGTAAGCTTGAGAATTTCCTTGAGTTGGGTATGGGTTTCTTTGGGATTGATATTGATTTGGAGCACGAGGTTGGGATTGGTTGTTTCGGTTATAGTTTTGTTGTTGGTTTTGGTTTGCAGGAGGGAAACCGGGAGGAGCAAGATAATTGTTGGAACGATAACTTAGCAAGCCACGGTCTCCTTGAGGGCGGGCTTGATAGCCTCCCGTGGGATAAGTGCCGTAAGTTGCGTTAACGTTTTCAGAATAATTGCCTTGAGTAGAAGGACAATCATTATAAGAATGAGGACCACCACATGTGTCACAAGAAATAGCAACGGCTTTAGCTTGTTGAAAGTGGTTTGTGGCCATGGCCATGAAATTCTTGTTCATTTCAGCGAGTTGTCGAGAAATATTTAGACATTTCAGGATTGGAGGTAGTAGATGAAACATTGACTCTCGAGTTAGATCTTGAGGATGCGGATGAATCCCAATTCTTGGGGTGAGTAGTCATGTTTTCGATCAACTCTCGGCACTCCTCCGGTCTCCTTTTCATAAAGGTACCACCGACGGCGGCATTGATCGTGTCACGATCACGAAAAGTGAGACCATTGTAGAAGGTGTCAATGAGAGTGACGGGGAGCATATTGTGATTAGGACAGCGGTCGATCAAATCATTGTACCGTTCCCAAGCATCGAAAAGTGATTCATCATTCTCTTGCATGAATCGACTGATTTGGTTACGAAGGCTAGTGACCATGGATGGGGGAAAGTAGCGCGATAAAAAGCGTTGAGTCATGTCGTTCCACGTATGAATAGAATTCTTAGGAAGACGGTCAAACCATTTTTTGGCATGGTGAGAAAGTGAATGGGGAAAGATTTGAAGGCGAAGGTCATCCATAGAAACACCGGAGCACTTCATGCTTTGGGTCATGGTAATGAATTTGTCGAGGTGTTTGTTGGCATCATCATCCGGAATTCCAAGAAATGGGTTCGTTTGCACTTGCTGGATCATGTGATGCTTCAACGAAAACTCCTGAGCCGTGACATGCATCGGCGCAATCGGGCCTCCGCGTCCGTTCATGGTGGGTTGACACAATTCCTCCATCGTTCGTAAATCAGGTAGGTGGACATTGTTGTTGTTGTTGTTATTATTCAAATTGGGTTGAGGTGGGTGATTATTGTTGTTGTTAACACCAACCATATCTAAATCTTCACGAGTCTCGGGCTCAGAATAGTTCGAAGATCTAGTACGCATACACCTGCAGAAGAAAAATATATAAAAAGAGAATATCTATATAATCTTTTTGGTGCAAAACCTTTTGAAAAGAATTGCTTTTAATGATTTTTCAATGTTTTTGTATTTTTGAAAAGTTTTATATTTTTTAGGATTTTTGAAAATTTTTGGAGCAAGGAAAATAACGTTCAAAGAACGGATCCCAAAATTCAATGCGTCTCTCACTAGAAACCGTTTATCGTAACGAAAAGAGCCGGCAGCGGCGCCATTTAATACTTGAATGTTTGCAACCAAGTATGAAATCTTATCGTCCGAATCCTTTCGAATTGAAACCGGTCTTAAGTGCGACTCAATCGTCTTTTGGTGAATCAAGAGAATGGTTTGGTTTGTTTGTTTTAAACTATTAGCAAATAATTAAAGTGTCGTTGAGTAAAATGGAAGAATAAAGATTAATGCTAGAATGACAAGTAAAAATAAATGCTCATAAACTTAAAGGTGACAAAGGAGAAGTACTAGCACACTAAATAAAACTAACACTTGGAAAATTTACTAAAAATAAGAACTTAATGGAAAAGTACTAAAAGAAAGTAAGATCGGAATAAACCAAAGCAATTCAATCGGAATAAGCCAAAAGGAACCCAGATCGGAATGTATTCCGATCTGGTGGTCGGAATGTGGTAGGAATGCACACAATCGGAATGTTCATCAAAACAGGACCAATCGGAATAATCACTAAAACTACCAATCGGAATAACAGAATAAGCACAATCGGTATATGGTAAAATACTACAATCGGAATGTTACCAAGGCTACCGTCGGAATACTAAATAAAGACTACCAATCGGAAAGTTCATCAAAAGGGACAGATCGGAATACTTAAATTCCCACCGTCGGAATCTACAAACCCTAATCCGATCAAGGGTGATCGGAATGTGGGGTGTTCAATCGGAATACTCAAAGCCCTCTTCCGATTGATCAATCGGAAAAGGGAGGGTGCTGGTCGGAATGGGCAGCAATCGGAAAAGGGTTTTAGTCCCTTTCCGAAATTTGTGGGATTCGGTTGGAAAGCAGGAAAACAAGCTATAATTGAGAGCTTATTCCCAAAACTAGACGAATCAATATAAACGAAATCCAATAAGAACTTTAATCAACTTATCAAACCTCAAATTAAGCAACTTTATGGATCGAATAATAAAAACGTAAACTTTTTAAGAAAACTTTTTATGAGAAAAATAAGTTAATCATAAAAATAAGCCAATAAGCATAAAAGTCTTAAAGCTTAATCAAATGAAAACTTATGAAATGATCAAAAGATTAACTTTTTAAGCATGAAATCATTAAGAACAACACGGATCTATTGATAATCGCACCAAAATCAATCTTAAATCAAAGAAAAGTAGAATGAGATTAAGGATTTAAAGCTTAAAATGAACTTGATTAATAAAAATAAGCAATACAAAGTGTTTAATCTTGAAAGATTAAGAAAGAAGATGAAATTTAGTGAGAGAAAGTTTAAGACTTTCTCTCTCTAAAACTAGAGAAAACTAAGAAAAAGTGAAAATTAACTAAAACTATCTAACCCCCCCTCCTAATGACTATTAGGAGGGTATTTATAGGGAAGGTGGAAGGAGTGCATGTGTTGCATCTTCTTTCTTGCTTTCTTCACGTTTTCTCGACTCGACTTTAATTCTTTGTCTTTGTCGTCTCGGGATTTGAACTTGTCTTTTAATTTTCTTCTTCTATAAGACTTAAGTTCTTCGACTTCGTTAAACTTCCGCCTTTAGACTTTTTCTTCGATAAATCTTCAGAATAGGCCTTGGACTTCCGTTCTTTTTGCACTCTTGATCTTTTGACTTCGTCTTTTCCTGTTTTCTTCGATAAAAGCCCGTGAAAACCCGTGTTTTCTTCCTTTTTCATATTTAGGTCCTAAAACACAATAAAAACACAAACCACGCATAATTCCGACTTTTACGACATAAATCACACGTTTTGGTCTTGTTATTATTGGAAATAAGTGGTAAAAGGATAAGTGTTTTCACACTTACTAATAACTTTATCAAATGTTTCCATAAGTTGAAATTTCTAGACATGCTTGAGTCATTATTGATCCTTCACGGAATATTAGAGCTCTAATAAAACGTATATAAGACAAACTAAAATGATTTTTAGATTCACTTTATCATATAATATCAATAATATATTTACATCCACCTCTAGACAATACGATTCTTAATAAGCAGTTTCATGCTTTTGTGAATTTATTTATTCCACAATTCATGTCTTAAAGCATGTAACTTTAGAGCTCTTAATTCATTTACGCACACAATCTGTGTATATCCAATAGCTTTTACACATTCATGTGTATGGACTTCATGTCCTAATACTTCTCTTATTTTCAAGTGACTACATCTTTTCATGATGGTCAATCATTTTGTTGAGTTCACTTTTGAATAATAATTAATTCATGATCCTCACTATGCATAATAATAAGCGCTATATTTTATGTAAACAAAATATCGAGGTCATTTTGCTTCGATTTCATATGATTCTAGACATGATAAAATTTATTGAGATCTCATTGGTTATTTTAATGTTCTTTTAAGAACATTTATGCCTAGTGTCTTTTTGTGAGACTATCATGGGGTCTTTTACACCTCGAACAACCATCTTATTTTTATGCTCCATAATCGAGGATTTTATTTGAAATCGATTAGTCTACCAATTCCATGAGGGACAAAGTAGGAGCATGAGTAGCTGAAACTTTGTTATTTGCCAATGTATATGTATGGCTATTAGATTATCATTTAATAATAAATTCATAAAAGTTTCTATCGAGGATCAATAAAATATGGTAATTCATTCTGAATTTGTAGCTACTTATCTCCTCCTGAAGGAATTACCCCTTCGCCTATATCCTGTATATTTGCATTTAGGTGGAGTAATGCTAAAAAAATGGGATAGGTTTGGTTTATAACCAAAACCAATTATGAAATGGAGGAATTATAATAATATATTGGCATGATGCTATTTGTTTTTGTTTATATAATAGTATGACCCCATAAAATAACAAAATAATTTCTCTCATTATCATTGAATAATATACAAGTAATTCATCTCATATTCAAAACGAAATTACTTACTCTGGAATGTTATGCTCACATTTAATATGTCAAGCTATTAATCATGCAAACATGAGGTTGCAATTTTTCTTACCATTTAGACGATGCATCGATTTATAGAATTCTAAATGGTTCATACAATGGATATGTATGCAAACGTATATCCACTTGTTTTCTTTCCAGAAATTGAGGGATTGAGTCGTCAATCTAGTTGGTAGATGAGTAATCAACTTTCTTAGAGAGATAAAATATTAGATTGAGGAATCTAATCAATTTATAGTTTTACATCATTATTGACTCGTGATGGTATAACGAGTCATGCCAAAAAGATTATAATTATAGGTCATAAATTTATGTTATGGCTAGTGATAATATTTCACTAATTTATCTATAATGTATGTCGAGGAAAATGCAACGTAATGCATAATTTATATAAAACTTCATTCCTCGTGACAATTTTATATTTTTTTTAGGAGCAACAATGTGTTACCATAGATCCTTAGATCTATGAATATAGTGTATAATATTTTTGACACACTTGTATTTTTCATACATCACATTGTATTTTGCATAAATCATATTTTCGTCGGCTCCTTTTTATTTTGCCGCTATTAGTGGTTTGTCATTTTCATATTACTTCTACCATATCATTTACCATGATAAATGGTTTTTGAAAATGTTCTATTACATCATCCTATTCACTTGAGGGAATGAATATCTCGATGTTGTTCAAATTATCACATTCTCATGAGAGAATGAAGATCTTTAAGTTGATCATTTTATCACATTCACTTGAGGGAATGAAGATCTTTATTTTGACCATTTCATCTCTTTCACTTGAGGGAATGAAAATCTTTATTTGATCATTTCATCACATTCACTTGAGGAATGAAGATTTATAGATCCATTTTATATTATCGCATTCACATGAGAAAATGAGTATATTTTAGAACTCATTATATTCTTGCTTATTAGAAAGAGATGAACATGAATAAGGATACATGAACAAGAGTAAAAAGTCTTTGGGCTATTGCTACTATATGAGCAAGTTGTAAAAGTTATATTTGACAATGTCCAATAAACATGATTTTGATAAAATCATACGATCATTTAAAAAAATACTACATGATTTAAAAATGAAAATACATAATAACGCATGTAGAATATTAGAAAATAACAACTGAAAACGTAATGAAGCATTTGTTTTTTTTCAATATGACAGTATTATTGTAGGATTTATTTACTTAAATGACTCGCATATTAAAGACAAATATAATTCATATCATTTACTCTATAGTTGGCAAGTAGTTTTATATACAATGATGAAAAAAATAATTATCATATGTATAAATCAGAGTAATTTATAAACAAATGATATGATAATCATAAAAATTATGTTAAAATTTTGAAGAATGATTTCAAGAAATACACATCTCACAATAATGAATTCTTTTAAATTAATATCCCGGTTCTTTCAGCCAAAACTGATATACTTTAGACAAAGAATTGAGACGATGTTACTAAGTACTTTGAGCGATCATAATAGAGCTCCAGGTTCTTTAAACCCTGAATCATAACTTGATGTTATGTTATTTTGATGCTTTTTATAACATCCTAATTGAACTTAAGGTTCACAATAATAACAATAACAATGAGGTTATCTTATCATGATTCACTTAAAGAAATCGTCATAAAACTAGAGGTTACTTACAAATATTACAATACCTTATAACTCGAGGTTCTTTTTATTATATTGTTTTCTTTCAAAAATAAGATTTGAAATTTAGATCACTTTGAAGAGATCATATGAGGAAAAAAAAATAAACATAACATGAGGTTATGTGTATTAATTGTGTAAAAATTGTAAAGAAACTTAGAGTTCTACATTTTTTATAGATTATTTTATTTGTGATTCTATCGAATCGTATAGAACACAAGGTTCTTTCAAAAAAATTCAATCATAACATGAGGTTATGATGTCTCGACTTTAAAAGACTCATAAGAGACTAAGTCCTTAATAAATATAAATTTTAGTGTTATATTTTATCTTCATGCAAGAATCATGATTAAAACAAGAACTTGAGGTTATTGTATCTTAATTATATTCATCATAGTATAACTTGAAGTTATATACTAAATACATGTAATCACAACATGAGGTTATGATACATTTTGATTCTTTCCTTTCACAAGGAATCACAATAGAACTTGAGATTCATATTTTTTTTAATACATAACATGAGGTTATACTATTTTGATTCTCTTCTTATAAGTACAATAAAATATTTATTATTCTTGTAAACTACAATAGAGCTTAGTTTAAAATAAGAATAATATAAAAAAATCAAGTTTACAAGTTTAGAGAAAAAAACATATCATTTAATAAAAATTATACACATTAAAAACTTTTGGTCATAAATGATATTAAGATGCATTTCAAATTTTATATAACCACCCATGATATTTAATGATATTTAAACATACCATTTAATACGAAATTACTACTTTGTGAAATAAATCATTAAAACAAATAAACATGCAATAATACATTATTTTATAAAACAACGTCTACTAACATAAAATAATTGTCAAGTTTATTAATTAACCACACATAATTGAATCCTTTAAAATTAACCATGTGCAATTTTACTATAACATTTAAATCATAAGAAACCGTGAGTACGGTTAGATTGAAAACAAAATGAATTTATTACCGTGCTACTTAAACACACATGAAATAGAAGATATTTAGAAATCTAAGATATTAACCCATATAAAAATAAATAGTAACATGTATAGAATTATTGTTATATCGTAATAAAACCGCAATATAATCGTTCACTTATTTTAGTTCAAGCTTTCCAAATATCAATTTTTAATGTAGAACTTATTAACATTTTCTAGTGTAGAACTTATTAACATTTTCTAGTGTATCATACATATACATAGACAAATGCTACTTGAAACATGATATTTATTAAACTATCAAAATCCAACAAAAATATAAGACTATCGTGCTGATAACGTGTTATGATATATAGAGAATAATAGTTTAGAGAGGAAGGAGATGATTAGTATTGAGTAGTCATCAAATGGAGTACAAAGTGTCCCATTTATATGGGTTTAGGAGTGTAACATCCTTGCCTAATTAACTATACATTGAATATATTTATAACAAAAACATTTAATTAAACCATTTAAATAAATTGCCAAACATTAAAAGCCTATATTAATTAAAAAGCCCAATAATAAACATAAGAAAGGCAATAGAAGAGATGGTTGTGTCGTTGGACAGGTAGACGAGAGGTCACTGGTTTGAATCCCAGCAGGACCCAATTTTTGCTATTTATTTTTGTTGTACTTTTTGGAATTTTTAAAATCAACAGATCAAAGGAATCTGTATCTTAACGCAGTAAACAAAACAGAATAGAAAGAAATCAAATATGCTAATGCACTAACCTAATAAGCAGATAAAATGGATAAAAAGCTGAAACAAAATAAGCAACAAGCTAATAAGAATTTATACTAAAAATAAGCAAACTATGAAAATTTAACCAAATAAAGCATAAGCAGTTTAAATAAGCCGAAACATATAACATCAACTCCAAAGAAACAAATAAAGCATAAGCAGTCTAAAATAAGATAGGCCAAATAAGCAATAAAATCCAACAGTAACATTAACAAAATAAATATAAGCAGATCCAAATGAGCAGATTTAATAACTAACTTAAACTAAATAAACATCAACCAAACATTAAATATTAAACAAGAAAATTAAAAAGAGATTAAGATTAGAACCTTTTGACGATCTGTTGAGCCGAAGGGTGGTGCTGAACCCCCTTTGTCACGGAGTCAAATACTAACACCTTCGAATATCATCTCACCGAAAATCATCATCTTGAACCAAACTTCTTACTCGAACAGTAATAACCGAACAAACAGTACCAAAAATATACCCCGAATAATGAACAGTAACCTTTATATTTTCCCAGTAGGGGAAATATTTAATTCACTTTCCTTTATATTTATTTTATTTATTTATTTTTATATTAATAATAATCAAACGACGAACAGTAAATAAAAAAACAGGATTAAAGATTAAATTCAACAGAAATTTAATTTAAGACGAAAATATTAAGAAATCAACTTTTCATTAATAATTAAAGAAAATTACAATTGACTGAAATTTAGAATTACAATAAACCTAATCTAATTTACTGAAAATTAAAATAAAGAAAAAGTGCTGCCAAATTACATGTGAAAGGGGGTTTTTATAGGAGAAACCCTCAAACCCTCTTGGTAGCTTAAAGATTAAGCATTAAATCATAGCCCTTCAATCTTCTCTTCTCTCTCTTCTCTTCAAATCTTCGGCTGAGAATTATCCAAGAATCACACGGATTGCCAGGATGGCATTGGGTGTGTTTCTTGTGTTTGTTGAGGCTGAGGTGGCGCAAGTTTATTGGAGGATTGGTATTGGTGATTTGTTTCCACCAATCGAAACCAAAATAATAGCCACGTTAGATCAAAGAGATACGACCACTTTGAGTGCTTGATCCGAAAACTATGGGGATTTAATTCCCATAGGTGTGAATTAACCTTTGAGGGGAAAACCCCCAATTTTTCGTTGGTAAATCTGATGGTAGAAATTAGGGTTTTAAGTAAATGGAGGGTTGCTGCGTTTGTGTTTTGTTCTTGGAAGAGAAAGTGGTGGGTAAGTCTTTGTTTTTATCGAAACATGGGGTGAGGGTGAAAATAAGTATACGTTTATTTTGTGAGTGGGTATTCGTGTGTGGGGGGTGCAGGGTAAGAGTAGAATGTGTGGGGTAAATTGAGTGTGATGAGGGACACGTGTGAGGGAGTGATTGAGATGGGGTCACGTTAAACGTGTGAGTTTATTTGAAATGTGGGGAGTTTGACCAAGGTTTTATCCCACAATTATTTCACTTTCGTTATTTTTGTTTTGTGTGTTGACCGAGCATGTGAGGTGTTATGTTGTGATGTGGGGAAAGTTGACCAAACATTTAAACCGTTCCAAGTTTATTCATCACATGGGCTTAGTGGCCCAAAAATACATTCCACCGTATATAATACTTCCTAATGGGCTTAGTGGCCCAATCATTTATATAACTCCCATCCGTTTAATTGATAAAGAAAAATGGTTATTGGGCTTTTAGGCCCAATACCCGAATGTGGGCCCCACTTTGCTCGAATATCTTCAAAAAGATTAATCCGCTAAAAATTGAGCTCGGTTTCGGCTTCCTTGATTGTTTCTTCAAAAACGTGTCGGTTTAGCCGGTTTTCGTGAACTTGGGCACACTTTTGGTCTTTTGACTTCGTTTTCGTCTTTTTCTTGGACTTTTCTTCAACATCTGACCGTGAAATCCCGTGTTTTCTCTTCTTTTGATCATTTGTACCTATTTAAACACAAAAACACAAAACCACGCGTAATTCCGACTTTTACGATATTAAACACATGATTAGGTCTTGTTTTTCCTTGATTTTAGTGGCAAAAAGATAAGTGTTTACACACTTATTAAATCCCCTACACTTGACCATTGCAATGACCCCATGCAATGCATTATTTTGAAGCATAAAGTTACATTTTTCTCATAATTAACCCATCATGGCCTTAATTACTATTACTACTACTACGATGAAAATTTAAAAATTTAAAAGGAAACAAAAGTTATAACAATTTATTAACTTGGAAATTATTTGATGGAAGAAACTCGTAAAGAAATCTAAGACTTGAATTAGGGCTTTGGTGTCATGAATATTAATCACCCTCAAGTTTCACGTTCCCCATACCAAGCTTAAAAACGAGATCATTGTTTACCATAAGTCCTCAAGTTAAAACCACTTATATAAGACAATTGTGTAGTACTCTTTCTCCAATTACTACTTTGTATCTCTAGATTTTATTGATTGTCATTCACCCGTAGGCTCATTTGACTTATTTGATAATTATTAGTCCAAAAATGAAAGCTAAACGGTGCAAACCCGACACTCAAAACCTAACCTCGTCCTAAAAAACGTTGTCACTAAAGTAAGCCCACATCAAGGATGATTTAACACGATTTGGGGAATAAATTCTCAGACCCAAAATTTGGCCAATAGTACTACTTATTAATTATTCCTCCAAAGTCATGTTGACTATATGTGGAGTTTAGCAAGTTCACATCATATACCCTTAGGCTCTTTAAGATGTAAAAATACTCCCCGTCTATTGTCCACACCCTAAGTCTCCTTGAACGATAAACGAGGGAATTGATTTTTGATCAATTTTTATTCAACACTTACCATGCCATACACCCTAAGGCTCTAATGACAAGGTTCGTGCTACATGCCCCACACCCTAAGGCTCCTTGAGGTGATGTTTTAATCTTATTCTTTCTTTATTTATGATATATATAGTAGGCCAAATTCCGCAGTCCCATGGTTTGAATACCTCCTACTTAGTGGTTATGAGCCACCTTAGTCGGAAGTCCACAACGCTGGCACCCTCAATGTGTTCATGCTTTAATTACAAGGAGAATAAATATTTGGCTAAGAGTTAAGATATCGAATCGACACCGCAAAAATCCTCATTTATTAAGCAATTAAGTATACAAGCGGGAAGAAAGAGCCACAAAAACCATATAAGCAAAAATTAACTCTTAAACTTATTATCAACTCTATCATCTCTCGTTCTCCACAATTTAAAATCTTAAGGAATGAGACTCGTGGATGCTTAGCCTAATAAACCAATTAAGGTCCATATGGTTAAGGATACTAGCTAGAGTAAACTTGGATAAGTAAACTCGGGTTGATTCAAAATATTCACGACGGGCCTAATATATCAAAGATATCTAAACTTGTTAAAACCATTTTTATTCATTTATTTGTTTTTAATTTTATTCTTGAAATGGAAAATATGAATACGATATGATGACAAAAGGAAAATAAATAAAAATACTACTGGGCCAAAATAGATCAAAAATTGAAAAACGTTGAATTTTTTTTAAATTTTTCGGTAAAATGGGGTCAAAATCATGGAAAAGCCCACTAAAATTTCGATAGAAATCCCCCCTACACTTAATATAAACATTTTCCTCAATGTTTAAGCATGTGGGAGAATAAACTCCCCTACACTTAGGACATTGAGTACGTTGTTTAAATCGAGCTAAGGAAAAGACAACTAAAGTGATTACATTTATTTGTGTTTTATTTATATACAAGATTGAATCACAATAGCAAAAACTTATCGAAGGAACCGGGTACACGAGAAACACGGGAACAGGGGTCTCGTCAAAAGTACCAAAAGTGGATCATTAAGCACATGTCCCTGCACACAACATCACAGCACAAACAACAATCTACTTGGCTCCCCCTACACTTATTGGTGAAAAAGGGTGAAGGTGAAAAAGGGTAAAAGGATGGTAAAGGTAAAAATCTAACCTAGTTAAACGATGCTTGATTTTTCAACACGAGTCTCTAGCTCGACTCGATTTCCCGAATGTCATCATTCAAATGGGAAAATCATGGAAAAATCATGGAAAAATCTAGATTTCCAAGGGAGGAAAATCTCTCCATGATAAAGGGGTGAAACAAAGTCATATAAGGCATACCCCATGAAAATCCACCCGGGTCAAACACATAATTTCAATCACAAAAGGAAATATACCTCGAGCTGGTACGCAACTCAAAGAAAAGTGGGGTATCCTTAGGCAAAAATTTATGAGGAAGGGTAAGGTGGTATGGCAATGAAAGCACAAAAGTCTCTATTCCGGGATCAAACACCGGTTCCTTAACGGGAAAATAGCAAGAGGTAGTGACATTTAAGCTCAAAATATCATCAAAATCCAAAGTGGGAAAGTTATCCTCTTCCAAACTTGATGTGAAAACATAAGTATCATCGGAGTCATAGGAAAACTCAACCTCATGAGTAAAATAGGTATTTAGAAAGATATCTAAATCCTCCTCAAATGGAATAACCTCTAAATTAGGTATGATCTCTAAGAGTGGAGGATCCTCTTCAATAGTCATGACTTCTAAAATTGGGGTATAAAAGTCAAAAGGAGTCTCCATGGAAGAATCACTCATATAGATATGAGATGCATTAAGATCATGGGTTGGGTCATCAAAATTAATGAGATCACTTAAAAAAGTGTCATCATCATAGGTATCAAAGATTGGGGTATCATAAATGGGTGGGTCAAAAGTGGGTGGGTCAAAAGACGAGTCGTCTAAACCGAAGATAGTGTGATCACTTGAAGAAGTGTCATCACTATAGGTATCGTAAATAGGAGTATCAAAAATTTGAGGCTCTAAGGGAAAGGATGAGTTTATCACAAAATTATTTTGATTAGACTTTTCAATTCCAAAAGGATTAATAAAAATCTCTTCATTATCATAATTAAGAACATCAATCATATTGACCGATTCTTTTCCATTTGATTTTGTTGTGATTTTTCCCATTTTAAAAACTTGTTGTTCATCCCTAACCCTAAGAATTAACTCCCCTTCGGCAACATCAACTAAGGCTCTTCCGGATCGTAAGAATGGTCTACCAAGTATTAACGGAATACAAGGATCCATCTCATAGTCGACGACGACAAAGTCCACGGGAAAAGTGAAGGTACCAATTCGAACAAAAACATCTTCGGCAATACCAACGGGGTATGCGAGAGTTCGATTAGCTAACTCTAAAGTCATACGAGTTGGGACAAGGTCGGGTAATGACAATTGTTTCCAAACTGAAAGTGGCATAAGATTGATGCTAGCGCCGAGATCCGCTAAAGCCATACAATCATCGATTTGAGGAAACGAGCAAGGTAACACGAATCGTCCGAGATCTCCTAGCTTTTCGGGAAGCTCTTTGAGAAGAATCGCGGAACAATTCTCATTTAAACGGGTGTTCACAAGCTCAACCATTTTATCTTTCTTATTAAGCAAATCTTTAAACATTTTCACAAATTTTGGCATTTGAGCAAGTGCTTCAATAAGACTAATGTTAACATTCACATTGGAAATCATTTTCAAAAAGTTAGAGACATGAACGTCATCTTTGGTGAGCACTTTAGCCTTGTCTAACCTAGAAGGATAAGGGATATTAGGCTTAGACTTTGAAGGTTGAGAAGGAGAAGGAATCGCTTCTTGAACAACCGTAGGGATAGGCTCTTTCGGCAATGGAGTACTAGTACTAGGAGTGGTAGTGGGAGGAATCACCGAAGGGGGAGTAGGATTACTCATTATGACCTCTGGGCCTTGTCTCTCCTTTATTGGCGAAGAGATGGAAGGTCCCACTAAAGTGGCTCCACTTCGAGTATTGATAGCACTCACATTAGCACGAGGGTTAATCTCGGTATTGGATGGTAAGGCACCATGGGGTCTAAGGTCTTGAATCATTGTCAAAAATCTCTTATCGTTGGACTCTTGCATTTGTCTAGTAGATTCTTGCATTGCTTTCATGATTTTCTCATGTTTGGTCAATTTTTGTAGAACCAAGTCCATTTGAGGATTATGCATATTCATTTGATTGTACCCTTGATTAGGAAAACCTTGGTTTTGATATTGAGGTTGAAAACCGTTGTTATTATGAAAACCTTGGTTATTGTTTTGAAACCCTTGATTTTGACCATTAAAATTCCCTTGATTTGCATTCCCTTGAAAATTACCCATTTGAGGACCTTGGTTCCTATCTTGGTATTGGGTATTTTGGGCGGGTGGGGATGGTCTTTGTGGTGCTACAAATCCCGGGGGAGCCAAATAATTAGTACTCTTGTAAGACAAATGATTAACATCAACATTAGGTTTAAGTGGAACCCTTTCATTAGCATTAAAAGCACAAACTTGTTGTTGTTGATTGTAATCCTTGTCACAATTGAAATATGAATGTGGTCCACCACAAGTCTCACACGTTTCACTAGTTTCTTTCATGGCATTAACTTGACCATTTAGGGCATCGGTTTTTAGAGCAAGCGATTCAACAAGCGAAGTGAGTTTATCGATTCTCTTGTCACTCTCACTAGAACTAGCACTTGCCATAGTGGCCCTAACACTCTTGGTTTGTACTTTAGCCTTGTTTTGAATTATGGACTAAGCCTCGTTCATGGTTTTCACAAGAATATTGCCCCCCACGGCACTATTAAGTGAGTCTTGGTCATTTAGAGTTAAACCATTGTAAAACGTATTTATTTGATGCACTTTGGTGAAACTGTGTTGTGGACATTTTCTTAAAAGCTCTTTAAATCGATCCCAATACTCACTAAAAGTTTCCCCATATTTTTGCTCAAAAGTAATGATTTCATTCCTTAAAGAGGTGGTCCGTGATGGTGGAAAAAAGTAGTTAATGAACTTGGTCTCTAAATAAATCCATGTAGTAATACTTTGGGGTGGTTCCTTATCAAGCCAAATCCGGGCTTGTCCCTCGAGGGAAAAAGGAAAGAGTTGTAAACGAATGGCCTCTTGTGGCACCCCATTGTATTTCACCGTATTAGACAAATGGATAAATCTTTTGATATGATCATCGGGGTCATCTTGGGAACGACCCAAAAATGGGATAGCGGAAACCATTTTAATTAAATCCGATTTGAGTTCAAAATTATTTGCTCCAATTTCGGGGACAACGATAGCGTCATCGTTTCCCTCAACGTGTGATTGCAAAATCTCGAGCATAGGTCGGTTATCCGTTTCCATTGTATTGTCAAAAGCACGATTCTCGGGATCGGCTTGAATGACGTTCTTTTTGTTTTTCTTCTTCTTCTTCTTTTTGGAAGAATTGGAAGAATTTGGTACACCAATCGGTATGTATGTATGCGCGCGAGTGCGCATACAATTAAAACTCTCGGTCGACTTTGAGAGGAAAAGGATTTTCCCTCTCGAGATGCAATATTAAAAAAAATCTACAAAAATATATACTTAAGTACTACTTGAGTTGGAAAACCAATAATCGGTCGTCCCTCTCAATACACGCACAAGCAAGCAGGGAAACGAGGTGGCACAAAGCACTTAAAAACCTTTTTCCTTAGATGGCTTTTTATAGCGTGTCGCCTTATACCCACCTTATAGTTTGTATATGTCGAGTTCAAACGTCTTACTAGTATTTATCTATTTTGCCCTTTTATTTCGTTTATGATTCGAATACAATACTTAGGTGATGAAATCCCAACTAAGGCTTATTTGAAAAGTAGGTAAATTTATTGTGCTACGTAATATACTATAGTAAAAGAAAAATCTTTTTGTATTTTTTAGAAAAATATATATTCTCAATAAAAATCGAAAGAAATCGAACTAAAAAAAAATAACACTAATAAGTAATATTTTTGGTGTAATACTTTTAGGAAAAAGTATTACTTTTTGATTTTTTAATTTTTTTGGTGCAAATCTTAGGAAAGAATTTGCTTTTGTGATTTTTTAGTTTTTTTGTATTTTTAAGTTTTTGATTTTTTTTTGTATTTTTGATTTTGTTGCAAGAAAATTAAAGTTCAAAATGAACGGATCCCAAAATCCAAACGTCTTCACGAAAAATCGTCAATCGTACGAGCGAAGCGGCAGCGGCGCCATTTTAATTTTAAGATTTTGCTAGGCAAATCTTTTATCGATTATTGTTCGTTTATTTCCTCGACTCACTCGAATGGATATTCAACTTAACGTAAAACTTAATTTGTTTTTGGTAACGATATTTTGGAATTTTAAACTAAAACCTATTTAATAATAAAACTAATTAATTAAAAGAAAACTATTTTAAACTAAATAAAACGATTTTAAAACTTAAACACAATTAAAACTAATTTTATAAAAAAGTAAATTAAAGTAAAAACTTTTAAATGTAAACTATTTTAAAATAAAACTTAATTAAATTGTAAACTAATTTTTAAACTAAAATTTAAATAAGAATGTAAAAAATATTTTTAATCTATAAAATCTATTTTAAAATTATAAAATAAAAGATATTTTTTTTCTTTTTTTTTGTATTTTTTAAAACTGAATAAAGTAAATAAAAACGGAATTTAATTAAAATTTAAATAAAACTAAAAACAATTAATTAAACCATTTAAATAAAACTGCCAAACATTAAAAGCCTATATTAATTAAAAAGCCCAATAATAAACACAAGAAAGGCAATAGAAGAGATGGTTGTGTCGTTGGACAGGTAGACAAGAGGTCATTTGTTCGAATCCCAACAGGACCCAATTTTTTCTATTTATTTTTGTTGGACTTTTTAGAATTTTTAAAATCAAGAGATCAAAGGAATCTGAATCTTAATGCAGTAAACAAAACAGAATAGAAAGAAATCAAATAAGCTAATGCACTAACCTAATAAGCAGGTAAAATGGATAAAAAGCTGAAACAAAATAAGCAACAAGCTAATAAGAATTTATACTAAAAATAAGCAAACTATGGAAATTTAACCAAATAAAGCATAAGCAGTTTAAATAAGCCGAAACATATAACATCAACTCCAAAGAAACAAATAAAGCATAAGCAGTCTAAAATAAGATAGGCCAAATAAGCAATAAAATCCAACAGTAACATTAACAAAATAAATATAAGCAGATCCAAATGAGCAGATTTAATAACTAACTTAAACTAAATAAACATCAACCAAATATTAAAACTTAAACAAGAAAATTAAAAAGAGATTAAGATTAGAACCTTTTGACGATCCGTTGAGCCGAAGGGTGGTGCTGAACCCCCTTTGTCACCGAGTCAAACACTAACACCTTCGAATATCATCTCACCGAAAATCATCATCTTGAACCAAACTTCTTACTCGAACAGTAATAACCGAACAAACAGTACCAAAAATATACCCCGAATAATGAACAGTAACCTTTATATTTTCCCAGTAGGGGAAAATATTTAATTCACTTTCCTTTATATATATATATTTTTTTATATTAATAATAATCAAACGACGAACAGTAAATAAAAAAACAGGATTAAAGATTAAATTTAACAGAAATTTAATTTAAGACGAAAATATTAAGAAATCAACTTTTCATTAATAATTAAAAAAAATTACAATTGACTGAAAATTAAAATTACAATAAACCTAATCTAATTTACTGAAAATTAAAATAAAGAAAAAGTGCTGCCCATAGGTGTGAATTAACCTTTGAGGGAAAAACCCCCAATTTTTCGTTGGTAAATCTGATGGTAAAAATTAGGGTTTTAAGTAAATGGAGGGTTGCTGCGTTTGTGTTTTGTTCTTGGGAGAGAAAGTGGTGGGTAAGTCTTTGTTTTTATCGAAACATGGGGTGAGGGTGAAAATAAGTATACGTTTATTTTGTGAGTGGGTATTCGTGTGTGGGGGGGGGGGGGTGCAGGGTAAGAGTAGAATGTGTGCGGTAAATTGAGTGTGATGAGGGACACGTGTGAGGGAGTGATTGAGATGGGGTCACGTTAAACGTGTGAGTTTATTTGAAATGTGGGGAGTTTGACCAAGGCTTTATCCCACAATTATTTCACTTTCGTTATTTTTGTTTTGTGTGTTGACCAAGCATGTGAGGTGTTATGTTGTGATGTGGGGAAAGTTGACCAAACATTTAAACCGTTCCAAGTTTATTCATCGCATGGTCTTAGTGGCCCAAAAATACTTTCCACCGTATATAATACTTCCTAATGGGCTTAGTGGCCAAATCATTTATATAACTCCCATCCGTTTAATTGATAAAGAAAAATGGTTATTGGGCTTTTAGGCCCAATACCCAAATGTGGGCCCCAGTTTGCTCGAATATCTTCAAAAAGATTAATCCGCTAAAAATTGAGCTCGATTTCGGCTTCCTTGACTGTTTCTTCAAAAACGTGTCGGTTTAGCCGGTTTTCGTGAACGTGGGCACACTTTTGGTCTTTTGACTTCGTCTTCGTCTTTTTCTTGTACTTTTCTTCAACATTTGACCGTGAAATCTCGTGTTTTCTCTTCTTTTGATCATTTGTACCTATTTAAACACAAAAACACAAAACCACGCGTAACTCCGACTTTTACGATATTAAACACATGATTAGGTCTTGTTTTTCCTTGATTTTAGTGGCAAAATGATAAGTGTTTACACACTTATTAAGGATCTTGATGAAAACACACAAAGATATATGTGTCAAATTTGTGAAAATAAAAACTCTAAAAAGAAATAGAGGATTAATAAAACTTTAGTGGTTAAAATAAATTAGATGGACTTAAATGTAAACATATAACTTTTTGTATTTTTTAATAACTTTATAAAATAAACAAAGTACCCTTTAAACTTTATACCCTCTAAAATTTATATTTTAAAAATACAACATATATGTTATATTAAAAAAATCAACAAATCACATGATTTTAAATATTTAAATAAAAACACAAATTATTATCTAATTCTATTTTGACACTAAACAAAGTCAAGCAATCTAATTTACGTAAATTATTATTAACACAAATATAAATATCAAAATGAATGTGTGTCTGAGACATCGGTTGTGAGATGAGAATAAATAAATAGGATTCTACATATTATAACAACATATTTTTTTTTCAAGGTCGTTATGTGTTACTATACACACAATGTCTCAAAAATGATAGCTAACATTTGAGTTAAATAAAGTCATATCTTTGTACAACAAATATTTATACAGAATATCAATTAATATTATCATATAATGAAAGATCATTTAAAACTCGTTGGCCCATGAGAATCGTAACTACTTAATTATTAAAAATTTAATATTGTTTTATGGAATAATATTAAGCATTACAAAATCATGAATTTATAAATCATGTACGTGTAAGGTTGATGTAATTGGTTTGTTGATTAATAATTCAAATATAACTATTTAGAATAAAAATACCGAAAGTAAAAAGAGTATGAAATTCGAAAAATAAAAATTGACGTGAAATTATATTAGTTTACACGGTGCACAGTAAAACAACAATATAATCAAATATATAGACATTAGATGTTTTATATATATATATATATATATATATATATATATATATATATATATATATATATATATATATATATATATATATATATATATATATATATATATATATATATATATATATATATATATATATATATATATATATATATATATATATATATATCTTTACATTATATATAAGAGGAGGGATTTGCCACGTCATCAATCAGAGCATTAATCCCAGTCAGCACATGGGCTAGGTTTTGGGCTTCGGATTTTTGCAAAAAATTCTTATACAAGAATCGAACCTTCGTCTGATAGGCCCAATACAAAGTGCCTTTAAACCACCCTTACTTACTGGGTTGATATTTACCAAATTACAACAAGTATCTTTGTATCGTACATATTCAAAAACCTAAAATCATTCATCGGATCGATTTTCATCTAAAACGATAAAACCAAAACTCCATTAAAAAAAACCAAAGTGGAACCAAAGAAACCTTAGAAAGAAGATGAATAAATAAAAGGTGAGCTCCAATTAAATCTTAGATACTCTTTCTTATTGTTATATGTCACATATCATAACGTGTTTATCTAATTGCTTATGTGTTCATCAGAAATAAGTAATGCCGATTAGTATGATTGAGAAGTATTATACACTATTGATGAGGCAGAAGATGATGATTTTAAACTTTTTGTTACGGCCACTTCTATCTTTTGTGTAGCAACGCACATGGATTTTATAGTTATTATTCTAAGTTTTAATGACATAAGTTTATAATAAGTTCTGATTAACATAAGTTTTGATTAACATGGAGATCGTGTTTCAGTTGTTCGCAGTGGCAGTGGCTTTAGTATTACTATGATAGCATGAACACCTATGCCACAACTACTGGCCTCACCCCATTGGCCTGAATCAATCAGCCATCTTTTTAGGTAGATCGAGGGCATACAGGTTCATTAGTTCCTTGAATGATTTCATTAGCCTAGAAAAGACATGCACCTTTAGTAACACATATCGATCATATTTGTATGCTACTGACTTATTTATTCTTTTTTACTCATCTATAAATATCGGCCATATTTGTATGCTACTGATTTGTTTATTCTTTTTTTGTCAGGACCTGCAACTTTCTTCTTCTCTCAACTGATCTAGAGGCAAGCTACTAAGTTGGTGATTGTGTGTTAATCTGTGATGCCAAATAAGCAGGCATGGAGCTTGAAATTAAGGATGCTGACAAAGATTAGGGTTAGGCTCTTATTTTTCTACTTCTACTTGCGTGATTTCGCTAACTTCTTTGGCGATTTTAAAAATGGTCTTACCTAATTTTGCGTGATTGCTCCTTCTGTTCATAACCACCTTGATCATCGAAGACGGTAATAAAAATGGCAGAGCTAATAGTACTAATTCCCAGATAATGCAGGCAGTGTTCTAGAAGGAAAAAGGTGAATGTAAAAGGTGAATATCAGGTAACTGTGTCCAAACAGCAACTGTGGTACGGAACAAGTGGATAGGAAGCCTTTCTAACTTTATACACTGAATTGCAAGCTTTTCTGATTGTAGTTGTACTAACCCAGCGGGTAAATACTTTTGTTCACTTTATAAACGGTTATATAATAGTCTACCTTACCAATTTCTGTAATCACGGTTAACAATAGCTTCAATATCGGGAAATGCAAATATAACGGGTGGTCGCAATACGACAAAAACCATAGCTCATGGACCTTGGCAAGGTCAAGCTTCTCCCCAGGTAGCGTTTACCCTCATCACTTTTGTTTATAGTAATATATATCAAGCATTATCAAATTAGCAATTTGAACTTTTTTCATAATTAAAGCATATTGATTTGTTTACAGTTACATATAGATTTTGAAAGCAATTCCAGGATGACATATATGTGCACGGAAACATTTTTGTAAATTAATGATCTAGTACATGAGGTCTGCTCGAGGTTTAGTGATGTTAAGCCTTAGTATATGTTGTGTTCATTTTTACAGCAACATGCAGATAAAATCATAACAAGATACCATATTATCCCAGGTCAGGTCAGCAGCATATAGCTAGGCATGTATTATCTTTTAATTTATTCTGTCAAAAGATCACATTCAGTCTTCTACGGTTCTACTCATTTAAATTTTGTTTATAGAAATTGGCCTTGCAAATTGGCGGTTTTAATCTTCCTAGAGCAGGTGTAGGGGGCCGAGGTTCCAACTAAAGTTATATGCCTAACCGAGGTACATAACCAATGAGTGTTCTTTTAATAAATCTGTATGTATGGCTATTTCAACGACAATGATCTTTATTTTGAATGTGGTCAGTGCTCTGCAGCACAAAAAAAGTTAAACCATTATTTGTTACCCTAGGCCCTTAATTGATCTTTGTATGCTAAATAAGATGATGAACTCCAAAAAACATGTTACGAGTTACATCAGACTCATATTCACTATTTTTATCTTGGCCCTACATAATATAGCATCTAGAAGAGTCTTTAATGCCTACAAAAATAACGTGTAGCTGCATTTGGTTCATGAGGTCTGCTCGAGTACAGTTTCATTTTAATTATTTAGTGACATTATGCCTTAATATATCTTTGTTTTTTATACAACAATGGGCATATGAAATCAGAACAAGATACCATAGGCTTAACAGCATCAATATGTTTGTTTAGAGGAACAACTATAGAAGAGTGTTCAAGAGATTTCCATAAATTCGAAAGCCTTGACTCTATAGTTTGATTAAGTACATCTATTTCTTCAAGAATGGATCTTTGGTGGAGTTTTTTAATCTTCTTTGAGTCTTTGTTTACTCTCTTAAAATATATTACATCAATAAGGATATTTGTTTGAAACCCCTAAAAGTTAAAATATACTCAGGTTACTCCCTTTAGATTGAGACTGTATTCGTTGGCTAATGTTACAGGTTTGAGTGTTCAAGTGTCGTTGAGTCTGGTGTTACCACTGAAGTAATGTTGTGAGTTGTGGTTAGTGCAGGCATTAATATTCCAGTTTATGTGGTGCTTCTATGAGATGTATTTTGTCGAATTCAATGTGTTGAAGAGGAATCACTTGAAAAAAGCTCATGACTAATCAAGAGGCATTATGTGTAAGTTCGTAAACCTATGTGTGTTGGTCTAAAAGGAGAGTCTTAAGCAAGCTGGTAACCGGGATCTCAATATTCTGATGGATATAAAGATCGTCCAAATTGCTTATGTGCAGACCTTATTTTTATGAAAGCATCAATTTCCAGACCTTCATTAGATAAAGACAGTAAAGATTGCCAACGATCACATGCCTCATAGTGCGATGATACATTAATCATATTTTTCTTTCATTTCATTTCTTATTAAACCCGAGATCCTGAAACATGGATATTCATGGTCAAGCACTAAATCTAATAGTTTCTACTTTCAGTAAGATGTTCGTGCTCAGAAATCACTCCAGGTAATGTAGGTTTTCTTTTACCTAGAATTAAGAATTACGAGCCAATAGAGTCGTAAATATAGGTCATTCTTAACTGTATCTATTGTCCCCTGGCCTGCTATCATTTGATATTATTTTAATGCAATGTGATGTGGTTATTGTAAAACCTGTGGTTTTCATTTAATGCTTTATGGTATTTGTTCTTTACAGGAAAATTATCATATTTTAGTTCTCATTTTGCCGGCTTTGGCTATGTTATGAATAACGAAACAACGTATGTAGGCAAGGATTATGCTTTGGCGCACCCTAATATTTAAAGAATCTGTTTGTAATCCATAAGCAAGGCACAATTCACTGCAAATCAGGTATGATATCATTTCGTTTATATTAGCTTTGAAATCATATGCTCTTATGCAGTTTGTTATAGTTGATAAGCGGGTAAAACAACAAGGATTAAGAGATTGAACAAAAGGAATGATGTTCGTAGTATAAGCCTTACACGACACTACAGGGGCAAACATAAAAAAAATGTTTATTATTGCAAACATAAAAAATGTTTAATCTTTCTTGAATGATCACTTACATATCGTGAATGATCACTTACATCTCGAATATTTATTTGAGATATTTTTTGCACAAGTAGTTTAATTAATAATTCTAATCCCAAACGCCCCCTTAATGCTTACTAGACAAACAGTTAAAAAGGATACAATCTACTACCTATAGTTTGTAATATGGGTAGAGGTTTTATAGTTTGTAATATCACAATCTCTATGTCAAGGATTTTTGAAACTTTTGTCGTTCCAGGTTTGTAAATATTATTAGTTCATGATGTTATTGTACGTTTTCTTAAATTTATTATGTTGCTTTGATTCTTATTTTTGTTACTTCTGCAACTTATAGATGGTTTGTTTAAGTTGTTTTTTGTTTATGATGGATGGAAATGCAGGTGTCAAAACATTTTTTTCTAACTAAAAGATCTCAAACACCCTCTGAATGTTTTTTTGTAGAACTGATCATCTATTTTTTTTGCTGGTGTACCAAACACACCAGTAAGTTGTTTAATATAAATACAGATCTTTGTAAGTGGTTTAATCTTTGTTATATTTTTTAATTGGTTATATCATCAATGTAAGCAGCTCGATTAGTTTTTTTTTCATTTTTGCAGCATCTATCGGAAGTTAATAACCTAAAGGAGCCGTCTATTTCCTTCCTAAGATAGATATGATAATTAAAATTCGTATTCTGATCCCTTCTGAAGCAAATGAAATTACTTATTGTTCATATGAAACCAGGATTGCATTATGCGAGCAGTCCCTTTGGAAAGTCACACCACATTACTTGCGTCCTCTCACAAAAGGTTTGGGATATTGCTGATATTTTCATACGAAGAAGCTAAAACAATATTAGGCAATAACAATTCATCTTGCATGTCATTTAACCACTAACACTTTATTCTTTTGTTGATCAGTCAAGCTGCCACGTTGAATTAGGATACTTCTCGAATCCACGATCTGTAAATGTGAAAATTACCAACTCCTAAAGGAAGATATCGAGAACACCATTGACTAGGAAAATAGTGCTCCACAGAAAACCATTTTTCAGGACTTCACTGGTGTGACAACTGTGGGGAATCCAAGAAAATCAAGCCTTTGGTATGCGTGATTACATATATTAATTCCTCAATACTGTAGGTCAACGTAGTTATGTGATGACCTGACCTACATTTCTATAATTCATGTATTTTTGTTTTTATTTGTATTTGAGTGTAGGTGTATGTGGATCTTTTGGTATATCATTCAGTTAAAGTTTATGTTGCCAGGACTAAAAATGCAGTAAAAGCAAATATAGAACTTGAATTTTTGAGATCGAAACCGGCCATGAGAGATTTGATATTCTTAAGTGGGGATCTAAAAACAGAAACGTAGTACTCAATGTAAACAAGACCAAAATCGAGATTCTGGGATAGAGTTAGCTTTGCAACAAGATGCTTAAAAAACGGTAAAGGAAAATGAGGAAAGCAACGTAGCATAAGTAGCTTAGATACCGACGATCCATCTCAAGTTAAATACTGGATTCAGAGTCGTCACAACTTCGGGCACTGATAAACGCTTATCAATCCAATGGGCATACTTTTGCTAAGATCTTTGCCTCATATGTGGAAGATACCAAGTAAATGAAAATCCTCATTCAGTTTAGGCTTCATTTTATGCTTTAGGTTTATTGACTTAAGATACTCCTGCATACGTTTATTCATGTCATAGTTTGTAGTTTATATTATGGATTTTCTGTATTCTAACTTAGATTTTACGCATGACTAGAATAGGAAAAGGTGGAGTTGAAGGATACAATGGCGTGGAGTGTGTTGCACATAAGTTAGAATTTTATTTGTGACTGTAGACACCACCGATGGTCTGTCTTTTGGTGTATGTGCGTTTCACCATTTAAAAGAGCTTATGTGTAGTTTTGAAGGCTTTGCTTCGCTCGATTTACTTCTCAACTAATAAAATCCAGTGAGTGAATAATTAGGAATAGGAATGTTGGGTTTTCACAATGGCTTTGTATGCAGGAACGAAGCGAAGATGAAATAGGACTGGGTGTACAAAATTTTTTGAACCGTAATATAACATATGTAAAAAATGAATTAAAACGAAGGGTAGAAACACGTTCCGATTGACTGGGTGTATTTAAGATGCATTTGGAAAAAATCGATGTTTTCTTCACAAATTAACACAACGCACAAAAAATCCAGGGGTCACGAGCACTCGCGGGAACCCTCTAGCTCCGTCCCTGTTTGTATGTCGTGTATGCTAATGTATTCACATCTCGGTTTGTATTTGCATTACTAGAAAATCCAGTGAATAATTTAATATTTTTTATGTTATTGATATGGGAAAAAATATTTATAATAGAAAAAAATATTTATAATAGAAAAAAATACATTTACATATACAAAAGAAAAACCGAAAGCGTTCTAATTACAAACTTACAAAATCTGTAAATAAACCAAAAGTCATGTTTGAAAAAGAAACATTCTAATTAAAAAAATCACGATTGTTAGTGCATTCAAAGACAGTTAAACTAAAAACAAATATTTACAAAAAAAAATAATCATAAGTCTGTCACTCGAACATCACAAACAAATATTTACAAAATGAAAAAAAGTTAAATGACAATAAGAAGTCATACCCGTCCATCGGACGAGTTTTGCCACTAGTATATATATATATATATATATATATATATATATATATATATATATATATATATATATATATATATATATATATATATATATATATATATATATATATATATATATGTATATATATATATATATATATATATATATATATATATATATATACAGAGTTAGGATCAAATAAGAATAAAACTTATAATGAGAAGAATAAGAAGTGATATTGACCAATTACTTTGATAAAGTCTTTAAGGGTATTGTTGTCATCTAACATTAGTAGCTTACTTTTTATATAATGATCTCCTAAAATATAGATGATTATCTTTTTACTCATTTTATTCCAACGATTAAAAAATTACAACGTGATTCATATGTTGCAATGGATTACAATTTGTTCTTAACTGAATAAAATCATACGTAGTGCTACTTGTCAACCTACTCTTTATTAACAACTAGCCACCTTAATTTCTCCATCCTAATATCACTTTTATTTTCACAAGGGACGAATGTCATGTGCTCATAATTTCGAAAGACGAGACGTAAAGATGATGATGAAAAACAACGAACGTCAAGATGCAGATGCACCCATCGAAGACACATATGATGATCATTTATATTCACCAAAGCAAATTACATCCCCTGTAATTATTAGAAAAACGCATGCATCGATGTTTTCAGTTAATTAGTTTTACAAGATGCATGAGATTTGTCGACAACGGAGCGCAGATGCATATCGGGCTTAATAGTACGAACATGTTTACCTGCGTAGATTTAAGGATACTTGCATCTTTTATTTTTGCATTGCTTATGCTTCGAATATGATGAACATATCCCAATGCATCCTTTCTTTTTTTAGACGCATCTATGAGTGATGCATTAGTTAGTTTTATATCGAGATTAACAAATGCGTAAAATCAATGAAGATGGTTAGATGCATAGTATGTCAAGTTATTTGTTCTTATTTAAAGGTTCAAATTGGATTTTAGTTAATTTAATAAAAATGCATGGATCGTAATGTTAACGAAACCCAAATGGGTTGATAATGAGATGCAGGAGTATGTATCCAGATTCTAAAAAATTACGATGCATGGTGGAAAATTATTAGTTTCAACATGATAGCATTTGGAAAAAGAAGTCACCATGCATCCACGAATTTAAATGTATCAAATATCGTTCAGAATAATTAGATATTTAGATACATTGATTATGCAAAGACCGATCGTATATCTGTATGAAATTGGAGTTTTAATAATTATGGGAACTGAGAAAAGCCTTAAAACATCTCGTATGGTTCGGGAGAATTTAATGGGGATTTATTAATTTTTACAATTTTACCCTTATGCATTTGAAAAGGTGGAGAATATTTAGATTGTTAATTACCATTTTGCTATAATTAATCATAACCATTCATGTAAGATCTAACGGATGGAATTACTTCTTATTCTTCTTATTTTAACTAATATTCTCACTGGATCCCTACTCTATATATACATATATATATATATATATATATATATATATATATATATATATATATATATATATATAGTAGGGATCCAGTAAGAAGAAAAAATAAAGTAAGAAGAATAAGAAGAAATCCTGACCACAAATTCCACAAAGGAAGGAGATAATCTTCTTATTTGATCCTAACTATATATATATATATATATATATATATATATATATATATATATATATATATATATATATATATATATATATATATATATATATATATATATATAAAGATAGATGCACATTTCATTCAATAACATAGGTGCACTCTTTAAAAAGAGCCATAGACTCTTCAAGAACATTAGTGCACACCCCTCTAGAACATAAGTGCACGCCCCTTGAGAACATAAGTGCACATGTTCATCATCTTCGTCACACACGACTTTCTTATGATTGAGCCATTCTCCTGAAACAAACAAACAAAAAAAGACTTGTTATATCAAATAATACAATGCTAAATTAATTTTTAAAATAGTTGATAAAATAAAAATCGAAAACAACTGCACGCGTTCCAAAAACATATGTTTTAGACTGAAAACGTCAATGCACCTTTAAAAAAAATATATGTTGAAAACATCAATGCACGCATTTCAAAAACATACATACACTCTTAAAAAACATAAATACACTCTTTCAAAAACATAAGTGCACGTCCCTCGAGAACATAAGTGCACGCCCCTCGAGAACATGAGTGCACTATCTTCTAAATACATACGTGCACGATGAACACTTTTTGCGAGATCCTGATTTAACTACAGATAAAAGAAAACATAAAGAATTATTACTAGTACGATATCACACCAATGCCTTAATAAGATTACGTTATGTGAGATCATTTCAATGTTAAAATTAGACATGTACATAAAAGAGCTACTAAACTAAAACAAACACGCATGAAAATCTTGGAAATGGAGCAATTTATCAATAAAAATAGATTCCATCATGGTACAAATTTATTAATACTGATGAGCACATGTTATCATAATCACGAATTAAACATATTATTCATATACATTATAATTTTATATCCTATACAAAGTGAAATCCGAAAGAATAGCAATAATTAAATATTGAAACAAAATCAAACTCTACACCAGTTTAATATATATATATCCTTTTCACCTTAAATGATTTTCAATTGACTCACAAGATTTTTAAACGATGCATAAAATGAAAGGATGTGATTTGGAAGCATTTTTTACAAAATATGCCTCATCGATAGCAGTGATCACCACTACAGATATTAAAGGACTAATTAGATCTATAAATAAAAAGATCTGTTCTAAACCATCAGATATACTAGAAATTTCTAAAATAGTAAACCGAATAAAGATAACTCAAATCTAACAACTTACGATAGAAAAATTCAGTAGCGGCACACAGATCTTGAGAAAAGTGGATGTGTGGGCCTGGTTGTAGGGGTTTGATTTATTCGAACCTTTACAATGAAAAAATACCTTGATAATTCAATTAAATCCTCATCAAAAAACGAACATTTGTAAGAAAAATAAATCCGAATAATGGACTAAAGGGAAGAACCGATGATTGTTTGTGGGGTAGGTTTTTTGGTGGAGGCGGTATTTCTAGGTTAGGGTTATGAAGAGATCTGAGAATAATACACAGTAATATGGTTCCAAAATCCAAATCAAATAATGTCTATACCAATAATACCCTTTTAAGTATTTTGTTTAATTGAGAAAAGGTATTTCATCTTTTGTTTAATTATATTTTTTGTACTTTTATTTTTAACCATTGATTAAGTTAATCTAATGGGCTATATTCATTTTAATAGTTCTACATAGTTCTATACTTAAAATGAGTTCTGCATATAACTCTTACCTATATATATATATATATATATATATATATATATATATATATATATATATATATATATATAGTTAGGATCTAATAAGAAGAATGAGAAGAAATATGAGCCAATCATTTTAAAATGACATAAAAGGGTAATATTGTCTTTTATGAAGCAGTTACTAGTTTCAAATTTCTTCCTAAAATGATGGGAGTCTTTTTCTTTAATTTCCAAATAATGTCAAATCAAAAGGTTACATGATATCGTGTTTTATCTACAGATTTATATGTCAAATTACTTTGATATTTGTTAATATAATTATACCTTTTATAGCACACAATTAAATCAATTAAGTGTTGAATATTTTGATAGAATATCACAATGCATTTTGTAACGATCATTACCCAACAAGACTTGCGTATTTTTGTATCCATGACATTTGTAATATTTTGTTTCTACATAGCTTTCATGCATCTATATCTTATATACATTTTTTATAATAACATCAACGGTAATCGACTTGAGATGACAGATGCATAATCAATCATATACATATATCAAAATACTTGTAGGGACATTTTTCGATGCGCCACTCGATCCTATTCAGATGCATAATAAAATCATGCATGGATGTAAATATATAAAGATCAAAACCAGAACAGCTTTAACACGATGCATTGAAATTAACCAAGTTAATCGGAATAACTTTAACACGATGCATTGAAATCAACCAAGTTAACGTGATGCATAAATCGAACACGTTATGCATCTATATAATTAGATGCATCGTATGATCATGTTTTGAGCATGGTCGGGTTTACGTTGCATCGGCATCACAACGATATGAATAAAAAAGTATATTAGATGCATCAATTCTATCGACTTGTGCCAATGCGTTGCTTAAGTATGTGACCTGATCATATCCATGTAAATGAATCGTAGAACCATAATTAGTGTCGTACCTTTGGAAATTTAGATGCATTATATTTTGTAAATGGGTAGGAATTATTAGATGCATGCATTCTTTATACGACGAACTGTCTGAATATATCACTAGTTACGCATCAAAACTTTACCCATGCACATGTTCAAAGTTTAAATGCATTTGAATTTAATTATATACCACGTCATTTGCATCTCATGCATCCACTTTTAGGATAAATGACTTGTTTTTTAAGGATTCTTTGGTTAATTCAACAAGACGGGCGGTTTTTGATGAAGGAGGAACTACTAGTTTTACGATATTACCCTTCTGTGTTTGTTTATTATGGAAAAAATGCTTTGTTATTTACAGTTTTGCCATGCCTTATTTCAAGCCATAGATCGTTAATCTAACGGTGCAGATTTCTTCTTATTATTCTCATTTTAACTAATATTCTTACCGGATCCTTACTCTATATATATATATATATATATATATATATATATATATATATATATATATATATATATATATATATATATATATATATATATATATATATATATATATATATATATATATATATATATATATATATATATATATATATATATATATATATATATATATATATATATATATATATATATTAACTCCTTTATAAAGAGAAAATCAACTTGGTTGAATGTTGAAAAACTAGCATGGTTGAAAATTTGTGGGTCTCACATCCTAAACATAAAAAAAAACACACAAAACACAATCCATCTTCCCCCTCTCTCTCTCTAAAAATCACAGCCGCCACACATGGCCACCATCTTCTCCATCAACGATGGTTGATAGATGGTTGTTCCAGAAATTAAAAACGCCCTCACATACGGTTTAAAGCCCTCACATCCTGGTATTCCATTTCTCTCCTCACTCTCTCTTTCTCTCTCCATTCCTAATCTATCATCTAAAACAAATCCTCAAACGCAGTATAGATCCGATGGGAGGCCGACGCGGCAGAGTTGGCGGCGGCGGTGACACCCCAAGTCGGTCATTTATAGATCCGCCCCTTCATATGCAGTACATCCGGTTTTATGGTGATCCAAGTCACCTGAATCATCAGGTATCTTTTTTTTTTAATTAAAAACCAAGCAAATTAAAACTCCTAATCACTATTCAGTTTCTTTAATTTCAGTTTTTGATTATGGATATTGGGTAAAGATGTTACGACTTTTGTCAGGGTATCCCTCTCTCTCTTGCTGTTAAGAATCTAAAAATACTGAGATGATTTCAGGTATTCGGTTTTTGTTTTTATTTTTTTTATGTATTGTGGTTTAATTATTTTTCAATTTTGGGTTTTTTTCCCTTTCATTTTAGGTTAAGCAAGTTATTTGGATGATGCATTTTAGTAAATCTCTAACATCAACAAGGTAGTGATTTAATTTCATACATATTGATTATTTTTGTTTTTATCTGAATTTCCAATGAGCTTTGTTTTGTATGATCTTAATTAAGTTCTTCTCCAAACACACATACATATCCGGAATGATTTTAGGCATATCTTTATTTGCTTTAACTGTATGCTATACATAGAAAAGCGCAATGAAACACCTCATTTTGTTTTTTAACAGTATGTGTTGTGTTGTAACTACCCCTAATCTGTTCGTGGAAAAAAAAAGCATACGTTACTATTGTACTTAAGTCCTTAAGTTCAAGTGACTAACCTCATAGGGCTGCCGCCTTTACTCACTTTTGCTATACCCAAAACCGCGTTACACGAAATTACGCATTAATACATATTTCCAAATTTACATATATGTATTGTTGTCTTCTTTTTGCTATGCAGGTTTGATGAAAATTTATGAAATGGTTGTATGCAGAGCGCCAGAAAAACATTTAAGGGTTTTTCAAAGTTGTGAAGGTGTCGAGCAAGAGGTCGAGGAAGTGGTAGAGTACTTACAAATTTTCGGTAAGTTCGCTCGAGTTTATGGGAAGTTATGTTATAAACTCATTAACATTAAGTTGGTCAAACGAGCACTGATTATTTATTTTGTGCTTTTAGCACTGCTATAGTTTTTCAGAAAGAAAGTACAAGATTTTGTGATGACACTCGGTTTGAGCTTGGACTAGAGGTATGAAATCGTGAATTTACTTATTACGTTGCCTGCGTTCTCTAAACGATTATAGTAACATGAGCTAAAAGTTGTTGACAAACAAAAGTAGGTTTAAACACGTCAATACCTTCATCTTCACATTGGTGAAATGTGATGCAATACATGAATTTTTTTAACCGTCGTTTGTTGAAGATTTGGTAAACAATTGATTGAGTATTATGGTGGCATGTCTGGCAAATTCTGTAGCGAGCTTATTGTGTATCCAAGTTTTATCTTAAAAAAAAATCTTAATTATGGCACTGTGTACCTAAAATACCTGATCATATTGAATACGAAGCTAATCAACTTTACCTACGCTACTATTTCAACTCATTTCTTAACAAATTGTGCCTAGAAAAAAAGTACTAAAAGTAGCTGACGTTTGATATTAACAACCCCACAAGCTTAAATGACGAATGGATACTTAAGAATAAGGTAAATGTTAAATTCCATTTTTCTTTTGTTGCATTGAAGACAACAATGTTAGCTAAACTACGAAGAGATACAAGTGATATAAGTCATTTTAAGTGTTCACAGGTTTAAGGGATTAACTCTTTTATACAATTTGCTAAAAATGAATGTATATATGCCTACCATGCCTCTAATGCGACTTCACATAACCTCTCTTTCTCCATGTTTCGTCATCTACAAACAGGTTCATATAGATGTTATGCTTTCGATTTTGCATATAAAGCTTCATAAAATGATTTGATTAATAGTTTATTTAAGTTCTTTGTTTTAAATTTTGCGTCATTTTTATGGCAGTGGTTCATCGAGACCAACAATTACACGACATTGATTCACTAGCAGCCATTACGCAGGTTGTTCATACTAAAGGTGCATTGCTTTTTGTGAATTGTATGTTCAAGATATTAATTTTTTGTGATTTTTTTATCTTTATTGTTTCTTCGTGTTAAGATTTTTTTTTTAATATTAATGTTATAAAATTATTTAAATCATGAGAATTTGGTATGAAATTTTGATATTTATAGTTTTTTATATAAGGTTTTTTGTGAAATATAGTGAAGTTCGATCAATGTGGATATCAACATTATGCAAAACTTTGACCAAATGCTGGAACATGATCACACAGGTAAGTACATATGTATTTGATAAATTCAAAAAGCCCAAAATAAATAATAATAGTTCTAATAATAATAAAAGTGAACATAAGATTTCATTGAAAATATTTTGTTAAAATGACATTTAATTGTTTCGTCAAATTTATAGTCTTTCAAAGAAAAATGTGGAGCTCATCCATTTAACCTTATTTTTGGACTTATGAGCTTATGTGAAAGACTTTGGTGTTTTTTGTCCCATGTTTTCCGTTCAAACTTCTGGCCTTAGATAAGCTTATCGCATAATTTATCATGATGTAAAATAAGTTTATATAAGCCAATAAGTTTCAAAATAACCCAAAAAATAGGCTTATGAAACTTAACACCAGGTCACAGAAGCTGAGAAGGCCAAAAAAGTTGCTTGCGCATATGGCTTATGCGCTTATCTGTGGGGTGTTTGGTATACATGTATAGTCTTTTAGAATGATTATATTAATGATTAGTTATGAAGGTAATCTACATATACTGTTTGGGTTTACAGAAAGTAAAATATATCTGATACAATGGACTATTATACAGTGGCAACGTTATACAGCTCACTCTCTGGGATAACATGCCTAAAGACTTTGACACAGCCACTTTCGAACAAATGGGAAACCCGATTGTATTTGTTGTCGCCTCTTGCAGAGTTACTATCTACGGAGGTATGTTCTCAATGTACAACGTGTTTACATTTTTGCTTTATGTACACTTATTCTCCTTACCACATGAAAATACATCTTACACCAAATGCTACACAGCTACAGGCCCTCAACTATCTGGAACACCTGCTACAACCTAGACATACGAGAACTGAAACACCTGTAAAATAAGTTAATAAAAATTCCACACACAACATAAAAATAAGAACATAGGTGCAATAAAAAAAGATGGCCCGGTAACCAAATTCTATTGCAGGTATAGACAGAGACAAAACATAAACTCACCTCTCCAAATAACTAAGGAAAGATACACGGATCTAAACGAGGAGAAAAACATAAACATGTATCCGTTGTCGACCTTGCTGCAACAAAACCCCACCAGCTACAAAGTAAGCTAACGCTTCCTTCTTGCCTGTTATGTTAGTGAATTTCGGAGTTAAAAATTAACATGCCTGATTGTCAAGTTGTTGCTCCTTTTGCCAAGTGAGCGAGTTTTAGGAAATAGAAATGAACTAATACTTTATTTGTCGTACTTTTGTTAGTTCGAGTTTAGGTGTTGATCTCAAATGATGGAAATAGTTATCTAGGGAATAAGTTGATTTGCATAAAAAAAAGTCGATCATATATGAAAAGAATTTATGTTATAGAGGTTAAAGGAATGGATACAGATTATAGGTTTGGCTAAACAAATCCTAAATATAACTATGGTTGTATATTTGGTGATAACACAAACTATTTGATTCTTTGTCATTACGTATGAGAAATCCAATTAGCCTCAAATATGTGTGATTTCATGTTATAGCACAATTTAGAGAATGTTATATTTTAATGTGCTTTGCTATAAAAATGGAAATTTTACAGGCTATACATTTCAGGTTTTTCATTTTCCTTTATTCTATTTTGGTGGTCATAAAAGCTAAACCTTTCTTCAGGTAGCGTTTGAAAAGTAAAGTTAAAAAAAGGAACGCCTAAAAGCTCTTTGCAAATAAGCAGATTTGAATGTTTAGATGAAACTATTATGGGTAAAAAGTTTAAAATCAAGTATCAGACATTAGAAAACCGCATTCTGCTTATTCGCAAGTTTTTGACATCTAATGTGTTTATAATTGGATTGTGCAGAGCTGGAGGGCGATGCTAATGACGAGGAGATAAAATTTGCTTATAGACGTTTAGCAAAGTATTATCACCCCGATGGTTTGTACTTGACCCACTCTCCTTATACATCCTAAAATCATACTAACATGGTACTTTTATGGCTTTTGGTTGTACAGTATCGCATTTAGTCTTTAGTGTACTGTGTACTTCACTTTAGTTTATTGTGTGACGGATGCTGAGTTAGGGAATGATTTTGTGTTTGTAGTTTATGATGGCAGAGGGTCTCTTGCGAAAGGAGAAACTGCTGAAGCTCGATTCATTAAGATTCAAGCAGCATATGAGTTGCTGATAGATAGCGGTGATATGGCTATTGCTGCTTGGGCCGAACAGCAACAGCGTGAATTGAATATTCGTGTACGCCAACTCTCACGTTCAAAGGTTAGCATATTCAGTTTCTGTAACAGTATCTGGTTTATTAGCAAAATCCACTGTATGCTTTTAGACTTAAAGTTATATGTAAGAAACACGCAGATTGTCTTTAACACTTAAAAAATGGTCCGTTTACTTGACTACTTTTACAATTCAGAAAAGACAAAAAAGTATTTTTAGATAGCAAACATTCTGCTATATTTAGTTATTTAGTAAAGAAAATACATAGTGAGACTTCGCATATATATGATTGACCAAATGCATTTATATTCTCTTTCAAGTTCAAACCACGACAAAGTATAGCTAATGGTAGGTGTAACCGTTATCATGACCATAGTGTAGTGTCGTGCTGTTATATCGACAATCCTAGCTTACAGGACTCATAAGTATGATTATCAACCTATTCTGACCAACTGGCAGCTGACTGGGCTGTTGAACCTATAGATCAGGCTGACTGGACTGATGTATCTGATGCATTGTTGATCTCATCATCAAGGCCATGCTATTCTTGCAAGTTCTTTGGGTCTTTGGCACAGTGATTCTAGCACGCTTTTGGTGCTGCATTTTGTTGTTGTCTACACAGTTGTGGATTAAATCTATCTAAACTTCATTTTTTAAGTGATGATAACATTTTCATATATTTGTTTGTATATTTTCAAGAAGCTCAATAACATGATAAGAATTCATCACGTTTTACGAGCGTTTGTAATTTAATTTTAATAATTTCACTTTCAGTTTTAAGAAACGCTTACCACAAAATTGCATATCGTTAATTATATGTCGCTAGGCAATTCCGCCGCTATGCGCGGGTACTCGTCTAGTATATATATATATATATATATATATATAATATATATAAAATCGCAATAACGAAATTGCTACTTAATTAATCTTTTATGTTCAAGTCATGTGCGTGCACGGACATTAAAACTAGCATCCATACTATATCATCAAGTGTCATGAGATTGAAAGGATGAAAAATTAGGGTTCTTAAAGATTGATTAAAATATTGAATGATTTTTCATTGATTTTGTATTGGATGATTTTTTGTGTGTGTTAATAATTGTGTGTGATGTCGTGTGAAATGAGAGAGAGATACTAGGTTTATGAAAAGACCATGAAGTTACCAAAATGCCTCTGGACATTTAATCTTAACCGTGAAAAGACATTTAATCTTAACCGTCGAATTTTTAATAGACGGTGGAGATTTCATCTCACCGACTTTTTTTGAAGCCATTCTACAAAGAATTTTTGTCTTATAATATATTAAGCACGAGAAATTTTCAAATATTCATAAACAAAAATACTTAATTTAAATTTGGTTTATTTGTAAAATCGCACTACCGCGGGAGTTATAAATTTTACCTAGTAAACACTACATAATGACTACTCCATAACATTAACCATGCCATAATGAGTTATGTAAAGCATTTAAAAAGATTCAGATACAATGATATATGACTGCAAGGATTACTCTACGAAAACAAAGCAGCTCAAATGCTTGACGAAGCTGATAAATATCAAAGAAAATGTAACCATTCTCAATCAAACATCAAAAACTAAGACATATAGTAATATTACTAAATAGCGATGATCATCTCATCGGTATACACATCTTTCCCTTCAAATGATTGTTGCCTGCGACTCAGCTCCCTAGCAATAGACATAAGTGGATTTGATGATTGTCAACAGGTCCACATTCGCATCATAGTCCATTATGGATTTGTTTTACAAGTACTGGAGAGGGGTAAATTTCACATACTTGATCTGCTGTAAACATCTTTTTCCAAGCTCTCCCATGAGATTAATAGAATAGCACTTGTTGAGTTCTAGTACTTGAAGGTGACAGCACCTATCGAGAATCGCCCGCAACCCGGTATTGGATAAGTTGCACTGATTGAGTTCAAGATGCCTCAATCCGGGTAAATTTTCTGCAATAGCTAATCCCAACGCTAATCTATATTGATTACTGAGTTTTAGTGTTTTTAGCATAGGGCAGTCACGTCCTAGTGTTTGGATATCTTCTCTAAATTTTATATCAAGGCTGAGTTCCTCCAATAACGGAAACTTCTTCAACGCTTTAGTTAAATGATGGATTGGGGAAGAGTAGCTTCGGGATCCAACTTCCAGACGTTTAAGCCGACTTGATCTGTTATAAAGAAATAAATATAATTAAGCTACCCAAACGGATTCTAACGAAGCTACAAGTCTGTTGAGATATCCAAACAAACTTCAACGTCCATGTTCTTTGGGGTGTTTGGATTTGCTTATAATTTTATTGCTTATACATTAAACCGGATAAGCACCTTAAAAATAAGTGTTGGATAGTAAGAAAAAAGCGATGAAAGAGGAATAAAACGTTAAAAATCCAACATGCTCCATGTTAATAAAGGGTTTATTTACATACTAGGTTAGAAAGGTAATATGAATGTCACCTCAAATTAGCTGAAAACCACCTACTTAATAGATTAGAAGCACAGGTGATTTGTTTATCAAAAAATAAGCAATCCCAAACGCCCTCTTAAATTACTTACATTGATCTAGATATAGGAAAAAGATGGACCGATTTGTGAGGCTTAAAAATTACTCAAAAGGTCTAGTGTGTTCCTGAAGAAATATTTTTCTATGGCAACCAACAAAAGATAGGAACTACATGTTCTTATCAGTAATGTAGTGCACAATACAAATCAATTTAATGCTAGACATGTTTGGTTATCTCTACAAGAAGCTCGTCAATTTAATATAAGCTGCATACCTCTCAGCAACATACTGAAGAAGCTCGTCATCACAAAATCCTTTTATAGTGATATCAACCAATTGGCCTTGGCTTCTATCCACAACATTCTTACAAATCTCGCGCAATCTCATGCCAGATTGCGACACATGTACTGACTACTAGGCCGACGCTCGTCGTAGCCATTATCGTCCAAATAAATGACCCTCCACATACACGGGTCCTTGCAGATTTTCCGCCAAGTAGTGCACACCTTCTCAACCCGGTATATTATCCCAATCACACTAATTCTTTGGAGTATATTGATCATTATATCTGATGGGAGATCCAACCAGTTCCTTGTTGCTTTCTCTTTGAATGACTCGTCCTCTTTCTGTTTCTCTTTACCTGCGCATGTAAACTCAGACCACCGATGGAAAGTGGGTGGTTCGTGTAATGTGTCAACACAGTGACTGGGCCAGTCAAGACGGGCTGGGTGAGGTTGACCATAAACACTTTTTCGTCCATCACTTGTATGTTGTCTATATTTAATAACTGTATCAAATATGATTATGCAAGTTAAATAATTCCAATAACAGTCTAAATATTTGCCTTTTAGTATATACAGTTTGGGTGACTTACAACCTGTTTAGACCCATTTGACCCTTTTTATCTTAGCTAACCTTTTATGCCTTTTGACCCGTTAAAATCAAAACTTAACCCAATTTTACCGATTCTTAAGTAAATGGGTTAATGTATACTACATCAAGTTGAAAAAACAGACTTAGTCACGCACCTTTGATGACATTAGTTCGCAGTACTTCTGTAGGCTCTAAGTCCTGATGCTTGGTGTGCTCCATACGGAGATCTCTTGATAATCCTGAAGTTAAATGAATCTGAAGTCAATTAAATAAAATGCGCTTAACTAAACCTCATATGCGAAATAAGTGCACTTATGTGGTTGGCCTTTTAGGTCCTAAACTTGGAATAAATTACTTGAATTGTTATAGTTGTATATCATAACAGACTTGACACTATGAAAATTTCCGCATATATTATGATTCTAATAGCGCACAGCCGCACAGTATAAAAACTGATCAAAACGCGTTCTCTATCTCTACTTTAAAATTAAATTCAAGTACAAAACCACAGCACGTGTGCAAGACGGGCAGTCGTCCCTGGTGACATGTTTAGTCTTGTAACATAGAAAGATTATTAACTAATTCTTAACAGTATCCACACAATAAAAAGAACCCAAACCACAACAGCAGTTTACTGAAAACATACAGTCTTTATAAAACAAACAAAGATTAATATTGTTCCTATGAGCGAGCCAAGTAGGGTTATTTTTTGGGCTAAGTACTAAAAGAGACACAAATACAACACATGGTCCCCTACCCAGACTTTTTTTTTCAAAATTCAAAAAAAGACTTGTACTTTTGATCAACTGATCAACCCACTTAATATTTTGCCACATGTCCAACTGATCAACTTTTTTTTTTCACAAATAAAACTTAAATTACAAATATACCCTCATCTTTATCTTTTTATTCCCACCCTTACCACTCCATCACCACCACCACTACAAACCTACCACTTCATCACCACCAACATTACCAACCTACTATTTCATCACCACCACCACTATTTATTTCAAACCTACTCATTTTATTTCAAACCCAATTATCTACTGCACAATTCCATGATGAAGCCACTGATAAAGCAGTTTTGCGCGTCTTTTCTTCTGAGATCTGAAACTTTGATTCCGAAATTTTCTCAACTGTATATCCCATTCTGCACCATCACAAAAAGAAGTCAACATAGTAAAAATTTACCAACACATAATCAGCTGCCACATCTTCATTTTGAGCAGTTATCAGATCAGATTAACTTCAATTGATATTTGTAACAGTTGATAAATTTAAACCAATAGATTTGTATAAGTTTGTTATCTGATATAATCTTATTATGCATTTAACCCATTCTAATACGAAAATAACTAAAAATGAAGTCAAATGGCACAACAAACGAAGCTAAATATTTCAAGTTTTGGTAAGCTTTGTGTGTTAAACATTATAATGACAAAAGATAACTTACAAACGACTGGGTAATTTCGCATGCACAAACAGAAAGATTTGAAGACCACATAAGGACCATTGAAAGTGCAGTTATGATAGTACTTCCCGGTAACACAAAACTGAAGTAAAAGACAAAGATGAGGGTGTATTCGTTTGGGTTTGAAATGAAATGAGTGGGTTTGAAATAAATAGTGGTGGTGGTGATGAAATAGTAGGTTGGTAACGGTGGTGGTGATGAAGTGGTAGGTTGGTAGTGGTGGTGGTGATGGAGTGGTAAGGGTGGGAATAAAAAGATAAAGATGAGGGTATATTTGTAATTTAAGTTATATTTGTGAATAAAAAAAGTTGATCAGTTGGACACGTGTCAAAATATTAAATGTGTTGATCAGTTGATCAAAAGAACAAGTATTTTTTTAGAATTTTGAAAAAAAAAGGTCTGGGTAGGGGACCATGTGTTGTACTTGTGTCTCTTTTGGTACTTAGCCCTTTTTTTCTCTCTTTTTCTGTTGTGGATTTGTGTTTAATGATTCCGTACTTTAGCTTGGATAGTAAGAGTAAATTGCATTTTTGGTCCCCGTGACTTGGCCAAAATGAAAGTTTGATCCCAATCCTTTTGAAAATCGTCAAATTCAGTAGGGGCGGCAATTTGGATCGGGTTCAGGTTTGCAGGTTGGTGGGCCAAAATACTCCAACTCGAACCTGTCTCATTTAAATAATCGGGTTAGCTATTTCAATCTTAACCTGGTTAGAAGTAACCCGAACCTGACGCATTTAACCCGTATATATACTTGGGTTAATAGGTTAAATAGGATACATGGGTTGAACGGGTTAAATAGGTTTCGGATTTAATTTTGTTATGTTTCATGAAATATAAATAAACGGACGATGAGTTTATCTTTCATTAAGACACTTTAATAAATATACTCATCGTGACGGTATAATTTGTTATTTCTAACGTTTGACGGTACATGAAATATTTAAACTATAAAAAAATGCGTGTAATTTTATTATATTTTTAATATAAATAATAAAATTAAAATGCAAACCAAAGAATCAACGTAATGTAGTCTAAATTATAATTCTTTGCATTCTGCGAACTAAACAGGGTTTAGTCCATACATTAGCAATGTACTTTCCATCGTTTACACATCTACGTAATGTACTAATTTTATTACTAATATATGAATACAAACCGGCTGATGTTTTGCAATATAGGTATTATTACCGGTTGAATTTGCCAACTAGATAATTAATTTCCACGTGGATATTTTTTAATTTTATTATCCAGTTGTACCGTAAAAATCCAACCCATTATCTTGTATTTCTAGGCTACATATTGGGATCTGTATAAAAGATTATCAATTTGGTTTATCATGTCTAGTTCTAGGCTACATACTGAATGAAAATAACATCCATGTGATTGGTGTACCAAGCTGTTGTAGATCAGATTAAAGCTTAATCAAACACATTTTGGTTTTTAGGAAATGTTTTTCGGTTTAGATGTGAAAAACCTTCGTCACTAACGGATGTTTGGATCTCGATTTATGGTTGATAGTCGAGCTGGATTTAGTTTTTTTTTGGAGTTTTTGAATCTGGGTTTTTGGATCTGGTTTGTAGAACACATATCTGAGGGTTTTGGATGATGAATGTGGGAAAGATGGTGTAATATTGGATTGATGAAATGACAAATTTGCCCGTTTGTTATCATTTTAGAGAAAAAAAAACATATTCAAGTATCCACGTAAGAAAGAAGTATGACGTGTCAGTAATTTTTGAGTCACAACATGTCCAGTCGGTTATATTACATATATTTTTATAAAATTAAAAGTTTTAATGACCATATTAGTAATAATATTAGTACATTACCTAAATGTATAAACGATGGAAAGTACATTGTCAATATATGGACTTAACCCAACTAAACAGCATATGCATTGTAATCTAAATTACATCCAGTTACAACGAATTACGACGAACCAAACGCCTTCTACCCATGTCATAATTAGTTAGGTAAAGCATTTTAGAGGCTTCACATCAGCGATATATGACTAACAAAATTGCTCTTTGAAATGTTTTAACCATAAAAACAAGTCGCTAATCCGCCTATCATTTACTAAACATCAAAAACTAAGACATATAGTAATATTATAGATGCAACAAAAGCCTTAACAGATCATCTCACTGGTGTACACATCTTGCCATTCAAACGATTGCTGCGAACCCATTAGTGACGGACATAAGCGGACTTGATTATGTGCAACAGGATCTTATCGTTCATTACGGATCGCGGCTCGGTAAATTTCATACATTTGATCTGTTGTGAAGATCTTTTTTCGAGATCTCCTGTGAGATAAATAGAATAGCACTCGTTCAGGTCTAGTACTTGAAGGTGACATCACCTATCAAGAATCGCCCGCAACCCCGTATCTGTTAACTTGCACCGTTTGAGTTGAAGATGCCTCAATCCTGGTAGGTTTTCTGCACTAGCTAATCCCAGCAACCCGGTATCGCTTAACATGCACAGTGTGAGTTTTAATGTTTTTAGCATGGGGCAATGACGTCCTAGTGTTTGAATAGCTCCTTCTGGAATTTGTATACGAAGAAGGCTCAGTTCCTCCAATAACCGAAATTTCTTCACCACTTTAGGTAAATCATAGATATACTGCTTGCACAATTCAATTTTGAGACGTCTAAGCTGATTTGATCTGCTATATAACATATTAGCAACAAATAATATAAGCTACTATGATGTATTCTACCGAAGTTACAAGTCTGCTAAAATATTCAAACAAACTTCAACGTCCTTGTTTTTTAGGGTGTTCGTATTTGCTTATTATTTTATTGCTTATACATAATACCGGATAAGCACCTTAAAAAATAAGCTTTGGATGGTAAGACAAATGCAATAAGACAAGAGAAAAGAATAATTCGTAGGAAAATCCAATGGGAGATCCAAACAGTTCCTTGTTGTTTTTTCTTTAAATGTCTGATGGGAGATCCAACCAGTTCCTTGTAAACTCATTGGATTTTCCATTTATTAGTAATGTTGTCATGTCGATCAAGGCGACTTCATTTGAAACTCATGAATGCGATGCCGAGGCTTTCTAACTTGTTATCAAAAAGGGGTTTTTGTGGTAATTTTTTTGGTTTATATCGGATAAGTGAACAAATGACAAAGTATGTTGCTATTACATGCCATTAACCCAAAATAAATAGATAAGCAGCACAAGTAATTTGTTTTTCTAAAATAAGCAATGCCAAACGCCGTCTTAAAACATTTACATTGATCCACATATAAAAGATATAAGAAAAAAGATGGACTGATATGTGAGGCTCAAATGGGTTTAGCTTTTTATGGCAACTAACAAAAGATAGATTATCATAAGCTACATACCTCTCAGCCACATACCCAAGAAGATCGTTATCACAAAAACCTATCATAGTGATATCAACCAATTGGCCTTGGCTTCTATCCACAACATTCTTACAAATCTTCTGATAAAAAATGGGACGAAATGATATTTGACATGGCCAAGGCCAAGTATTATTAGGCTGATGCTCGCTGTAGTATTTGCGTTCCAAATAAATGACCCTCCACGTACACGGGTCCTTGCAGACTTGTCGCTAATAAGTGCACACCTTCTGAACATTCCGTACTATCCCAATCACATTAACTCGTTGGAGTATATTGAGCAGTATATCTGATGGGAGATCCAACGGCCAGTTCCTTGTTGCTTTCTCCTTAAATGTATCCTCCTTTTTCTGTTTCCCTTTACCTGCACAAGTAAACTCAGACCAAGGATGGAAAATGGGTGGTACGTGTAAAGTGTCAACACAGTAACTTCTAGGGCAGTCAGGGCGGGTTGGGTGAGGTTGACCATAAGCAGTTTTTGGCCAACATTTTGTACGTTGTCTACTATTTAATAATTGTATCTAAATATTAAATGATCTGACTTAGACTAACAACCTGGTTTGACCCATTTGACCGTTTTTTTTTGTTAGCTAACTTTTTTTACCCGTTTGACCCATTAAAATCAGAGTTTAACCCAATTTGACCCATTCTTAAGTAAATGGGTAAATATATGCTACATCTAGTTGAAACAGTTTAAGCAACGGATCAGGATACTAAAGCGAAACTAGTCACGCACCTTTGATGACATTAGTTTGCAGTACTTCTGTAAGCTCAGATTTGTGAGACTTGGTGTACCCCATATGGAGATCCCTGGATAAACATAAAGTTAAAAATGAATCTGGTAATGTCAATTGAATAAATGCGCCTAACTAAACCTCATGTGCGAAATAAGTGCACTTATGCAGTTGGTTATTGATGTCTATGTTAAGTCTTGGTAAAACTTTTGAAACATATCTATAAGCTCTCAAACAGTGGCAAAATCAACAGTAAATATTTGGTTTGTTTTTTTTTCACTTTTCAGTAAAGTGAATTAGACAATTGCTTTAAAATCATAGCTTACTGTCAAGCTATAAACTAAGAAAAAACAAAAAAAAAACGGAGGTCGATCTCACAACTCGCCAGGATTAGTAGACATCACACAACTTGCTAGTTTAATTCATAAGTCGCCAGTATTATCATGTGCAACTCGCCACTTTTAAAAAGATCCTTTAAAAAAATATTTGAACCCTATAAATCGATTTAGAAAAGCTTAAGAAATTATTACCTTAAAAAGAACGCGATTGGATTAAGGGCATGCAGTCTGCCTTCTTCGTTTGAGTTATACTCTATAAAGTTAGGGCCCGGTTTGAATGATTTTGGGTCCGTTTGGTTTTATAGATGGTTTTAGGATTGTGATTTAGGTTTGCATAAAAATAGTTTTTTTTTTTTTTTTTTTTTTTTTTTTTTTTTTTTTTTATAGGTAAAAGGTTTTTTCTATAAAAGTGTGTATGTATGTTTGAAGTGTTTGTGATTATTTTACGGGGAAGAAGATATGGTTGAATATGTTTCTCCCGATCCACCATATCCAATTGAATTCGATAATGCAAGTGATGATAAAACGAAACTGCGCAGAGCATATGAGAACTGCCCTGATATTTCCACAGAGAAACGTGTTTTAATCGACACGTTTTTAAAAAAAGAATCGGACAATGATAACGACATGCAAAAAGCCTTGTTTAGAAAGACGACCTAAATGGACACTCAAATTCAAAGCAAAATTGAATGGTTGTATAACATCACTCTCGAGAATTATAGGGCTTCTTCATCACACCAACACATGCGCCAATATGTTTCTCCCGATCCACCATATCCAATTGTAAACAACTCAAATGGCTTTATTTACTAACGAGTGAAATGCACATATATATCGTACCTGTGGTATGTCCAGATTGCAGATTTAGTAACTGGTCTTTTGAAAGTGCAGACGGCTCCTGGTCTTTAGGTAAGTCTTAAGTTTCATACTTTGACCCTAACCCTCGTTATCCTTTGACTGTTACTTAAGGGGCGGTGTTGTCTTTTTCTTTTCTTTGTCTTTCTTCTCTAACACACCAACATCACTCCTATAAACATCAACAGACTAATATCGAACATTCGAACCCATAAAGAATTTTATACAAAATCTCTTATCAACATTCAACCCTAAAGTTTTAACCTTTCTATCATCACATCGCGTAAAATTCGATCTCGATTTTTACCTTTTTCGCATGATCATAAAAACAACAAATTATTTCAAACTATAAAACTTATTATTACATATCACAACCAAGTAAAAAGCAACAAAATCACATATACCCATATCAAATCTATGAAAAAAAATAAAAACTTTATGATCATACTGTAATAAACAATGCATATTCATATAAAAAACCCATATGAAGAAACAAATAATCCAACATTTTAAATCAAACCCATAAACAATTTTTAACAAAAAAATTTAACAAATCAAAGAAAAAACTTCATTAAAAATACAAGCTTTATTAAAAAAATTAAATTAAAAAAAAAAGTATAATTAAAGTACCTTGAATTGATCTGAGAATTGATTGAAATAAAGAATCAAAGTCAAGAAATGAGAAGACATATAATCCCTTAACGGTGATGGTGATTTAAAGCATCAGAGAGGAGTGATGGTGGTGTGGTGATGGAGTGGTGTGTTGGAAAACAAAGACATTTAATGCCATTATTTGTACTCATCAATTATCCGCATGTGATTTACTAAACATAAAAAACTAAGACATATAGTAATACTATAGATGCAACAAAAGCCTTAATAGATCATCTCACTAGTGTACACATCTTGCCATTCAAATGATTGCTGCGACCCCATTAGTGACGGTCATAAGCGGAGTTGATTGCGCACAACAGGATCTTATTGTCCATTATGGATAGCGATCGGTCCGTATATTTCATACATTTTGTCTGTGAACATCTTTTTTTGAGCTTTCCTGTGAGATTAACATGAAAACACTTGTTCAGGTCTAGTACTCGAAGGTGACAACACCCCGGTATCTGTTAAGTTGCACTGTTTGAGTTGAAGATGCCTCAATCCTGGTAGGTTTTCTGCAATAGCTAATCCCAACAACCCGGCATCGGTTAACAAGCACATTTCTAGTTTTAGTGTTTTTAACATGGGGCAATCACGTCCTAGTTTTTGAATAGCTCCTTCTTGAATTTGTATACAAAGAAGGCTCAGTTCCTCCAATAACGGAAATTTCTTCAATGCTTCAGGTAAATGATAGATAACGTGCAGGCTCAATTCAATTTCGAGACGTCTAAGCTGATTGATCTGTTATATAACATATTAGCAACAAATAATATAAGCTACTATAATGTATTTTAACGAAGTTACAAGTCTGCTAAGATATTCAAACGAACGTTAATGTCCTTGTTTTTTACGGTGTTGTATTTGCTTATAATTTTATTGCTTATACATAAAACCGGATAAGCGCCTTATAAAATAAGCTTTGGATGGTAAGAAAAATGCAATAAGACACGGAAAAAAGAATAATTCGTAGCAAAATCCAATGGGTTCCATGTTAATCACCGGTTTTAGTTACATATAATAGAAACGCATTCTTCTTTCTATTAGTAAGGTTGTCGTATCGATCAAGGTGAAATTTGAGTTTGATTGTAGGGCGTGTGTTAGCGCTTCACTAATAAAATAGATAGGAGATTTTCTTGTTTAGTAAAGTGTTGCTTTTTGATAGGAGTAGGTGTGGCAGGGCACTCTTCATTCCAAACTCATAAAATGTGAGGCCGAGGCTTTCTGCCTTGTTATCAAAAAAGGGGTTTTGTGGTAATTCTTTAGGTGTATATTGGATAAGTGAAAAAATGAGAAAGTACATTGCTATTACATGTTATTTACCCTAGAAACTAACCCAAATAAATATATAAGCAGCACAAGTAATTTGTTTTTCCAAAATAACCTATGCCAATCGCCGTCTTAAAACATTTACGTTGATCCACATATAATAGATACAAGAAAAAAGATGGACTGATATGTGATGCTCAAGAATTACTCAAAAGGATTTAGCGTGATCCTGAAGAATTTTTTTTATGGAAACTAACAATAGATAAGATTATCATAAGCTACATACCTCTCAGCAACATGCCAAAGAAGATCGTTATCACAAAAAACCTTTTATAGTAATATCAACCAATTGGCCTTGGCTTTTATCCACAACATTCTTACAAATCTTCGTTTGAGTTATACGATATAAAGTAAGGGCCCGATTTGAAAGATTTTGGGTCTGTTGGGTTTTATAGAAGGTTTTAGGATTGTGATTTAGGCTTAGATAAAAAAATTTGAGTTAACTACAAAATCGGTCCCAGTGGTTTGCTCGAAATTACGGATTCAGTCCATTTGTGAATTTCGTAACAGATCCGGTCCTTGTGGTTTCAATATGTATCGGATTTAGTCCTTTTTGACATGAAATGACCAAAATACCACCAGAAAAAGAAATACTATTAAGGTAGAAGGTAGGGGTATTTTGGTCATTTCCCATTCCTTTTAAGACAAAATGGACTGAATCCGATACATGTTAAAACCACAGGGACATAATTTGTTACAAAATCGAAAAATGGACTAAAATTGTAATTTCTAAGTGACCACATGGACCATTTATGTAGTTGACTCAAAAAAATTATTTTTTTTCTTTTGGTAAAAGGTTTTTTCTATAAAAGTGAATTACACAGTGTATGTATGTTTGAAGTGTTTTTGAGTACTTTTAGTGGGGAAGAAGATATGGTTGTTAGGCTACGTGCAACAATGACCTAGTGTGATTTATATTTTTTTTTTGTTATATCAGTTTTTTTTGTGATATACAGGCGACTTGGTTTAGATTTTCACAACAAGGCGTCGAGTTTAGATTTTTTCTTAAAAAAATTAATAAATAAAAAATCTATTTTATATAATAAAATCTATTTTAACTAATAAACCAAAATAAATTACACTCACCTTAAGCTTGAAACATTAAAAAACCTTCCTTAATTAACCCAAATGTACAAACCTCTAAAGCTTTAGCATTAAAATTTTAATAAAAACAATTCCATAAATAATTACAAAAATACAACCTGTTACAATTTTTAAAAACTTCATCTAATTTTTCGTAACTTATTAATGTCATTTAATCAGTTCTACAATTCCGAATCATTTGTAACGCATTAGTTACAACCTTCATATATTCAGACCATATTAAATATGCAGTTTCAATTACAAAACATTCCATAAATCATTTCATCCTATTTTGATATTGCTTCTATTCCTAACACTTCTCTCATACTCTTTCGATAAAAAGCGCACATATAAATCCTTTGATATGCCATCTAATTCAGTCATATAACTTTCTTGATTTTCTTGGTAAGATTTTGTTATATTTAATCGATGTGGTTTATAATATTGCATATTTTTTTAATGTTTATGATGTAAGCCCAATAATTCAGTTAAATCATTATTATTTAAACCCCTAAAAGAATGGGAAACTCCTTTTATGAATCATGGGAAATTTATTTCTTCAAATTTATCTACTGTCATTTTGCAGATCAATATAAATCTGAGGTTGAAATATTATACGATTGAGGTACCACCATTTTGAATCTATCTATTGCTGTTTTTTTAAATACAGTTTATTGTATTCTAGCAAGACCCTAAAAATATTGGGAGAAAATTAAAGTATTATCGAAAAAAACCACTAAGAATGGTCCTTTTTACTACGCAGATCTTGGTTCGGCTGGCGATCGTGAAGCATAAAATTGGTAATTATCTCATATTCTTTTTTATTTTGCTTCGATTTAATTTAACATGTTTTCTTATAGTATCAAGTACAGTTTATGATCTCATTATATGATTTATAATCGGTTACCCTAATTCTGCATGTAAAGCATAAAAGAGAATAGACGCTAAGGTTAGCTCTTATGCATGTGCATTGAATGCCCGCATGATGCAACAAAGTTAAACAAAAAGAACAGTTTCATTGCGAGAATTTATTATCGAGCAAAGAATATGTCTCTTAAAACCGTTATCTATTGTGTGTATTCAATTGGGAATTGGGTGTCGATGTAGATCATCAAGTTATATAAGTTTTTTTTTAAAGTAAAAAGTCTCAACCAAGTTTGTTGTTAAAAGCGTAGATAATTATCAGTAATTTAGTGGTAATGAGTAATTTTTATTTATGTTTTTGGTGTACCAATTTTTTATTTTATGTTGACACCACGACCAGTTTGGCCCGGTTTTGAAGGCTGTCTTAAGTACAATAGAACTTATGCTACGGAGACTAAAGCCTTTATAAAATAATATAAACAAAGACCACAACCTAAATTATGTCAACTTTATGTGAATTGGTTATGGTACACTAATATGACAACACTTGATATACATGTTTTGTACATTATATTATAGTTGAAATGGTAAATAGATGAACCATTAGAGAAGACATTACAACAGATGTTCATGTGAAAATGACATGTCGTCGTCCTTTCTTAACCATGTCCAAATGAAACATGACAAGCTTTTTTTTAACACTCTTTTGTAGTTTAAATAAATCCAGTATTTGTTATGAGAAAATATCCCCTTTTGTGTGGTTTTTGCATAACAAGATCTTTTTTTACTATTTTTCAAGTTGGAGAAAAAAGCAAAATCTATTCGATAGAAGTTCATGACAAACCATAACAGTAGGATGCACGTGAGTAAGGCTAAGTAAATAGACTTTTTTATTGGAATTTAAAATAGGGTCAGTAGGAAAATTTTGCAAATTGAGGTTGATGATATTCGTGATTTTGGTATGGATATTGATAGCATAGTGCATTGATTTCTTTTCCCTTTTGCACATATGGGGCTAAGACCGATTTTAATAAATCACTACGTTGTTGCTATTGAGGTATGTATTCGCTCTGTTCAGTCTCACTGTTTATGATTTATTTTGAATATTCTTAGGGTACTTAGGCTTCAAACTTCTTAAGAACCATAACTTCTAATTTTGATTGTCTATGTTATTAATTAATCCTTTTAACCATATGCTACATTCTTGGGCATGTCAAGCTGTTAATGTTGGATATCAAAATATTGAACAAAATGTAGATCAAAAGGTCTATTGAAATGCTGGTGATTTCTTAGTATGGTTCTTTTTAACATTGGTCATTATACAAATACAAAATGTTGGCAAAAAATCTCAATTAATAATTAAAATATTTCTTATACATTTTATAGTCATATTTAAAACGATTTATAGTAATATTAAATACTATTTATATGTAAAAGAGTCATTGGTGTCCAGCAAAGATATTTATGCCCACACCGATTAACCCATTTTGACCCATATTGACATTTATACATATGGACGCCTTACCCGAATCAATTTCGACCTAAGACTATGGTTAGGGGGAAATAAATATCTAATTTGAACAATGTGAGACGAATGTAGTAATATTGTTATTCTATATTTATGGTAGGTTTGAATTGTATTTTGAAATAACTAATTTTAGGGGTTGTTTGAATATCCTAAATTGATTTAGACGCTGGTATTGCTTCAATTATTGTTGGCAGTATCATTGCCATACAGGAAGATGAAGGATGGGGTTATATTCTTGTACAAGTTCCTGTATAGGGCGAGTGTGGCAACATTTCATTGACCGTGTAAATTTCATCGTTGGTGCCACTTTTAGGGAGTCTTCGAATTGTTCGCTTGGAATACATAATAAATACTTCTGTGGTCCTGCATAGATACAGAATCTACATTTATGAGGTACTACTAATATAATTGTCTTTTTCATGGGTGTGTTATGGTATGTGTTAAAAAAAATTGATTGATTGTTTGTCATTTATGTGACTCAATAACTGCGATGATATACGTAACTAATGAGTGTGTTGATAAGAAGTTCAACTCAAATTTTTATCTTTGTCTTTATGTATCTTTCTGTTTACTACTGTATAACACATCAACACATAGTGAAGATTTCGTTACATCAACACATTGTTTTTTGTCTTTCTCTATATTTCGTTTACTGCAACACATCAACACATAGTGGGAGGCCGATTAATATGTGTTTATTACAGTATATTGTTATGAAGTTGTTAAAGCGAACATGATTTTGAACATACAGCGAAAATAAGAATGGCCATATTGCTTAAAAAAGATCGAGGACTCAAAAATGCACATGTTCAGGGGTGGTGGCAAAGGGGGTCATAAGGGTCATGTGACCCCTAGCGAAAAAAGTGTAGTGTAACTTTTCGAAAATTTTTGGATTTTTTTTAAAATTTGACCCCCTTAAGAAACATTTTGTTGTGTAATTTATAAAAAATATCAAAGTTTGACTATCTCTAAAAATAATACAAGTAAGAAATCTAAAATCCCTTAAATAAGCAATTACATATGCGTTCATGGGTTAATGAATTGTGATTTACAAATGTCATGTAATTTGTCATACAACGAGCCATGATAGTGTAGTGAGATAGTAAAGTTATCGGCGTACTAATTAGTACCATATATGTATATTAATTGTATATAAGATCATGTAAATTAAAGACCAAAGTGTTTGAATTTATATTATTATGATCATCTAATAGATTGTTGGAGAATTTTGGAGGAGAAGAATTAGTATACCTAAGTTGTGACAGTATTGACAAGACTGAACGTGGTGCTGCGATTGATCATTCCGTTATCTCACCTGAGTTTATCGATGGGTTGAAATTCTCAGGTGTTCTAAACCACAGACTTGCATTAAAAGTTGGAGTACCGATAATGCTTTTGAGAAACATTGATGAATCAAATGGGTTGTGTAATGGTACGAGACTATAAGTTCTTAACTTAACAAGAACTGGAATCGGTGCACAAATTATTAACGGCACAAATTTTGGAAAAAAAGTTATCATACCGAGGTTGAGGATTACTCCATCAAATAAGCGATTGACGCCGTTAAAGATTGTGAGAAAAAAAATTCCTATCTTTGTTTCGTTTGCAATGACCATAAATAAAAGTCAAGGTCAATCACTTTCTAAAGTAGGTTTATACCTCCCACGTCCTGTTTTCACACACGGACAACTATATGTTGCTGTTTCACGAGTCAAAAGCAAAAAAGGCTTAAAATTGTCGTTTGTGATAAGGATGGCAAGACATCTAAAACGAAGAAAAATGTGGTTTATAGAGAAGTGCTTCAAGGTTTATAAAGAAGGTTCGATAGGTACGTACAATTTATATTGTAATATGGTTTTTACAACACTTTATACATTTCATGCTCAACTTGCTTATAGTTGACGATAATATTGTCAAAAATTATTCATTCACTTTTAGGTGTTCTTGGAAGCGTCCTTGTGTGGAAAGTTGATTGATGCTCAAGCACGACAAATGATATACAAGACCTTCAAAATTAAAGGCCCAAATGCTTGGAGTTATAGTATTTTGATTCTTAAAACATTAAACATTATAAAAACACATCCACGCTTTGTTGTCTTACTTTGTTTCATATATTTACGATAACTTTTTTGTTATTTTATATAAAAGTCGCTCATTAAGCTATACCCGATGTTAGACGGGTCTTTTAGATAGTAAAATATATTACAAGTCTTTTAAGCATAATAATTAAATTCATCATAAAAACATTTCCATAAAAAACTCAAAAGTACAATACCTTAAAGCTACAAACAATTAAATACATTACCAAAATTAACTCCTTAAACAAAATGTATTTGTAACCTTTACTACTAATTACTTTAACGTCTGATTTTTTTATTTTTGAAACATTTTTCATCCTTTAAATATATTTTGTAATTTGTAATGTAAAGTTTTATACATAAAATTTTTTTTTGTATTGGCTGTTTTAGGTATATTTATGCCTTTATATAAAAAACAATTTTTGTTAGCGTAAATCTATTTTCAGGATGAACAAAATTTTTTTTTATTGTAGGTTTGTTTTTTTATGAAAATTTATTTTGTGTATATAAAAAAAAGAAAAAAAAGTAAAAAACTCATTACTTTTTTTGTATATAATAAAAAAACAAGAAATTTTATGAAAGTATATTTTGTGTATATAAACTCTTAATTTAACAATATATTTCAATTTATTATTGCCATAAATACTACATAGTACTACAAAATGTTCGAATAATTTTACAAAAAGTTTCATTAATTTTTGAAAAATATTAAATGAGTTTTATAATATAAACCGTAACCATTTTTCTATTTCAATAGTTTTTTCATATTGGTTTAATGTAAGTAAATACAATCCACAAACAAATGAAGCTATTATCATAATATATACAATTCATCCCAATTCTTATCGATTTAAAAGAATATGACCGAGCCAAAATCACCTGCTCAAAAAACAATCGAGTACATCTCTTCAGTTCAACCTGTTTCACATCATAAAATTGGTAAATATCACTATTATTCAAACATTAAAATAGTTTTTATGTATAGCATAGATGTACAAGAATATCAAGCACGGAAATTAAATGGTATTTAAGACAATTCCATAAATAATTAATCAACTTATTACAATGTAAAAAACATTCATCCCCAACACGCCTAATTCTAAACCTAATTTAGCAGTTTCAATGAAATTTAATGTCATAAAATCATTCCAAAATTAATTCGATTATCAGTTTCAATTCTACAAATTTAAAAGTTTCTCACATCAATTCACAATCCAAAATTCAAAAGTAATTCCTTCTCATCAGTTTTAGTTCTCTAATTAACCTCGATGCATTCTTCTCGGAAAACGCAATATCCAGTAGAAGATGGAGATGAAGAACACAATTCCATTGGTATGAATTTATTTGCTTTGATATATAGATTTGATTTTAAATAATAAATTTAGTTTTTTTAGCGATTCATTTTCTTAAATTAAACTAATCTTAATGCAGATTATTCCAAAATGTCAGGTTCTTAATCTTCTCTTTATATTTGTTACAATTTGATTTATTCTCTGTTTTATTACATTTATGGAATGATCAAATATGAGTTGTTTAATTTATTCATGAATTGATTTGTTATTTTTTCAATGTGTTTTTTTATTGCATGCACAGTACGTAGGAAAACAAAACTGAGTCAAAACCTAAAAATCAGGTAACTATGTGCCATTAAATGTTTGATGCAATGATTATGAAATCAAATTTTGTAAAATTGCATCTGCGGATTTATTAATCCTAATAATGATTTTGACGGTTCAAAAAACACACATTCAAATCCTCTTATACTCATTGGTAAGTCTGTTTTTATATTGTGTGTGATTATTAACTAAAAAAGCTAAGGTACATACAATTATCTTTTTGTTTGCAATTCTATAATTTTTTTTACGTGTATTGCAATGTTGTTGTGTATAGGATAAAACAACCAAAAAACAAGAGGTATGTGGTAGTGATGGAATGCAAACCCAGTCTTTAATGGTAATTACTTTCAATGTTTTTAATTTAATTTTGAATCTTAAATTCATCCTATGTTGTCCAGGGATTTGAATCTTAAATTCATCTTATGGTCTTATGTCACTCTCCAGTTTTGTTGAATTGTAAAGACACTTTTCATCGTCGTATGATGTTTGCGAATAGGAGTTTCAAGTTTTTTTATTAGTCTAAACAAAGAATGCTAAAATGTAAACATAGTGTGACTAATGAATATAAAAAAGTTCACATACATGTATTGTTATGAGTCTCGGTTGTATTTTTAATGCAAATGCTATTCCATTATTTTTTATTTTTGTAAACAACAAAAAAAACGTTTTATTTATGTAAAAAATTCTAAGGTTGCATACAAAGTTTTAAAAAAATTTAAAACTATTTTTACAGACGTATTGTTGTAAATTATTTATTTTTCTTATTTTTTAATTTAACGTATTTTTGGAAAAAAAATGACCACAAACGCATTTTAAAATTGAACATCTAACGTGTAAACATATCCTACCGACTCAACCATATACTTTATATGAATGAAATTTATTTAATAAAAAAACTAATTTTTACAAAACTGAAAATGATATTATTTAAACTAAATACATATTTTTTTATTAAAATAAAAAATAAAAATTATATAATTGTGGCAAGTCCTACTTATTAATTAGTAAAATTTAAGAATAAAAATAGTTTAATTTAAGAAAGTCAGAAATTTTTTGAAACTAAACGTAATTTTAATGAAACTAGACGAGTACCCGCGCATAGCGGCGGAATTTTTAGCAACAAATAGTTAAGATATGCGATAAAATATATGTGTATAACAACCCGATTTTATAACGGAAAAAATAATCACGATTACCTATATTTTGATTAAAATGCGGATGAGAATTGGGAGCAAGAATAAATGCTTCGTTTGACATTTTTGCTAGAAAGCCAAAAGTAACACATGCGCATGGTTTTGTATTTTCTCACAAGAGTTGTTATACAATAATTACTGCCAAAATTTTCCAAGAGTTACAAAAATAATATACCACAACAGTTACCGAGTGTATGCAATCATGCATGCTGCAAATGAAGACATGGCGGTAGAGGTGGGAAAGAAACCATTCATGAACCGATCAGAAAAGAAAGCAAACCCGGGTTTTAAAATAATTTGCTCTTTTTAAACGGGTTGGCAACTTCCCTTAAAACGATTTGGAGGTTAGTAACCGATTCTTTAAAATGGTTCATGCCGGTTTAAAATCGATTAAAACCAAACCGAACCAGGTTAAAATCGATTAACACCGAACAGAACCGGTTTAAAATAGGTTAAAATCAAATCAAACCAACTTCAAGACGGTTAAAATCTAACAAAAAAATCAATTTCAAACTAATCCGATTTAAATCAAAACAAAACGGTTTAAAAACTGATCCGTTATTGAAAAATCAGGTTTGCCCGCTTTTAAATGTCGCCATGCCAAAACCAAAAAGATATATAGAACCGCACTAAATGGTAAAAATCAGGTTTGCCCAACTTATATACAACCACTAAATGGTACTCGTAAAAAACAAAATAGAAATGCAATGTAATTATATGTGAACAGATAACATGTGGCTAACATATCCAAAAAGTAAGTGCATCCTACATTATCCAAATGTAATTATATGTGTATAACATACATTTAGATTAAAAAACAAAGTTAAACCAACAAAAAAAAACCATGTTTCAATTTCATGGAATAAAAAAAGCCATGAGTTCTATACTTTTAACAATGTCTAGTGCAAGATGATTCAATTTAAATATATAATTGTTTTTTCATTAAAAAGCTACAGCTTTGCAACTTCATAAACTACATATCAACAACCCACCCAATAACATGGTTTTTCATTCGAGTTTTTTGTGAAGATTTCTTATGAATTTAACATATTTTGTGACTCACCATCTCGCCACTTTCTTTAATTTCCTCTACGAATATTATTATTACCATGTAACTCCTTAAAGGCATAGTTTTTTTATTCTTTCATGTAACGATTTCATGTGATTTTCTTGATCGTTGAGCATATCCGTCTCAATATTGAACTATCAGCATGCTCCATCCCATTCTACAATTAAAAAATTTACATAAACGTATAAGAAGCATGTCGTAATTTATACCATTTTACTTCAGTTTTAGTTTTCAGATTCAAACTAAAGTTCATGGCAGATACAAGTGGCAAGATGGGTGGGTAAGTCGAGTTGGCTAAACCTGAAGCTAATATAGGTGAAAACAGACCATCCTACGTCGATTTGTTTCCATAAGCACTTTTCTCGTATACATTAAACGTAAAAACATGCTTATAAATTATAAAGGTTGTGTTTATAGTTATAAAAAGGAGAAAATCCAATATCCATATATTACGTATTATATGTGAACTCAATAGGAGGGGTTATCATGCATGCCCATTTTAACAGAACAATGTAAACCAATAAATATCAAGTTTTGACGGCATAAACAAAAACCAAACACCCTTAACAACATAGAGAGAAACGAAACCCCATTTGACAACAAAAATAACAAACAAGAAACCCGTGTTTTGGCACCGAAAACAACATCCTTACAATCCATTATGATAACTATAAACCGCAAATGAATGCTCAATTTTTATTGGAAAAATAGCAATAAAAAATCCTATTCAAGATATGCAAACATATATAGATCTTATTTAAGTTAAGCAAAAAGAAACAACTAAACTACATAGAGAGGATATCCACTAACATACGGTTTCATATCTCAGAAAACAAACTCAGATTAAAGAATGTATTATTTTGAATTTGATACACGATATAATTCATAATTCAAAAATATTAATGACATGAGTTTTATACACAAGATTCACATACGTTTGTAACAAAACTGAGGTTACCATTCATTCCTACAATAATGACACCCAAAAGCTAAACAAGCCCAAAACCAGTTCCATTTTAAACGCTTCCCGTTCGTTTATCCCGCAACCCCGGTTAGTATCTCAAGACGAACAAATACGAAGCTACAACCCTTTTACCGATCATACCCGTTCCACGAGACCATCCACCGACCAAGAAGACAAAGACACACCCGCCTTTACCGTCTTCTTATCCTGCCAAACAAACCAAATCCAAAACCACCTGCTTTGACGGATCTTTCCTGTTTGTTTTTACGCACCTCCGCCGGTAAGTCTCTTCAACATGAACACATGATCATAGGTATCCTACACAGCGCCCTTTAAAGACAAAATTGATTCCCTGCTGCGTCCACCCCGAAGGGCTACGCCTTACCTTGGAACCGACTCTCAAACCCGCCTTTAATCGACTAGCTCTTGATACCAAATGTAGAATTCAAATAGCACACTCACAATCTAGGACTTACTGAGATTAAAGTATACTACTGAATTGCTTGTTTTATTAATGAAATAGAAGCCTATATATAAGGTGAACAAAGAAAACAACGTGGGTACCAAAGACCACTATTCCTAAAGACCAGGTATAAGCCCACTCATCACTAAACATGGCAAATACAATGGGTCAAACTATTACTAATTCAAACTAGTAAAACCTAAAACAAGAAACCACAATATATATGTTGAACATATAACCGATTAACCCAACATATGCTACTCTAATGTATTCTAATAAAATTACAAGTCTGATAGGATATTCAAACAAACTTCAACGTCCATGTTTATTAAGGTGTTCGGATTTGCTTATTATTATGGCAACTAGAAACAATAACTTGGACAATACAAATCAATCTAATGCAAGACAGGTTTGGTTTTTGTACAAGCACAAGTCATAAAAAGCTAAGGTGGATTATCATAAGCTACATACCTCTCAGCAACATACTGAAGAAGCTCGTCATCACAAAAACCTACTATAGTGATATCAACCAATTGGCCTTGGCTTCTATCCACAGTGTTTTTACAAATCTTGTGCAAGGCCATGGAAGAAGATGGCCGGAAACATAGCCAAGTATTAGGCCGATGCTGGCTGTAGAACTTTTTGTCCAAATAAATAACCCTCCACAAGCACGGGTCCTTGCACATTTGTCGCCAATTACTGCACACCTTCTGAACAGTCCGTACTATGTCAATCACATTAGTTCTTTGGAGTATATTGAACATTATATCTGCCGGGAGATCCGACCAGTTACTTGTTGTTTCGTCTTTTTCCTGTTTCCCTTTTCCTGCGCATGTAAACTCAGATCAAAGATGGAAAAGGTGTGGTTCGTGTGAAATGTCAACACAGTTACATTTTGGGCCAGTCAAGACAGGTTGGGTGAGGTTAACCACAAGCACTTTTTCGTCCATCATTTGTATGTTGTGTATGTCTAATAGTAGTATCAAATACGATTAAACAAGTTAAATTGTTTCAGTAACAGATTAACAGACTAATTATTGAATAATTTGACTTAAGATATTTGCCTTAGAACAGTTTGGGTGACTTATAGAACCTGGTTTGACCCATTTGACCCGTTTTCTTTTTAGCTAACTTTTCCCCCCTTTTTCCCGTTAAAAATAGAGCTTAACTCAATTTGACCCATTCTTAATTAAGGGTTACAATATGGTGCGTCTAGTTCAAACACTGTAAATGACGGATCAAGGATAGTAAAGTGAAACAGGAGTCACCACGCACCTTTGAAGACATTTGTTCCTAGTACTTTCGTAAGCTGTGACATGTGATACTTGGTGTACCCCATTTGGAGATCCCTGGGTAATCATGGATAAACATGAAGTTAAAAATGAATCTGGGAAAGTTACTTGAATAAAATGCGCCTAAGTGCCTAACTAAACCGCATATGCAAAATAAGTACACCTATGCGGTTGGCTTTTAGGTCCTAAATTTGGAACAATACTGTCCTTTTGGCCTATTATAATCAGGGACAATTATATTACAGTAATTTATCGTTATACTCCGAAATTCACAGTAAGCAATTACATCTTGGTTGGCTTAAAGTACTGGTAAAAGGATTATACAAACACGTACAATATCTATAAACAAACAAAGAATCATCATCTAATAAAAATCAGAACATACAAGTTATATAAAACTGTCCATACAAGTTAAATTGTATATAGGTCAAGAGCATTCAACGTACAATATACTTATATACGGTTAAAAGCATTGTTAAAATATAGTTAGACTCATGTACGAAACCACAACACCTGTGCAAGACAGGTAGTCGTTTAGCCTTCTAACAGACACAGCGACGCACAAACTAATTCTTAACGAGTTCAGCCGTTTTATTTGATTAACACTATGTCATATAATCAATAAAACAACCCAAACCACAAGAACACGTTTACTGAAAAGAATTTGTTAAAATATAGTTAGATTCATGTATGAAACCACAACACCGTGCAAGACAGGTAGTCGTTTAGCCTTCTAACAGAGACAGACGCACAAACTAATTCTTAACCGAGTTCATCTGTTTATTTGCATGACACTATATAAACAATAAAACAACCCAAACCACAAGAACAAGTTTACTGTAAAGAATTTTCTAAGGTAAGTTTGCTCATCTATAGCTACACACAGGCTTAAATCCCTCAAGTGTAGATCGTTTTAAAAACATAAATCCGTCAAAGGGTAGTGAGCAAGCCGCTCGTCAACTATATATCGCTGAGCGACTCTCTTTTACCTTAAAGTACTATGATCGACGTGTAAAAAGGTAAAAACAACTTCAAAACTTAAACTTAAACTTCAAGAGCATTAAACAAACACGTACAATCTCTATAAAACCAACAAAGAATTATCATCTAATAATAGTAATCAGAACATAATCAAGTTATATAAATTGTACCTATGAGCGAGCCACGAAGGTTTCTTCTTTCGTTTTTCTTTTATCGTTTGTAAAATTTGTAGTATTATTTATTGTAATTTTGTGTGTCTCGACCTTATGTAATAGATGCATGAGCCAAGAATGGAAACCCAATTTAATAGACGCAAACCCATAATTAGATTTTGGGCCCACTGATTGTTAGACGAATAATAGGCCCAAGCCCGTTTGTGGGTTGAGGTCTTTAGGGTTATGTATTGTCACCACAAACAAACAAACCTAAAAGATAAGAAAATAAAAGCACACAAGTGTTATTAGGATGATGAATCGCACAAAATCAGCTGTTGATGCTCTGCTCAAACTCAGATTCAAAGGTAATTGTATTAGTACCAGAAGATCTTTCACTGAAACCCCTTTTTCAGGTTTAGAATCGCGTCCTCTTTCTTCAGATTATATTTCTAGATATTTATCTTTTAAAAAAAGTATCATTTATAGGGATGAAAAGAATCTTAAACGTCGTAAATTTGGATCTTCACTGGAAGAGAAACAGAAACATCCTCTGCCTTTTGTTGATGATTTTACTCACCTTTTAGAGGTTGTTACCGAACATAATCAAGACGATTGTTTCAAACAAAACCCCATTATTACTCTCTTAGATGGACTCATCTTTGAAGATAGGATTCATGAGGCATACATGTTGTTCAAAAAGCTCATCAAACAAAAACTTTTTGAACCAACTACACTCATGTACAATACACTTATTAAAGCCCTTTCCAGTAACCCTGACAAAACCATGATGGATGATGCTCTCAATCTCTTCCAAGAAATGGTTTCTCAACCAGATGTCGCAACTTACACCTCTTTGGTTTCGGGCCTTTGTAAGATGCGCTGTTATAAAAAGGCCACTTTGCTGCTTCAAGAAATGCTTGATAAAGACATCTCTCCGGATGTCGAAACCTTTAATGTATTAATAAATGCGTTTTGCATTGAAGGCAGGCTTCAAGTAGCCCGTGATGTTATCGACATGATGCGTGAAAGAGGTATTTCTCCAAACACTGCGACATTCAATCCATTTATAGATGTTCACTGTTTGTTGGGTGAAATGGACGAAGCACGGTCGCTTTTTAATTTAATGGTGTCAAATCATCTTGCCCCTGATACTGCTACTTATAACAGTTTGTTAATTGGCTACTGTGATTATGAAAAGATGGATGGCACCATGGTGGATGACGCCATGGTGGATGCCGCCATGCTTCTTTATCATGACATGAATGGAAAAGGTTTTAGGCCCAATTGGATCACTTACAACATCATGATACAGGGCTGCTACAACGCTGCTCGTTTTACAGATGCACGCACACTTCTGGGCGAACTGTTCGCACAAGGTCAAACACTGGGTGAGGGGAGTTATAGCGAAATTTTACATGATCTTTGCCACCACTATCGATTCGAAGAGGCCTTCTCCTTGTATCATTTACTAGGTGAGGATTGCGAGCTAAATTCACATGTTTACATCATACACGAACTTGTATATGGTGCAATCAGATGTGGGAAGCTTGATATTGCAAGGAAACTTTTCGAGGGTGTACGTGTCAAAGGTCTGGAACCTTCCAACAGCATATATATTACGATGATTGGTGGCTTGTGTGCCGAAGGTCTTCTTAATGATGCAAAACAGCTGTTTCTTGAAATGGTCTGTCCGACTGATAATACTTACAATTTTCTTCTTCAAGGATATCTTAAAAACAAGCGCTATGATGATATAGAGATGCTTTTGCACAAAATGGAAGAAAGAGATCACTGTCTCTATGATTTAACCTTGTCATTGCTACGTGCATCAGTTGAAGCCGGATCACTAGATACCAGTATCTTAGAATTGATGAATAATCTTCCCCGATCGGAAGATGTGGACTTCTTTGGTTTTCGGGCTCGACAAACGTCTCTTTGTGTTTCCTGATTGGCTTTAGCTGCCGGAACGAGTTTTCTATCAAAGATGTTGATGTATGTCTAAGCTTGATCATATGTGTACTTTTTAATCAGTCGTGTATTAGGTTTATGAAATAGTTTTCTTTTACTGATTTGTTTCGGCTTCTTATGTTGTTCTCTTGAGCTTGATGAGAAGCAAACTAAGCGGGATGGAAACAACATTTAGCTGAATGAGTTGAAACCAAGCTTTGATTTTGATGCCAACCCAATAAAAAGAAAAGCTCCATAAGCATTTTACTTAAAAAAAAAAAAAAAAAAAAAGAAGGAAAAAAAAGAAAAAATATGTAGTATATGACAACGTGACTCCATGGACACAAACATTTCACGACCCAAGCCCGGTGTGGGTTTTGGGTATTAGGGTTTTACCATTATAAATAATGGCCATGAATAATATGATACCGAAGAGTTTCAATGTAGACTTTAGTGTTTATTAGTATCTTACATGGTAGGCCATACCCGGTCCTTACCTAGAAACACTTCCGCCTTCAAACACAAACCCTTAACTCTGTGTCGTCGTTCTTCCGCTGTTATGCTCTTCAACTCCATCAAAAAAAAAAAGCCTCAACAACACTCCCATCGTTATACATCTATCATTGGATCTCTGTTAGTGTCTCAAAGAATGTTAGACCAACACAATCTTTCATCATCTCATCTATGAATTTGCATGATGCCATTGTCAACAGTCATCCTTCCAATCTTTTATCTTTGATCTTTTTTATTTGTTTCGTATCTGAAGATTTGTTTCCAAAATCATGGTGCAACAACTATTTTTTTTTCTTTTTACAGTTTTTTATTTGTTTGTTGTGTTGGTGATTTGTGCTAAGGTCACAAATCCACACAATCGTTATTTGTGTTGATGATTTGTGCTAAGGTCACAAATCCACACAATCGTATGTTATTGTTAGTGCTTCGGTTATTTGGTTTATCAGGTTTATCAGTCCGACTTCAAATTTGAAGATTATAAGAAGAATGTTTGAAGACGCTTGTTGTCGATGTCTTCATAGCTGTTATTTCTTTTAATATTATGTCCTTTGTTTTTTTTTCTCTTTTATAGTTTACCTCTCCAGTCCGAGCTTTCGTGATTTTGCCGCTCGGACTGCGGGGGAGTGTTAGACGAATAATAGGCCCAAGCCCGTTTGTGGGTCTTTAGGGTTATGTACTTATAAATATTGAATGAATGAATGATATAAAAGCATCGAGTTTCCAATGTAGCCTTCTGTGTTCTTATTATCTTACACTAATCTAGTCATTTAATTAAGGAGCGTCCATAATTTGGGTCTGACCCACAAGAACCAAAAACCGAATCGAATAGAACCCGATTTTGGGTCATCATAACCGAATCGAACTACAAATTTGATTTTCGAAGCCATTCATGGAATCAGGGTTGGGGCGTTAACTTATATTTCCCCAACGGTTATAAACGTGGCCATTCACGTGGAATCAGGTTAAGGCCTACTCAGGGTCGAAAACTAATCTGAATTTTAAACTTGGTGATTGCTTACCCTGAACTTACAGGTTTGATCATATAAATTAATCATACATATCCGTCCGTAGGCATTACGACTTTACGAGACGTTGTTAACGTTACACATTTGTTGCATTGGCTCAAAGAATTTTACTGGAGTAATAAGTAAAAGCATCAGATTGACTCAGTCGTTATTTACATGAGTAGCAGGCTTGTGTAAATTTTACAAAAGACTGGTAGAAAAAAAGTTTATAAAACAATGACTGGTAGAAAACTCGTACAAATTGCATAAACTTTTATAAAATAAGTGAACATCTTAAAAATATATGAGTTAGGTTTGAGGCTAAACAAGATTGAGTTGTATATAGGTCAACATGTAACAAAAATGAGTTTAGGGTCGCCCTTTTTCTAGGGTCGACTTAGTCGTCCCTAGATTAAGGGGGGACCCACTACTTTTACAACAAAATCTTGGTCAAAAGGGCTGAGGGGAAAAAGAGGGCCCCACAAAACCTAGGGACGACTAAGTCGTCCCTAGGTTAAATAAACTTATTATTCCGTTTTTAAATCTTTTTTATATATTTAAAATTAATATAAATTTTTTTATTTAAAAAGTTTAAAATGAAAGAGGGGACCACAAATCCTAGGGACGACTTAGTCGTCCCTAGGTTAAATAAACTTATTATTCCGATTTTTAAATCTTTTTTATATATTTAAAATTAATATAAATATTTTTTATTTAAAAAGTTTAAAATGAAAGTGGGGACCACAAATCCTAGGGACGACTTAGTCGTCCCTAGGTTAAGTAAAATTACTCTATTTATTTAAAATTATTTAAAATTACTTTATACATATTTAAAAAAATATATATATTTAGTTAAAAATAACTTTATACGTATTTAAAAAAACTTTATATATATTTAAAAAAAAATTATATATTTAGAAAAAAAAAATTATACATATTTAAAAATAACTTTATACATATTAAAAAAACTTTATACATATTTAAAAAAAAATTATACATATTTAGAAAAAAAATTATACATATTTAAAAATAACTTTATACATATTTAAAAAAACTTTATATTTATTTAAAAAAAACTTATATGTATTTAAAAAAAAAACTTTAGATATATATTTAACACTTAAACACGCGCTTAATTAAAAATATATATTACAACGATAATATATTCATAAATAAGAAAAAAACACATTACAAACTAGTTAAAACTAAACGTACAGATTAACACATAATAATAAAATACAAATTAACACATTAAAATAACAAATAGATTACTACTCAAAGCTAAGATTTTCCATATCATTTAAAAACTCATGAAGTATTGCAGCCGATTGACATGCGTGGTCTTCAGGATGCCTTTCCATTTCTATTCTTGTCTCTAGCATCTTTATCTTTAGATCTTTGATCTTGCAATTAGAGCACTCAGTTGGTGCAGATTGAGAAGGACCTGTAGAGAACTTGGATGTGAACCTTGAGGTGTTGAAGATCCAGGGGAAGATCTTATACGGAGTTCGAGATCAAAATCATCCTTCCATTTAAAATATTTACATCCATAATCATCTGTTTTTTGCTGTTACAAAGTAAACAAATAACATGACATGTCATTTTAATAATCACACGTATTACATAACTAAAACATTTGATTGTTTACCTTCGAAAGAGGACATGCATAGTAAAGTTTACCAAAGCTACGAGGTTGATGTGACTGTCTCAACACAATATATCCCTTTCTACATGTACACTTATAAGCTTCAAGCGGATCCATATTATGCAAAATCGGGTGGTGGTGGTGGTGAGTTTGGTATGAGAGGATAAGAGTTTGTGAGGATAAGAGCTACCATAAATAAAGATAAAAATTTAGGGTCGACACATTTAGGGACGACTTAGTCGACCCTAGCTTTCCCGCCAACATTTTCCCGCCAACATTTCCCGCCAACATTTCCCGCCAATATTTGATCACTTAAACATGCTTAAGCTCAGTATTTTTAGCTTAATGGTCACCTCAGAGCAATAATAACATATGGACTCGTCGGTTGAACCTATAACGTATAACCCTAACATATGGACTCACCGGTTGAACCTATAACGTATAACCCTAGCATATGGACTCGTTGGTTGAACCTATAACGTATAACCGTAACATATGGACTCATCGGTTGAACCTATAACGTATAACCGTAGCATATGGACTCATCGGTTGAACCTATAACGTATAACCCTAACATATGGACTCACCGGTTGAACCTATAACGTATAACCCTAACATATGGACTCACCGGTTGAACCTATAACGTATAACCGTAGAATATGGACTCACCGGTTGAACCTATAACGTATAACCCTAACATATGGACTCACCGGTTGAACCTATAACGTATAACCGTAACATATGGACTCATCGGTTGAACCTATAACGTATAACCGTAGCATATGGACTCATCGGTTGAACCTATAACGTATAACCATAGCATATGGACTCATCGGTTGAACCTATAACGTATAACCCTAACATATGGACTCACCGGTTAAACCTATAACGTATAACCGTAGCATATGGACTCACCGGTTGAACCTATAACGTATAACCCTAACATATGGACTCACCGGTTGAACCTATAACGTATAACCCTAACATATGGACTCACCGGTTGAACCTATAACGTATAACCCTAACACATGGACTCACCGGTTGAACCTATAACGTATAACCGTAACATATAGACTCATCGGTTGAACCTATAACGTATAACCGTAACATATGGACTCACCGGTTGAACCTATAACGTATAACCCTAGCATATGGACTCGTCGGTTGAACCTATAACGTATAACCCTAGCATATGGACTCGTCGGTTAAACCTATAACGTATAACCCTAGCATATGGACTCACCGGTTGAACCTATAACGTATAACCCTAACATATGGACTCACCGGTTGAACCTATAACGTATAACCGTAACATATGGACTCATCGGTTGAACCTATAACGTATAACCGTAACATATGGACTCATCGGTTGAACCTATAACGTATAACCGTAGCATATGGACTCATCGGTTGAACCTATAACGTATAACCGTAGCATATGGACTCACCGGTTGAACCTATAACGTATAACCCTAACATATGGACTTACCGGTTGAACCTATAACGTATAACCGTAGCATATGGACTCACCGGTTGAACCTATAACGTATAACCCTAACATATGGACTCACCGGTTGAACCTATAACGTATAACCGTAGCATATGGACTCATCGGTTGAACCTATAACGTATAACCCTAACATATGGACTCATCGGTTGAACCTATAACGTATAACCCTAACATATGGACTCATCGGTTGAACCTATAACGTATAACCCTAACATATGGACTCACCGGTTGAACCTATAACGTATAACCGTAGCATATGGACTCACCGGTTGAACCTATAACGTATAATCCTAACATATGGACTCACCGGTTGAACCTATAACGTATAACCGTAACATATGGACTCACCGGTTGAACCTATAACGTATAACCGTAACATATGGACTCGTCGGTTGAACCCATAACGTATAACCCTAACATATGGACTCACCGGTTGAACCTATAACGTATAACCCTAACACATGGACTCGTCGGTTGAACCTATAACGTATAACCGTAGCATATGGACTCGTCGGTTGAACCTATAACGTATAACCGTAGCATATGGACTCATCGGTTGAACCTATAACGTATAACCCTAACATATGGACTCACCGGTTGAACCTATAACGTATAACCGTAACATATGGACTCACCGGTGGAACCTATAACGTATAACCGTAACATATGGACTCGTCGGTTGAACCTATAACGTATAACCCTAACATATGGACTCACCGGTTGAACCTATAACGTATAACCGTAACATATGGACTCGTCGGTTGAACCTATAACGTATAACCGTAACATATGGAATCATCGGTTGAACCTATAACGTATAACCGTAGCATATGGACTCATCGGTTGAACCTATAACGTATAACCGTAGCATATGGACTCACCGGTTGAACCTATAACTTATAACCCTAACATATGGACTCACCGGTTGAACCTATAACGTATAACCGTAACAACTAGGTAAAATGTATAAAATGTATAAAATGTATTTTAAATGTATAAAAACACCTGGTAAAATATATTTTAATTTATATTACTAATTTTATTAAATGTATAAAAACACGTAGGTAAAATGTATTTTAAATGTATAAAAACACCTAGGGACGACTAAGTCGTCCCTAAGTTACAAAGAAAGTCGTCCCTAAATAACCCTCCAACACTTAGCAAATTTTTGGGAAAATTGAAATTTTGTGTGAAAATTTGAATAACCCGCTTAGGGTTTAGGTTTCCCGGTTTACACCTAGGGACGACTTAGTCGTCCCTAGGTTACATAGAGTCGTCCCTAAGTTAATATAATAAACGAAAAAAAAAAATTTATAACTAACCTAGGGACGACTAAGTCGTCCCTAGGTTACAAAGTAAAAGTCGTCCCTAGGGGGCATTTCCAGTAACTTATACCTTATCTAAATTCCTTCATCTCTCATTCACAAAAAAAAAAACCGGGACAAGCTTCATCTACACCACCACTTTGTTACCACCATCTTCATCTACACCACCACTTTGTTACCACCATCTTCATCTCCACCACCACTTCACCTCCATCAGTCTCATCCAAACATCCACCGCACCACCACTTCACCTCCACCGCCACCACTTCACCTCCACCGCACACGAATTGTTTTAATTCGGGATATTGAAGCTAATTGTTTAATTGATTTATATTTGTTTAATTTTATTAAATGTTAATTGTTTGTTTAATTTTAATTTTATTAAATGGTAATTTGTTTAATTGAAGGTAATTTGCACATTATATCAACGACCCCATCCCATCCCCGACCCCATCCCATCCGACCACCATTTTCCGCCACGACAGCAGCAGCACCACCACCATTTACCGCCGCGGCAGCAGCAGCACCACCACCATTTTCCGCCGCGGCAGCAGCAGCAACACCACCAACGGTATGGGTGTTTGTTTTTGCTTATATGTTTCCAGCTTATATAGTAGTTTAATTTCGTTTTTTTGCTAGGTTAATTCGGCTTATCTGTTTTCAGCCACCACCACCGCCGCGGAAGCAGCAGAAGCACCACGACAGGTGGGTGTTTGTTTTTGCTTATATTAAGACTTATGACCTTATTTGATTTTGGCATAACTGATTTCGGCTTAGTTGATTTCGGCTTAATATGGATGTTTGTTTTGGAATATACTAAGACTTATGAGCTTATTTGATGTTTCTCGTAGCCGAGACCCGAGTCACAGTCGAAGGGAACCGAGTCACAGCCAAGAACTGAGACCCGTGTCACAGCCGAAAAAAGGTAATGTTTTTTTTTTAAAATTGTTGTGGTGTTGTTTGTTTCAAATTAGAAATTTTTTTGGAAACCAACTAATTTAGGTTTTCTTTATTTTATGTTTGTGTTTGGTTAGCACCAGGACAGTCGGGACAACTTCCTCATCCGGACCTCTTTTTCTATCTTTATATCTTTGCTTATTCCAGTCGTGACCGAGGTGTGTAATTAATATTATGCATATGTTTATTATATTATATATATATGATATATGATTGTTAGTCTTTGTAGTAAATAATTTTAGGAATATTTTAGGATTTTATCGATTAATTTCGGAAAATTCCCGTCCGAAGTTAATCAACCTATAGAAAACCCGTCCGAAATTAATTTATTAGGAATTAATTTCGGAAAGTCCCCTGTTTGGGACTGCTTTTTGATGTTTCGTCTCATTTAGGATATGAATGCGTATAACTGGTTTATTATTTGAGATGATTTCGACAGTGTTTCTCCTTTACTCCTACGAATATGTCTTTAAACACATATTTGGGGAGTAGAGGGGAAATGCTGCCGAAATTTACTCAAATAGTAAACCGGTTATACGCATTCATATATGGGACGAAACATTCAAAAGGTGGGTTAGGATTTCCTTCCATAGTTGCACTACGAAGAAAAAAAGAGTTCATATTCATTTTGTTAGTATGACATTTTACGTATAAAAAAAATAATTTATTTGAGTATGTTTATTTGCAACGCAGTTATGACAATTGATAAGAGTTGGACCACTGTAAACAATCGTAATTCCAATGAGTTTTTAGATAGTCTTTTTGGATTCATCCAGGATTGTGAGAAATTTTTGCACCCCATCTCACAAAAGCTCCGTTGCCCATGTAGTCATTGTTGTAACCGTGAAACGTTGGTTACCCTCGGCCAACTTGAGGCACACATATCCAAATTTGGGTTTGACAAACATTACACCACTTGGATATATCACGGTGAACCAATTCTTCCGTTACCTCCACTATTACCACATTCACCTGATCGAATTCACATGGATGCGTTCTTCGACGATATTTCTGCAAATAATATTCCTAATCCACCATCTGAAACTCCACCCTCTCAAACTCCACCAACTCAAACAACCGGTCCTCAACCAACCCAAACATCGGGTCCTAGTAACGAGTTTGAAGAGTTACTCGCTAGGTCTGCCCAAAAGTTGTACCCGGGTTGTGATATGACCACATTGGAATTTACATCAGAGATTTCGCACATCAAGGTTTTACACAAAATAACTGATGCCGGGTTTAACAAAATTCTAGCTCTTCTCCAAAAGGCATGTTCCCCTAGTAAAGGATACAATTTCCCGTCTTCATACTATGAAATAAAAAAGACATACAAAAAGATCGGGTTAGGATACGAATCGATCCATGCTTGTATAAATGATTGTTTTTTATATTGGGGATCACCGGAAAACAAGGAGAGGCAAACTTGTCCAATCTGTAACGCGAGCAGATGGAAAAACCCAAAGAAGAAAAAGGGGACGCAATTAGTTGCCAACAAGGTGGTGCGTTACTTTCCGATAACACCTAGACTACAACGTATGTTCAACACAAAAGACATAGCAAAGTGGATGACTTGGCATGCGACCGGACAGTCTAAGGAAGACGGTAAAATGAATCACCCCTGTGACGGCAAAGCATGGAAATATTTTGACATGATGAAACCTGAGTTCTCTTGTGACCCTAGAAACGTTCGATTAGGGTTGGCTGCTGATGGTTTTAATCCTTATGGCATGATGAGCCAAACTTACAGCATGTGGCCGGTTATATTGACAACATACAACACACCACCGTGGATGTGTTTGAAAGAAACTTCTTTAATGTTGACGATGTTAATTCCCGGCCCAAAATCAGCTGCAAAGGACATTGATGTTTACTTGCAGCCTCTAATTAAAGAACTCAAAGATTTATGGGAGGGAGTCTGGACGAAAGACGCTGCTACGGGTACTCATTTCAAAATGAAAGCGGCGGTTTTATGGACCATCAATGATTTTCCAGCTCGAGGTAGTTTGTCTGGGTGGACTGGGCAAGGGTACCTCGCATGCCCTACTTGTAATGTTGACACTCCATCGATGCGTATCAACAGCAAAATCGTTTATGTTGGTTACAGAAGATGGTTAAGAACAAATCATCCAGATCGGAAAAAATCCAAGGAATTCTACGGTTTTCCCGAAAATAAGCCTAAACCAAGAAAGTTTTCAGAACTTGATATTCAATTGCAGATTAGTAAAGTCTTTAAACGTAAACCGGGGAAACATAAACTAATTCTCAAAGACAACCGCCCCCATAATCGAGATGTTGAATTGAACTGGAGTAAGCGTTCTATCTTTTGGGATCTTGAGTATTGGCCCTTTCTTCTACTAAAACACTGTTACGATGTCATGCACATCGAAAAGAATTTCCTTGAGGCTTTACTGAATACCCTGTTACAGAACGACAAATCCAAAGACACGCCAAAGGCAAGGCTAGACATAGAAAAAATGGGAGTTCGAAAGGAGTTGTGGTTAGTTAAAAAAGATAACGGGAAGTTCGATAAGCCTCATCCAAAGTTCTCTTTCACTCCAGAAAAAAGAAAACTTTTTTTGTAAATTCATTAAAGGAGTCAGACTACCTGATGGCTTTGGATCCAACTTCAAGAAAAAAGTGACCGCTGATGATGACAATATAACGAACTTGAAATCTCATGACTGTCATATAATGATGCATCGGTTACTTCCTTATGGAGTGCAACAATACTTGCCCAAAGACGTTGCAAAACCTATAATCGACATTTGCTTATTCTTTAAGCAGCTTTGTGCTCGAAGTTTGACTGTGCAGGACATGAAAGAAGCTAAAAACAAATTGATCATTATGATGGTTAATTTAGAGCAAATCTTTCCTCCTGCTTTTTTTCGACATAATGACTCATTTGGTTATACATCTACCCGATGAGGCTATTCTAGGTTCCGTTACTCGCGGCAGGTGGATGTATCGATTTGAAAGATACATGAAAAAGCTAAAGAATTATGTACGAAATAAAGCTAAGCCTGAAGGTTCCATTGCTGAGGGTTATGTTGCAGAAGAGGCATTAACTTTTTGTTCGCGTTACCTTAAGGATGTCGAGACGATATTTAACCGCCTTGGCAGAAATGAAGACGATTTGCCTGGACAACCAGATAAATTTGAGGTGTTCCGGACCGTATGCACACCGACGGGTGGAATCAAACCAACTCGTATGACTAATGACGACATGCAGGCAGTTACGTGGTTTATAATTAACAACAGTCCTGAAGTCGAAGCCGACATCTCAGCTTACAGCGAGTATGTTTCTTCCTATTTTTTTATAATTTTGAAAATTCTTCTTTCTCGATGACTTCTGCTAATATCATGAACCTTTGCAGAGAGGCGCCTGATAATGTGGAAACGAGTTTTCCTGCGTGGTTTAATAACATGGTAAATACATTAGATATATTACCTTGGAGTTATTCCTCATCTAATAAACCTTTTTGTATCTCATTTTTGTAGACTCGTGAAAAAAAAGTGAGTGTGGGCTGTAGTGACGAGTTATTCTCTTTGGCATGTGGACCTATTAGTTCATGTACATACCCCTCTTGCATAGTGAACGGTGTGAAGTTTGTGGTACGTGAACGCGATATACTTCGTACCACTCAATGCAGCGGAGTTTCAACACCCGGGGTTGATGGAGAGATGTATTATGGTCAACTCGAAGAAATTCTGGAGCTCACTTATATCGGCAACCGCAAGGTTTTGTTGTTTCGATGTAAATGGTTTGACACAATTAACCCTACCAATTGCACCAAACGCAACAGACGTTCTTACACTGAGCAAGGCATACATCATATTTTGACCGCTAGGCTATTTCACCAAAATAACCCATACATTTTCCCGACACAAGCAACACAAGTATTCTACCTTGAAGAACTTGCTAGACGACCGCTCCATTGGAAGGTCGTCGAACAGGTTTATCATCGAGATGTGGTAGAGTCCGATGAAGATGTTATACATGGTAGCAGTTCATCAGATGTTACACTGTCTGTTGCTTTGCCTAATTTGGGTATTACAGATTTGAGTGTAAATACTCAACCAACGGAAGTGGACGCCCCACCGGTTGATGATGATATTATTAATATTGAAGATGATGAGGCAGTTGCACACGTCATTGGTGATGTTGATGATGATGATTTAGTGTCAGATGATGATGAAGTGAACCCTAATAATGATTTTCAAGAAGTTTTATCTAGCGATGATTCTGAAGATGATGACAATTGATATTAAGTTGTATTTTGAATGAAACAGGTGTTATATGCTTTAATGTGTAATTTTTTATTTGTAAACGATTGTTATATGCTTAAGTTGTAGTTTGAATGAAACAATTGTTATACGTTTAAATGATGATGAGTTGTTTTTATTTGTTTAAATGTGTAATTTTGTATTTTAATGAAAACGTTTTTATATGTTAAAATGTGTATATTGATATGAATTTGTGTATTAGTATTAATTGATTAATTAAATTGTGTAATTTTGTTTTTTAATGAAAATGTTTTTATATGTTAAAATGTGTATATTGATAAAATGTGTATACTGATATGAACTTGTTATTTTACAGATGGCATGTGTAGCTCCTAGGTCACACGGTGGGGATGCTGGTGGTAGTCCACCCAGACGGCCCACACGTCCTGTATCGGCCCACTACCAGCGTAAGAAATCGTTATATTTTTTTATAACACTGATATTTATAATTTATGTCACTTGAATTTTTACGAGTAAATAACATATCTTTTGTAGCTGCAAATCAACGCTTTGTGACCAACCTAGGAAAATTAAGGACGGCGTACAGAAATAATGACGAAAAACCTTTGACAATTGGCTTTGAATTTAAAGATCTGAAAACCTTCCATTTTCTGGGCAATTATGCATCATTGTTGTCTCATCTTATGGGGGAATTAATCCGGTCACTTCCCCTGAACTGCGAATGGGACGAAATTCCAGAGTCTGATAAAGCTCATATTTATCCTACAATTGAGGTGAAAATTGTTTATTTTACTTATATTGTTATTGTTATCGACATTTAGATATGTGTGTTATTTTTAATTTGTTTGTTTATTTAAATTCATATGTTTTTATGTAGACATATTTCGACCTCGAGCCATGGTACAATGATCGTACTGAGGTGGTGTGTGGAAATGGTGTGTATGAGGTGTGTACTCGGGTTAGGCTTGCGTTGGAACTCCAACTGAGGTTGCTGTATAGAAAATACAAGAACAGGATCAAGAAACATTTTTATTCGAAATATGAGACGCCCGCACTGGCACAAGAACATGTGCCACCGTCGAGTGTGTGGGACAGTAGAACCGAAGGTGATTGGGCTGAATTGGTTCAGTGGTGGTCAGACCCAAAGAGGGTGGCAAGAAGTCAGGTTAATACTGTTAATCGTTCCAAAAACACGGTACCGACCACTCAAGGCAAAAAACCATTCGCCCGAGGAAGGAATGAATACGTAAGACTCTTTATAATTTTTGTGATTTATTTAAAAGCGTTTATATTGTTTATTTATTATAGCTCGTTATTAATTTATTTGAGATTTTACAGAAAGTCAAGGAAGGGGTTTACGAGGACCTGGTTGAAACATGGAGGAAGGGGCACTCAAGTGGTGGCACGTTTAAAAGTAAAGAAAACGAGGAAAGATATGTAAGTAATATATAACTCTTTAATTACATGCCTTAGTAACTAATTTCATTTGTTTTAAATCGTTTTTTTTTCCCAGCAAAAGATGAAAGCCCTCAGTGACCAAGTGAGAGCCAATGTCATCCCGCACATGTCTGATAAAGAAATAGTGGCTCAAATCATGCCAAGTCAAAATAAGCAAAATGTGTCAGGACAAGGCAGAAAGTTACCGGGTGGTGCCAATAACACAACTCGCAGGTTATATATCCTCAATAAACAAAATGTAAATCAATTGTTCATATTTATGTCTTGTTGTATATAATGAAACATTGTTGTTGTAACTTATCGCAGGCGGGGTGCTCCACGTCGACCAGATGTTCCCTCTCGTAGTGAATTTCAGGAATTGATAGAACGAAATGAGCGACAGATGGAGCTGCTGAGGAAAGAGAATCAGGAGGCGCAGCAACGGGCTTACTTGGCAGCGTTAAAGGCAGATGCAGCGCAACAATATAGTCAGACGTCGTACCAGCATATGGCGCAATATCAGAGTCAATTGGGTGAGTTTTTCTAGAACTACAACTCAAATACTGATCACCCAATTAGACCTCCTACTTTTGTACCCCCGCCCCGACCCTTTGTTATGCCCACCCTAGCTCCTGATTGGGCTCATTTAGTCCAACCCCCTATCCTTGGGCACAACCAGTGCAACCTCCTTCCATCGACCCATACCGACCATCTTTGCCCGACAATCTCCAACCACTCCAACCTCCCTATACCAGCACTTATCCTATTGCTCCCGTCACCAACAATAACACATTTAACCATTGTTATCGTCCCACCACACACTCGACTCATGAGATCGGATCTACTTCACAATCCATACCCGGAGGTTCTCGTGTAATCATAAATCCCCATGAGCACGATTACCGGTCCGTTGACGAGTTGGGTCGAGATAGGAATGTACAAAACAGTGGTGACGACTTATCAGGCGATGACGAGGGGAATGACGAGGGGAGTGACGAGGGGGTGACGAGGAGGGTGACGATGGGGAAGGTGACTTTTCACCTAACGAGGATGCGGAGTAGAGGTTGTTGTAGTATTTTTCTTATTATGCATGTTTAATAAAGTTTGAGACTTGTAGCGTTTGAAACATTTGATTTAGGATTGAATTAGTGTATTTGATGAATATTGTATCGTGACGTTGGATAATTTATCGTAATATGGTATTGTAACGTTTATTGATTTGTTATTATTCTGTATTTGTCGAATTCTGCCATTTTGAATTGTGGATTTTGTCCGGAAAAAGTTCCGGAAAAAATCTGGAAACTGCAAAATAGCCCAGTTTTTTTTTAGCCCCCTGGTACACCTAGGGACGACTTAGTCGTCCCTAGGTTATTAAATATCATCCAGGTTATCACCCTAGGGACGACTTAGTCGTCCCTAGGTTTCAAAATGCCCAGGTGTCAAAACCTGGGGACGACTTAGTCGTCCCTAGGTTTTGAAAACCTGGGCATTTTGAAACCTAGGGACGACTAAGTCGTCCCTAGGGTGATAAATAATATTTTTTTTTATTTTCTGAAAATGTTTTTCTTAATATTTATAAAAAAGATTTTATTAAAAATAATAAAAAAAGAATTTTTAAGAAAAATTTTGAAAAAGATTATTTTTATTAATAACCTAGGGACGACTTTGTCGACCCTAGGTTTCAAAGAGAGTCGTCCCTAGGTTAGTCAATTTTTTCAACGTAGTGGGTTGCGGGACCCACTAAGTCGTCCCTAGGTTACAAAGAGGAGTTCGTCCCTAGGATCCTAGAGACGATTTTTTAGGCACTACCTCCTAGGGTCGACTTAGTCGTCCCTAGGAGTTTAGGGTCGAATAATGGAGTCCCTAGGGACGAATAAGTCGTCCCTAGGGTAGAAAATTCTTGTAGATGACCTTACTAATAAATGTCAAGGTGATATTTAATTTAGCATTATGTATGCTTCGAACCTTTTGGTATAGGGGCTAACCTATTCTTATTTCTATTTAAATCCGCCCCATAAGAAGGTCCGTTGTAAGACTCGGACATCATCGTACCTCTCCAAAAATAACTTTTAAAAGTTACTTTTGGTGAATAAAATATCCGCCTATGATTTACTCAACACAAAATATCAATGAAAAAGTAATGAGTAAAATGCAAAAATCCTACCTGTGGTATTTCATTTTTGCAGATTTAGTAACCAGTCTTCCGAAAGTGCATAGAGCCTACCTGGTCTTCATGTTTTGTATTATTTTGGTACTTTGACTCAACGATTGTTAAAAGTTGACCGTTATTAAAAGGATAATTTTGTCTTTTTCTTTGTCATCTTCCCCAAAACACCACAAACACCCATAGAAAAAAATTAAGAAGCTATTAACGCAATTTTATGTAGTTTAACACTATGTGTTTAATCATTTTTGGTTTCGTACCTGTGGTACATGCGTAATAATATATAGATTGAAGGTATAAAAGATTTGTCAAATTTAATTCGAGTATGACACATGAATTAAACTGAACGTATAAACAAGATTTGTATGATAAAATCAACGTAAGATAGGTACATTACCTCTAAAAACAATGTTTTAGAATTTAGACGCATTCTTTGTTCTTAAGGATGGTAATAAACCAATAATGGTTAACGCGTATTCGATTAATTTGACACGAAATATGTGTGTAGATGTCTTGTTTGTCTTGGTTGGAGAGAAGTTACTAGGAAAAGTTTGTTATTAAGTCCTTAGGTGTGAATAAGATTAAGAAGCTTATTGCTCGACAAGGAAATAATGGTGTTGATTGTACAGCCAGAAAGCAAGTTCTTGTGATACGAGTTCGTATAGTAAAAAGGAGACAAAAAGTCGTTTTGAAGTTTGATTTTCAAAATCTACAATTGTGATGTTTTGGGGAAGAAGACAAGAAAAAGACAAGATTATCTGTTTAGTTACCGTCAACTTTTAAGGATCGTTAGGTCAAACTACCAAATTGATACAAAACATGAAGACTAGGTAGGTCGTCTACACTTTCGAAAGACTATCTATCAAAAATGCAAAAATAGAATACCACAGGTATGATTTCTGCATTTTACTCAAAAAGTAATAGACATAACCAAACATCAAAGCCTTAATAGAGATGATCATCTGACTGGTAAACATATCTTGCATTTCGAATTAGTGATGCGACTCCATTAGTAATCGACATTACTGGACTTGATGATTGTCAACAGGTCCACATTCGCATGATAGTCCATTATGGGAATAGATCTTCTTTAACAGTATGGTGGATAAAATTCAAACGTTTGAACTTTGTTAAACTTCCGATTCTCAGTCCTGTGAAATTCATAGGATAGCACCATTGCAGGTCTAGTACTTGAAGATGATGACATTCATTACAAATCGCCCGCAACCCGGTATTGGTTAACTTACACCGTTTGAGTTGAAGATGCCTCAATCCGGGTAAGTTTCGTGCAATAGCAAACCCCAGTGCATTATCATCTATGAATCCGGATTGATTACTGAGTTTTAGTGTTTTTAGCATGGGGCAGTCATGTCCTAGTGTTTGAATAGCTTCTTTTCCAATTTGTATGTCAAGGCTGAGTTCCTCCAATAACGGTAATTTCTTCAACGCTTTAGTTAAATGATTGATAACGTGCTTGCTGGATCCAATTTCGAGACGTCTAAGCTGACTTGATCTGTTATATACAGCAAATTAGCAACAGATAATGTATGCTACTCTAATGTATTCTAATGAAATTACAAGTCTGATAGGATATTCAAACAAACTTCAACGTCCATGCTTTTTAAGGTGTTCGGATTTGCTTATTATTATGGCAACTAGAAAAAATAACTTGGACAATACAAATCAATCTAATGCAAGGCAGGTTTGGTTTTTGTACAAGCACAAGTCATAAAAAGCTAAGGTGGATTATCATAAGCTACATACCTCTCAGCAACATACTGAAGAAGCTTGTCATCACAAAAACCTACTATAGTGATATCAACCAATTGGCCTTGGCTTCTATCCACAGTGTTTTTACAAATCTTGTGCAAGGCCATGGAAGAAGATGGCCGGAAACATAGCCAAGTATTAGGCCGATGCTGGCTGTAGAACTTTTTGTCCAAATAAATAACCCTCCATAAGCACGGGTCCTTGCAGATTTGTCGCCAATTACTGCACACCTTCTGAACAGTCCGTACTATGTCAATCACATTAGTTCTTTGGAGTATATTGAACATTATATCTGCCGGGAGATCCGACCAGTTACTTGTTGTTTCGTCTTTTCCCTGTTTCCCTTTTCCTGCGCATGTAAACTCAGATCAAAGATGGAAAAGGGGGTGGTTCATGTGAAATGTCAACACAGTTTACATTTTGGGCCAGTCAAGACGGGTTGGATGAGGTTAACCACAAACACTTTTTTGTCCATCATTTGTACGTTGTCTATATTTAATAGCTGTATCAAATACGATTAAACAAGTTGAATAATTCCAATAACAGCCTAATTATTGAGTAACTTGACTTAGGATATTTGCCTTTGAACAGTTTGGGTGACTTATATTATAGAACCTGGTTTGATCCATTTGACCCGTTTTCTTTTTAGCTAACTTTTCCCCCTTTGACCTGTTAAAAATAGAGCTTAACCCAATTTGACCCATTCATCTAGTTAAAATGGTGTAAATAACGGATCAAGGATAGTAAAGTGAAACAGAATTCACCACGCACCTTTGAAGACGTTAGTTCCTAGTACTTTCGTAAGCTGTGACTTGTGATACTTGGTATACCCCATATGGAGATCCCTGGATGATCATGGATAAACATGAATTAAAAACGAATCTGGTAAAGTTACTTGAATAAAATGCGCCTAAGTGCTTAACTAAACCGCATATGCAAAGTAAGTGCACCTATGCGGTTACTTAGAATTAGGGACGATTATACTACAGTAATTGATCGTTATACTCCGAACTTCACAGTAAACCATTACATCTTCGTTGTCTCAATGTACAAGGTAAAAGCATTATACAAACACGTACAATATCTATAAAACCAACAAAGAATCATCATCTAATACAAATCAGAACATACAAGCTATATAATCTGTCCATACAAGTAAAATTGTATATAGTTCAAGAGCATTAAACGTACAATATACGGTTAAAAGCAATGTTAAAATATAGTTAGATTCATGTACGAAACCACAACACCTGTGCAAGACGCTAAGACAGGTAGTTGTTTAGCCTTCTAACAGAGACAGAGACACACAAATTAATTCTTAACGAGTTTATCCGTTTTATTTGATTAATACTATGCTATATAATCAACAAAACAACCCAAACCACAAGAACACGTTTAATGAAAATAATTTGTTAAAATACACTTAGATTCATGCAAGAAACCACAACACCTGTGCAAGACAGGTAGTCGTTTAGCCTTCTAACAGACACAGCGACGCACAAACTAATTCTTAACTGAGTTCATCCGTTTTATTTATTAACACTATCTAAACAATAAAACAACCCAAACCACAAGAACATCTATATATCGCTGAGTGAGCAAGCCGCTTAAATCCCTCAAGTGTAAATCGTTCAACTATAATTCCGTCAAAGGGTAGTGAGCAAGCCGCTTGTCAACTATATATCGCTGAGCGACTCTCTTTTACCTTAAAGTACTACGATCGACACGTAAAAAGGTAAAAACAACTCCAAAACTTAAACTTTTTTTAGAACGGCAAATGTTAGTGGTTAGTGGGTCGAGTCGTGCAATGACATCCAAACGGAAGAATGTTTTCTCCGAACCCTCGCCTAGTTATGTTAGATTCCTTATCCGCTTCGCCTGAAAGGCACTTGGCTCCAGGAATCCTTCCCCAAGGAAACCACTTAGTGGAACCTTGGTGGCCAACTGAGCTAAGTCAGTTGGTTAAAAACAAAAAAAAAAGTTATATAAATTGTACCTATGAGCGAGCCACAAAGGTTTTTTCTTTCTTTTTTCTTTTATCGTTTGTAAAATTTGTAGTATTATTATTTATTGTAATTTTGTGTGTCTCGAGCTTATATAATAGATGCATGAGCCAAGAATGGAAACACAATTTAATAGACGGAAACCCATAATTAGATTTGGGCCAACTAATCTAGTCATCTAATTAAGGAGTGTCCATAATTTGGGTCTGACCCACAAGAACCAAAAACCGAATCGAATCGAACCCGGTTTTGGGTCATCATAACCGAATCGAACTACAAATTTGATTTTCGTAGCCATTCATGGAATCAGGGTTGGAGCGTTAACTTATATAGCCCCAACGGTTATAAACGTGGCCATTCACGTGGAATCAGCAGGATAAGGCATACTCAGGGTTGAAAATTAATCTGAATTTTAAACTTGGTGATTGCTTACCCTGAACTTACAGGTTTGATCATATAAGTAATAATACATATCCGTCCGTAGGCATTACGACTTTACGAAACGTTGTTAACGTTACACATTTGTTGCATTAGCTCGAAGAATTTTACTGGAGTAATAAGTAAAAGCATCAGATTGACTCAGTCGTTATTTACATGAGTAGCACGCTTGTGTATGGAGTCAAAAGCAATGCATCTCCTTGTATATGTATCACTTTCGACTGGGGGGCTTGATGGTGTAACCTCCTAGGAGTCGAAGGACACCTATTCGACATGTGTTGTAAGCTGCTTATCCACAAAGGTAAGTAGTCACCTTTGGCGTAAAACCATTTACTTACAATGGTTATATTACCAGTTGGGATTTCGCCAATCGAAGGACACCACCCTTCCATCCCCTTCGAAGTGTGTCCTTCGTAGACCATAGTTGAAGCTCCATACCCTCTCTTCGATCATCATCATAAGGTCTAGTAGTGCAATTATTTGTACAATCATCAAAGAATGATGAATGTATATTGATAAAGTGTAGTTAATGACTTAATGGTGTGATAAAGAGGACTTGATTTTCAGAAGTTCTATATTGGTTAAGAACTAGTTCAATTCCGTCTGCAATTTGGCTATGACTCTTTAGATAAACAAATAAACAACACTACATTGAATGACTCCATAATTATAACCATGTCATAGGCGCAAAGCATTTACGGGCTTAAAATACAACCATATATTACTGCACAGATTACTCTATGAAAAGGAAGCAGCTCGATTGCTTCAAATACAACGATTTTAAAGCTTTCTTGTTGGATTCCCTTATCTTGGATCGAAATGAACAAAGCTTTAATCAAAATATAAATTTGGTATAATCTTGCTATATAATCGAATTGTCATACATAATTGTCTTTACAAATCGTTCCTATTTATAAGAAATGAAAAGGTATATCTAAAAGTCGTGTCGGTTCATGGAACCGTTGTGTCACTATGTTAAATAACTGTAATACAGTTATTTAACTGCTTGTAACCGCCATTTTTGTCCAGCGGGTTTGTCTAGCGGGTTTGTCTAGCGGGTTGTGATTACCCAAATTGGTTTTGGCCCAACATTCCCCCCTAATCACAAACGCTGCGTCTTTTGTCTTCAAAGTAATGTGGGTTCAGTGTCAGTGTCATAGACGAGGTGAGACACTTCTTGCTTGTCTTTGTTGTATTTCCATTTCGTGCATTCTTTCGCGAAGTGTCCATACTCACCACATTCGTAACATCTGAGCTTGCTTTCGTCATTAGTTCCTTGACTCGTACTTGCTCTGCGTGCATTTGGATTGTTCTTCCATTTCATGCCTTCCTTGCTTTCTTTGTTGAAGTCTTTACCTCGCCATTTACCATTGCTTTTGTTGTTTGAACTTGCCAAAAGAAGTTTGTCTTGATTGTTTGCCTCTAGCGTGTCATGGCTCTTGATTCGTTCTTCATAGGCTGTTAGTCTTCCAACGGCTTCTTCAAATGACATTTCGTCTAGGTTTTGATATTGTTCTATGGTTGCTACGATCGGTAAAAACTTCTTTGGAGCAGAGTTAAGTAGTTTCCTTACTAGTATCTTATCTTCCAAAGTTTCTCCAAGTCCGTTAAACATGGCCTTCATACTACTTAACTTTCCTCCGAAATCGCTTACTTTTTCGTTAGGCTTTATCCTTAGTGTCTCTAGTTCACTCCTCAGTGTTTGTAGTCGTGCTTTCTGAACAAGATCGGCTCCTAAATTCTTGACTTTGATTGAGTCCCAAACTTCCTTTGCAGTGGAGTATTGTGCAACTTGCATTAACACATGCCATATGCCATATGCCTTCATTATTGTTTCCATCATCAATGCCCATGTTGTGTAGTTTGAGTCGGTCAATTTTGGACATTGTAGTGAAACATTTCCTAGTTCTCGAACCGATGTGTTGTCGTTCTTGTCGGTTTCTACCATGCTTGCTTGCTTTCTTGCTTGTTAATCTTGGTAATAATCAAAACCGAGATGGTTTATGATTTCCTTGCTTTTGTGTTTGATCGAAAGATCAAATTCTTGCTTGCGATTGATCCAAAGATCAAAAAAAAATTCTTGCGTGTTATTGGCCAACATGCTAACCAGATTTTCTTGCTATGAACCACGAAGGTTCGGTTTGTCTTGCTATGAACCACGAAGGTTCGGTTTGTCTTGCTATGAACCACGAAGGTTTGGTTTGTCTTGCTATGAACCACGAAGGTTTGGTTTTATCTTGCGATGAACCACGAAGGTTCGAATTTATCTTGCTATGAACCACGAAGGTTCGAATTTATCTTGCTATGAACCACGAAGGTTCGAATTTATCTTGCTATTTTGTATTTTTAAAAAGTGAAAAAGGATTTTTCTTTAAATAAAAATACAAAACTTTATTTTATTACTTTTATTTCCTTTTTTATATGTATTTATCCAAAAATCTAAAAAAAAATACTAACTTAAAATGTAAAAGGAAAAATAGAAATAAAAGGAGTGAAATAAAAGGTTTTGAAACCTGATGGGCTTAAGGCCCGATGTCTTGCTTATGGGTTCAAAGAGAAGCCCGGTCCTTGCTGTGTGTTAATGAATAACACGTCCTTTTCTTCTCTTTGTAAATAACGCCCCTCTTCTCTTTCTTCTCTCTGTGGAAATCACACAACTGCTTTCTCTGTTGTCTTCACTGGTGATTTAATTTCACCAAGAGATGTCCCTTATCCTTCTTGTTAATCTACGATCTAATCGTAGTTGTGATTTCCCTGATCTTTTCTGTATGAAAAATTAGGGTTTCTCAAATTTGGGGATCTTGAGATCCGCTTGCGATTTGGGGCTTTCTTGCTAATTCGAATCGTGCGGTTCTTGATTTCTTTCAGAATCAGGTTAGTTCGATCCTAATTGATTCTGATTTTTTTTCCCCTCCGATGATGACTTCTAATCCGATTATGGGTTCTGATTCTCGGATTATTGTTTCTGGGTAAAACCCGTTCGTTGCTAGTGATTTAGAATCACTTGGTAGCGATTGATGGATTTGCCCAATCAAGAAAAGCAGTTTATATTAAACACGAAAAATGATTTTTGATTCGTGTTCTTGTTGTAAAACTGTTTTTTGGAAATAATCGGATGCGTGTTTGAATTAAAAAGGTATATGATGATCTTGGTTTGTTCAAACCTTGCTATGATGCCAATTGTTGGATTACCTTATCTTGGATCGAAATGAACAAATCTTTAATCAAAATATAAATTTGGTATAATCTTGCTATATAATCGAATTGTCATACATAATTATCTTTACAAATCGTTCCTATTTATAAGAAATGAAAAGGTATATCTAAAAGTGTCCCTATGTTAAATAACTGTAATACAGTTATTTAACTGCTTGTAACCGCCATTTTTGTCCAGTGGGTTTTGTCTAGCGGGTTTGTCTAGCGGGTTGTGATTACCCAAATTGGGTTTTGGCCCAACAATGAGACCGTTTCACTAGTTGAAATGATTACCATCCAAATAAATGACCCTCCAAATACAAAGATCCTGGCAGAGTTGTCGCCAATGGTTGCACACTCTATGAACATTAAGTACTATATAAATCACATTAACTTTTTGGAGTATAATCATCATTACATTTGATGGGATATCCAACCAGTTTCTTGTTGCGTGCTTCTTGCGTTTCAATGTAGTTTCCATAGTCACTATAACATGTACACAAATTAATGTAGATAAAAAAATTACACTAATTATATTTTTGCGTCTCAGTTCTATATAAACCTAAAAATAGTTATCCATAGTTTGTTCGTCCAAGTTCCATATTTCTAATGCATCTGGAATTTAACTATTCTTCTATTTTCATGTCGTATGTCAGGTTAACGAGTACAATTATTCAATTAACATTTCGAGTGGTTATCTTGCATCGTGGGATTAGAATCGCCTAAACACCAGTAGAAAACTTTCATTAGCAACAATTATTTAACAACATTGTAGAACTCTTGCTAAATTATGAATTTAGCATCTAATTTTAGTTAGAAAATTGTTAATATTGTTGCGCATTTTTTACCAACAAATAAATTACTCTATTTGGTATATATAGCAACAAATAAATTAATTGGTATTTTTACAAGTGTAAAATCTCGAACACAATCTTTTAAAATCAGGTTTTTTAATATATTCAGTCGAGCCACCGGGTCACAATTTAACTTGTCTAACCGACGGTTCAATCAGGTTTTGCCAAAACCGGCTTCTGATTACCCAACAAGTTCATGGGCTTTAAACACCCCTAACAACTTGTGAGTGCCATACTTCTTTTAAGTTACGATTATTTAAGTTGTATTAATAGAATTATAAGCAGCAACTGCATTTTGTTAAGTTGAAGTATTGACTCGGCCGTATCTTAAGATGGTCATTCACGTAAGATAAGTTTAAATGGTATCTTTCTTCCTGACATAAAGAAAGATTTATTTAAAAAAAATCAACTTGGTTCTGGCTAATTTGTCCATAAACACTACATATAAGCAATTAAGCGGAAGAATATCTATGGCTCACCGTTTTGAGCTGGAATTGTCTTTGGATGTCGCCGTGTCTTGTGTTTTTTCTGTTTCCTTTTACCTGCACATGTAAACTTAGGCCAGTCAAGATGGCTTGGGTGAGGTGACCATAAACACTTTTTGTCCAGCATTTGTACCTTGTCTATATTTAATAACTACTACATCAAATACGATATTTGCCTTAGCATATACAGGTTTGGGTGACTTACAACCTGGTTTGACCTATTTGACCCGTTTTCTTTCGGCTAACTTTGTCTCATTACCTTTTGACCCGTTAAAAACAAAACTTTACCCAATTTGACCCATTCTTAAGTAAACGGGTTAACATTTGCTACGTCCAGTTGAAACGGTCTATGTACAGATCAAGGATAGTAAAGCCAAACAGAATTAGTGACGCACCTTTGACGACTTTAGTTCCTAGTACTTTTGTAAGCTCAAACTTGTGATAGTACCCCATATGTAGATCCCTGGATAATCATGAAGTTAAAAATCGCGCATAACTAAACCTCATACGCCATAGTGGAAACAATTATACTATTACATCCATGTTTGCCAAATGGCCATAACTAAAAGCACAAATTGATACAAACAAACTGAATTGACACTATGAAATATTTGAGCATATATTATGATTCTAGACAACCACACATCCATTCAAAACCTATGCTTTACCCGAACTTTAGAATTAAGTTGGATTCAAGTACGAAACCACAACATGTCTGCAACAGCAGTCGTCCCTGGTGACATGTTTAGTCTTCAAACATAGACTGAGACACACAATAAAACAAACCACTACACAAAAACACAGTATTTGATCATCTATGATTATAGCTATACACAGACATAAATCCCTCAAGTATATCGTAAGCATAATAATAAGTACAATGATCGAATCATCGAAAAGTAAAAAGATAAAAACAGCTTGAGACCAGAATCATGTACTGTAATAGTAATCAGAAATCGTAAAAAATTGTACTGTAATAGAAACCAGAAATCGTAAAATATTGTACCTATGAGCGACCAACGTAGGGTTTCTTTCTTCTCTCTTTTACAGTTGTCGATAAGTTTCATGAAAAATATAAAAATAGTTTATTAAATAATGATAACTTATGACTTTATTAGATAATGATAACTTATGACAACCCCCTATTAAACAAATGCGACTAATATCGTTAACAAGCTACAAAAAATACACTATAGCTATAAAAAATCGTTTTTTTCCTTCAATTGAGGAATACCCTTGAAAACCACATTTTTGGATCTGTCACCCATTGGAGTCACTATAAAAAAAAGTTGTGTTTGCTCACACATTTTTTTACACACTTATAAATAATGTGGATAATATTTTCATTTTATTAACACATAAAAATGTGTAAAAGAATAATTACATAAATAAGTGTGAACAAATTTTAAAACACAACACTTATATATGTTGCAAATAAAAGTCCACATTAAAAAGTGTAAAAAATTCATAAATTCTCCACATTTTTATATTTTGTTACACCACTATTCCCCACACTCCTCATTTTGAGGATTGTAAGAAATAGTGGTGTAACAAAATGGGGTCTATATTTAAAAGTGTGGAATAGTTATAAATTTTTTAAACTAAAAGGTGCGAACTTTTATTTGCATCACATATAAGTGTGGTGTTTTAAAATTTGTTCACACTTGTTTGTGTGATTGTTGTTTTACACATTTATATGTGTTAATAAACTCAAAATATTATCCACATTATTTACAAGTGTGTAAAAAAAAGTGTGAGCAAACACAACTTTTTTTGTAGTGAGTTGCTCCACCGTCTCAAGTTCTAGGATACCAAATGTATCAAGCGCTATATTTTATTAAAAAAAATTGTGTGATTTCATAGATCACATGTAATTTCACAGATTCATATGTGAATTTTAAAATACTGACGATAATAACATTATTTTTCAATAGACAGTCACTTTTCTAAGACTTTTTGGTTTTGAAATTGCCAGAAAAATCACACGTGATTATTAAATCACTTGTGAATTTGTTTTGAAAATCATGTGCGAATTCATAAATCAATTGGATTTCACAAATTCACATGTGATTTTTTAAAGTAATAAATAACGTGTGATTTTATAAATCCATAATCACATGTGATTTTATAAATTTACATGTTATTTTTAAAGTAACAAATCAGATGTTATTTTTCTAATTGCATGTGATTTTTCTAGACAAATCTGAAAAAAAAGTTTTTAGAAAACATAAAGAATCTATATAAAGATAATTCAATTATTGTCACGATAATATAACTAATTTTGCGTAAAGATTAATTATTCACCAGATTTTATTATTCCTAATGGAAAACGAAAGGAATTTTTTAATTTGATGAGAAAAATAAATGACCAAATATTCTCATTTAAACCTTGAAAGAATGATTTTATATGAAACTCTCCATCATACTTTAGTCTGACACTTATGAATAAGTCATACAATAAAAAAAAGTAAAAAGAAAAAACAATGAGGTTTTATAAAAACTCTTAAAATCACATACTAACTTAGAGTTGTTATGTGAGTTTATATTGGTCAACGAAAGTCAAAGCATGTAAGTCAAAAAAGTGAATCTATATCTATATCTATACTACTTTATAATAGATTTATGCCATTCTATATTTAGTAGTCTTAAAATATTCAACCTCAAAGATTTCTTTATTAAGAAAGATCAAGGAGTATTACTTTTGCTACAAAGTTAATAATTGTATACATAAAAGTTATTTATTACATTTATATTATATATTTAAAAATATTAATTTCATTTCTGTAACTCTTGCTAAAAGCCTATGTAGAAGTAACGGTTCATTTTCAAACATGACAGTAAATAAAGGTAACATAATTAAAATTAATTATCATAAGTAATAAGTATATATAGTAGTATACATTTGTAACCATCACCACAATTATGGCATAACTTATGGGATTTGTTGGTGGTTTTCCAAAAACTACTGGATATAAAAAACAATACACAGATAGTAAAACACAAACGCCTCTCCCACAAAACCATCATCTGAATGCGCTGTCGAATTCGTTTCCGCTACTACCACCGGTATTTTTTAGTCGGTAGATCAAATCCAGGTTTGGTTTACGTGGGTTTGGCAGATGGTCTCGGTTAAGGTTGTAGAAATCATTCCCCTGTTTCCATGATGGCTTTAAAACCTCTTTCACACAATCAGCAACAGAAACTTTAAAAATTTTCATTGATCTATAATCCTTGCTCTTCTTAGTCTTCCCTGAATTCTTCACTTGATCAATCTCGATCTCCCCAGTGGCCATATCAGGTAAATCCATTGGGAAGCTAGGGATGGGACTGTCATTTTCGACAGCGCCCACATGAGCATCAACCATCCCACCAAACTCATCATTTTCTTCACTTACAGCAACCGATTTATGTTTACAGTTCTCTTCCAAAGCCGTATTGGCAGATGGATCGATGTTCTTTACAGTTCTCTTCCACAAACGATTTGTGATGGAATCATTCCCTTTAAACACGCACTCGCACCACACACTAACACCAATCAAAACAGCAATTGGTTTTTGATGCTTCTGTAAATTAATATAAGGGAAAACTGATTTCCATTTGATAGACAAAACTATGGCTATTTATAGCCTTACAGATAATAGAACGTGCCCTACAAAACCACTAAGATAGTGCTAACTGACTTCCTAAAGAACAGGTATAATGTGCTCCATGCACATCCTTAGAATCAGCCATGACTCTTTACTAATTCCTATTATTATTCATATACTAAAACATAAAAACATGCACACTTATACTAGAAGTGTTCCAGCCACGTATACGCGAACCCGACAACCCGATTAAACCCAACAATCACCCCTTAATCGGTTGTTCACGTCACCTCGGTCACGTCTTGAACACCTTCTTTCGAACCATCTCGTTTCTCGACTTTTTCCCGAGCACATCCAAGCCATCTCGTTAATGTGACTTCCAACGTCAAACTGATTGATATAACACCAACGTACTTGTGTTGAAGTCATCCAGCTTTGATGTCTTCGTGTTCCACGAGAGCTAGTCTTCATGCGTCTACCATGCTCTTGCTGCTCGCAATTATTTTCTATGCGCTTTCTTTCGTTCTCCTTGCTACTTTCCTGTTTTCCAAAAAAAACAGTTCTTGCGGTCTTTCTGTGTTCGGTCGATATGTGAATCTTCGATTCTTTGATTCAACAGTATTCGGTCTTCTTCGGTCTTTGGACTTTGGTCCTCGGCCTTTCGGTCTCTTCGGTCTACTCTTACTAGCGTCGGTCTTTTCGGTCTTCGGTCTTCAGTCTCACGCCGGAGCTTCCTCGGTCTTCTCTACGGCGTCGGTCTTTTTCGGTCTTTTCTTTCTCGGATGAGCCTTCGGTCTCTGGTCACCTGTTGTCGGTCTAGGTGCTGCCCGGTCTTTTGCAGCTCCTCCGTCTCAACTTTCTTCGGTCTAGGTGCCGCCGTGCCGCCGGTCTTTTGCGGTTCGTCGGCCCTCTCGGTCTATGCAAGTCACATGAACTTGCTAGTCTCTTTCTTCTTTCCCTGCCCTAGCACAAGGCACTCCTACTGTTTTCAAACAGCCCCCCGCTGTCCGAACCTTCTCAACACATGCCCTCCACCGATCGACACACCCGCCGATGGCGGAGGCTTCCCCGGTACGAGCCTAGCGCTCTGATACCAAATGATGGAATCAGTCCCTTTAAACACGCACTCGCACCACACACTAACACCAATCAAAACAGCAATTGGTTTTTGATGCTTCTGTAAATTAATATAAGGGAAAACTGATTTCCATTTGATAGACAAAACTATGGCTATTTATAGCCTTACAGATAATAGAACGTGCCCTACAAAACCACTAAGATAGTGCTAACTGACTTCCTAAAGAACAGGTATAATGTGCTCCATGCACATCCTTAGAATCAGCCATGACTCTTTACTAATTCTTATTATTATTCATATACTAAAACATAAAAACATGCACACTTATACTAGAAGTGTTCCAGCCACGTATACGCGAACCCGACAACCCGATTAAACCCAACAATTTGGGTACCTGATTCTGACCGACTGGAAGACCCAAATTGGTTACTGAAAGATGTCGGTGTATCTTGATTTATGACACATGAACTGAAGTTTGTATTCATTGGTTGATCGAAGGTGGATGCATAAGGATTGTAGTGACTCGTAGTTCTCGACACGAATTCAGATGTTCTAGGCACGTTCCATGATGACAATAAGGCGAAGACAAACTTGTCAGTTTAGTGAGTCATCTAACTGATCATATTGGTTTCAATAAATAAGAAAATACGGATGCAGTAAGCTTGAAAATCATTTAATAAAAATACAGGCTCCTGTTTGGGTTGGAAAGGATGCAATGTTTATCTGCTATACACAAATAACATGGACCAGACGAGTTGATAGCAATGAGGCATGGAACTTTTATTAGTTATACATCTGGCTTATGCCACTTCAGATTCCCCTTTGTTGTTATTTACAATGTTTTTTTCTACAGCAAAGGAAAAGTACTAATGTTGTGTTTGAGAAACGCAAACAATAAGGGCAATAAGAGTACCGACCTCAAACTTTACTTTGAGATGTTTTCTGTTGTCACTCCTTGATCAGTGACTGGCCTTTCTGATTAAACATAATGTGCAGAACTTTTAGTCCTTCATATCAGTCAACTAACACAATGTTCCCATATGTAAATAGTTGTTTTGCATCCTAAGATATGATGCTCAGTTAGTGTTCATATAAAATAACCAAGACCATGTTATGTGATACATAGTGACCTTTATTCCTATCAGTTCATTAAAACATATGATTTAGATAAAGTAATTTACATGAAAATTTGTCTTAGAAGTAGTCGCCAACAGATACATAAAGCTCTTGTTTTGCATATTTGAACTTCAGGAGAGTGAAGATCTCTGACTTTGACCATTTTTATATAGACATCAGAAGTTATTTTCTCAAATCTTACGTAGGTTACAAACTAGGAGATATAGATGCAAAGTCTTAACAAACAAATAAGACCGTTTGCCAATATTCTTATAGAAACGTATCCTCATGCAATCTATATACTACTTTATAAAACATTTATACCATTTTTAAATAAAAAAGTCTTAAAATATTAAGCCTTAAACATTTCTTTATTAAGAAAGTAAAAACAAATGATCAATTAAATAAAAATGTTAATAAGAAATGTATATAAATTATTATCTTTTAATCATAAAATGTAACATCTTGAAAAATAAATATCTTTCAATTCAAAAATTTAACACCCCATCAAATCTGTAACAACCATTTAAATGCCCTTTAACCCATTTAAGACGTAAAGTCTCAAGACTTTGTCACGTCTCTGACCCATCTCAAACAATGCCTTAAAAACTATATAAACTTTTTTTGCTACACACTAAAACTCACTTTTTTTCTCACGGAGTTCCCTCTAAAACATCATCAGTGTCATCTTCACAGGTCACATAAACAACTCTCACTGACCACTCATTAGATTAAAGTGCCCCAACCCTAACCCGGTTAAAAATTGGATTATCGTGTTCGAGTGAGTCGGCTATGTTATGTCGGGTGATTCGTGTTATTCAGTTTAAACCTCAACATCAGAAAAACTTAAAATGAAAAACATTTGTTCGTAAAAAAAATAATCATCGGGTACCCGCCGCTGCATTGCGCGGGTACCCGGCTAGTATTGAAAGAAACAATACACGACTTTCCAATGTATAGATATATCAGCATCCTATCATTTAAATTTAGCTATTGATTTGATTGTAATCCTCTCTCTTATAACAAACTAATATTATCTAATAACAAATTCGTATTCATTAAGTCCGTTACTTAATTTCTTCCCATTTGAGTTTCTTGATTAATTAATGTCTTCTTCGATTTCTAGTGAATCATGGGTAGACTAGTTTTAATCATATCATTTGGTATCACACCTTTGATATTTACAACAAGAATTGATGCTCAAATCTCATTAAAACCATTATTTTCGGTTTTCAATTCATAAATCATATTTTCACGCCAAATCACAAATACATCTATATGCATTCCTTTCCATTTTAATTCACATGTTCTTGAGTCAGTTAGATAGTTAGTCGTGTTTCTTGATTAATTAGTTAAATTTCTTTGTTTTAGTTAGATTTTGATTGTGTGATTAATGCCTTCTAAAACAAGAACGGGTGTTGGTCAAGAGGAGAATGACATAGAAGTTTTGAGGGGTACAATTTCAACATTGTTATGGAAAGAATTCGAGAAGGTATGGAATGAGTTGCGGAACATAGTAATGACCGATAACAATGGTGTAAGGGATGAAGGGAGGAAGTGGGTAGCGGGGTAACCAAGGTAGAATTTCTAAGATCTGGACGAGAAGATGCGAAGGGTTAGTTGTGTAAGAGTGAGCACTACTTTCAAGTTACCAACATTCCTGATGAGAGAAAGGTAAATTTCATTTCTCCCCACTTTTTTTATATAGGTTTATTGCCGCATGAGCAAATGTTGATAATAATGAGTGATGATATGGGTTGGGTGATTTACAAAAAGTCGATTTTAAAAAGATTCGGCAATTTATTTGATGATCGAAAAATGTAATCTTTTGATAATGGTGTTAGAAATTTAAGTTTGGGTTTGAATCTCGATGATGATTTGGAAGATTTTGTGGTATTTTAGCAAGAAAATATGACAAAGATGAATATGCACATAACATGTTTGATGACTTTCGAGGGTGAATTCAAGAACAACAAGGTAAAGTCAGCTATGGAGGTTATTGGTCTCTCTAGGGAATACTAAAATTGAATCTTGTAAATTCTTTTACAATGTATTAATGCAACATTACACCGTAAACATGGTTTATTCATTTATTTATTGATCTACAACCGTAAGGTATGAGGATAGAGTCAATTTACAATAAAAGATAAACCTAAACTCTTTTCCAAGAGTGAAGAAGGAGTAATAAGGATTTTAGAAATGTCTAATTCTAAATACATAACTCATAGCAAACTTTAATAGTTAAGAAAAGTGCATATTTTGAGTTATGTTTTTAGAATGGTTACCGCTATTTGGTTAAAGATAAGCTAGCATATTTTATCTAGTAGTTGTGCTTTTACCATTTATAGGCACTACATACCATTGTGGGGATGGTAGACCTATTAAGGAAGAAATTTCATGCTAAATCATTCAAGTTAAAAAGCTATTGATGGATAAGTCATCATTTACGAAGTAGAGTACACTTTTAAACACTACAAGTAATTGTTAAGATTGTGTTTTCAAAAGTGTAAGAAAGTAAACAACACACTAATATGTTTCACCGATTATGAAACATTTACACTGTTGTATTACTGGATTTGAGATTATTAAAACATTCTCTAATTAAGTGGGAGTGACAAGCTTTGTCGTCTTGGTGATAACCCAAATTATCTCTAGAATATCCTAAGATAATTACTTATGAAATTTCGACACTAATATCTTCAAGGATAGTTATGTATGGATTCTTGTTGATTAAGAGGTCCTACATCTACTTTTAAACCTAATATATATGACACATTCATATTTTGTATAGACGAACGTTAGACGTGATGTTTATTTAATATATGAGGTTCTTCCGTGCACAAGTGGGAGAAATGAATATTGTGTGCAAGAAACAACTCATAAATATATGATTCTCTTGACTTCAAGATAAGAGACTAACGATCTAATTATAAATTAGAAGAAAGTTAGAACATGTGTCTATAGGATTAAAAGATTACTTAATCGTATATCGTTAAAATTAAGAAACACTTGTTGTTTTGATTTAGTCATGTGAGAGCTTGGACTAAATTGTAAACACACGGGTAAAATATCCACATGTCGTGAGATCGGGCATGTATTATTTTTGTAGTTTCTTAAGATGGATAATTCCTGGAATGACATAAGATACATAGAGTAATCTTATACTACTAAAATAATAAATATTTATGTATTCTTGGAATTACATAAATACACTACTACACAAACATTGTTTACCCACAACAAGATCCGTGAGAAAAGCAGTGGAAAAGGGCCCTTTCACACGGATTTCCCACGGAATTGTTTCGTTGCTAAAAACCTCGTGGGTAAAATATTTCCCCATGGATTTTCTCACAGAGCGTTGACTATTTTCCCACGGATTTTCTACGGTTTTTATCAACCAAATTTCACACAAAAGGAGTGGCTTTTTGCCACAGATATCCCAGGGATATTCCCACCGATTTCTCATAACTTATAACAGCCATTTATTCATGTTTTTCCCACGGTTATTTCCTACAAATTTCCCACGTTCCCACGTATTTCCCACAACCTTTAGTTAAGCATTTTCCATGTGTTTCCCACGGATTTCCCAAAGATTTCCTACGGACATATTCTCACAGGTTTCCATAATTTTTAGTAACCATTTTACGCATATTCACTAATAGAAAATTAAAATACATCGACGATAATACATGAGCAAAAATACTTAAAGAGATACAAAATCATCCAAAATAGACGCTAATAATTTCAAATCAGATTTCAAAATTTGTAAATTTAAGCAATATATAACATTCGGTTACAAGTTAAAATAAAAAATTTCTAAAAGAAATAATCTTAAATTTAACATCAACTTCTTGATCAATTTATATCCAAGAATAAACTGTACATATGCACCTGTACGTGTTATAAGGAATTAACGCCAACGTATCATTAACTACTTGGTGAATTCAGAGACAGTTCATTGTTGTAGCAGCCATGTCACCCTTTAATGGTAACCTGCATACACGCATTCAAAAAAGCATGCATCAGAAAACTATCTAAGTATCTAACCTTAGGATTTGGTAAATACTTGTCATATATTTGACTATCGACTCGTATTTGCCTTCCTACATTCAACTACAACGAGTGAGGTTTTATGATACGTCGTTTACAACTATACTAAAGATAAAAAAACATAAGAAGCATACCCAGGCTCATATATGCAGCAGATTTCAGGACTTGGCCATGTTTAGATTATAGCTCCTGCTATCTTCGCCTCTTTTTTGCGGCTATTTCATCCAACTTTGCTCTTCTTTCAGCCCCTTCCTTCTTTTTCCTTTCAGCCTCTGCATATTCCATGGATTACATACTAAAAATAAAAAAAATAAGAATAGCACGTTACTGATTAAATCATTTTTAGCAAAGTGAATTATGACGTATATTGGATTTAAATACACTTTAGATGACATGTGACGTGCTTAGTCCATTTCCTTTTTAGTAAACCTTCCAATCTACATCATTAAAATTTTACTTTTTCTATTGCAGCACTTCATATGTAATATCGAATGTAAAAACTGACACTTTATTTAACACATATAGATAACAAAGAGAAGGCTTTAAGTTCGGCCAAAGTGTACTTGTCGATGGTAGATTCCATGGTATTTGTAGTTTCCATTAATCCCAAGACTAGATTGCGAGCTTCAAAATTTTAACCAATGGGACCAGCTCATGAACTGACCAAGGGACCAGCCCCAAGACTAGATTGATGAGCTTCAAAATTTTAACATGTTAAACATGATTAACGAGCTTCAAATTTTTTTAAAAAAAGGATAATGCATGAAAATATAATCAAGTTAACTCACCTGCTAAGCTCCGAAGTAGGAGTTGGCTGAGAAGTGCTACAACACCAAATATGTTTCCAAGCAAGCCATGATGATCTTGTTATGGCCCTTCTCCGAAGAGATTCATGACCAGACCAACAGCATTGTCCGTCATAGATTCAACCCGTGATATAACTTCATTCTTCCCTGGTGAACCATATGTGCAAAGAGTTTGGTCCCTGGCAAGTAGATCATGAAATCAAACATTACAAGACAGCTTGAATCATTTCACATACAAGTTCTTAATAACATAAAATTGCTTGTTACCATCAGTAACTTATTATCACAGTTGTGTGTATAATTTCCCATCAACAAATATGAAATGTTTTGCATGAGTAAGTGTTTAATAATTTTAAAGTAAATGCTTATTGTCACAGTTCCTAACTGTAAAAAACAATGAATCTAACTCTAAATCGATCAAGAGCTGAATAACAGAGAACCCAACCAACCTTACCTTGGCTCTCTTTATCAATGAATCAATTACAATATTTGGATATAAGAAAGAATCAAATAACAACTCTCAAACTCACAAGATTAATCAAGAAGATTGATAAAAAAAACACACAGTTCACACACTTGAGAATATTAACAGAATGAAAAGTAATCAACTAGTTAGGTGAGGTGAGGTATATATACGCCTATTCTTCAGTTGAGTCTGCAACTTTCACACTTGTCCACCTTTAGCCCTTCCAGTAATATACTTGACTTTCAAGAAGAAAAACTCCCCCTCCATCTTTATCTTATGTCCAAAGTAGTCCTTCAGGTTATGGATTATATTATCAATACTCCCCCTTAAGCCCGTAACCTGCAAAAGCATTATACAAACCAAGCATTCTACAAAATTTCTTATGGTCAGATATAACCAAACCTTTAGTGAATACATCTGTAGTATTATTTTCAGATTTAACTTTCATGGGTTTTATATAACCTGCAGATATTTTTTCTCTTAAGAAATAAAGATCAATTTCAAAATGCTTGCTTCTTTCATGAAGCACAGGATTCAAAGATATTTGGATAGTAGAATTATTATCACAATTCATTTCTACAGGTAGAACCACGTCCACTTTCATATAATTCAGCACTTTATGAATCCACATGACTTCACAACACACATTACACATAGCTCTATGAATCCACATGACTTCACAACACACATTACACATAGCTCTATAGTCAGCTTCTGTGGAAGATCTAGAAACAACACTTTGTTTCTTACTCTTCCAAGAAACTAGATTATCTCCCAGAAACACACAATAACCAGTTAAAGATCTCTTGGTTATCTTGCACTTTGCCCAGTCTGAGTCAACAAAAACATTCAGCTTGCTACAATCACCTTTCTTAAAAGTAATACCCAAACCAGGTTCACCTTTCAAGTATCTAAGAACTCTGAAAGCAAGTCTTAAATGAGATATCATAGGACTATGAATGACTTGACTAAGACAGTGCACAACACAAGCAATATCTGGTCCAGTCATAGTCAAATAGATCAATTTTCCCATAAGCTTTTGATATGAAGTAATCTCAGTAAGTTTTTTATCATCACCAAATTTCTTATTCAATTTTTTTTTACTATTTGGATTAACTTCAATAAGTGCACCACAAGGTTTACATCCTAACATACCAAACTCAGACAACAACTCTGTGCAGTATTTTCTCTGAGTTAAACATATACGATTATCAATATCAATAACCTCAATGCCCAAAAAATATTTAAGTTTTCCAAGATCTTTGATAAGAAACTTAGTACTTAAAAATTTCTTGAACCTGTTAACTTCATCAAGATTATTTCCAGTGATAACTATATCATCCACATATAAAAGCAAGACCAAGAAAACACCATTACTGTTCTTAATGAATAATGAAAAATCATTTGGACTTTGAACAAAACCATTTTCAATAAGAATAGAAACAAGTTTCTCATTGCATTTTCTTGGGGCTTGCTTTAACCCATACATAGACTTAATCAATTTGCACACTTTGTTACTATTATCATCTCCATAACCTTCAAGTATTTTTGTATAAACTTCTTCATCAAGTTCACCATATAAGAAAGCATTTTAGACATCTAATTGAATTGATGGCCAATTATTACAAACAGCTTAACTCAACACACATCTAACAGTAACAATTTTAACCACAGGTGAAAAAGTTTCATCATAATCAATCCTTTCCCTTTGGTTAAAACCTTTGGCAACAAGTCTAACTTTAAACCTTTCTACATCACCACTAGACTTGTATTTAACTTTCCAAATCCATTTACATGGAATAGCCTTTCTTCCTTCAGGAAGATTAGTAATAATCCAAGTATTATTTCTGTTTAAGGCTTCCATTTCTTGATTCATAGCCTCAATCCATCTACTATCTTTGATAGCTTCAGCATACATAGTAGGCTCATGAATTTTATTCAAATTAGTAGTAAACACAAAGTTATCAATACTCAGATTAGCATAGCTAACAACTTTATTTATACTATATTTAACATCTTTGTTAAGCATAAAATCTTTATACTTAGAAGGAAAATTAATTTTCCTACTAGTTCTCCTAACAGTGTTATCTGTTGCTGGTTCTGGTGACCAATTAAACACATTTCCAAATGACTCTATGCCTTCATCCTTAGAGAATTCTCATCATCACCATCAATGTCTGGTATACCTTCAGAAATATTTTCTGTTGCATACTCAACACTAGTGTCCTTCCTAATAGATTCTGTTTTAGTATTAGATGATCTATCTACCTCAAAAATAATATATATATCAGTAGTATGAACATCTTTTTTACCTTTACAAGAATCTACAGTGCTGGCACTAGGTATAACATTAATTTTAGGTACATGCCTCTGCTTACTACCTATACTATCTCCATTCTCATCATAGGATTCACTAGGCATATAACTGTTTATGTTAATGAAATATAAATCATCAACACCATTTTCACTAAAAACAAACTCTTTACTAACCACATCATTTTTAAATGGAAAAACAGTTTCATAAAATTATACATCCCTTGAAAACAAAAACCTTTTATTTTCCAAACTAAACAGTTTATATCCCTTCTTATCAAAAGCATATCCAACAAAAACACATTTCTCAGACCTTGACTCAAACTTATCAGAAACATTTAACACATTAGAAAAACACAAACAGCCAAACACTTTTAAATGGAGAATATTAGGTTTAGACTCATAAACCATTTCATAAGGACTTTTACAGATAACACAGCAGTAGGTAACATGTTAATCAAATAAGTATTAGTTAGCACACATTCAGGCCACATGTTTAATGGTATGCCCCCCCTGAAACATGATGGCTCTAGAAGTATTAAGTAAATGTTTATGCTTTCTTTCTATAATACCATTCTGTTGAGGTGTATAAACACAAGTGGTTTGATGAATTATACCATGGTTATTAAAAACTCAGAAAACTGATGATTAACAAACTCTGTTCTATTATCACTTCTGAAAACTTTAACCTTTTTATTAAACTGATTGTCAAGAAGTTTAAAAAAACTTTCAATACAATAAAAAACTTTAGTTTTACTCTTCAATAAAAAACCATACAGATCTGGTATAATCATCCACCACAGTAAGAAAGAATCTAAACCCCTCTCTACTAGTAACTTTATATGGTCCCCAAACATCAAGATGAACAATATCACCAAGTTGTTTAGTCTTATGATCACTCAAAGAGAAAGATTCCCTAGTTTGTTTAGCTTTATGGCACACATAACAATGTTCTAACCCTTTAAGTTTTATATCAGAATTATCTTTTCTTAGAACATCCAAAACTTGATCAGCTGGATGTCCTAACCTATTATGCCAAATGGAACTAGATATCTGACAACATCTAACATTTTTATTAAACACGGGCCTACCTTCATCAAGAAAATACAAGCAATCTTTTTCACTACCAGTCATCATTAGGACATTGTGAGTTAAATCCTGAATCACACAACAATTTTAATTAAAATTAACATTGACTTTATTGTCCTTGGATAATTTTTTAACAGAAAAAAGACTAACTTTGTATCCAGGAACAACCAACACATCTTTAATCACCAAATTATTAATTTTGAAACACCCAATTTTTTCACATATTCTAAATTCCCATTAGGATGAGCAACACTTATGTTCAAATAAGACACATTAATAAATCATTTAATATTTTTTTAGAATATGTTATGTGTTGACTAGCTCCTGAATCTATAATCCAACCAACATAAGTACAATAAGTACTTATATTAGAATTATAGTTAAAAAAACCTACAAGATAGGAAACTAACAACATAATTATTAACATTGAAGGTACATACAATAGTTGCAGAACCCATAGAATTTTCTCCTAGAAACACTCAGTAATCTCATAAGTCTTTGATATTAATCAGAAGTAAGAGTATGAGTAGAACTCTTACTTTGATCACTTTCCTGTCATTAACACTCACATTATTATCATTGTTTTGAGCTGAATTATTTTTATTCTTTTTAAAGTTAGGTGGATAACCTATTAACTCAAAACACCTGTCAATAGTATGACCATTCATATTACAATGCTTGCACACAAGATTACCATTTCTATATCCACTAGACCCAGTCTTGTTAACATTCCAATTATTGTTACTTATGTTAGAATTTCCATTATTAGAATTCCCATTATTAGAGTTGTTAAACCCTTTGTTCCAACTATTAGAATTTCCACCAGACTTGACAACAAAAGCAGATGGCCCAACCTTATTTTTTAGTGCCATTTTTGTGTGACTCATCTATAGACAAAGTTGCAAAAGCAGTTCTCACATCTGGTATGGGATCAGAAGTGAGAATCTGACTTCTCACAACACTATAGAAATCATCAAGACCCATTAGAAACTGCATCAGCCTAAAAAGCTGATCATGTTCCTTAAGAGCCTCAGAACCATCACGGGTACATTCAGGCAAATCAACAAGAGCATCAAATTGTCTCCACAAAGAATTACACTCATGATAATATTCAGATAAAGACATGCCAGATTGAGTTAAAGTGTAAATCTTATGATGGAGATTATATGTCACAAAACCATCTTGTTTATTATATGTTTCTTCTAATTCATTCCAAACATCTTGGGCATATTTAGAGAAAATTTGTCCCTTATACAAATCTGGTGAAACACAATCAAGTAACCAAGAAAGCACAACAGCATTACATCTATCCCATTGTTCTCTAGCAGGACCATCATTAATCTCTTGAACACATTTACAAGTTATAAACCCAAGTTTATTCTTAGTTTGTAAAGCAATTTCTATAGCAGCAGACCAAACCTTATAGTTCTCAGTCCTTTCAAGTTTGAAGGTAATCAACTGAGACACAATGTCTTGAGGGTGCAAATAAAGAGGGTCATAAACATAAAACTTAACAACACCGTCACCCTTGGGGGGAGCATCACCCTTGGGTGAACTAGGACCAGAACTAGTCATGAAGAAACAAACAAGAAACTAACAAAAAACACGAAGAACACACAATCAAGCCAAAAGATAGTTCTCAGGCTTCTTAACCACTCAAAAGGTGGCAGGTCAAGAGCTGAGACCTAAATGTGGTCTAAAAACACAAAGAACAAATAAAAACAAGTAAAGAATCACAACCTCCTTGTACCTACTCTACAAATAACAATCAACTAACACAAAGCCTCGAATCAATCAACACCACAATCTATCTAATCCTTTCGATACCTAAAACCCCACTAAACAACTAAAAAACTAGGAAATCAAGAAACTGAAAGGAAGGTGTGAAAGGTGTTACGTAGCACGCGCAGCAAACCAAGCAAGAACTCTGGATCAAGACAATCCAGAGAACCCAATCAAACCAACTAACAGATCAATATGATCTATTCAACCAACATAGCGGAAATAACAAACCTACACGTCAAAATAACAAATAATAACAATAAACACAAACACCTTACCAAGATTGGAATAACCCTAATTTCTGGATTTAGGATTTTCCAAACAAACAATCAGAATCAACGATTAGACCCAAAAGATGAACCTACAAGTCACCAATTAGACAAGAAACAGTTTTAATAGAAAATCCCCCAAAAACTTTTGAAACCCTAATTTCAAAAAATCCAATTAAACTTGTAAGAAACGCAAATTGACCAAATTATACAACGATTCACCCAAACAAGACCAAGATCTACACAAATAGATCAAAACCCCCAAAATTTTCAAATCCCTAATTTTTGCAAAAAAAAGATTTAATCACGATTCAGAGCAACCTGACTCTGATACCATGTAAAAAACAATGAATCTAACTCTAAATTGATCAAGAACTGAATAACAGAGAACCCAACCAAGCTCCCCTTGGCTCTCTTTATCAATGAATCAATTATAATATTTGGATACAAGAAAGAGTCAAATAACAACTCTCAAACTCATAAGATTAAACAAGAAGATTGATAAAAACACACAGTTCACACACTTGAGAATATTAACAGAATGAAAAGTAATCAACTAGTTAGGTGAGGTGAGGTTTATAAACGCCTATTCTTTAGTTGAGTCCGCAACTTTCACACTTATCCACCTTTAGCCCTTCTAGTAATATACTTGACTTTCAAGAAGAAAAACTCCCCCTCGATCTTTATCTTATGTTCAAAGTAGTCCTTCAGGTTATGGCTTATATTCTCAATACTAACTATGCTACAACAAATATGAAATTTTTGAAAGAGTGACATTTTTAGTTAGATAGCTAACTCGTGTCTTGCCCACTCGGCATAACCCGAAAACAACCCGATTGAACTCGAACGTTTTGACCCGAAACTCGATAACCAGATATTTTATAGGGTCGCGTTAGGGTCAATATTTGACACACCAATACCTGAATCAACCCGATTTCGTTTAACCTGATAACACCCCTACTCCCCGGTATGAATTATTTAGACATTTGTTCTTTTTCATTGCTTATAGAACCGCTAACGTATTCTCTATAAACCTATAACATTTAACAATACTACAAGTTAAGCTTTAAGTACAAAATCTATCTTTGGTATTTCATTTGCTGATAGTATATGTACCTCCTGAAATGTTGATACTATGTCGTATGTGTGGACTTGAAAATGACCAAGCTGCAAGGAAGAGAGAAACTTTAGTACTATAAAAGTTGTCTTTAAAACCGTATATGGTTAACAAACACGTAGATAACAAATCAAATATCGATATATCATATAGCGAGAAGAAAAACAAGTTTTATATGCTATCTAAGCAGCAATGGATACTGACCTTAATAGTACCACCATAAAGTATTTAGTATCTAAGGGGGTGATTGGGATTAAGCTCACAAAGGTGCGTTTTCGAGCAGGTGTTTTCAAAGACAACAATCACATAGTTGGAACTTGTGGGTTTGGCTAGTTTTTTTATATAGGGTCTTTCGAGAAGTCATAGAATAGCTAGGACTATAAAAACATTTGATAAAACAAGCACGTGTAGCCAGTAATTAGATGTTAAGTGTTAAAGGTGTGTTAAGACATGACGTTCGTTAATAATAGCTCGTTAAACCACACAATTGATAATATGAACATAACTACAGACTCAAAAGCTATAACTCTCAACAAGGCTAACAAAAACTTTGCTAAAAAATTCACATTAAGAAACAAACTTTTTTGGGTATACCTAGGTTTCCGACTCGACATTGCGAGCCGACTAATCCCAGGGAGACTACCCTTTTGGATAGCCCGGAGTTGTCGCAGGTGAACCTCCATGGCCACCCCCAACTGTACACACCTAGTGAGGTTTGAAACATTGACCTCTACTTTGAGAGTCAAGGACGTTACAACTAGGCCACTTGATGGTGGTTCATTAAGAAAAGAAACGTGTAACACTTAAAAAAAATTTTACAAACATCCAAATAATCTTTATTAAAAAAACAACCTGACTTGATCCACTTATTAATATGAAACTAAGAACCACTCAAGTAATTAGATGAATAAAAGATACCGACATAGTCTTTGTCCATCATTGTGGTTAGAGATTGATGCATAACGAGATGAAAACCCCTCAAATGGACACTCCAAAACTATGACCAAATTGACTAAATAAGAATATACAGTACCTTATTTGTGATTTATAGTATCGTGGCAGATGCATCCGAACATGGAAGCACATCACTAGGCATGATGAAGCAAATCTACCTAAAAAGATGCAAAATTTTAGATAATTAAAAAACCTAAAAAAACAGTAGACTCTTAATTAAACATCTAATTAAAATTTTAGCCACACACAAAAACAGTGGATCTTACGAATTATATGTAACACCCCTAAATTACCACGCAGTGGAATACCACTTTGGGGCGCTACTCATAGCACATCACACACAATTATAGAAAACGACCTCAAAAGAGACGTTAAAATATTATACGATCTTGTCTAAAAAGTTTCCCATCCCAATATATAAATCAGAGTAGTGTTTAGTCCCAAAAACCGTTACCAACACATCACATTCATCAAAGACTTAAAAGTCATTTATTCATTTCAAAGGATGGAAAATAATATATAAAACTTTAGAGAAGTAAGCACCAACTCCCTCCTCGCATGCTCCGCTGCTGTCCATCTTGATTACTTGAAATGCATGCTTAAAATCATCAACACAACTGTTGAGCAAATCTATAGGTTTTGCAAATCATCATTTGAACACAAGACTTTTAATCATCTCAAGCTTGTCACACAGACAAGTCATATATATATATATATATCGATAAATGCCTTAAGCTCATGCACCTGAACGTTAACCAACACGTCAAACCGAGTCACTTACGGCTCCCCTTCAACAGGTAATATTGTCATATACCAACGACCCACATAATATCCCTTTCAAGTGATCACAAGGACACATACCCTAGGATAATGTTTGTCAAACCAAATATATCTATCATATGTATTAGCGTTTACCTCGCAAGGTAATTAACAGTTCATGAAATTCAGGGACTTCATAAGACAATGGTACTTAGGCATTTATCATCATATTCGGGTCCAGCATACCAAAAACAAGTTGTGTTCCTTTTATAAAACAACATGTATTCCCCCTCGCGGGTTAAAAATCATTAACAAGAAAATATAAAAGCGAGGCTACAGACTCACCTTAGATAATACATGAAGGTAGTAGTAGTAGTGATCGCCAAAGTGAATATGCCTCCTAAATATACACGTCAAAAGCCGCCACCTAATAAATAAGGTGCACGCTTAGCAACATACTTAAGTATTTCAAAACAGACTTAATATAATAAAATCAACGACTCAAAATAGTATGTACATAGACATGACCAATCAATGCAAGTCATCATACCTCTCGAAAGATACCTTTTTAAAAGTTACTTTTGGTGACCAAGTGACCTAGTCCAGTTAGTTAAGAATAAAGTAAAGATTAGCAATGTATTACACAATTAAAACACAGAACGGGAATGAATATGACTAAATTTAAGAGTATGGTGGATAAAATATCCGCGTATGATTTACTCAACACAAAATATCAAAGAAAAAGTAACCATCCACAACCAAACATCATAGCCTTAATAGATGATGGTTTAAGATCATCATAACAATTATAAAAACCCTAACATAGATCAAAGAGCATACAACGGAAGCAGATTAACAAGATCTTTAAATAACAAAATTATAATTAATCAAGGCTAGGGTTACATACCTTTTCCTTAGCAGAATGATCACCGGTAAAAATAAATCAAGAACACCACCAGGATGTAATCTAAAATAAGATCACACCACGATCTTGTACACACGTGATACGATGAGCTAATCGTGAGTCTAGCACGAACAGAACCGAGCCTTCCAAGTCTATGGAAGATCTACCCAACAACCCTAGAGAGGGGCTAGGACTAGATCTAAAATAGTTTATAGAAAATCAAAGAAGAACCCTAATAAGGGTGTGTTTGGCCGGCGGTTAGGAGCTAAGAAAAGAGAGAATGGAGTGAAAAATTATGAGGCTTTAGGTTTGTTTATATACACCTTGGAAAACTTCTCTTCCAAGGTTAAACAAGATAAAGCAACAAAATCTTTTCCCTTCTCTCTTTTCTCCTCTATTTAGACCGGATATTACACCTCCAAAAGAGGTTTCCGGAACTCTTCCGACTCCTTCTTTTGGCTTCTTTAACCTTCTATAACGACCGTTTAATACTTAACTTTTAATTACTTAACGATCGTTAGCTACAGTTTGATTTAATAAATATAATAAATATATTTAATAAATAAATTAACTCTTCACGTAATGTGTGCAATCCCGTGATCTCGAGTTCGATCCTATCACACGACTATCGATTTTAAAGTCCATAAACTTTCAGCTCCCACTTGGACAAAATTCGAATGTCGTGATCACATTGATTAGCGTCTAGTTACACTAACAATGTCACTAGTACAAATCGAGTAAAGCTTCCTGGACAAAACCTTTTAATGATATATATAATCATTATTATTATCCTCTCATTTCAAATACAATGTTAATAAGGATATGGATCTCAGTCATTCCTTCATTAACTATTCTGTTTCTCGTTTACGGATATAGCAAGATTACCAAAACACATTTGGGTGTGGCCACACAAACATCTTACTATTCCCCCGAGGGGCCCAGTTGTATTTATACTTCAAATAATAATTTGAAGGAAACGAATCCCATTTCGACTACAAGCAAAACAAATGAACTTCGCAACACTTCTGAAAATAACCCTTATGACTACCAGTTACGTTTAGCGTTAGGTTACCTTACAGAAATGCACTATATTCAATGCAGTTTTCTGGCATCTCAGGTCTAAGGATAACTGTTTATGATTTACTTAATGACAAAGATCCATAAAGTAAAATCACATAGTTGGGATAAGTCCAATATTTGATCCATCAAATATCATCCAAAATTGACCAATATACTTTCAAGTATACTCTGTCACTATTTGAATTGTCTTAATTTAATAATACTCCCATATTATTAATCGACAACGGACATTTAGAAACATCAAAATGCTCATGGATTAAAACATGTAAAATAGGATACAAAATCAAATAACAGACAAATAAACGAAATCAAATCTTTATTTCATCAATTCAATAATGTCTTACATCCTTTATCCAAATACTAATCAACAGATTTATTGCATGAATTCGCTAGCTGGTTGCAGCCCAATAGCCTTGGCATGCTTAACTACCTTTGGCCTAGACAAAGCCTTAGTAAAAGGATCAGCTACGTTATCATCTGTGTGAACTTTTATCAATTTTATTTCTCGAGCTTCCACTTGTTCTCGAACGTAGTGATATCTACGTTTAAAGTGTCTGGCGCCCTTCATGACTCCAGGGTCATTGGCGAATATTATTGCCGCAGAGTTGTCGCAATATATATCAATAGGTTCTTTAATTGAAGGCATCACTCCAAGATCTCCAATAAACTTCCTAATCCAAACAGCTTCCATTGCAGCTTCTGAAGCGGCCATGTACTCAGATTGAGTCGCATGCATAGCAATGGTTTTCTGCTTACTGCTCTTCCAGTCAACTGCTCCTCCATTGATGACAAACACGTAACCCGTCTGAGACTTCGTATCGTCTTTATCACATTGCCAGGACGCATCACAGAATCCTGTTACATTCAATTCTGTGTCTGGTTTACCCCCGAATACCAAAAACATATCTTTCGTACTTCTCAAATACTTCAAAATATGCTTAACAGCAGTCGAGTGGGACTTCCCTGGATTCTGTTGGTATCTACTGACCAAGTTCTGAGCAAACGCCACATCGGGCCTTGTGCATCTTACAGCATACATAATAGATCCTACAGCCGAAGCATAAGGCACCTTCTTCATATAAGCCACCTCTTCAGGTGATGATGCATCTTTCTCATGACTTAACTCATGCTTAACCTCCATCGGTAAGAAACCTTTCTTAGAGTTATGCATGTTATATTTCTTCAATATCTTATCAATATAAGCATCTTGGCTATGACCAATTAACCGTCTACTCCTATCTCGATAGATCTTAATTCCCAGAATATATGCAGCATCTCCCAAATCTTTCATAGAGAAGCATTTACCAAGATAATCCTTAACTTCCTTAAGTCTTGGAATGTTACTTCCCATGATCAATATGTCATCGACATATAGAATTAGGAACACTACATTACTCCCACTAGCTTTGCGGTATACACATGGCTCATCACGATTTTGAATAAATCCAAACTTTTTGATTTCTTCATCAAATCGCTTATTCCATTGACGTGATGCTTGCTTCAAACCATAAATAGACCTTTGAAGTTTGCACACGCGTTTTGGAAATTTAGGATCAACATACCCTTCCGGTTGTTGCATATAGATGTCTTCATCTAAGCGACCGTTCAAGAAGGCAGTTTTAACATCCATTTGCCATATCTCATAGTCATAGTATGCTGCTATAGCTATGAGAATCCTAATAGCTCGTAAGTATGCTACAGGAGAGAATGTCTCCTCGTAATCTATGCCAAAAGTTTGAGTAAAACCTTTAGCCACTAAACGTGCTTTGTAGGATTGTACATCGCCATCCATGTCAGTTTTCTTCTTATAGATCCACCTATTTTTCACTACTTTAGCATTTTTAGGTACATCTACAAGAATCCAAACATCATTGATTTCCATGGATTTCATTTCCTCATTCATCGCAACTATCCATTTTGACTTTTCTGGATCAGACATTGCGGACCGATAGTTAGCAGGTTCACCAAGATCCCCTACTTCCTCCTCATCATCCTCTATGTAAAGACATAGTTTGTCCGGCGCACGTATAGTCCTTTGAGACCTACGTGGAGGAATTAATTCCGGTGGAACACTCAGACTTTCTGGTTCTACAGGAATTTCATCGCTAGTATTTTCAGAAGGCAATGTATCTTCTTGAATTTCTTCAAGATCATAATTTCTCCCACTGAATTCTTGATTTACAAGATCATTTTCAAGGAAGTCTCCATACCGAGCCACAACTATCTTGTTCTCAGCCGGATAATAAAAGTAGTAACCCATAGTTTCCTTAGGGTAACCTACAAAGATACATTTCACTGAGCGTTGTTGAAGTTTATCTCCAGAGTCACGTTTCACATACGCCTCACAACCCCAGACTTTCAAATAAGACAAATATGGCTTCTTGCCATGCCATAGTTCATATGGTGTCTTATCAACCTTCTTTGTGGGAACCATATTCAGAATACGAACAGCAGTTTCAAGAGCATAATCCCAAAAAGATAATGGTAAAGTTGTAAGATTAAACATAGATCGTACCATATCCAATAATGTACGATTTCTCCTTTCAGATACACCATTTTGTTGTGGAGTATACGGAGAAGTAAGTTTCTGAACAATTCCATTCTCACTTAAATAATCTTTAAACTCTTGACTTAAATATTCACCACCACGGTCAGAACGAAGAGCTTTAATCTTCTTTCCCAGTTGTAACTCTACTTCGGCTTTAAACGTTTTGAATGTTTCAAATACCTCATGTTTATGCTTAAGTAAATAAACATAACCATAACGGCTATAATCATCCGTAAACGTCAAGAAGTAGCTAGCACCTTTCCTCGACACATGTCTAAGTGGTCCACACACATCAGTATGTATCAAACCAAGTAGTTCAGTAGCCCTTTCAATATTGCTATTAAAAGGTTTCTTGGTCATCTTCCCAGAGATACAAGATTCACATTTATCAAATGATTCATCATTGATACTTTCCAAAAGCCCATCACGTTGAAGCTTTTGTATGCGAGTCTTCCCAATGTGGGCAAGTCTACAATGCCAAAGATAAGAAGAGTTCTTGTCTAACTTACTCTTCTTATTCATGCTAAAAACAGAATTATTTTTCCTCTTGGGATTTATATCATGCATGTTAATTTCAAAAACACCATTCACAGAAATTGCATCAAAATAGAATAGACCATCTTTGAAAACAGAAATTCTATTATTATCAATCGTGTGAGTAAATCCAAGATCCAACATACTAGAAAAGGAAATAACACCCCTAACAATTATAGGTGCATAATGACAATTATTTAAAGACAGTACTAAACCCGAAGGTAAAACTAATTTAAATATTCCTATAGCTTCAACTGCTGCTTGTGCGCCATTGCTCACTTGCAGAAATTGTTCCCCATAGGTAAGTCTCCTCTTCAACTCAAATCCATGCAGGGTATTACAAATATTAATACCACATCCCGTATCATATACCCAGGAGTTTGATTTGTATGAAAGATTAAATAACTCTATCATAAATAAGTTACCTGAAGATGGTGCTGCAGCAACTTGCTCAGCCTTCTTCTTATGTTCTGCCATTTCATGGAGATAGAGAGAGCAATTCCTCTTCCAGTGTCCAGTCATCTTGCAGTGGTGACAAGTCTCATCTTTCAGAGATTTCTTAGCAAAGTTATGCTTCGATTTTGATGTAGTCGCAACTTGCTTGCTCTTATCAACCTTGCCTTTGCCTTTCTGCTTCTTATTCCCTTGCGGTTTTGGTTTCGACACTCTACCCTTTTGTACATAAAGTACTTGAGGAGTAGCAGTGGGTGCCTTATCTTTCAAACCCTTTTCGAAGTCAATGAGCATTGCATGCAAATCATTCACTGTCTTCCCCGTGCAATGCATATTATAGTTACGAACAAAATCACCGAAGTCCTTATTAAGGGACCTATTGATCAAGTTAATAGCCATATTATGATCGAAGGGTTGTCCTAGTGCGATGAGTTGTTCCATATAACCCCTCATCTCCATGTAATGTGCACTTACGGACTTTCCAGGAGCTTGCTTGCAACTATGTAGAGCATCAACCAGATCATAGATCTCTACAGCTTGTGGCGTTTCATACACTGCCTTGAGTTCATCAAGCATCTGCTTAGGATGAAATAGCTCGTACTTCCTTTGAAGTGATGGAGCCATTCTCCCTAACATTACAGCAGCCACCTCATGGTGCTTCTTAACGTTAGCAGCGTGTTGAAGCCTTTCCGCATCAGTTGCTCCTTCAGCAAGATCCTCCGGAAAAGGAGTTTCCAAGATATTGATGGTACCCGCTGCTCTCAGAACAATTCTTAGTGAGCGGTACCAATCATTGAAATTAGGGCCAGTAAGTTCAGGCCGTTCAAAAAATGCTTTGAACGCCGAGCTTATTGTCAGATTGTTTTCGGGTTGAGCCATTTCTACAGAAATAAGTTCAAACATTAGTATTTTCGATAATAAAATTCAAGAAAATAAAATAACCCCGGTAATAAAACCATAGTATTTCCTTGAAAAACTAGAACCCATATTGACATAGATTTATCACATCAGTTGATCTGCTAGTGACAAATGTATTCAACATAGTAACTTGTCGAACAATAATTGCCAAATCATATTGCAATTTCTAGATATGTCAGGGATTTACATTGCCAAAACCTTTTGCATTGTAAACATGTTTTATCCCTTCTTTATGCCTTAAGTTTCCAGTTCTCACTGAGTAACTCAATTAAGTCGACTAATCTAAAGAACGTAAAACCTTCATGTGCAATCTTATTCAGTCATGAAGTTTTCTCTCCATTACAACATCGTCCGATATCTTATATGACGACAATTGTAACTTCAAGTGTTCGTCAATTAGAGGGCATATGACTTAAATTTTTAGGGTATAGATTTTGGTGTCAAAATCATGTATGGAGAAGCATGCATACATCCCCATAGCATAAGTTTAATAAAACGTTTAGTAAACTTTTTGGTGAGACTAAAAGTTCATCATATATTTGCAAGTTGAGGTATTGGTTAAACCAAACAACCTTAAAGAATTATACCAATAACAACCGTAGGTAATTCCAATTTTGACGCACAGGCGAGCCGGGAATTTGGTCAGCGTAAAAGCATAGCACCTCCTTCCTTAACCGGGTACTTGACCAGCGGTGCGTTATACCCACTTTATAGTTTGTCAAAATTGAGTAGGCCGTTAAGTTGCTATTGCAATTCTAATCAACACAAATCATATGTAATTTAGATCTCAAAACAATTCATTAATTTTGATAGGATTTAGTCCATATTATTTTTTCTTAAAAAATTACCCTTGTTTACAACATACAATGTTAAAAACGCATGAAAACAAGTAGTACAAAAAAAAACTAAATCAAATAGCCACATGCATAACAATTTATTCAAAGAAGATCAAATCTAGGGTTTTTATAAACATAAAAAGTCTTCCCTAATTTTAAAAATTTGAATCAAATAAAGCAAATAGCAATCAAAATTATATGATCCGTAAAGACATGCATGTTTATTACGGATCTTCCATATTCTCTTATCAATTAAAAAACTACTACGGATCGTAACCACACATGACATAACAATTAATTCATGCATAAATCTAAAGTTAATTACCATGTAATTTTAGGGTTTACAAAAAAAAATTTTATATATAAAAAACGGCAAAGCCATTTTTAAACAATAAAAACAAAACCCCTAATTTTTATAAAACCTAAAAAACAACATGTAATTTTAACACAAATCAATATTAGTTAAAAAAACTTTAGATCTTGATAATTATAATCATGTTAAAACGGCTCTCGATGCCACTGATGGTTTAAGATCATCATAACAATTATAAAAACCCTAACATAGATCAAAGAGCATACAGCGGAAGCAGATTAACAAGATCTTTAAATAACACAATTATAATTAATCAAGGCTAGGGTTACATACCTTTTCCTTAGTAGAATGATCACCGGTAAAAATAAATCAAGAACACCACCAGGATGTAATCTAAAATAAGATCACACCACGATCTTGTACACACGTGATACGATGAGCTAATCGTGAGTCTAGCACGAACAGAACCGAGCCTTCCAAGTCTATAGAAGATCTACCCAACAACCCTAGAGAGGGGCTAGGACTAGATCTAAAATAGTTTATAGAAAATCAAAGAAGAACCCTAATAAGGGTGTGTTTGGCCGGCGGTTAGGAGCTAAGAAAAGAGAGAATGGAGTGAAAAATTATGAGGCTTTAGGTTTGTTTATATACACCTTGGAAAACTTCTCTTCCAAGGTTAAACAAGATAAAGCAACAAAATCTTTTCCCTTCTCTCTTGTCTCCTCTATTTAGGCCGGATATTACACCTCCAAAAGAGGTTTCCGGAACTCTTCCGACTCCTTCTTTTGGCTTCTTTAACCTTCTATAACGACCGTTTAATACTTAACTTTTAATTACTTAACGATCGTTAGCTACAGTTTGATTTAATAAATATAATAAATATATTTAATAAATAAATTAACTCTTCACGTAATGTGTGCAATCCCGTGATCTCGAGTTCGATCCTATCACACGACTATCGATTTTAAAGTCCATAAACTTTCAATAGAGATGATCATCTGACTGGTAAACATATCTCTTGCATTTCGAATTAGTGATGGGACTCCATTAGTAATCGACATTACTGGACATGATGATTGTCAGGTCCACATTCGCATCATAGTCCAATCGATCTTCTTTAACAGTATGGTGGATAAATTTCAAACGTTTGATATTCGGTAAACTTCTGATTCGGAGTCCTTTGAAATTCATAGGATAGCACCGTTGCAGGTCTAGTACTTGAAGATGATGACATTCATTACAAATCGCCCACAACCCGGTATTGGTTAACTTACACCGTTTGAGTTGAAGATGCCTCAATCCGGGTAAGTTTCGTGCAATAGCAAACCCCAGTGCATCATCATCTATGAATCCGGATTGATTACTGAGTTTTAGTGTTTTTAGCATGGGGCAGTCACGTCCTAGTGTTTGAATAGCTTCTTTTCCAATTTGTATGTCAAGGCTGAGTTCCTCCAATAACGGTAATTTCTTCAAGGCTTTAGTTAAATGATTGATAACGTGCTTGCTGGATCCAATTTCGAGACGTCTAAGCTGACTTGATCTGTTATATACAGCAAATTAGCAACAGATAATGTATGCTACTCTAATGTATTCTAATGAAATTACAAGCCTCATAGGATATTCAAACAAACTTCAACGTTAATGTTTTTTAAGGTGTTCGGATTTGCTTATTATTATGGCAACTAACAAAAGATAGAAACAATAACTTGGACAATACAAATCAATTTAATGCAAGACAGGTTTGGTTTTTGTACAAGCACAAGTCATGAAAAACTAAGGTGGATTATCATAAGCTACATACCTCTCAGCAACATACTGAAGAAGCTCGTCATCACAAAAACCTACTATAGTGATATCAACCAATTGGCCTTGGCTTCTATCCACAGCATTCTTACAAATCCCGTGCATGGCCATGGAAGAAGATGGCCGGAAACATAGCCAAGTATTAGGCCGATGCTGGCTGTAGAACTTTTTGTCCAAATAAATAACCCTCCACAAACACGGGTCCTTGCAGATTTGTCGCCAATTACTGCACACCTTCTGAACAGTCCGTACTATGTCAATCACATTAGTTCTTTGGAGTATATTGAACATTATATCTGCTGGGAGATCCGACCAGTTCCTTGTTGTCTCGTCTTTTTCCTGTTTCCCTTTTCCTGCACATGTAAACTCAGATCAAAGATGGAAAAGGTGTGGTTCGTGTGAAATGTCAACACAGTTACATTTTGGGCCAGTCAAGACAGGTTGGGTGAGGTTAACCACAAACACTTTTTCGTCCATCATTTGTACGTTGTGTGTCTAATAGTAGTATCAAATACGATTAAACAAGTTAAATTGTTTCAGTAACAGATTAACAGACTAATTATTGAATAATTTGACTTAAGATATTTGCCTTAGAACAGTTTGGGTGACTTATAGAACCTGGTTTGACCCATTTGACCCGTTTTCTTTTTAGCTAACTTTTCCCCCCTTTTTCCCGTTAAAAATAGAGCTTAACTCAATTTGACCCATTCTTAATTAAGGGTTACAATATGGTGCGTCTAGTTCAAACACTGTAAATGACGGATCAAGGATAGTAAAGTGAAACAGGAGTCACCACGCACCTTTGAAGACATTTGTTCCTAGTACTTTCGTAAGCTCTGACATGTGATACTTGGTGTACCCCATTTGGAGATCCCTGGGTAATCATGGATAAACATGAAGTTAAAAATGAATCTGGGAAAGTTACTTGAATAAAATGCGCCTAAGTGCCTAACTAAACCGCATATGCAAAATAAGTACACCTATGCGGTTGGCTTTTAGGTCCTAAATTTGGAATAATACTGTCCTTTTGGCCTATTATAATCAGGGACAATTATATTACAGTAATTTATCGTTATACTCCGAAATTCACAGTAAGCAATTACATCTTGGTTGGCTTAAAGTACTGGTAAAAAGATTCTACAAACACGTACAATATTCATAAACAAACAAAGAATCATCATCTAATAAAAATCAGAACATACAAGTTATATAAAACTGTCCATACAAGTTAAATTGTATATAGGTCAAGAGCATTCAACGTACAATATACTTATATACGGCTAAAAGCTTTGTTAAAATATAGTTAGACTCATGTACGAAACCACAACACCTGTGCAAGACAGGTAGTCGTTTAGCCTTCTAACAGACACAGCGACGCACAAACTAATTCTTAACGAGTTCAGCCGTTTTATTTATTTAACACTATGTCATATAAGCAATAAAACAACCCAAACCACAAGAACACGTTTACTGAAAAGAATTTGTGAAAATATAGTTAGATTCATGTATGAAACCACAACACCTGTGCAAGACAGGTAGTCGTTTAGCCTTCTAACAGACACAGCGACGCACAAACTAATTCTTAACGAGTTCATCCGTTTTATTTGATTGACACTATATAAACAATAAAACAACCCAAACCACAAGAACAAGTTTACTGTAAAGAATTTTCTAAGGTAAGTTTGCTCATCTATAGCTACACACAGGCTTAAATCCCTCAAGTGTAGATCGTTTTAAAAACATAAATCCGTCAAAGGGTAGTGAGCAAGCCGCTCGTCAACTATAAATCGCTGAGCGGCTCACTTTTACCTTAAAGTACTGCGATCGACGCGTAAAAAGGTAAAAACAACTTCAAAACTTAAACTTAAACTTCAAGGGCATTAAACAAACACGTACAATCTCTATAAAACCAACAAAAAATTATCGTCTAATAATAGTAATCAGAACATAATCAAGTTATATAAATTGTACCTATGAGCGAGCCATGAAGGTTTTTTCTTTCGTTTTATTTGATTAACACTATATAAACAATAAAACAACCCAAACCACAAGAACAAGTTTACTGTAAAGAATTTTATAAGGTAAGTTTGCTCATCTATAGCTACACACTACAGGCTTAAATCCCTCAAGTGTAGATCGTTTTAAAAACATAAATCCGTCAAAGGGTAGTGAGCAAGCCACTCGTCAACTATATATCGCTGAGCGACTCTCTTTTACCTTAAAGTACTATGATCAACGCCTAAAAAGGAAAAAACAACTTCAAAACTTAAACTTAAACTTCAAGAGCATTCAACAAACACGTACAATCTAACAGGAATCAGAACATAAAAAAGTAAGTTATATAAATTGTACCTATGAGCGAGCCACGAAGGTTTTTTCTTTCGTTTTTCTTTTATCGTTTGTAAAATTTGTAGTATTATTTATTGTATTTTTGTGTGTCTCGAGCTTATGTAATAGATGCATGAGCCAAGAATGGAAACCCAATTTAATAGACGCAAACCCATAATTAGATTTTGGGCCCACTGATTGTTAGACGAATAATAGGCCCAAGCCCGTTTGTGGGTTGAGGTCTTTAGGGTTATGTATTGTCACCACAAACAAACAAACCTAAAAGATAAGAAAATAAAAGCACACAAGTGTTATTAGGATGATGAATCGCACAAAATCAGCTGTTGATGCTCTGCTCAAACTCAGATTCAAAGGTAATTGTATTAGTACCAGAAGATCTTTCACTGAAACCCCTTTTTCAGGTTTAGAATCGCGTCCTCTTTCTTCAGATTATATTTCTAGATATTTATCTTTTAAAAAAAGTATCATTTATAGGGATGAAAAGAATCTTAAACGTCGTAAATTTGGATCTTCACTGGAAGAGAAACAGAAACATCCTCTGCCTTTTGTTGATGATTTTACTCACCTTTTAGAGGTTGTTACCGAACATAATCAAGACGATTGTTTCAAACAAAACCCCATTATTACTCTCTTAGATGGACTCATCTTTGAAGATAGGATTCATGAGGCATACATGTTGTTCAAAAAGCTCATCAAACAAAAACTTTTTGAACCAACTACACTCATGTACAATACACTTATTAAAGCCCTTTCCAGTAACCCTGACAAAACCATGATGGATGATGCTCTCAATCTCTTCCAAGAAATGGTTTCTCAACCAGATGTCGCAACTTACACCTCTTTGGTTTCGGGCCTTTGTAAGATGCGCTGTTATAAAAAGGCCACTTTGCTGCTTCAAGAAATGCTTGATAAAGACATCTCTCCGGATGTCGAAACCTTTAATGTATTAATAAATGCGTTTTGCATTGAAGGCAGGCTTCAAGTAGCCCGTGATGTTATCGACATGATGCGTGAAAGAGGTATTTCTCCAAACACTGCGACATTCAATCCATTTATAGATGTTCACTGTTTGTTGGGTGAAATGGACGAAGCACGGTCGCTTTAATTTAATGGTGTCAAATCATCTTGCCCCTGATACTGCTACTTATAACAGTTTGTTAATTGGCTACTGTGATTATGAAAAGATGGATGGCACCATGGTGGATGACGCCATGGTGGATGCCGCCATGCTTCTTTATCATGACATGAATGGAAAAGGTTTTAGGCCCAATTGGATCACTTACAACATCATGATACAGGGCTGCTACAACGCTGCTCGTTTTACAGATGCACGCACACTTCTGGGCGAACTGTTCGCACAAGGTCAAACACTGGGTGAGGGGAGTTATAGCGAAATTTTACATGATCTTTGCCACCACTATCGATTCGAAGAGGCCTTCTCCTTGTATCATTTACTAGGTGAGGATTGCGAGCTAAATTCACATGTTTACATCATACACGAACTTGTATATGGTGCAAATGTGGGAAGCTTGATATTGCAAGGAAACTTTTCGAGGGTGTACGTGTCAAAGGTCTGGAACCTTCCAACAGCATATATATTACGATGATTGGTGGCTTGTGTGCCGAAGGTCTTCTTAATGATGCAAAACAGCTGTTTCTTGAAATGGTCTGTCCGACTGATAATACTTACAATATAGAGATGCTTTTGCACAAAATGGAAGAAAGAGATCACTGTCTCTATGATTTAACCTTGTCATTGCTACGTGCATCAGTTGAAGCCGGATCACTAGATACCAGTATCTTAGAATTGATGAATAATCTTCCCCGATCGGAAGATGTGGACTTCTTTGGTTTTCGGGCTCGACAAACGTCTCTTTGTGTTTCCTGATTGGCTTTAGCTGCTGGAACGAGTTTTCTATCAAAGATGTTGATGTATGTCTAAGCTTGATCATATGTGTACTTTTTAATCAGTCGTGTATTAGGTTTATGAAATAGTTTTCTTTTACTGATTTGTTTCGGCTTCTTATGTTGTTCTCTTGAGCTTGATGAGAAGCAAACTAAGCGGGATGGAAACAACATTTAGCTGAATGAGTTGAAACCAAGCTTTGATTTTGATGCCAACCCAATAAAAAGAAAAGCTCCATAAGCATTTTACTTAAAAAAAAAAAAAAAAAAAAGAAGGAAAAAAAAAAAAAAAATATGTAGTATATGACAACGTGACTCCATGGACACAAACATATCACGGCCCAAGCCCGGTTTGTGGGTTTGGGGTATTAGGGTTTTACCATTATAAATAATGGCCATGAATAATATGATACCGAAGAGTTTCAATGTAGTCTTTAGTGTTTATTAGTATCTTACATGGTAGGCCATACCCGGTCCTTACCTAGAAACACTTCCGCCTTCAAATACAAACCCTTAACTCTGTGTCGTCGTTCTTCCGCTGTTATGCTCTTCAACTCCATCAAAAAAAAAAAGCTGTCTCAAAGAATGTTAGACCAACACAATCTTTCATCATCTCATCTATGAATTTGCATGATGCCATTGTCAACCGTCATCCTTCCAATCTTTTATCTTTGATCTTTTTTATTTGTTTCGTATCTGAAGATTTGTTTCCAAAATCATGGTGCAACAACTATTTTTTTTTCTTTTTACAGTTTTTTATTTGTTTGTTGTGTTGGTGATTTGTGCTAAGGTCACAAATCCACACAATCGTTATTTGTGTTGATGATTTGTGCTAAGGTCACAAATCCACACAATCGTATGTTATTGTTAGTGCTTCGGTTATTTGGTTTATCAGGTTTATCAGTCCGACTTCAAATTTGAAGATTATAAGAAGAATGTTTGAAGACGCTTGTTGTCGATGTCTTCATAGCTGTTATTTCTTTTAATATTATGTCCTTTGTTTTTTTTCTCTTTTATAGTTTACCTCTCCAGTCCGAGCTTTCGTGATTTTGCCGCTCGGACTGCGGGGGAGTGTTAGACGAATAATAGGCCCAAGCCCGTTTGTGGGTCTTTAGGGTTATGTACTTATAAATATTGAATGAATGAATGATATAAAAGCATCGAGTTTCCAATGTAGCCTTCTGTGTTCTTATTATCTTACACTAATCTAGTCATCTAATTAAGGAGCGTCCATAATTTGGGTCTGACCCACAAGAACCAAAAACCGAATCGAATAGAACCCGGTTTTGGGTCATCATAACCGAATCGAACTACAAATTTGATTTTCGAAGCCATTCATGGAATCAGGGTTGGGGCGTTAACTTATATTTCCCCAACGGTTATAAACGTGGCCATTCACGTGGAATCAGGTTAAGGCCTACTCAGGGTCGAAAACTAATCTGAATTTTAAACTTGGTGATTGCTTACCCTGAACTTACAGGTTTGATCATATAAATTAATCATACATATCCGTCCGTAGGCATTACGACTTTACGAGACGTTGTTAACGTTACACATTTGTTGCATTGGCTCGAAGAATTTTACTGGAGTAATAAGTAAAAGCATCAGATTGACTCAGTCGTTATTTACATGAGTAGCAGGCTTGTGTAAATTTTACAAAAGACTGGTAGAAAAAAAAGTTTATAAAACAATGACAGGTAGAAAACTCGTACAAATTGCATAAACTTTTATAAAATAAGTGAACATCTTAAAAATATATGAGTTAGGTTTGAGGCTAAACAAGATTGAGTTGTATATAGGTCAACATGTAACAAAAATGAGTTTAGGGTCGCCCTTTTCCTAGGGTCGACTTAGTCGTCCCTAGATTAAGGGGGGACCCACTACTTTTACAACAAAATCTTGGTCAAAAGGGCTGAGGGGAAAAAGAGGGCCCCACAAAACCTAGGGACGACTAAGTCGTCCCTAGGTTAAATAAACTTATTATTCCGTTTTTAAATCTTTTTTATATATTTAAAATTAATATAAATTTTTTTTATTTAAAAAGTTTAAAATGAAAGAGGGGACCACAAATCCTAGGGACGACTTGGTCGTCCCTAGGTTAAATAAACTTATTACTCCGATTTTTAAATCTTTTTTATATATTTAAAATTAATATAAATATTTTTTATTTAAAAAGTTTAAAATGAAAGTGGGGACCACAAATCCTAGGGACGACTTAGTCGTCCCTAGGTTAAGTAAAATTACTTTATTTATTTAAAATTATTTAAAATTACTTTATACATATTTAAAAAAATATATATATTTAGTTAAAAATAACTTTATACGTATTTAAAAAAACTTTATATATATTTAAAAAAAATTTATATATTTAGAAAAAAAATTATACATATTTAAAAATAACTTTATACATATTAAAAAAACTTTATACATATTTAAAAAAAATTTATACATATTTAGAAAAAAAATTATACATATTTAAAAATAACTTTATACATATTTAAAAAAACTTTATATTTATTTAAAAAAACTTATATGTATTTAAAAAAAAACTTTAGATATATATTTAACACTTAAACACGCGCTTAATTAAAAATATATATTACAACGATAATAGATTCATAAATAAGAAAAAAACACATTACAAACTAGTTAAAACTAAACGTACAGATTAACACATAATATTAAAATACAAATTAACACATTAAAATAACAAATAGATTACTACTCAAAGCTAAGATTTTCCATATCATTTAAAAACTCATGAAGTATTGCAGCCGATTGACATGCGTGGTCTTCAGGATGCCTTTCCATTTCTAGTCTTGTCTCTAGCATCTTTATCTTTAGATCTTTGATCTTGCAATTAGAGCACTCAGTTGGTGCAGATTGAGAAAGACCTGTAGAGAACTTGGATGTGAACCTTGAGGTGTTGAAGATCCAGGGGAAGATCTTATACGGACTTCGAGATCAAAATCATCCTTCCATTTAAAATATTTACATCCATAATCATCTGTTTTTGGCTGTTACAAAGTAAACAAATAACATGACATGTCATTTTAATAATCACACGTATTACATAACTAAAACATTTGATTGTTTACCTTCGAAAGAGGACATGCATAGTAAAGTTTACCAAAGCTACGAGGTTGATGTGACTGTCTCAACACAATATATCCCTTTCTACATGTACACTTATAAGCTTCAAGCGGATCCATATTATGCAAAATCGGGTGGTGGTGGTGGTGAGTTTGGTATGAGAGGATAAGAGTTTGTGAGGATAAGAGCTACCATAAATAAAGATAAAAATTTAGGGTCGACACATTTAGGGACGACTTAGTCGACCCTAGCTTTCCCGCCAACATTTTCCCGCCAGCATTTCCCGCCAACATTTCCCGCCAATATTTGATCACTTAAACATGCTTAAGCTCAGTATTTTTAGCTTAATGGTCACCTCAGAGCAATAATAACATATGGACTCGTCGGTTGAACCTATAACGTATAACCCTAACATATGGACTCACCGGTTGAACCTATAACGTATAAACCTAGCATATGGACTCGTTGGTTGAACCTATAACGTATAACCGTAACATATGGACTCATCGGTTGAACCTATAACGTATAACCGTAGCATATGGACTCATCGGTTGAACCTATAACGTATAACCCTAACATATGGACTCACCGGTTGAACCTATAACGTATAACCCTAACATATGGACTCACCGGTTGAACCTATAACGTATAACCGTAGAATATAGACTCACCGGTTGAACCTATAACGTATAACCCTAACATATGGACTCACCGGTTGAACCTATAACGTATAACCGTAACATATGGACTCATCGGTTGAACCTATAACGTATAACCGTAGCATATGGACTCATCGGTTGAACCTATAACGTATAACCATAGCATATGGACTCATCGGTTGAACCTATAACGTATAACCCTAACATATGGACTCACCGGTTAAACCTATAACGTATAACCGTAGCATATGGACTCACCGGTTGAACCTATAACGTATAACCCTAACATATGGACTCACCGGTTGAACCTATAACATATAACCCTAACATATGGACTCACCGGTTGAACCTATAACGTATAACCCTAACACATGGACTCACCGGTTGAACCTATAACGTATAACCGTAACATATAGACTCATCGGTTGAACCTATAACGTATAACCGTAACATATGGACTCACCGGTTGAACCTATAACGTATAACCCTAGCATATGGACTCGTCGGTTGAACCTATAACGTATAACCCTAGCATATGGACTCGTCGGTTAAACCTATAACGTATAACCCTAGCATATGGACTCACCGGTTGAACCTATAACGTATAACCCTAACATATGGACTCACCGGTTGAACCTATAACGTATAACCGTAACATATGGACTCATCGGTTGAACCTATAACGTATAACCGTAACATATGGACTCATCGTTTGAACCTATAACGTATAACCGTAGCATATGGACTCATCGGTTGAACCTATAACGTATAACCGTAGCATATGGACTCACCGGTTGAACCTATAACGTATAACCCTAACATATGGACTCACCGGTTGAACCTATAACGTATAACCGTAGCATATGGACTCACCGGTTGAACCTATAACGTATAACCCTAACATATGGACTCACCGGTTGAACCTATAACGTATAACCGTAGCATATGGACTCATCGGTTGAACCTATAACGTATAACCCTAACATATGGACTCATCGGTTGAACCTATAACGTATAACCCTAACATATGGACTCATCGGTTGAACCTATAACGTATAACCCTAACATATGGACTCACCGGTTGAACCTATAACGTATAACCGTAGCATATGGACTCACCGGTTGAACCTATAACGTATAACCCTAACATATGGACTCACCGGTTGAACCTATAACGTATAACCGTAACATATGGACTCACCGGTTGAACCTATAACGTATAACCGTAACATATGGACTCATCGGTTGAACCTATAACGTATAACCCTAACATATGGACTCACCGGTTGAACCTATAACGTATAACCCTAACACATGGACTCGTCGGTTGAACCTATAATGTATAACCGTAGCATATGGACTCGTCGGTTGAACCTATAACGTATAACCGTAGCATATGGACTCATCGGTTTAACCTATAACGTATAACCCTAACATATGGACTCACCGGTTGAACCTATAACGTATAACCGTAACATATGGACTCACCGGTGGAACCTATAACGTATAACCGTAACATATGGACTCGTCGGTTGAACCTATAACGTATAACCCTAACATATGGACTCACCGGTTGAACCTATAACGTATAACCGTAACATATGGACTCGTCGGTTGAACCTATAACGTATAACCGTAACATATGGAATCATCGGTTGAACCTATAACGTATAACCGTAGCATATGGACTCATCGGTTGAACCTATAACGTATAACCGTAGCATATGGACTCACCGGTTGAACCTATAACTTATAACCCTAACATATGGACTCACCGGTTGAACCTATAACGTATAACCGTAACAACTAGGTAAAATGTATAAAATGTATTTTAAATGTATAAAAACACCTCGGTAAAATATATTTTAATTTATATTACTAATTTTATTAAATGTATAAAAACACGTAGGTAAAATGTATTTTAAATGTATAAAAACACCTAGGGACGACTAAGTCGTCCCTAAGTTACAAAGAAAGTCGTCCCTAAATAACCCTCCAACACTTAGCAAATTTTTTGGAAAATTGAAATTTTTTGGTGAAAATTTGTATAACCCGCTTAGGGTTTAGGTTTCCCGGTTTACACCTAGGGACGACTTAGTCGTCCCTAGGTTACATAGAGTCGTCCCTAAGTTAATATAATAAACGAAAAAAAAAATTTATAACTAACCTAGGGACGACTAAGTCGTCCCTAGGTTACAAAGTAAAAGTCGTCCCTAGGGGGCATTTCCAGTAACTTATACTTATCTAAATTCCTTCATCTCTCATTCACAAAAAAAAAAAAAAACCGGGACAAGCTTCATCTACACCACCACTTTGTTACCACCATCTTCATCTACACCACCACTTTGTTACCACCATCTTCATCTCCACCACCACTTCACCTCCATCAGTCTCATCCAAACATCCACCGCACCACCACTTCACCTCCACCGCCACCACTTCACCTCCACCGCACACGAATTGTTTTAATTCGGGATATTGAAGCTAATTGTTTAATTGATTTATATTTGTTTAATTTTATTAAATGTTAATTGTTTGTTTAATTTTAATTTTATTAAATGGTAATTTGTTTAATTGAAGGTAATTTGCACATTATATCAACGACCCCATCCCATCCCCGACCCCATCCCATCTGACCACCATTTTCCGCCACGGCAGCAGCAGCACCACCACCATTTTCCGCCGCGGCAGCAGCAGCACCACCACCATTTTCCGCCGCGGCAGCAGCAGCAGCACCACCAACGGTATGGGTGTTTGTTTTTGCTTATATGTTTCCAGCTTATATAGTAGTTTAATTTCGTTTTTTTGCTAGGTTAATTCGGCTAATCTGTTTTCAGCCACCACCACCGCCGCGGAAGCAGCAGAAGCACCACGACAGGTGGGTGTTTGTTTTTGCTTATATTAAGACTTATGACCTTATTTGATTTTGGCATAACTGATTTCGGCTTAGTTGATTTCGGCTTAATATGGATGTTTGTTTTGGAATATACTAAGACTTATGAGCTTATTTGATGTTTCTCGTAGCCGAGACCCGAGTCACAGTCGAAGGGAACCGAGTCACAGCCAAGAACTGAGACCCGTGTCACAGCCGAAAAAAGGTAATGTTTTTTTTTTAAAATTGTTGTGGTGTTGTTTGTTTCAAATTAGAAATTTTTTTGGAAACCAACTAATTTAGGTTTTCTTTATTTTATGTTTGTGTTTGGTTAGCACCAGGACAGTCGGGACAACTTCCTCATCCGGACCTCTTTTTCTATCTTTATATCTTTGCTTATTCCAGTCGTGACCGAGGTGTGTAATTAATATTATGCATATGTTTATTATATTATATATATATGATATATGATTGTTAGTCTTTGTAGTAAATAATTTTAGGAATATTTTAGGATTTTATCGATTAATTTCGGAAAATTCCCGTCCGAAGTTAATCAACCTATAGAAAACCCGTCCGAAATTAATTTATTAGGAATTAATTTCGGAAAGTCCCCTGTTTGGGACTGCTTTTTGATGTTTCGTCTCATTTAGGATATGAATGCGTATAACTGGTTTATTATTTGAGATGATTTCGACAGTGTTTCTCCTTTACTCCTACGAATATGTCTTTAAACACATATTTGGGGAGTAGAGGGGAAATGCTGCCGAAATTTACTCAAATAGTAAACCGGTTATACGCATTCATATATGGGACGAAACATTCAAAAGGTGGGTTAGGATTGCCTTCCATAGTTGCACTACGAAGAAAAAAAAGAGTTCATATTCATTTTGTTAGTATGACATTTTACGTATAAAAAAAATAATTTATTTGAGTATGTTTATTTGCAACGCAGTTATGACAATTGATAAGAGTTGGACCACTGTAAACAATCGTAATTCCAATGAGTTTTTAGATAGTCTTTTTGGATTCATCCAGGATTGTGAGAAATTTTTGCACCCCATCTCACAAAAGCTCCGTTTCCCATGTAGTCATTGTTGTAACCGTGAAACGTTGGTTACCCTCGGCCAACTTGAGGCACACATATCCAAATTTGGGTTTGACAAACATTACACCACTTGGATATATCACGGTGAACCAATTCTTCTGTTACCTCCACTATTACCACATTCACCTGATCGAATTCACATGGATGCGTTCTTCGAAGATATTTCTGCAAATAATATTCCTAATCCACCATCTGAAACTCCACCCTCTCAAACTCCACCAACTCAAACAACCGGTCCTCAACCAACCCAAACATCGGGTCCTAGTAACGAGTTTGAAGAGTTACTCGCTAGGTCTGCCCAAAAGTTGTACCCGGGTTGTGATATGACCACATTGGAATTTACATCAGAGATTTCGCACATCAAGGTTTTACACAAAATAACTGATGCCGGGTTTAACAAAATTCTAGCTCTTCTCCAAAAGGCATGTTCCCTAGTAAAGGATACAATTTCCCGTCTTCATACTATGAAATAAAAAAGACATACAAAAAGATCGGGTTAGGATACGAATCGATCCATGCTTGTATAAATGATTGTTTTTTATATTGGGGATCACCGGAAAACAAGGAGAGGCAAACTTGTCCAATCTGTAACGTGAGCAGATGGAAAAACCCAAAGAAGAAAAAGGGGACGCAATTAGTTGCCAACAAGGTGGTGCGTTACTTTCTGATAACACCTAGACTACAACGTATGTTCAACACAAAAGACATAGCAAAGTGGATGACTTGGCATGCGACCGGACAGTCTAAGGAAGACGGTAAAATGAATCACCCCTGTGACGGGAAAGCATGGAAATATTTTGACATGATGAAACCTGAGTTCTCTTGTGACCCTAGAAACGTTCGATTAGGGTTGGCTGCTGATGGTTTTAATCCTTATGGCATGATGAGCCAAACTTACAGCATGTGGCCGGTTATATTGACAACATACAACACACCACCGTGAATGTGTTTGAAAGAAACTTCTTTAATGTTGACGATGTTAATTCCCGGCCCAAAATCAGCTGCAAAGGACATTGATGTTTACTTGCATCCTCTAATTAAAGAACTCAAAGATTTATGGGAGGGAGTCTGGACGAAAGACGCTGCTACGGGTACTCATTTCAAAATGAAAGCGGCGGTTTTATGGACCATCAATGATTTTCCAGCTCGAGGTAGTTTGTCTGGGTGGACTGGGCAAGGGTACCTCACATGCCCTACTTGTAATGTTGACACTCCATCGATGCGTATCAACAGCAAAATCGTTTATGTTGGTTACAGAAGATGGTTAAGAACAAATCATCCAGATCGGAAAAAATCCAAGGAATTCTACGGTTTTCCCGAAAATAAGCCTAAACCAAGAAAGTTTTCAGAACTTGATATTCAATTGCAGATTAGTAAAGTCTTTAAACGTAAACCGGGGAAACATAAACTAATTCTCAAAGACAACCGCCCCCATAATCGAGATGTTGAATTGAACTGGAGTAAGCGTTCTATCTTTTGGGATCTTGAGTATTGGCCCTTTCTTCTACTAAAACACTGTTACGATGTCATGCACATCGAAAAGAATTTCCTTGAGGCTTTACTGAATACCCTGTTACAGAACGACAAATCCAAAGACACGCCAAAGGCAAGGCTAGACTTAGAAAAAATGGGAGTTCGAAAGGAGTTGTGGTTAGTTAAAAAAGATAACGGGAAGTTCGATAAGCCTCATCCAAAGTTCTCTTTCACTCCAGAAAAAAGAAAACTTTTTTTGTAAATTCATTAAAGGAGTCAGACTACCTGATGGCTTTGGATCCAACTTCAAGAAAAAAGTGACCGCTGATGATGACAATATAACGAACTTGAAATCTCATGACTGTCATATAATGATGCATCGGTTACTTCCTTATGGAGTGCAACAATACTTGCCCAAAGACGTTGCAAAACCTATAATCGACATTTGCTTATTCTTTAAGCAGCTTTGTGCTCGAAGTTTGACTGTGCAGGACATGAAAGAAGCTAAAAACAAATTGATCATTATGATGGTTAATTTAGAGCAAATCTTTCCTCCTGCTTTTTTCGACATAATGACTCATTTGGTTATACATCTACCCGATGAGGCTATTCTAGGTTCCGTTACTCGCGGCAGGTGGATGTATCGATTTGAAAGATACATGAAAAAGCTAAAGAATTATGTACGAAATAAAGCTAAGCCTAAAGGTTCCATTGCTGAGGGTTATGTTGCAGAAGAGGCATTAACTTTTTGTTCGCGTTACCTTAAGGATGTCGAGACGATATTTAACCGCCTTGGCAGAAATGAAGACGATTTGCCTGGACAACCAGATAAATTTGAGGTGTTCCGGACCGTATGCACACCGACGGGTGGAATCAAACCAACTCGTATGACTAATGACGACATGCAGGCAGTTACGTGGTTTATACTTAACAACAGTCCTGAAGTCGAAGCCGACATCTCAGCTTACAGCGAGTATGTTTCTTCCTATTTTTTTATATTTTTGAAAATTCTTCTTTCTCGATGACTTCTGCTAATATCATGAACCTTTGCAGAGAGGCGCCTGATAATGTGGAAACGAGTTTTCCTGCGTGGTTTAATAACATGGTAAATACATTAGATATATTACCTTGGAGTTATTCCTCATCTAATAAACCTTTTTGTATCTCATTTTTGTAGACTCGTGAAAAAAAAGTGAGTGTGGGATGTAGTGACGAGTTATTCTCTTTGGCATGTGGACCTATTAGTTCATGTACATACCCCTCTTGCATAGTGAATGGTGTGAAGTTTGTGGTACGTGAACGCGATATACTTCGTACCACTCAATGCAGCAGAGTTTCAACACCCGGGGTTGATGGAGAGATGTATTATGGTCAACTCGAAGAAATTCTGGAGCTCACTTATATCGGCAACCGCAAGGTTTTGTTGTTTCGATGTAAATGGTTTGACACAATTAACCCTACCAATTGCACCAAACGCAACAGACGTTCTTACACTGAGCAAGGCATACATCATATTTTGACCGATAGGCTATTTCACCAAAATAACCCATACATTTTCCCGACACAAGCAACACAAGTATTCTACCTTGAAGACCTTGCTAGACGACCGCTTCATTGGAAGGTCGTCGAACAGGTTTATCATCGAGATGTGGTAGAGTCCGATGAAGATGTTATACATGGTAGCAGTTCATCAGATGTTACACTGTCTGTTGCTTTGCCTAATTTGGGTATTACAGATTTGAGTGTAAATACTCAACCAACGGAAGTGGACGCCCCACCGGTTGATGATGATATTATTAATATTGAAGATGATGCGGCAGTTGCACACGTCATTGGTGATGTTGATGATGATGATTTAGTGTCAGATGATGATGAAGTGAACCCTAATAATGATTTTCAAGAAGTTTTATCTAGCGATGATTCTGAAGATGATGACAATTGAATTAAGTTGTATTTTGAATGAAACAGTTGTTATATGCTTTAATGTGTAATTTTTTATTTGTAAACGATTGTTATATGCTTAAGTTGTAGTTTGAATGAAACAATTGTTATACGTTTAAATGATGATGAGTTGTTTTTATTTGTTTAAATGTGTAATTTTGTATTTTAATGAAAACGTTTTTATATGTTAAAATGTGTATATTGATATGAATTTGTGTATTAGTATTAATTGATTAATTAAATTGTGTAATTTTGTTTTTTAATGAAAATGTTTTTATATGTTAAAATGTGTATATTGATAAAATGTGTATACTGATATGAACTTGTTATTTTACAGATGGCATGTGTAGCTCCTAGGTCATACAGTGGGGATGCTGGTGGTAGTCCACCCAGACGGCCCACACGTCCTGTATCGGCCCACTACCAGCGTAAGAAATCGTTATATTTTTTTATAACACTGATATTTATAATTTATGTCACTTGAATTTTTACGAGTAAATAACATATCTTTTGTAGCTGCAAATCAACGCTTTGTGACCAACCTAGGAAAATTAAGGACGACGTACAGAAATAATAACGAAAAACCTTTGACAATTGGCTTTGAATTTAAAGATCTGAAAACCTTCCATTTTCTGGGCAATTATGCATCATTGTTGTCTCATCTTATGGGGGAATTAATCCGGTCACTTCCCCTGAACTGCGAATGGGACGAAATTCCAGAGTCTGATAAAGCTCATATTTATCCTACAATTGAGGTGAAAATTGTTTATTTTACTTATATTGTTATTGTTATCGACATTTAGATATGTGTGTTATTTTTAATTTGTTTGTTTATTTAAATTCATATGTTTTTATGTAGACATATTTCGACCTCGAGCCATGGTACAATGATCGTACTGAGGTGGTGTGTGGAAATGGTGTGTATGAGGTGTGTACTCGGGTTAGGCTTGTGTTGGAACTCCAACTGAGGTTGCTGTATAGAAAATACAAGAACAGGATCAAGAAACATTTTTATTCGAAATATGAGACGCCCGCACTGGCACAAGAACATGTGCCACCGTCGAGTGTGTGGGACAGTAGAACCGAAGGTGATTGGGCTGAATTGGTTCAGTGGTGGTCAGACCCAAAGAGGGTGGCAAGAAGTCAGGTTAATACTGTTAATCGTTTCAAAAACACGGTACCGACCACTCAAGGCAAAAAACCATTCGCCCGAGGAAGGAATGAATACGTAAGACTCTTTATAATTTTTGTGATTTATTTAAAAGCGTTTATATTGTTTATTTATTATAGCTCGTTATTAATTTATTTGAGATTTTACAGAAAGTCAAGGAAGGGGTTTACGAGGACCTGGTTGAAACATGGAGGAAGGGGCACTCAAGTGGTGGCACGTTTAAAAGTAAAGAAAACGAGGAAAGATATGTAAGTAATATATAACTCTTTAATTACATGCCTTAGTAACTAATTTCATTTGTTTTAAATCGTTTTTTTTCCCAGCAAAAGATGAAAGCCCTCAGTGACCAAGTGAGAGCCAATATCATCCCGCACATGTCTGATAAAGAAATAGTGGCTCAAATCATGCCAAGTCAAAATAAGCAAAATGTGTCAGGACAAGGCAGAAAGTTACCGGGTGGTGCCAATAACACAACTCGCAGGTTATATATCCTCAATAAACAAAATGTAAATCAATTGTTCATATTTATGTCTTGTTGTATATAATGAAACATTGTTGTTGTAACTTATCGCAGGCGGGGTGCTCCACGTCGACCAGATGTTCCCTCTCGTAGTGAATTTCAGGAATTGATAGAACGAAATGAGCGACAAATGGAGCTGCTGAGGAAAGAGAATCAGGAGGCGCAGCAACGGGCTTACTTGGCAGCGTTAAAGGCAGATGCAACGCAACAATATAGTCAGACGTCGTACCAGCATATGGCGCAATATCAGAGTCAATTGGGTGAGTTTTTCCAGAACTACAACTCAAATACTGATCACCCAATTAGACCTCCTACTTTTGTACCCCCGCCCCGACCCTTTGTTATGCCCACCCTAGCTCCTGATTGGGCTCATTTAGTCCAACCCCCTATCCTTGGGCACAACCAGTGCAACCTCCTTCCATCGACCCATACCGACCATCTTTGCCCGACAATCTCCAACCACTCCAACCTCCCTATACCGGCACTTATCCTATTGCTCCCGTCACCAACAATAACACATTTAACCATTGTTATCGTCCCACCACACACTCGACTCATGAGATCGGCTCTACTTCACAATCCATACCCGGAGGTTCTCGTGTAATCATAAATCCCCATGAGCACGATTACCGGTCTGTTGACGAGTTGGGTCGAGATAGGAATGTACAAAACAGTGGTGACGACTTATCAGGCGATGACGAGGGGAATGACGAGGGGAGTGACGAGGGGGTGACGAGGAGGGTGACGATGGGGAAGGTGACTTTTCACCTAACGAGGATGCGGAGTAGAGGTTGTGGTAGTATTTTTCTTATTATGCATGTTTAATAAAGTTTGAGACTTGTAGCGTTTGAAACATTTGATTTAGGATTGAATAAGTGTATTTGATGAATATTGTATCGTGACGTTGGATAATTTATCGTAATATGGTATTGTAACGTTTATTGATTTGTTATTATTCTGTATTTGTCGAATTCTGCCATTTTGAATTGTGTATTTTGTCCGGAAAAAGTTCCGGAAAAAATCTGGAAACTGCAAAATAGCCCAGTTTTTTTTTAGCCCCCTGGTACACCTAGGGACGACTTAGTCGTCCCTAGGTTATTAAATATCATCAAGGTTATCACCCTAGGGACGACTTAGTCGTCCCTAGGGTGATAAATAATATTTTTTTTTTATTTTCTGAAAATGTTTTTCTTAATATTTATAAAAAAAGATTTTATTAAAAATAATAAAAAAAAGAATTTTTAAGAAAAATTTTGAAAACGATTATTTTTATTAATAACCTAGGGACGACTTTGTCGACCCTAGGTTTCAAAGAGAGTCGTCCCTAGGTTAGTCAATTTTTTCAACGTAGTGGGTTGCGGGACCCACTAAGTCGTCCCTAGGTTACAAAGAGGAGTTCGTCCCTAGGATCCTAGAGACGATTTTTTAGGCACTACCTCCTAGGGTCGACTTAGTCGTCCCTAGGAGTTTAGGGTCGAATAATGGAGTCCCTAGGGACGAATAAGTCGTCCCTAGGGTAGAAAATTCTTGTAGATGACCTTACTAATAAATGTCAAGGTGATATTTAATTTAGCATTATGTATGCTTCGAACCTTTTGGTATAGGGGCTAACCTATTCTTATTTCTATTTTAATCCGCCCCATAAGAAGGTCCGTTGTAAGACTCGGACATCATCGTACCTCTCCAAAAATAACTTTTAAAAGTTACTTTTGGTGAATAAAATATCCGCCTATGATTTACTCAACACAAAATATCAATGAAAAAGTAATGAGTAAAATGCAAAAATCCTACCTGTGGTATTTCATTTTTGCAGATTTAGTAACCAGTCTTCCGAAAGTGCATAGAGCCTACCTGGTCTTCATGTTTTGTATTATTTTGGTACTTTGACTCAACGATTGTTAAAAGTTGACCGTTATTAAAAGGATAATTTTGTCTTTTTCTTTGTCATCTTCCCCAAAACACCACAAACACCCATAGAAAAAAATTAAGAAGCTATTAACGCAATTTTATGTAGTTTAACACTATGTGTTTAATCATTTTTGGTTTCGTACCTGTGGTACATGCGTAATAATATATAGATTGAAGGTATAAAAGATTTGTCAAATTTAATTCGAGTATGACACATGAATTAAACTGAACGTATAAACAAGATTTGTATGATAAAATCAACGTAAGATAGGTACATTACCTCTAAAAACAATGTTTTAGAATTTAGACGCATTCTTTGTTCTTAAGGATGGTAATAAACCAATAATGGTTAACGCGTATTCGATTAATTTGACACGAAATATGTGTGTAGATGTCTTGTTTGTCTTGGTTGGAGAGAAGTTACTAGGAAAAGTTTGTTATTAAGTCCTTAGGTGTGAATAAGATTAAGAAGCTTATTGCTCGACAAGGAAATAATGGTGTTGATTGTACAGCCAGAAAGCAAGTTCTTGTGATATGAGTTCGTATAGTAAAAAGGAGACAAAAAGTCGTTTTGAAGTTTGATTTTCAAAATCTACAATTGTGATGTTTTGGGGAAGAAGACAAGAAAAAGACAAGATTATCTGTTTAGTTACCGTCAACTTTTAAGGATCGTTAGGTCAAACTACCAAATTGATACAAAACATGAAGACTAGGTAGGTCGTCTACACTTTCGAAAGACTATCTATCAAAAATGCAAAAATAGAATACCACAGGTATGATTTCTGCATTTTACTCAAAAAGTAATAGACATAACCAAACATCAAAGCCTTAATAGAGATGATCATCTGACTGGTAAACATATCTTGCATTTCGAATTAGTGATGCGACTCCATTAGTAATCGACATTACTGGACTTGATGATTGTCAACAGGTCCACATTCGCATGATAGTCCATTATGGGAATAGATCTTCTTTAACAGTATGGTGGATAAAATTCAAACGTTTGAACTTTGTTAAACTTCCGATTCTCAGTCCTGTGAAATTCATAGGATAGCACCATTGCAGGTCTAGTACTTGAAGATGATGACATTCATTACAAATCGCCCGCAACCCGGTATTGGTTAACTTACACCGTTTGAGTTGAAGATGCCTCAATCCGGGTAAGTTTCGTGCAATAGCAAACCCCAGTGCATCATCATCTATGAATCCGGATTGATTACTGAGTTTTAGTGTTTTTAGCATGGGGCAGTCACGTCCTAGTGTTTGAATAGCTTCTTTTCCAATTTGTATGTCAAGGCTGAGTTCCTCCAATAACGGTAATTTCTTCAACGCTTTAGTTAAATGATTGATAACGTGCTTGCTGGATCCAATTTCGAGACGTCTAAGCTGACTTGATCTGTTATATACAGCAAATTAGCAACAGATAATGTATGCTACTCTAATGTATTCTAATGAAATTACAAGTCTGATAGGATATTCAAACAAACTTCAACGTCCATGCTTTTTAAGGTGTTCGGATTTGCTTATTATTATGGCAACTAGAAAAAATAACTTGGACAATACAAATCAATCTAATGCAAGGCAGGTTTGGTTTTTGTACAAGCACAAGTCATAAAAAGCTAAGGTGGATTATCATAAGCTACATACCTCTCAGCAACATACTGAAGAAGCTTGTCATCACAAAAACCTACTATAGTGATATCAACCAATTGGCCTTGGCTTCTATCCACAGTGTTTTTACAAATCTTGTGCAAGGCCATGGAAGAAGATGGCCGGAAACATAGCCAAGTATTAGGCCGATGCTGGCTGTAGAACTTTTTGTCCAAATAAATAACCCTCCATAAGCACGGGTCCTTGCAGATTTGTCGCCAATTACTGCACACCTTCTGAACAGTCCGTACTATGTCAATCACATTAGTTCTTTGGAGTATATTGAACATTATATCTGCCGGGAGATCCGACCAGTTACTTGTTGTTTCGTCTTTTCCCTGTTTCCCTTTTCCTGCGCATGTAAACTCAGATCAAAGATGGAAAAGGGGGTGGTTCATGTGAAATGTCAACACAGTTTACATTTTGGGCCAGTCAAGACGGGTTGGATGAGGTTAACCACAAACACTTTTTTGTCCATCATTTGTACGTTGTCTATATTTAATAGCTGTATCAAATAAGATTAAACAAGTTGAATAATTCCAATAACAGCCTAATTATTGAGTAACTTGACTTAGGATATTTGCCTTTGAACAGTTTGGGTGACTTATATTATAGAACCTGGTTTGATCCATTTGACCCGTTTTCTTTTTAGCTAACTTTGCCCCCTTTGACCTGTTAAAAATAGAGCTTAACCCAATTTGACCCATTCATCTAGTTAAAATGGTGTAAATAACGGATCAAGGATAGTAAAGTGAAACAGAATTCACCACGCACCTTTGAAGACGTTAGTTCCTAGTACTTTCGTAAGCTGTGACTTGTGATACTTGGTATACCCCATATGGAGATCCCTGGATGATCATGGATAAACATGAATTAAAAACGAATCTGGTAAAGTTACTTGAATAAAATGCGCCTAAGTGCTTAACTAAACCGCATATGCAAAGTAAGTGCACCTATGCGGTTACTTATAATTAGGGACGATTATACTACAGTAATTGATCGTTATACTCCGAACTTCACAGTAAACCATTACATCTTCGTTGTCTCAATGTACAAGGTAAAAGCATTATACAAACACGTACAATATCTATAAAACCAACAAAGAATCATCATCTAATACAAATCAGAACATACAAGCTATATAATCTGTCCATACAAGTAAAATTGTATATAGTTCAAGAGCATTAAACGTACAATATACGGTTACAAGCAATGTTAAAATATAGTTAGATTCATGTACGAAACCACAACACCTGTGCAAGACGCTAAGACAGGTAGTTTTTTAGCCTTCTAACAGAGACAGAGACACACAAATTAATTCTTAACGAGTTTATCCGTTTTATTTGATTAATACTATGCTATATAATCAACAAAACAACCCAAACCACAAGAACACGTTTACTGAAAATAATTTGTTAAAATACACTTAGATTCATGCAAGAAACCACAACACCTGTGCAAGACAGGTAGTCGTTTAGCCTTCTAACAGACACAGCGACGCACAAACTAATTCTTAACTGAGTTCATCCGTTTTATTTATTAACACTATCTAAACAATAAAACAACCCAAACCACAAGAACATCTATATATCGCTGAGTGAGCAAGCCGCTTAAATCCCTCAAGCGTATATCCCTCAAGTGTAAATCGTTCAACTATAATTCCGTCAAAGGGTAGTGAGCAAGCCGCTTGTCAACTATATATCGCTGAGCGACTCTCTTTTACCTTAAAGTACTACGATCGACACGTAAAAAGGTAAAAACAACTCCAAAACTTAAACTTTTTTTAGAACGGCAAATGTTAGTGGTTAGTGGGTCGAGTCGTGCAATGACATCCAAACGGAAGAATGTCTTCTCCGAACCCTCGCCTAGTTATGTTAGATTCCTTATCCGCTTCGCCTGAAAGGCACTTGGCTCCAGGAATCCTTCCCCAAGGAAACCACTTAGTGGAACCTTGGTGGCCAACTGAGCTAAGTCAGTTGGTTAAAAACAAAAAAAAAAGTTATATAAATTGTACCTATGAGCGAGCCACGAAGGTTTTTTCTTTCTTTTTTCTTTTATCGTTTGTAAAATTTGTAGTATTATTATTTATTGTAATTTTGTGTGTCTCGAGCTTATATAATAGATGCATGAGCCAAGAATGGAAACACAATTTAATAGACGGAAACCCATAATTAGATTTGGGCCAACTAATCTAGTCATCTAATTAAGGAGTGTCCATAATTTGGGTCTGACCCACAAGAACCAAAAACCGAATCGAATCGAACCCGGTTTTGGGTCATCATAACCGAATCGAACTACAAATTTGATTTTCGTAGCCATTCATGGAATCAGGGTTGGAGCGTTAACTTATATAGCCCCAACGGTTATAAACGTGGCCATTCACGTGGAATCAGCAGGATAAGGCATACTCAGGGTCGAAAATTAATCTGAATTTTAAACTTGGTGATTGCTTACCCTGAACTTACAGGTTTGATCATATAAGTAATAATACATATCCGTCCGTAGGCATTACGACTTTACGAAACGTTGTTAACGTTACACATTTGTTGCATTAGCTCGAAGAATTTTACTGGAGTAATAAGTAAAAGCATCAGATTGACTCAGTCGTTATTTACATGAGTAGCACGCTTGTGTATGGAGTCAAAAGCAATGCATCTCCTTGTATATGTATCACTTTCGACTGGGGGGCTTGATGGTGTAACCTCCTAGGAGTCGAAGGACACCTATTCGACATGTGTTGTAAGCTGCTTATCCACAAAGGTAAGTAGTCACCTTTGGCGTAAAACCATTTACTTACAATGGTTATATTACCAGTTGGGATTTCGCCAATCGAAGGACACCACCCTTCCATCCCCTTCGAAGTGTGTCCTTCGTAGACCATAGTTGAAGCTCCATACCCTCTCTTCGATCATCATCATAAGGTCTAGTAGTGCAATTATTTGTACAATCATCAAAGAATGATGAATGTATATTGATAAAGTGTAGTTAATGACTTAATGGTGTGATAAAGAGGACTTGATTTTCAGAAGTTCTATATTGGTTAAGAACTAGTTCAATTCCATCTGCAATTTGGCTATGACTCTTTAGATAAACAAATAAACAACACTACATTGAATGACTCCATAATTATAACCATGTCATAGGCGCAAAGCATTTACGGGCTTAAAATACAACCATATATTACTGCACAGATTACTCTATGAAAAGGAAGCAGCTCGATTGCTTCAAATACAACGATTTTAAAGCTTTCTTGTTGGATTCCCTTATCTTGGATCGAAATGAACAAAGCTTTAATCAAAATATAAATTTTGTATAATCTTGCTATATAATCGAATTGTCATACATAATTGTCTTTACAAATCGTTCCTATTTATAAGAAATGAAAAGGTATATCTAAAAGTCGTGTCGGTTCATGGAACCGTTGTGTCACTATGTTAAATAACTGTAATACAGTTATTTAACTGCTTGTAACCGCCATTTTTGTCCAGCGGGTTTGTCTAGCGGGTTTGTCTAGCGGGTTGTGATTACCCAAATTGGTTTTGGCCCAACATTCCCCCCTAATCACAAACGCTGCGTCTTTTGTCTTCAAAGTAATGTGGGTTCAGTGTCAGTGTCATAGACGAGGTGAGACACTTCTTGCTTGTCTTTGTTGTATTTCCATTTCGTGCATTCTTTCGCGAAGTGTCCATACTCACCACATTCGTAACATCTGAGCTTGCTTTCGTCATTAGTTCCTTGACTCGTACTTGCTCTGCGTGCATTTGGATTGTTCTTCCATTTCATGCCTTCCTTGCTTTCTTTGTTGAAGTCTTTACCTCGCCATTTACCATTGCTTTTGTTGTTTGAACTTGCCAAAAGAAGTTTGTCTTGATTGTTTGCCTCTAGCGTGTCATGGCTCTTGATTCGTTCTTCATAGGCTGTTAGTCTTCCAACGGCTTCTTCAAATGACATTTCGTCTAGGTTTTGATATTGTTCTATGGTTGCTACGATCGGTAAAAACTTCTTTGGAGCAGAGTTAAGTAGTTTCCTTACTAGTATCTTATCTTCCAAAGTTTCTCCAAGTCCGTTAAACATGGCCTTCATACTACTTAACTTTCCTCCGAAATCGCTTACTTTTTCGTTAGGCTTTATCCTTAGTGTCTCTAGTTCACTCCTCAGTGTTTGTAGTCGTGCTTTCTGAACAAGATCGGCTCCTAAATTCTTGACTTTGATTGAGTCCCAAACTTCCTTTGCAGTGGAGTATTGTGCAACTTGCATTAACACATGCCATATGCCATATGCCTTCATTATTGTTTCCATCATCAATGCCCATGTTGTGTAGTTTGAGTCGGTCAATTTTGGACATTGTAGTGAAACATTTCCTAGTTCTCGAACCGATGTGTTGTCGTTCTTGTCGGTTTCTACCATGCTTGCTTGCTTTCTTGCTTGTTAATCTTGGTAATAATCAAAACCGAGATGGTTTATGATTTCCTTGCTTTTGTGTTTGATCGAAAGATCAAATTCTTGCTTGCGATTGATCCAAAGATAAAAAAAAAATTCTTGCGTGTTATTGGCCAACATGCTAACCAGATTTTCTTGCTATGAACCATGAAGGTTCTGTTTGTCTTGCTATGAACCACGAAGGTTCGGTTTGTCTTGCTATGAACCACGAAGGTTTGGTTTGTCTTGCTATGAACCACGAAGGTTTGGTTTTATCTTGCGATGAACCACGAAGGTTAGAATTTATCTTGCTATGAACCACGAAGGTTCGAATTTATCTTGCTATGAACCACGAAGGTTCGAATTTATCTTGCTATTTTGTATTTTTAAAAAGTGAAAAAGGATTTTTCTTTAAATAAAAATACAAAACTTTATTTTATTACTTTTATTTCCTTTTTTATATGTATTTATCCAAAAATCTAAAAAAAAATACTAACTTAAAATGTAAAAGGAAAAATAGAAATAAAAGGAGTGAAATAAAAGGTTTTGAAACCTGATGGGCTTAAGGCCCGATGTCTTGCTTATGGGTTCAAAGAGAAGCCCGGTCCTTGCTGTGTGTTAATGAATAACACGTCCTTTTCTTCTCTTTGTAAATAACGCCCCTCTTCTCTTTCTTCTCTCTGTGGAAATCACACAACTGCTTTCTCTGTTGTCTTCACTGGTGATTTAATTTCACCAAGAGATGTCCCTTATCCTTCTTGTTAATCTACGATCTAATCGTAGTTGTGATTTCCCTGATCTTTTCTGTATGAAAAATTAGGGTTTCTCAAATTTGGGGATCTTGAGATCCGCTTGCGATTTGGGGCTTTCTTGCTAATTCGAATCGTGCGGTTCTTGATTTCTTTCAGAATCAGGTTAGTTCGATCCTAATTGATTCTGATTTTTTTTTGCCCCTCCGATGATGACTTCTAATCCGATTATGGGTTCTGATTCTCGGATTATTGTTTCTGGGTAAACCCGTTCGTTGCTAGTGATTTAGAATCACTTGGTAGCGATTGATGGATTTGCCCAATCAAGAAAAGCAGTTTATATTAAACACGAAAAATGATTTTTGATTCGTGTTCTTGTTGTAAAACTGTTTTTTGGAAATAATCGGATGCGTGTTTGAATTAAAAAGGTATATGATGATCTTGGTTTGTTCAAACCTTGCTATGATGCCAATTGTTGGATTACCTTATCTTGGATCGAAATGAACAAATCTTTAATCAAAATATAAATTTGGTATAATCTTGCTATATAATCGAATTGTCATACATAATTATCTTTACAAATCGTTCCTATTTATAAGAAATGAAAAGGTATATCTAAAAGTGTCCCTATGTTAAATAACTGTAATACAGTTATTTAACTGCTTGTAACCGCCATTTTTGTCCAGTGGGTTTTGTCTAGCGGGTTTGTCTAGCGGGTTGTGATTACCCAAATTGGGTTTTGGCCCAACAATGAGACCGTTTCACTAGTTGAAATGATTACCATCCAAATAAATGACCCTCCAAATACAAAGATCCTGGCAGAGTTGTCGCCAATGGTTGCACACTCTATGAACATTAAGTACTATATAAATCACATTAACTTTTTGGAGTATAATCATCATTACATTTGATGGGATATCCAACCAGTTTCTTGTTGCGTGCTTCTTGCGTTTCAATGTAGTTTCCATAGTCACTATAACATGTACACAAATTAATGTAGATAAAAAAATTACACTAACTATATTTTTGCGTCTCAGTTCTATATAAACCTAAAAATAGTTATCCATAGTTTGTTCGTCCAAGTTCCATATTTCTAATGCATCTGGAATTTAACTATTCTTCTATTTTCATGTCGTATGTCAGGTTAACGAGTACAATTATTCAATTAACATTTCGAGTGGTTATCTTGCATCGTGGGATTAGAATCGCCTAAACACCAGTAGAAAACTTTCATTAGCAACAATTATTTAACAACATTGTAGAACTCTTGCTAAATTATGAATTTAGCATCTAATTTTAGTTAGAAAATTGTTAATATTGTTGCGCATTTTTTACCAACAAATAAATTACTCTATTTGGTATATATAGCAACAAATAAATTAATTGGTATTTTTACAAGTGTAAAATCTCGAACACAATCTTTTAAAATCAGGTTTTTTAATATATTCAGTCGAGCCACCGGGTCACAATTTAACTTGTCTAACCGACGGTTCAATCAGGTTTTGCCAAAACCGGCTTCTGATTACCCAACAAGTTCATGGGCTTTAAACACCCCTAACAACTTGTGAGTGCCATACTTCTTTTAAGTTACGATTATTTAAGTTGTATTAATAGAATTATAAACAGCAACTGCATTTTGTTAAGTTGAAGTATTGACTCGGCCGTATCTTAAGATGGTCATTCACGTAAGATAAGTTTAAATGGTATCTTTCTTCCTGACATAAAGAAAGATTTATTTAAAAAAAATCAACTTGGTTTATACAGTATCTATCAAGCACCTAGCATGTCAATTGCAATACTGGCTAATTTGTCCATAAACACTACATATAAGCAATTAAGCGGAAGAATATCTATGGCTCACCGTTTTGAGCTGGAATTGTCTTTGGATGTCGCCGTGTCTTGTGTTTTTTCTGTTTCCTTTTACCTGCACATGTAAACTTAGGCCAGTCAAGATGGCTTGGGTGAGGTGACCATAAACACTTTTTGTCCAGCATTTGTACCTTGTCTATATTTAATAACTACTACATCAAATACGATATTTGCCTTAGCATATACAGGTTTGGGTGACTTACAACCTGGTTTGACCTATTTGACCCGTTTTCTTTCGGCTAACTTTGTCTCATTACCTTTTGACCCGTTAAAAACAAAACTTTACCCAATTTGACCCATTCTTAAGTAAACGGGTTAACATTTGCTACGTCCAGTAGAAACGGTCTATGTACAGATCAAGGATAGTAAAGCGAAACAGAATTAGTGACGCACCTTTGACGACTTTAGTTCCTAGTACTTTTGTAAGCTCAAACTTGTGATAGTACCCCATATGTAGATCCCTGGATAATCATGAAGTTAAAAATCGCGCATAACTAAACCTCATACGCCATAGTGGAAACAATTATACTATTACATCCATGTTTGCCAAATGGCCATAACTAAAAGCACAAATTGATACAAACAAACTGAATTGACACTATGAAATATTTGAGCATATATTATGATTCTAGACAACCACACATCCATTCAAAACCTATGCTTTACCCGAACTTTAGAATTAAGTTGGATTCAAGTACGAAACCACAACATGTCTGCAACAGCAGTCGTCCCTGGTGACATGTTTAGTCTTCAAACATAGACTGAGACACACAATAAAACAAACCACTACACAAAAACACAGTATTTGATCATCTATGATTATAGCTATACACAGACATAAATCCCTCAAGTATATCGTAAGCATAATAATAAGTACAATGATCGAATCATCGAAAAGTAAAAAGATAAAAACAGCTTGAGACCAGAATCATGTACTGTAATAGTAATCAGAAATCGTAAAAAATTGTACTGTAATAGAAACCAGAAATCGTAAAATATTGTACCTATGAGCGACCAACGTACCCTTGAAAACCACATTTTTGGATCTGTCACCCATTGGAGTCACTATAAAAAAAAGTTGTGTTTGCTCACACATTTTTTTACACACTTATAAATAATGTGGATAATATTTTCATTTTATTAACACATAAAAATGTGTAAAAGAATAATTACATAAATAAGTGTGAACAAATTTTAAAACACAACACTTATATATGTTGCAAATAAAAGTCCACATTAAAAAGTGTAAAAAATTCATAAATTCTCCACATTTTTATATTTTGTTACACCACTATTCCCCACACTCCTCATTTTGAGGATTGTGAGAAATAGTGGTGTAACAAAATGGGGTCTATATTTAAAAGTGTGGAATAGTTATAAATTTTTTAAACTAAAAGGTGCGAACTTTTATTTGCATCACATATAAGTGTGGTGTTTTAAAATTTGTTCACACTTGTTTGTGTGATTGTTGTTTTACACATTTATATGTGTTAATAAACTTAAAATATTATCCACATTATTTACAAGTGTGTAAAAAAAAGTGTGAGCAAACACAACTTTTTTTTGTAGTGAGTTGCTCCACCGTCTCAAGTTCTAGGATACCAAATGTATCAAGCGCTATATTTTATTAAAAAAAATTGTGTGATTTCATAGATCACATGTAATTTCACAGATTCATATGTGAATTTAAAAATACTGACGATAATAACATTATTTTTCAATAGACAGTCACTTTTCTAAGACTTTTTGGTTTTGAAATTGCCAGAAAAATCACACGTGATTATTAAATCACTTGTGAATTTGTTTTGAAAATCATGTGCGAATTCATAAATCAATTGGATTTCACAAATTCACATGTGATTTTTTAAAGTAATAAATAACGTGTGATTTTATAAATCCATAATCACATGTGATTTTATAAATTTACATGTTATTTTTAAAGTAACAAATCAGATGTTATTTTTCTAATTGCATGTGATTTTTCTAGACAAATCTGAAAAAAAAGTTTTTAGAAAACATAAAGAATCTATATAAAGATAATTCAATTATTGTCACGATAATATAACTAATTTTGCGTAAAGATTAATTATTCACCAGATTTTATTATTCCTAATGGAAAACGAAAGGAATTTTTTAATTTGATGAGAAAAATAAATGACCAAATATTCTCATTTAAACCTTGAAAGAATGATTTTATATGAAACTCTCCATCATACTTTAGTCTGACACTTATGAATAAGTCATACAATAAAAAAAAGTAAAAAAAAAAAACAATGAGGTTTTATAAAAACTCTTAAAATCACATACTAACTTAGAGTTGTTATGTGAGTTTATATTGGTCAACGAAAGTCAAAGCATGTAAGTCAAAAAAGTGAATCTATATCTATACTACTTTATAATAGATTTATGCCATTCTATATTTAGTAGTCTTAAAATATTCAACCTCAAAGATTTCTTTATTAAGAAAGATCAAGGAGTATTACTTTTGCTACAAAGTTAATAATTGTATACATAAAAGTTATTTATTACATTTATATTATATATTTAAAAATATTAACTTCATTTCTGTAACTCTTGCTAAAAGCCTATGTAGAAGTAACGGTTCATTTTCAAACATGACAGTAAATAAAGGTAACATAATTAAAATTAATTATCATAAGTAATAAGTATATATAGTAGTATACATTTGTAACCATCACCACAATTATGGCATAACTTACGGGATTTGTTGGTGGTTTTCCAAAAACTACTGGATATAAAAAACAATACACAGATAGTAAAACACAAACGCCTCTCCCACAAAACCATCATCTGAATGCGCTGTCGAATTCGTTTCCGCTACTACCACCGGTATTTTTTAGTCGGTAGATCAAATCCAGGTTTGGTTTACGTGGGTTTGGCAGATGGTCTCGGTTAAGGTTGTAGAAATCATTCCCCTGTTTCCATGATGGCTTTAAAACCTCTTTCACACAATCAGCAACAGAAACTTTAAAAATTTTCATTGATCTATAATCCTTGCTCTTCTTAGTCTTCCCTGAATTCTTCACTTGATCAATCTCGATCTCCCCAGTGGCCATATCAGGTAAATCCATTGGGAAGCTAGGGATGGGACTGTCATTTTCGACAGCGCCCACATGAGCCTCAACCATCCCACCAAACTCATCATTTTCTTCACTTACAGCAACCGATTTATGTTTACAGTTCTCTTCCAAAGCCGTATTGGCAGATGGATCGATGTTCTTTACAGTTCTCTTCCACAAACGATTTGGGTACCTGATTCTGACCGACTGGAAGACCCAAATTGGTTACTGAAAGATGTCGGTGTATCTTGATTTATGACACATGAACTGAAGTTTGTATCATTGGTTGATCGAAGGTGGATGCATAAGGATTGTAGTGACTCGTAGTTCTCGACACGAATTCAGATGTTCTAGGCACGTTCCATGATGACAATAAGGCGAAGACAAACTTGCCAGTTTAGTGAGTCATCTAACTGATCATATTGGTTTCAATAAATAAGAAAATACGGATGCAGTAAGCTTGAAAATCATTTAATAAAAATACAGGCTCCTATTTGGGTTGGAAAGGATGCAATGTTTATCTGCTATACACAAATAACATGGACCAGACGAGTTGATAGCAATGAGGCATGGAACTTTTATTAGTTATACATCTGGCTTATGCCACTTCAGATTCCCCTTTGTTGTTATTTACAATGTTTTTTTCTACAGCAAAGGAAAAGTACTAATGTTGTGTTTGAGAAACGCAAACAATAAGGGCAATAAGAGTACCGACCTCAAACTTTACTTTGAGATGTTTTCTGTTGTCACTCCTTGATCAGTGACTGGCCTTTCTGATTAAACATAATGTGCAGAACTTTTAGTCCTTCATATCAGTCAACTAACACAATGTTCCCATATGTAAAATAGTTGTTTTGCATCCTAAGATATGATGCTCAGTTAGTGTTCATATAAAATAACCAAGACCATGTTATGTGATACATAGTGACCTTTATTCCTATCAGTTCATTAAAACATATGATTTAGATAAAGTAATTTACATGAAAATTTGTCTTAGAAGTAGTCGCCAACAGATACATAAAGCTCTTGTTTTGCATATTTGAACTTCAGGAGAGTGAAGATCTCTGACTTTGACCATTTTTATATAGACATCAGAAGTTATTTTCTCAAATCTTACGTAGGTTACAAACTAGGAGATATAGATGCAGAGTCTTAACAAACAAATAAGACCGTTTGCCAATATTCCTATAGAAACGTATCCTCATGCAATCTATATACTACTTTATAAAACATTTATACCATTTTTAAATAAAAAAGTCTTAAAATATTAAGCCTTAAACATTTCTTTATTAAGAAAGTAAAAACAAATGATCAATTAAATAAAAATGTTAATAAGAAATGTATATAAATTATTATCTTTTAATCATAAAATGTAACATCTTGAAAAATAAATATCTTTCAATTCAAAAATTTAACACCCCATCAAATCTGTAACAACCATTTAAATGCCCTTTAACCCATTTAAGACGTAAAGTCTCAAGACTTTGTCACGTCTCTGACCCATCTCAAACAATGCCTTAAAAACTTATAAACTTTTTTTGCTACACACTAAAACTCACTTTTTTTCTCACGCAGTTCCCTCTAAAACATCATCAGTGTCATCTTCACAGGTCACATAAACAACTCTCACTGACCACTCATTAGATTAAAGTGCCCCAACCCTAACCCGGTTAAAAATTGGATTATCGTGTTCGAGTAAGTCGGCTATGTTATGTCGGGTGATTCGTGTTATTCAGTTTAAACCTCAACATCAGAAAAACTTAAAATGAAAAACATTTGTTCGTAAAAAAATAATCATCCCGCTGCATTGCGCGGGTACCCGGCTAGTAGTGAAAGAAACAATACACGACTTTCCAATGTATAGATATATCAGCATCCTATCATTTAAATTTAGCTATTGATTTGATTGTAATCCTCTCTCTTATAACAAACTAATATTATCTAATAACAAATTCGTATTCATTAAGTCCGTTACTTAATTTCTTCCCATTTGAGTTTCTTGATTAATTAATGTCTTCTTCGATTTCTAGTGAATCATGGGTAGACTAGTTTTAATCATATCATTTGGTATCACACCTTTGATATTTACAACAAGAATTGATGCTCAAATCTCATTAAAACCATTATTTTAGGTTTTCAATTCATAAATCATATTTTCACGCCAAATCACAAATACATCTATATGCATTCCTTTCCATTTTAATTCACATGTTCTTGAGTCAGTTAGATAGTTAGTCGTGTTTCTTGATTAATTAGTTAAATTTCTTTGTTTTAGTTAGATTTTGATTGTGTGATTAATGCCTTCTAAAACAAGAACGGGTGTTGGTCAAGAGGAGAATGACATAGAAGTTTTGAGGGGTACAATTTCAACATTGTTATGGAAAGAATTCGAGAAGGTATGGAATGAGTTGCGGAACATAGTAATGACCGATAACAATGGTGTAAGGGATGAAGGGAGGAAGTGGGTAGCGGGGTAACCAAGGTAGAATTTCTAAGATCTGGACGAGAAGATGCGAAGGGTTAGTTGTGTAAGAGTGAGCACTACTTTCAAGTTACCAACATTCCTGATGAGAGAAAGGTAAATTTCATTTCTCCCCACTTTTTTATATAGGTTTATTGCCGCATGAGCAAATGTTGATAATAATGAGTGATGATATGGGTTGGGTGATTTACAAAAAGTCGATTTTAAAAAGATTCGGCAATTTATTTGATGATCGAAAAATGTAATCTTTTGATAATGGTGTTAGAAATTTAAGTTTGGGTTTGAATCTCGATGATGATTTGGAAGATTTTGTGGTATTTTAGCAAGAAAATATGACAAAGATGAATATGCACATAACATGTTTGATGACTTTCGAGGGTGAATTCAAGAACAACAAGGTAAAGTCAGCTATGGAGGTTATTGGTCTCTCTAGGGAATACTAAAATTGAATCTTGTAAATTCTTTTACAATGTATTAATGCAACATTACACCGTAAACATGGTTTATTCATTTATTTATTGATCTACAACCGTAAGGTATGAGGATAGAGTCAATTTACAATAAAAGATCAACCTAAACTCTTTTCCAAGAGTGAAGAAGGAGTAATAAGGATTTTAGAAATGTCTAATTCTAAATACATAACTCATAGCAAACTTTAATAGTTAAGAAAAGTGCATATTTTGAGTTATGTTTTTTAGAATGGTTACCGCTATTTGGTTAAAGATAAGCTAGCATATTTTATCTAGTAGTTGTGCTTTTACCATTTATAGGCACTACATACCATTGTGGGGATGGTAGACCTATTAAGGAAGAAATTTCATGCCAAATCATTCAAGTTAAAAAGCTATTGATGGATAAGTCATCATTTACGAAGTAGAGTACACTTTTAAACACTACAAGTAATTGTTAAGAATGTGTTTTCAAAAGTGTAAGAAAGTAAACAACACACTATATGTTTCACCGATTATGAAACATTTACACTGTTGTATTACTGGATTTGAGATTATTAATACATTCTCTAATTAAGTGGGAGTGACAAGCTTTGTCGTCTTGGTGATAACCCAAATTATCTCTAGAATATCCTAAGATAATTACTTATGAAATTTCGACACTAATATCTTCAAGGATAGTTATGTATGGATTCTTGTTGATTAAGAGGTCCTACATCTACTTTTAAACCTAATATATATGACACATTCATATTTTGTATAGACGAACGTTAGACGTGATGTTTATTTAATATATGAGGTTCTTCCGTGCACAAGTGGGAGAAATGAATATTGTGTGCAAGAAACAACTCATAAATATATGATTCTCTTGACTTCAAGATAAGAGACTAACGATCTAATTATAAATTAGAAGAAAGTTAGAACATGTGTCTATAGGATTAAAAGATTACTTAATCGTATATCGTTAAAATTAAGAAACACTTGTTGTTTTGATTTAGTCATGTGAGAGCTTGGACTAAATTGTAAACACACGGGTAAAATATCCACATGTCGTGAGATCGGGCATGTATTATTTTTGTAGTTTCTTAAGATGGATAATTCCTGGAATGACATAAGATACATAGAGTAATCTTATACTACTAAAATAATAAATATTTATGTATTCTTGGAATTACATAAATACACTACTACACAAACATTATTTACCCACAACAAGATCCGTGAGAAAAGCAGTGGAAAAGGGCCCTTTCACACGGATTTCCCACGGAATTGTTTCGTTGCTAAAAACCTCGTGGGTAAAATATTTCCCCACGGATTTTCTCACAGAGCGTTGACTATCTTCCCACGGATTTTCTACGGTTTTTATCAACCAAATTTCACACAAAAGGAGTGGCTTTTTGCCACAGATATCCCAGGGATATTCCCACCGATTTCTCATAACTTATAACAGCCATTTATTCATGTTTTTCCCACGGTTATTTCCTACAAATTTCCCACGTTCCCACGTATTTCCCACAACCTTTAGTTAAGCATTTTCCATGTGTTTCCCACGGATTTCCCAAATATTTCCTACGGACATATTCTCACAGGTTTCCATAATTTTTAGTAACCATTTTACGCATATTCACTAATAGAAAATTAAAATACATCGACGATAATACATGAGCAAAAATACTTAAAGAGATACAAAATCATCCAAAATAGACGCTAATAATTTCAAATCAGATTTCAAAATTTGTAAATATAAGCAATATATAACATTCGGTTACAAGTTAAAATAAAAAATTTCTAAAAGAAATAATCTTAAATTTAACATCAACTTCTTGATCAATTTATATCCAAGAATAAACTGTACATATGCACCTGTACGTGTTATAAGGAATTAACGCCAACGTATCATTAACTACTTGGTGAATTCAGAGACAGTTCATTGTTGTAGCAGCCATGTCACCCTTTAATGGTAACCTGCATACACGCATTCAAAAAAGCATGCATCAGAAAACTATCTAAGTATCTAACCTTAGGATTTGGTAAATACTTGTCATATATTTGACTATCGACTCGTATTTGCCTTCCTACATTCAACTACAGCGAGTGAGGTTTTATGATACGTCGTTTACAACTATACTAAAGATAAAAAAACATAAGAAGCATACCCAGGCTCATATATGCAGCAGATTTCAGGACTTGGCCATGTTTAGATTATAGCTCCTGCTATCTTCGCCTCTTTTTTGCGGCTATTTCATCCAACTTTGCTCTTCTTTTAGCCCCTTCCTTCTTTTTCCTTTCAGCCTCTGCATATTCCATGGATTACATACTAAAAATAAAAAAAATAAGAATAGCACGTTACTGATTAAATCATTTTTAGCAAAGTGAATTATGACGTATATTGGATTTAAATACACTTTAGATGACATGTGACGTGCTTAGTCCATTTCCTTTTTAGTAAACCTTCCAATCTACATCATTAAAATTTTACTTTTTCTATTGCAGCACTTCATATGTAATATCGAATGTAAAAACTGACACTTTATTTAACACATATAGATAACAAAGAGAAGGCTTTAAGTTCGGCCAAAGTGTACTTGTCGATGGTAGATTCCATGGTATTTGTAGTTTCCATTAATCCCAAGACTAGATTGCGAGCTTCAAAATTTTAACCAATGGGACCAGCTCATGAACTGACCAAGGGACCAGCCCCAAGACTAGATTGATGAGCTTCAAAATTTTAACATGTTAAACATGATTAACGAGCTTCAAATTTTTTTAAAAAAAGGATAATGCATGAAAATATAATCAAGTTGACTCACCTGCTAAGCTCCGAAGTAGGAGTTGGCTGAGAAGTGCTACAACACCAAATATGTTTCCAAGCAAGCCATGATGATCTTGTTATGGCCCTTCTCCGAAGAGATTCATGACCAGACCAACAACATTGTCCGTCATAGATTCAACCCGTGATATAACTTCATTCTTCCCTGGTGAACCATATGTGCAAAGAGTTTGGTCCCTGGCAAGTAGATCATTAAATCAAACATTACAAGACAGCTTGAATCATTTCACATACAAGTTCTTAATAACATAAAATTGCTTGTTACCATCAGTAACTTATTATCACAGTTGTGTGTATAATTTCCCATCAACAAATATGAAATGTTTTGCATGAGTAAGTGTTTAATAATTTTAAAGTAAATGCTTATTGTCACAGTTCCTAACTGTAAAAAACAATGAATCTAACTCTAAATCGATCAAGAGCTGAATAACAGAGAACCCAACCAACCTTACCTTGGCTCTCTTTATCAATGAATCAATTACAATATTTGGATATAAGAAAGAATCAAATAACTCTCAAACTCACAAGATTAATCAAGAAGATTGATAAAAAAACACACAGTTCACACACTTGAGAATATTAACAGAATGAAAAGTAATCAACTAGTTAGGTGAGGTGAGGTATATAAACGCCTATTCTTCAGTTGAGTCTGCAACTTTCACACTTGTCCACCTTTAGCCCTTCCAGTAATATACTTGACTTTCAAGAAGAAAAACTCCCCCTCCATCTTTATCTTATGTCCAAAGTAGTCCTTCAGGTTATGGATTATATTATCAATACTCCCCCTTAAGCCCGTAACCTGCAAAAGCATTATACAAACCAAGCATTCTACAAAATTTCTTATGGTCAGATATAACCAAACCTTTAGTGAATACATCTGTAGTATTATTTTCAGATTTAACTTTCATGGGTTTTATATAACCTGCAGATATTTTTTCTCTTAAGAAATAAAGATCAATTTCAAAATGCTTGCTTCTTTCATGAAGCACAGGATTCAAAGATATTTGGATAGTAGAATTATTATCACAATTCATTTCTACAGGTAGAACCACGTCCACTTTCATATAATTCAGCACTTTATGAATCCACATGACTTCACAACACACATTACACATAGCTCTATGAATCCACATGACTTCACAACACACATTACACATAGCTCTATAGTCAGCTTCTGTGGAAGATCTAGAAACAACACTTTGTTTCTTACTCTTCCAAGAAACTAGATTATCTCCCAGAAACACACAATAACCAGTTAAAGATCTCTTGGTTATCTTGCACTTTGCCCAGTCTGAGTCAACAAAAACATTCAGCTTGCTACAATTACCTTTCTTAAAAGTAATACCCAAACCAGGTTCACCTTTCAAGTATCTAAGAACTCTGAAAGCAAGTCTTAAATGAGATATCATAGGACTATGAATGACTTGACTAAGACAGTGCACAACATAAGCAATATCTGGTCCAGTCATAGTCAAATAGATCAATTTTCCCATAAGCTTTTGATATGAAGTAATCTGAGTAAGTTTTTTATCATCACCAAATTTCTTATTCAATTTTTTTACTATTTGGATTAACTTCAATAAGTGCACCACAAGGTTTACATCCTAACATACCAAACTCAGACAACAACTCTGTGCAGTATTTTCTCTGAGTTAAACATATACGATTATCAATATCAATAACCTCAATGCCCAAAAAATATTTAAGTTTTCCAAGATCTTTGATAAGAAACTTAGTACTTAAAAATTTCTTGAACCTGTTAACTTCATCAAGATTATTTCCAGTGATAACTATATCATCCACATATAAAAGCAAGACCAAGAAAACACCATTACTGTTCTTAATGAATAATGAAAAATCATTTGGACTTTGAACAAAACCATTTTCAATAAGAATAGAAACAAGTTTCTCATTGCATTTTCTTGGGGCTTGCTTTAACCCATACATAGACTTAATCAATTTGCACACTTTGTTACTATTATCATCTCCATAACCTTCAAGTATTTTTGTATAAACTTCTTCATCAAGTTCACCATATAAGAAAGCATTTTTGACATCTAATTGAAATGATGGCCAATTATTACAAACAGCTTAACTCAACACACATCTAACAGTAATAATTTTAACCACAGGTGAAAAAGTTTCATCATAATCAATCCTTTCCCTTTGGTTAAAACCTTTGGCAACAAGTCTAACTTTAAACCTTTCTACATCACCACTAGACTTGTATTTAACTTTCCAAATCCATTTACATGGAATAGCCTTTCTTCCTTCAGGAAGATTAGTAATAATCCAAGTATTATTTCTGTTTAAGGCTTCCATTTCTTGATTCATAGCCTCAATCCATCTACTATCTTTGATAGCTTCAGCATACATAGTAGGCTCATGAATTTTATTCAAATTAGTAGTAAACACAAAGTTATCAATACTCAGATTAGCATAGCTAACAACTTTATTTATACTATATTTAACATCTTTGTTAAGCATAAAATCTTTATACTTAGAAGGAAAATTAATTTTCCTACTAGTTCTCCTAACAGTGTTATCTGTTGCTGGTTCTGGTGACCAATTAAACACATTTCCAAATGACTCTATGCCTTCATCCTTAGAGAATTCTCATCATCACCATCAATGTCTGGTATACCTTCAGAAATATTTTCTGTTGCATACTCAACACTAGTGTCCTTCCTAATAGATTCTGTTTTAGTATTAGATGATCTATCTACCTCAAAAATAATATATATATCAGTAGTATGAACATCTTTTTTACCTTTACAAGAATCTACAGTGCTCGCACTAGGTATAACATTAATTTTAGGTACATGCCTCTGCTTACTACCTATACTATCTCCATTCTCATCATAGGATTCACTAGGCATATAACTGTTTATGTTAAAGAAATATAAATCATCAACACCATTTTCACTAAAAACAAACTCTTTACTAACCACATCATATTTAAATGGAAAAACAGTTTCATAAAATTATACATCCCTTGAAAACAAAAACCTTTTATTTTCCAAACTAAACAGTTTATATCCCTTCTTATCAAAAGCATATCCAACAAAAACACATTTCTCAGACCTTGACTCAAACTTATCAGAAACATTTAACACATTAGAAAAACACAAACAGCCAAACACTTTTAAATGGAGAATATTAGGTTTAGACTCATAAACCATTTCATAAGGACTTTTACAGATAACACAGCAATAGGTAACATGTTAATCAAATAAGTAGTAGTTAGCATACATTCAGGCCACATGTTTAATGGTATGCCCCCCCTGAAACATGATGGCTCTAGAAGTATTAAGTAAATGTTTATGCTTTCTTTCTATAATACCATTCTGTTGAGGTGTATAAACACAAGTGGTTTGATGAATTATACCATGGTTATTAAAAACTCAGAAAACTGATGATTAACAAACTCTGTTCTATTATCACTTCTGAAAACTTTAACCTTTTTATTAAACTGATTGTCAAGAAGTTTAAAAAAACTTTCAATACAATAAAAAACTTTAGTTTTACTCTTCAATAAAAAACCATACAGATCTGGTATAATCATCCACCACAGTAAGAAAGAATCTAAACCCCTCTCTACTAGTAACTTTATATGGTCCCCAAACATCAAGATGAACAATATCACCAAGTTGTTTAGTCTTATGATCACTCAAAGAGAAAGATTCCCTAGTTTGTTTAGCTTTATGGCACACATAACAATGTTCTAACCCTTTAAGTTTTATATCAGAATTATCTTTTCTTAGAACATCCAAAACTTGATCAGCTGGATGTCCTAACCTATTATGCCAAATGGAACTAGATATCTGACAACATCTAACATTTTTATTAAACACGGGCCTACCTTCATCAAGAAAATACAAGCCATCTTTTTCACTACCAGTCACCATTAGGACATTGTGAGTTAAATCCTGAATCACACAACAATTTTAATTAAAATTAACATTGACTTTATTGTCCTTGGATAATTTTTTAACAGACAAAAGACTAACTTTGTATCCAGGAACAACCAACACATCTTTAATCACCAAATTATTAATTTTGAAACACCCAATTTTTTCACATATTCTAAATTCCCATTAGGATGAGCAACACTTATGTTCAAATAAGACACATTAATAAATCATTTAATATTTTTTTAGAATATGTTATGTGTTGACTAGCTCCTGAATCTATAATCCAACCAACATAAGTACAATAAGTACTTATATTAGAATTATAGTTAAAAAAACCTACAAGATAGGAAACTAACAACATAATTATTAACTTTGAAGGTACATACAATAGTTGCAGAACCCATAGAATTTTCTCCTAGAAACACTCAGTAATCTCATAAGTCTTTGATATTAATCAGAAGTAAGAGTCTAAGTAGAACTCTTACTTTGATCACTTTACTGTCATTAACACTCACATTATTATCATTGTTTTGAGCTGAATTATTTTTATTCTTTTTAAAGTTAGGTGGATAACCTATTAACTCAAAACACCTGTCAATAGTATGACCATTCATATTAAAATGCTTGCATACAAGATTACCATTTCTATATCCACTAGACCCAGTCTTGTTAACATTCCAATTATTGTTACTTATGTTAGAATTTCCATTATTAGAATTCCCATTATTAGAGTTGTTAAACCCTTTGTTCCAACTATTAGAATTTCCACCAGACTTGACAACAAAAGCAGATGGCCCAGCCTTATTTTTTAGTGCCATTTTTGTGTGACTCATCTATAGACAAAGTTGCAAAAGCAGTTCTCACATCTGGTATGGGATCAGAAGTGAGAATCTGACTTCTCACAACACTATAGAAATCATCAAGACCCATTAGAAACTGCATCAGCCTAAAAAGCTGATCATGTTCCTTAAGAGCCTCAGAACCATCACGGGTACATTCAGGCAAATCAACAAGAGCATCAAATTGTCTCCACAAAGAATTACACTCATGATAATATTCAGATAAAGACATGCCAGATTGAGTTAAAGTGTAAATCTTATGATGGAGATTATATGTCACAAAACCATCTTGTTTATTATATGTTTCTTCTAATTCATTCCAAACATCTTGGGCATATTTAGAGAAAATTTGTCCCTTATACAAATCTGGTGAAACACAATCAAGTAACCAAGAAAGCACAACAGCATTACATCTATCCCATTGTTCTCTAGCAGGACCATCATTAATGTCTTGAACACATTTACAAGTTATAAAACCAAGTTTATTCTTAGTTTGTAAAGCAAGTTCTATAGCAGCAGACCAAACCTTATAGTTCTCAGTCCTTTCAAGTTTGAAGGTAATCAACTGAGACACAATGTCTTGAGGGTGCAAATAAAGAGGGTCATAAACATAAAACTTAACAACACCGTCACCCTTGGGGGGAGCATCACCCTTGGGTGAACTAGGACCAGAACTAGTCATGAAGAAACAAACAAGAAACTAACAAAATAACACGAAGAACACACAATCAAGCCAAAAGATAGTTCTCAGGCTTCTTAACCACTCAAAAGGTGGCAGGTCAAGAGCTGAGACCTAAATGTGGCTAAAAACACAAAGAACAAAGAAAAACAAGTAAAGAATCACAACCTCCTTGTACCTACTCTACAAATAACAATCAACTAACACAAAGCCTTGAATCAATCAACACCACAATCTATCTAATCCTTTCGATACCTAAAACCCCACTAAACAACTAAAAAACTAGGAAATCAAGAAACTGAAAGGAAGGTGTGAAAGGTGTTACGTAGCACGCGCAGCAAACCAAGCAAGAACTCTGGATCAAGATAATCCAGAGAACCCAATCAAACCAACTAACAGATCAATATGATCTATTCAACCAACATAGCGGAAATAACAAACCTACACGTCAAAACAACAAATAATAACAATAAACACAAACACCTTACCAAGATTGGAATAACCCTAATTTCTGGATTTAGGATTTTCCAAACAAACAATCAGAATCAACGATTAGACCCAAAAGATGAACCTACAAGTCACCAATTAGACAAGAAACAGTTTTAATAGAAAATCCCCCAAAAACTTTTGAAACCCTAATTTCAAAAAATCCAATTAAACTTGTAAGAAACGCAAATTGACCAAATTATACAACGATTCACCCAAACAAGACCAAGATCTACACAAATAGATCAAAACCCCCAAAATTTTCAAATCCCTAGTTTTTGCAAAAAAAGATTTAATCACGATTCAGAGCAACCTGACTCTGATACCATGTAAAAAACAATGAATCTAACTCTAAATTGATCAAGAACTGAATAACAGAGAACCCAGCCAAGCTCCCCTTGGCTCTCTTTATCAATGAATCAATTATAATATTTGGATACAAGAAAGAGTCAAATAACAACTCTCAAACTCATAAGATTAAACAAGAAGATTGATAAAAACACACAGTTCACACACTTGAGAATATTAACAGAATGAAAAGTAATCAACTAGTTAGGTGAGGTGAGGTTTATAAACGCCTATTCTTTAGTTGAGTCCGCAACTTTCACACTTATCCACCTTTAGCCCTTCTAGTAATATACTTGACTTTCAAGAAGAAAAACTCCCCCTCGATCTTTATCTTATGTCCAAAGTAGTCCTTCAGGTTATGGCTTATATTCTCAATACTAACTATGCTACAACAAATATGAAATTTTTGAAAGAGTGACATTTTTAGTTAGATAGCTAACTCGTGTCTTGCCCACTCGGCATAACCCGAAAACAACCCGATTCAACTCGAACGTTTTGACCCGAAACTCGATAACCAGATATTTTATAGGGTCGCGTTAGGGTCAATATTTGACACACCAATACCTGAATCAACCCGATTTCGTTTAACCTGATAACACCCCTACTCCCCGGTATGAATTATTTAGACATTTGTTCTTTTTCATTGCTTATAGAACCGATAACGTATTCTCTATAAACCTATAACATTTAACAATAGTACAAGTTAAGCTTTAAGTACAAAATCTATCTTTGGTATTTCATTTGCTGATAGTATATGTACCTCCTGAAATGTTGATACTATGTCGTATGTGTGGACTTGAAAATGACCAAGCTGCAAGGAAGAGAGAAACTTTAGTACTATAAAAGTTGTCTTTAAAACCGTATATGGTTAACAAACACGTAGATAACAAATCAAATATCGATATATCATATAGCGAGAAGAAAAACAAGTTTTATATGCTATCTAAGCAATGGATACTGACCTTAATAGTACCACCATAAAGTATCTAGTATCTAAGGGGGTGATTGGGATTAAGCTCACAAAGGTGCTTTTTCGAGCAGGTGTTTTCAAAGACAACAATCACATAGTTGGAACTTGTGGGTTTGGCTAGTTTTTTTATATAGGGTCTTTCGAGAAGTCATAGAATAGCTAGGACTATAAAAACATTTGATAAAACAAGCACGTGTAGCCAGTAATTAGATGTTAAGTGTTAAAGGTGTGTTAAGACATGACGTTCGTTAATAATAGCTCGTTAAACCACACAATTGATAATATGAACATAACTACAGACTCAAAAGCTATAACTCTCAACAAGGCTAACAAAAACTTTGCTAAAAAATTCACATTAAGAAACAAACTTTTTTGGGTATACCTAGGTTTCCGACTCGACATTGCGAGCCGACTAATCCCAGGGAGACTACCCTTTTGGATAGCCCGGAGTTGTCGCAGGTGAACCTCCATGGCCACCCCCAACTGTACACACATAGTGAGGTTTGAAACATTGACCTCTACTTTGAGAGTCAAGGACGTTACAACTAGGCCACTTGATGGTGGTTCATTAAGAAAAGAAACGTGTAACACTTAAAAAAAATTGTACAAACATCCAAATAATCTTTATTAAAAAAACAACCTGACTTGATCCACTTATTAATATGAAACTAAGAACCACTCAAGTAATTAGATGAATAAAAGATACCGACATAGTCTTTGTCCATCATTGTGGTTAGAGATTGATGCATAACGAGATGAAAACCCCTCAAATGGACACTCCAAAACTATGACCAAATTGACTAAATAAGAATATACAGTACCTTATTTGTGATTTATAGTATCGTGGCAGATGCATCCGAACATGGAAGCACATCACTAGGCATGATGAAGCAAATCTACCTAAAAAGATGCAAAATTTTAGATAATTAAAAAACCTAAAAAAACAGTAGACTCTTAATTAAACATCTAATTAAAATTTTAGCCACACACAAAAACAGTGGATCTTACGAATTATATGTAACACCCCTAAATTACCACGCAGTGGAATACAACTTTGGGGCGCTACTCATAGCACATCACACACAATTATAGAAAACGACCTCAAAAGAGACGTTAAAATATTATACGATCTTGTCTAAAAAGTTTCCCATCCCAATATATAAATCAGAGTAGTGTTTAGTCCCAAAAACCGTTACCAACACATCACATTCATCAAAGACTTAAAAGTCATTTATTCATTTCAAAGGATGGAAAATAATATATAAAACTTTAGAGAAGTAAGCACCAACTCCCTCCTCGCATGCTCCGCTGCTGTCCATCTTGATTACTTGAAATGCATGCTTAAAATCATCAACACAACTGTTGAGCAAATCTATAGGTTTTGCAAATCATCATTTGAACACAAGACTTTTAATCATCTCAAGCTTGTCACACAGACAAGTCATATATATATATATATCGATAAATGCCTTAAGCTCATGCACCTGAACGTTAACCAACACGTCAAACCGAGTCACTTACGGCTCCCCTTCAACAGGTAATATTGTCATATACCAACGACCCACATAATATCCCTTTCAAGTGATCACAAGGACACATACCCTAGGATAAGGTTTGTCAAACCAAATATATCTATCATATGTATTAGCGTTTACCTCGCAAGGTAATTAACAGTTCATGAAATTCAGGGACTTCATAAGACAATGGTACTTAGGCATTTATCATCATATTCGGGTCTAGCATACCAAAAACAAGTTGTGTTCCTTTTATAAAACAACATGTATTCCCCCTCGCGGATTAAAAATCATTAACAAGAAAATATAAAAGCGAGGCTACAGACTCACCTTAGATAATACATGAAGCTAGTAGTAGTAGTGATCGCCAAAGTGAATATGCCTCCTAAATATACACGTCAAAAGCCGCCACCTAATAAATAAGGTGCACGCTTAGCAACATACTTAAGTATTTCAAAACATACTTAATATAATAAAATCAACGACTCAAAATAGTATGTACATAGACATGACCAATCAATGCAAGTGAATCCCTTCTAAACCCCACAACATGTACTAGCTTTCCAAAACTAGCACCTTCGTTATTGATCCATCTCAAGATGCCAAATCAACACGGTTCAAGCACCCAACAAGGGTCTCCAATATCAGAATATACACTCACACATAAGACATATCCTTTTAGAAATTTGAGAAGCTAATAGATTAGCCTCTCGCCTCAAACTATGTCGCGAGGTTAAGTACCTCCCAATAATACTCAGCCGGTACCTACAAAAAGTACATACTGATTTCCCCTACCTAAACAACTCCGTTTTCGACGAAACTTGGTGAAAAACTCACTTATAATCTGTAAAAGACTCAGTTTAAATTTCATTCAATGATTCACATTTTAAAACCACCTGCTCGACTCATCTTTAGACTTTAAAAACCGGACTGTTTTGCACACTTGCCTCGTAAAACCATTTTGACTTCGTTCAACATTTCCATTTATAAAATTGACACTTGAATTTTAAAATAGACTCAAAATACCTAGGTTTAAAACCTGAGAACAGCCATTTACCAGTTTTAAAACTCAACTTATAGTCCCCGAGATTTGATCCAATATCGACAACAATTTCGTATTGTGTCGATACGCATCTCCCGAATATTCAAACTAGCATAACTTCCTCCTTGTTATAAGTTAGAAGCTCTATCTTATACCAAAACGAGCGTCTTGATGACTACTACAACAATATCCTATCATCCCAACTTATAATCAAGCCTAAAATTGGCAGAATTTCCTGAAACCCACTAATGTAAAATACAACTTTAAAAATCACACCAACACCTTTTTGACCCATTTTTAACATCATCTAACCTTCAAATAATCTATACCCATCATTCCTAACATCTCATAACATCACTAAATCACTTTCATGGTCATTCTTAGCAAAACCCAATTCAAAATTCAAACATGCAACCATTAAAACTTTAAATAGAATAATAATAACACAATACTATAACCTTAAAAATAGATCAAACACTTGTTCTTCATCAAAATCTTTGAAATAATTAAAGTACTTGTATGTGGGTAAAAATCATATCAAAATGATCCCCTTTTAATTCTAAACATAGGACTTAAATTTGTTTTTAATGGATCAAAGTAAAAATTGAAGATCAAGGGTGTTTTATGGTGATGGGGGAGACGGCAAGGATGAGAGGGGTAGAGAGATGGAAATTTTTGTAGTTGCTAATTAAGTGTGTGTAAAAATGGAGCTTTTATATGGTGGAGGAAGGTAGATTTTGCAATATTGGCATTCTTGTGGACTAAGTTGTAAAATACTAGTTAAAACGCGGGAAATGGTTACCAGTCAATTTTATAAATATTTACGAGAGACAGGTTTCATCCCGGGTTCATAAAAATATAAATCTCGTTTGTTAAATCGATCATTTTAATAATTAAACGCACACAAAACGAAATAGTAAAGTTCAACTCGACTTAATACGTAATGAAATATAAATTTCATAAATATCAAATATCGCAATAATCGATACTAAAATATAATATTTGGGCATCCATTAGCATCGTGATCACTATTATTACTCTTCAATCGTCACAACAATTAAATACCCACACATTATCGGTTTCAACGTAAACCGTCAAACATAACGATACTTAGAAATTCAAAATCCGTTACATAATTAGGGTAAAATAATGACGTTAAGTTCGGGTTATTATATTATCACATCCTTTAAGGAGCGATGTCCCGGCGCTTACCTCGCCTCATATTCGTATTGCGAACCACTAGGAAAGACGAGGGAACTTCTTCCTCAAGAAGTCCTCACGATCCCACGTGAATTACGATCCACTTCTCTAATTCCATCATATCTCCAAAAGGAAATATTACTCAGCTTTAAACGCTTAACCTCTCAATAGAAGATCTCCACTGGTAGTTCTACAAAACGCAACATGTCTTCAAGTTGTATCCCACCTAAAGGGATGAATAAATCCTTATCCACCAAACACTCCTTCAAGCTCGACACACGAAAATTTTTTGAATTACACAAAGCTCATTCGACGACAAGAACAGATGACAAGATTTTTCGGGTAAGTCCAGTGAAAAGGAAGGTTGCTAATTAAAGGATATCCACTGGCCGGATAGCCATAGGTGCATATCAAAAGGAAATAACAAGAAAATTTATTCGTCATCGGAGGGCACTCACATGTGGATATTTACTCAAAAGATAATAAAAAGACACCATCTCACTTCCGCCCATGCGCATCAAAGTCTCAATAAACATCGTCGTTGAAGGTCAAAAATATATTACATGGTACGTGTTCTCCATGATCGGACGTCAATGGACAATGTCGTCTCAAGTTCTCACAACTTACGATCATTCGACTAGATTACATACCATATAAGTACATAAAAAGAAAAGGTCGAACATAAACATCAAATATAGATCTCCAACGTTGATCATCGTGAAAACCTTGAACGAACCCTTGATAATACAACTTGATCTCCAAAGTCTTTCCACTTGCGGTGTCGGCTACAACATACTCCTCGAGGTGATAATGAATTTTTTAACTCCAATCATTAATAAATTCGATCCATTAGCGAAGATTCGCAACATATCAGGCATGCCATTAACTTCTTCTCCAATGTTCAACATATAAAAGCATCCCACTAACTTCTGCTTTAGCATTCATCATACAAAGGCGTCCCAATAATTTCTACTTTAGTGCTCAAGGTGATGCCTCATATTCCTTGTTTAATTCATCATGCTGGCCCCCAAGAGTTTTGTTATCAAGAAAGGTCTTCGGCGACCCTTCAATAGTAGCAATTAAAATCCTAAAATATTCACATCCATGATAAGTTGCCGTTGATAACTTGATCCTCAGTCAATCCACAAGTGCACGGATAATTCCTGGTGACGCGCTTAAACAAGTCGCCTATTCTCGGAATGGTTATTGGTTCTTAACAATCTTCTTATAAAGCTCGTGATCATCGAGACACATTAGAAATGGTCCATCAAAACAAATCACAACTCGAGAGTAGTCCAACGGCGGCACTGGACGATTCATATCAACGAAACAGGGTTCGAAGAAAGACGTACGCATACCAAACACTCACAAATCTAGCCAGACATAATTGGGTCCACTCTTTTATAACTCCTTGTCTACATAAAAAGGCGTCCCCCTCCATGTATACAAGAGTTTACAAATTTACAGTTCGGGAACTTATAACTTTCTTGTTCAAATGAAAAGGCGTCCCAATCCATTTCAACAAGACGATTATAAGTCATCCTACCCAAGTATTACTATCTCTCAACACGATATCATATCCAAATACTATAGTAAATACAATGTGTCAATAAACTTACATCATGATTTCCGTATTCAAACGTCCCATTCCATCTGAATAACGAAAACACAAACAATCTAAGGTCTAGTGGTTTAAACTTTCTTATTCAAATGTCCCAATCCATTTAAATAAGATAACCTTAAACAATAATAACAAGATTTTTACTCATTGAAAGTTCGTTTCTCGGTATCTTCTCGAATTGATTTCCGGTTAATTGTGTGAGATTAGTTGTTCTTGGTGAAACAAATAATTTTGGTTTTGAGAGAATAAATGAGCATGACTTAATAATAAATGAAGAGAAATTAACACTAAAACAAGTTAAAATGTAAACGGTGCGATATTTAAAACTTAAAGAGTAAATGACGAGAATTGAAATGACGTAAAATTAAACTTAAACTTGAATAAAATTCAAATAAAGTAAATGATGCAAATCAAAAATTAAACTAAAAGGAAAGCAAATAAAATTTTAAATAAAGAAAAAGGCGAGAAAAATAAAACTTGAAAATAAAAGACAAAAACTTAAAAAGAAAAACAAACAAAAACTGACAGACCTTGATTCGGAAGTTTAAAACTTCCGGATGAAGCTTCCTTCATTCGGAACTTTTGACTTCCGGATGAAGCTTGCTTCATTCGGAACTTTTGGACTTCCGGATGAAGGTTGCTTCATTCGGAATTCTAGGAGTTCCGGATGAAGGTTGCTCACTCGAAACTTTAATACTTCCGGGGTGAAGGTTGCTCACTCGGAACTTTAATACTTCCGGATGAAGGTTGCTCACTCGGAACATTAATACTTCCGGATGAAGGTTGCTCACTCGGAACTTTAATACTTCCGGATGAAGGTTGCTCACTCGGAACTTTAATACTTCCGGATGAAGGTTGCTCACTCGGAACTTTAATACTTCCGGATGAAGGTTGCTCACTTGGAACTTTAATACTTCCGGATGAAGGTTGCTTCATTCGGAACTTCAGACTTCCGGATGAAGCTACCTGGGAATGATAAGATACAGAAACCACAATCCCGAAGAACATGGGATATACAGTAACAACAATCTAACCTCAAATTAATCAAAATCAAACAAAAGATAAAACCAAAACAACCAATAAGCATTAACTAACAATAATCAATCAAAACAACTCATCAAAACTAACAAACATAACCAAATTAATCAAAACCCACTTGATCAAAATCATAAAAACTCAAGAACATGAATAATCAAGATAAAGAACAAATCAAACAAGAAAGGTAGAAGGAGATTGGCAATAAGATAAAGATTAACAATAATTAAAGGTAAACTTACTTGGAATTAAAAGAAGATTAAAGGTGCATTACAAGAGAATTAAAGATCATAAAATTAAAGAACAAGGAATAAAAATGGGGAAGAGAGGCTTGTCAAGCCTCCAACAACCTATACAAAAATGAAGGTAAAACTATATATAGGGGAATTAGGGAGGAGCTTAGGAAGCTTCCTCCCTCTTTCTTCTTTCTCTTAATTGCACACTTAAGTCCTTGATCTTCTTAATCTTTTGTTTAATCTTGGACTTTGTCTTGGGATTTCTTTAACTCGTCTTATAATTCTTCAATGAATTAGACTTGAATTCTTCGGCTTTTGGTAAACTTCCGTCTTTTGACTTTTTCTTCGGTAAATCTTCAGAATTGGTCTTGGACTTCCGTTCTTTTTCCACTCTTGATCTTTCGACTTCATCTTTTGTCTTTTTCTTCAATAAACGCCCGTGAAAGACCGTGTTTTCTTTCCTTTTCACATTTTGACCCTGAAATACAATAAAAACACAAACCACGCATAATTCCGCCATTTACGACATAAAATATACGTTTAGGTCCAGTTTTAATGTAATTAAGTGGTAGAAAAGATGGGTGTTTCCACACCTATCAAATCCCCTACACTTAACCATTGCAATGCCCTCATGCAATGCTTAGCAATAAAGCAAGGTTTACATTTTCCATCATAATCAACCTACCTTGGCCTTTATTAAACAACTAAGGAAAATCAAAAAGATAGAAAATAACAAGATGCAATCAAGGAAGAAACATGTAAAGAAATCTAAGACTTACATTAGGTCTTGTGTGTCATGAATGTTTATCACCCTCAAGTTTCACGTTCCCCACGCCAAGCTTAAAAACAAGATCATTGTTAGTACAAGTTAGCATAACAAACATTTACTCATGCGGTTCAATTAATTACTTAAAATCCCTTATTCCTATGGGTATCTCTTTTATTTTATTAATGTCTTGAATGATCACGAGGATGCATTGTTGACTTATTTCGATAATTTATTAAGGCTAAAAGCAAAGTAGGATGATTTGATCAATAGTTAGCTAAAGGAAAAAATCTCTTAAAACTGCTTCTCGGGATATCAAAAAGTTCATATCTTGGCATAACTCGGTTCATGATTTGAGACCTTTCTCGGGCCGATATTTGGCATGTACTTCATACTTCATATCTTGAGAGACGTGCTTGAGATAATGGTATTCTCATCGTTAATAGAGTTTCTTCACTTGGAGACTTTTGAGGGGTACTCCAACTTTGTTGACCACGACTTCATGATTATTTCTTCAATCTCTATTTGGGATTTTGAGATACAACGATCCGCCTCCTTTTCGGACTTGGATCTATTTATCCTCATACCTTGTTAGGGTCTTTTCGGATAGACTTCTCCATCATCTTTATGGGAGTTGATTGCTTTTCGTCGTGAGTCTTGATCCTTCATATTGATTTTGGGAATAATGCTTTTCACATCACTTTGGATCTTCAGCAATAAAATTGAATCCTCATGCCTTGTTAGGGCCTTTTCAGACTCGCCAATCTTCGCGCCCCGCTTCATAAGTTATGCCTTGGCTATGAACTCTTATCATTACCGAGCAACTTTTAAACGATCTTGGGCTAGAAGCTAAGTAACTTTTCAAATCGTACAACCTTACTTATTGCAGATAATTTATTAGCAAGTGATGGGAGAAAAAGATCATAATTAACTCACATAAGTTAATGAGAGAATACCAAACCTGTAACCAACTCTATCATTTCTCGTTCTCCACAATTTAAAATCTCAAGGAATGAGACTCGTGGATGCTTAGCCCAATAAACTAATTAAGGTCTACATGGTTAAGGATACTAGCTAGAGTGAACTTGGATAAGTAAACTCGGGTTGAGTCAAAATAATTCACAACGGGCCTAATATATCTAAGATAACTAAACTTGTTAAAACCATTTTATTAAAATAAGAGAAAAATAGCAAAAATAATGGGAACTACAACTAGGCCAAAATAGATTAAAAATTTTGAAAAATGTCGAAAAATTGATTTTCCGGTTAAAATGAGGGCAAATACAAGGAAAAGGCCACTTAACTTCGATAGAAGTCCCCCCTACACTTAATATAAACATTGTCCTCAATGTTTAAGCATGTGGAAGTAAACTCCCTACACTTAGGACATTGTGCACTTTGTTTAAATCTCGTTAAGGAAAAGACCACTAAAGAGATTCCTATTTTAATATTGAGAAATATAAAATAGTGAATCGAAAAGAGTTTAGTATAGAACCGGGAAGAAGGGAACACGGAATCACGGTTCGTCAAAAGTCATCAAGAGTGTGTCTTTGAAGCTCTAATCCCTGCACATGATAAGAAAGATAACAAGAAACACCAATGGGGGTCCCCCCTACACTTATGGTGAAATAAGATAGATAAGTGGGTTGCCTCCCAAAAAGCGCTTGTTTTTGTTGACCGAGTCACGAGCCTGACTCGTCCCCGAATTAAATGGTCCATGGGGAAGCCTCGAATGTGATACCGGGATCAAAGACCTTGTCCTCGTTCTCGGTTGACATCAACAAAGGAGAGGCGGGGGGATAAGTCTTGAAAGGGAGAAAGGTCCTTTCAACATACGTATTGTATTTGAATTCAAGATCCACGGGAGGTGGGTTGGGTATAGTAAACACATTGTCATCCCCCAAAGACAATGGATGCTGAGCAAACGGCAAAGCCGTATTGTTATCAATCATAGCATAATCAATGTCACCTCCCGGGTCAAAGCACTCATCCTCATTTCCCGGTATAAAACGAGTAGAGTAAAAGTGATACATCACCCGCTTGGGTGTGCACATGGGAGGATGAGGTGGCAATATAATATGAGAAGTATGAGAACAATTACCTTCCACCTGCGTCCCTTTTTCAGTAGATTCACATCTTTCCACCTCTGGGATAGAAGGTGTAGTGTCATCGTGTAATAAATCCTCTAGAAAAAGTATATCTCCTTCCACATCAGAATACCCGGATATGTATTCCACGGGTGTATCAATATCAAGAAACTCATCGATCTCAGGAATGTGAAAACCATCATCAATAAGGAGTGAAGTATTTTGCTTTAGAAATTCCTCCTCGTCGAAAATAACCTCAATATCGTCATCACTCTCCTCATTATTTATAGGGCCAATAATATGCTCAGGGATATGGGTACTCGTCTGATCTTGCTGCTGTAAAAATGACTCCATACAAGTTCGTAGCATGTGTAAAAGCTCTTTTGATTGCGCTTGAAAAGCTGTAGCAAGATCGACAATTGGTTCTTGGTAACTCATCCCGTGACGAGGCTGATGATCGAGTGAGTGCGGTGGGGGCTCAAGATTTTGAAAACCAGAATTATAGCACGGTTGTGGCTCATAGTTGTTCATCGGTTGAGAATAATTAGAAACCGGGGTTGGTTCATAATAATCCATAGGTGAAGAAAACTGAGGACACGGATTTGGCTCATATAATTCATTGGTTGACAATAATAGGTATCGTGAGGACCCCCACAGTTGTTGCAAACCGGGTATGGAGAAAAATCAAGTGCATCTTGTGGATAGCTATTATCATTGTCATATTTGTACCCTGGTTCTTGCCCGTGTCTATACGGGTATTGAACCGGGCACGAAACATGCCAATGAGAATTGCTTCCACAATAGATGCACGGGGGAACAGGAGGTGGGTTCAAAAAGAATGAATTAGTCGAGTTGCACAAGGGACAAAATCCGAATTGTGTGTAGTCGATATCGTTTCCGCACCGCTCACATGTACACCATTGACAAGAGTTGTTCCCAGATAATTGTTTCCCACACCTGACGCAATGGACATAAAAATCCATAAAGATAGATAAGCAAGAAGACTATTTTTGGTGCAAAACTTTGAAAAAGAAATGCTTTTTATGATTTTTCAAATGTTTTTGGATTTTTGAATATTGTTGATACGAAAAATAACGTTCACAAGTGAACGGATCCCAAAATCCAACGCGTCTGTCACAAAGAACCGTTAATCTTCACGAAAAGAGCCGGCAGCGGCGCCATTTTAATAACAAGATTTTTACTCATTGAAAGTTCGTTTCTCTGTATCTTCTCGAATTGATTTCCGGTTAATTGTGTGAGATTAGTTGTTCTTGGTGAAACAAATAATTTTGGTTTTGATAGAATAAATGAGCACGACTTAATAATAAATGACGAGAAATTAACACTAAAACAAGTTAAAATGTAAACGGTGCGATATTTAAAACTTAAAGAGTAAATGACGAGAATTGAAATGACGTAAAATTAAACTTAAACTTGAATAAAATTCAAATAAAGTAAATGATGCAAATCAAAAATTAAACTAAAAGGAAAGCAAATAAAATTTTAAATAAAGAAAAAGGCGGGAAAAATAAAACTTGAAAATAAAAGACAAAAACTTAAAAAGAAAAACAAACAAAAACTGACAGACCTTGATTCGGAAGTTTAAAACTTCCGGATGAAGCTTCCTTCATTCGGAACTTTTGACTTCCGGATGAAGCTTGCTTCATTCGGAACTTTTGTACTTCCGGATGAAGGTTGCTTCATTCGGAATTCTAGGAGTTCCGGATGAAGGTTGCTCACTCGGAACTTTAATACTTCCGGATGAAGGCTGCTCACTCGGAACTTTAATACTTCCGGATGAAGGTTGCTCACTCGGAACTTTAATACTTCCGGATGAAGGTTGATCACTCGGAACTTTAATACTTCCGGATGAAGGTTGCTCACTCGGAACTTTAATACTTCCGGATGAAGGTTGCTCACTCGGAACTTTAATACTTCCGGATGAAGGTTGCTCACTCGGAACTTTAATACTTCTGGATGAAGGTTGCTTCATTCGGAACTTCAGACTTCCGGATGAAGCTACCTGGGAATGATAAGATACAAAAACCACAATCCCGAAGAACAGGGGATATACAGTAACAAAAATCTAACCTCAAATTAATCAAAATCAAACAAAAGATAAAACCAAAACAACCAATAAGCATTAACTAACAATAATCAATCAAAACAACTCATCAAAACTAACAAACATAACCAAATTAATCAAAACCCACTTGATCAAAATCATAAAAACTCAAGAACATGAATAATCAAGATAAAGAACAAATCAAACAAGAAAGGTAGAAGGAGATTGGCAATAAGATAAAGATTAACAATAATTAAAGGTAAACTTACTTGGAATTAAAAGAAGCTTAAAGGTGCATTACAAGAGAATTAAAGATCATAAAATTAAAGAACAAGGAATGAAAATGGGGAAGAGAGGCTTGTCAAGCCTCCAACAACCTAAACAAAAATGAAGGTAAAACTATATATAGGGGAATTAGGGAGGAGCTTAGGAAGCTTCCTCCCTCTTTCTTCTTTCTCTTAATTGCACACTTAAGTCCTTGATCTTCTTAATCTTTTGTTTAATCTTGGACTTTGTCTTGGGATTTCTTTAACTCGTGTTATAATTCTTCAATGAATTAGACTTGAATTCTTCGGCTTTTGGTAAACTTCCGTCTTTTGACTTTTTCTTCGGTAAATCTTCAGAATTGGTCTTGGAATTCCGTTCTTTTTCCACTCTTGATCTTTCGACTTCATCTTTTGTCTTTTTCTTCAATAAACGCCCGTGAAAGACCGTGTTTTCTTTCCTTTTCACATTTTGACCCTGAAATACAATAAAAACACAAACCACGCATAATTCCGCCATTTACGACATAAAATATACGTTTAGGTCCAGTTTTAATGTAATTAAGTGGTAGAAAAGATGGGTGTTTCCACACCTATCAAATCCCCTACACTTAACCATTGCAATGCCCTCATGCAATGCTTAGCAATAAAGCAAGGTTTACATTTTCCATCATAATCAACCTACCTTGGCCTTTATTAAACAACTAAGGAAAATCAAAAAGATAGAAAATAACAAGATGCAATCAAGGAAGAAACATGTAAAGAAATCTAAGACTTACATTAGGTCTTGTGTGTCATGAATGTTTATCACCCTCAAGTTTCACGTTCCCCACGCCAAGCTTAAAAACAAGATCATTGTTAGTACAAGTTAGCATAACAAACATTTACTCATGCGGTTCAATTAATTACTTAAACTCCCTTATTCCTATGGGTATCTCTTTTATTTTATTAATGTCTTGAATGATCACGAGGATGCATTGTTTACTTATTTCGATAATTTATTAAGGCTGAAAGCAAAGTAGGATGATTTGATCAATAGTTAGCTAAAGGACAAAATCTCTTAAAACTGCTTCTCGGGATATCTAAAAGTTCATATCTTGGCATAACTCGGTTCACGATTTGAGACCTTTCTCGGGCCGATATTTGGCATGTACTTCATACTTCATATCTTGAGAGACGTGCTTGAGATAATGGTCTTCTCATCGTTAATAGAGTTTCTTCACTTGGAGACTTTTGAGGGGTACTCCAACTTTGTTGACCACGACTTCATGATTATTTCTTCAATCTCTATTTGGGATTTTGAGATACAACGATCCGCCTCCTTTTCGGACTTGGATCTATTTATCCTCATACCTTGTTAGGGTCTTTTCGGATAGACTTCTCCATCATCTTTATGGGAGTTGATTGCTTTTCGTCGTGAGTCTTGATCCTTCATATTGATTTTGGGAATAATGCTTTTCACATCACTTTGGATCTTCAGCAATAAAATTGAATCCTCATGCCTTGTTAGGGCCTTTTCGGACTCGCCAATCTTCGCGCCCCGCTTCATAAGTTATGCCTTGGCTATGAACTCTTATCATTACCGAGCAACTTTTAAACGATCTTGGGCTAGAAGCTAAGTAACTTTTCAAATCGTACAACCTTACTTATTGCAGATAATTTATTAGCAAGTGATGGGAGAAAAAGATCATAATTAACTCACATAAGTTAATGAGAGAATACCAAACCTGTAACCAACTCTATCATTTCTCGTTCTCCACAATTTAAAATCTCAAGGAATAAGACTCGTGGATGCTTAGCCCAATAAACCAATTAAGGTCTACATGGTTAAGGATACTAGCTAGAGTGAACTTGGATAAGTAAACTCGGGTTGAGTCAAAATAATTCACAACGGGCCTAATATATCTAAGATAACTAAACTTGTTAAAACCATTTTATTAAAATAAGAGAAAAATAGCAAAAATAATGGGAACTACAACTAGGCCAAAATAGATTAAAAATTTTGAAAAATGTCGAAAAATTGATTTTCTGGTTAAAATGAGGGCAAATACAAGGAAAAGGCCACTTAACTTCGATAGAAGTCCCCCCTACACTTAATATAAACATTGTCCTCAATGTTTAAGCATGTGGAAGTAAACTCCCTACACTTAGGACATTGTGCACTTTGTTTAAATCTCGTTAAGGAAAAGACCACTAAAGAGATTCCTATTTTATTATTGAGAAATATAAAATAGTGAATCGAAAAGAGTTTAGGATAGAACCGGGAAGAAGGGAACACGGAATCACGGTTCGTCAAAAGTCATCAAGAGTAGGTCTTTGAAGCTCTAATCCCTGCACATGATAAGAAAGATAACAAGAAACACCAATGGGGGTCCCCCCTACACTTATGGTGAAATAAGATAGATAAGTGGGTTGCCTCCCAAAAAGCGCTTGTTTTTGTTGACTGAGTCACGAGCCTGACTCGTCCCCGAATTAAATGGTCCATGGGGAAGCCTCGAATGTGATACCGGGATCAAAGACCTTGTCCTCGTTCCCGGTTGACATCAACAAAGGAGAGGCGGGGGGATAAGTCTTGAAAGGGAGAAAGGTCCTTTCAACATACGTATTGTATGTGAATTCAAGATCCACGGGAGGTGGGTTGGGTATAGTAAACACATTGTCATCCCCCAAAGACAATGGATGCTGAGCAAACGGCAAAGCCGTATTGTTATCAATCATAGCATAATCAATGTCACCTCCCGGGTCAAAGCACTCATCCTCATTTCCCGGTATAAAACGAGTAGAGTAAAAGTGATACATCACCCGCTTGGGTGTGCACGTGGGAGGATGAGGTGGCAATATAATATGAGAAGTATGAGAACAATTACCTTCCACCTGCGTCCCTTTTTCAGTAGATTCACATCTTTCCACCTCTGGGATAGAAGGTGTAGTGTCATTGTGTAATAAATCCTCTAGAAAAAGTATATCTCCTTCCACATCAGAATACCCGGATATGTATTCCACGGGTGTATCAATATCAAGAAACTCATCGATCTCAGGAATGTGAAAACCATCATCAATAAGGAGTAAAGTATTTTGCTTTAGAAATTCCTCCTCGTCGAAAATAACCTCAATATCGTTATCACTCTCCTCATTATTTATAGGGCCAATAATATGCTCAGGGATATGGGTACTCGTCTGATCTTGCTGCTGTAAAATGACTCCATACAAGTTCGTAGCGTGTGTAAAATCTCTTTTGATTGCGCTTGAAAAGCTGTAGCAAGATCGACAATTGGTTCTTGGTAACTCATCCCGTGACGAGGCTGATGATCGAGTGAGTGCGGTGGGGGCTCAAGATTTTGAAAACCAGAATTATAGCACGGTTGTGGCTCATAGTTGTTCATCGGTGGAGAATAATTAGAAACCGGGGTTGGTTCATAATAATCCATAGGTGAAGAAAACTGAGGACACGGATTTGGCTCATAACAATTCATTGGTTGACAATAATAGGTATCGTGAGGACCCCCACAGTTGTTGCAAACCGGGTATGGAGAAAAATCAAGTGCATCTTGTGGATAGCTATTATCATTGTCATAATTGTACCCTGGTTCTTGCCCGTATCTATACGGGTATTGAACCGGGCACGAAACATGCCAATGATAATTGCTTCCACAATAGATGCACGGGGGAACAGGAGGTGGGTTCAAAAAGAATGAATTAGTCGAGTTGCACAAGGGACAAAATCCGAATTGTGTGTAGTCGATATCGTTTCCGCACCGCTCACATGTACACCATTGACAAGAGTTGTTCCCAGATAATTGTTTCCCACACCGGACGCAATGGACATAAAAATCCATAAAGATAGATAAGCAAGAAGACTATTTTTGGTGCAAAACTTTGAAAAAGAAATGCTTTTTATGATTTTTCAAATGTTTTTGGATTTTTGAAAATCGTTGATACGAAAAATAACGTTCACAAGTGAACGGATCCCAAAATCCAACGCGTCTGTCACAAAGAACCGTTAATCTTCACGAAAAGAGCCGGCAGCGGCGCCATTTTAATAACAAGATTTTTACTCATTGAAAGTTCGTTTCTCGGTATCTTCTCGAATTGATTTCCGGTTAATTGTGTGAGATTAGTTGTTCTTGGTGAAACAAATAATTTTGGTTTTGATAGAATAAATGAGCACGACTTAATAATAAATGACGAGAAATTAACACTAAAACAAGTTAAAATGTAAACGGTGCGATATTTAAAACTTAAAGAGTAAATGACGAGAATTGAAATGACGTAAAATTAAACTTAAACTTGAATAAAATTCAAATAAAGTAAATGATGCAAATCAAAAATTAAACTAAAAGGAAAGCAAATAAAATTTTAAATAAAGAAAAAGGCGGGAAAAATAAAACTTGAAAATAAAAGACAAAAACTTAAAAAGAAAAACAAACAAAAACTGACAGACCTTGATTCGGAAGTTTAAAACTTCCGGATGAAGCTTCCTTCATTCGGAACTTTTGACTTCCGGATGAAGCTTGCTTCATTCGGAACTTTTGTACTTCCGGATGAAGGTTGCTTCATTCGGAATTCTAGGAGTTCCGGATGAAGGTTGCTCACTCGGAACATTAATACTTCCGGATGAAGGCTGCTCACTCGGAACTTTAATACTTCCGGATGAAGGTTGCTCACTCGGAACTTTAATACTTCCGGATGAAGGTTACTCACTCGGAACTTTAATACTTCTGGATGAAGGTTGCTCACTCGGAACTTTAATACTTCCGGATGAAGGTTGCTCACTCGGAACTTTAATACTTCCGGATGAAGGTTGCTCACTCGGAACTTTAATACTTCCGGATAAAGGTTGCTCACTCGGAACTTTAATACTTCTGGATGAAGGTTGCTTCATTCAGAACTTCAGACTTCCGGATGAAGCTACCTGGGAATGATAAGATACAGAAACCACAATCCCGAAGAACAGGGGATATACAGTAACAACAATCTAACCTCAAATTAATCAAAATCAAACAAAAGATAAAACCTAAACAACCAATAAGCATTAACTAACAATAATCAATCAAAACAACTCATCAAAACTAACAAACATAACCAAATTAATCAAAACCCACTTGATCAAAATCATAAAAACTCAAGAACATGAATAATCAAGATAAAGAACAAATCAAACAAGAAAGGTAGAAGGAGATTGGCAATAAGATAAAGATTAACAATAATTAAAGGTAAACTTACTTGGAATTAAAAGAAGCTTAAAGGTGCATTACAAGAGAATTAAAGATCATAAAATTAAAGAACAAGGAATGAAAATGGGGAAGAGAGGCTTGTCAAGCCTCCAACAACCTAAACAAAAATGAAGGTAAAACTATATATAGGGGAATTAGGGAGGAGCTTAGGAAGCTTCCTCCCTCTTTCTTCTTTCTCTTAATTGCACACTTAAGTCCTTGATCTTCTTAATCTTTTGTTTAATCTTGGACTTTGTCTTGGGATTTCTTTAACTCGTCTTATAATTCTTCAATGAATTAGACTTGAATTCTTCGGCTTTTGGTAAACTTCCGTCTTTTGACTTTTTCTTCGGTAAATCTTCAGAATTGGTCTTGGACTTCCGTTCTTTTTCCACTCTTGATCTTTCGACTTCATCTTTTGTCTTTTTCTTCAATAAACGCCCGTGAAAGACCGTGTTTTCTTTCCTTTTCACATTTTGACCCTGAAATACAATAAAAACATAAACCACGCATAATTCCGCCATTTACGACATAAAATATACGTTTAGGTCCAGTTTTAATGTAATTAAGTTGTAGAAAATATGGGTGTTTCCACACCTATCAAATCCCCTACACTTAACCATTGCAATGCCCTCATGCAATGCTTAGCAATAAAGCAAGGTTTACATTTTCCATCATAATCAACCTACCTTGGCCTTTATTAAACAACTAAGGAAAATCAAAAAGATAGAAAATAACAAGATGCAATCAAGGAAGAAACATGTAAAGAAATCTAAGACTTACATTAGGTCTTGTGTGTCATGAATGTTTATCACCCTCAAGTTTCACGTTCCCCACGCCAATCTTAAAAACAAGATCATTGTTAGTACAAGTTAGCATAACAAACATTTACTCATGCGGTTCAATTAATTACTTAAACTCCCTTATTCCTATGGGTATCTCTTTTATTTTATTGATGTCTTGAATGATCACGAGGATGCATTGTTGACTTATTTCGATAATTTATTAAGGCTGAAAGCAAAGTAGGATGATTTGATCAATAGTTAGCTAAAGGACAAAATCTCTTAAAACTGCTTCTCGGGATATCAAAAAGTTCATATCTTGGCATAACTCGGTTCACGATTTGAGACCTTTCACGGGCCGATATTTGGCATGTACTTCATACTTCATATCTTGAGAGACGTGCTTGAGATAATGGTCTTCTCATCGTTAATAGAGTTTCTTCACTTGGAGACTTTTGAGGGGTACTCCAACTTTGTTGACCACGACTTCATGATTATTTCTTCAATCTCTATTTGGGATTTTGAGATACAACGATCCGCCTCCTTTTCGGACTTGGATCTATTTATCCTCATACCTTGTTAGGGTCTTTTCGGATAGACTTATCCATCATCTTTATGGGAGTTGATTGCTTTTCGTCGTGAGTCTTGATCCTTCATATTGATTTTGGGAATAATGCTTTTCACATCACTTTGGATCTTCAGCAATAAAATTGAATCCTCATGCCTTGTTAGGGCCTTTTCGGACTCGCCATTCTTCGCGCCCCGCTTCATAAGTTATGCCTTGGCTATGAACTCTTATCATTACCGAGCAACTTTTAAACGATCTTGGGCTAGAAGCTAAGTAACTTTTCAAATCGTACAACCTTACTTATTGCAGATAATTTATTAGCAAGTGATGGGAGAAAAAGATCATAATTAACTCACATAAGTTAATGAGAGAATACCAAACCTGTAACCAACTCTATCATTTCTCGTTCTCCACAAATTTAAAATCTCAAGGAATGAGACTCGTGGATGCTTAGCCCAATAAACCAATTAAGGTCTACATGGTTAAGGATACTAGCTAGAGTGAACTTGGATAAGTAAACTCGGGTTGAGTCAAAATAATTCACAACGGGCCTAATATATCTAAGATAACTAAACTTGTTAAAACCATTTTATTAAAATAAGAGAAAAATAGCAAAAATAATAGGAACTACAACTAGGCCAAAATAGATTAAAAATTTTGAAAAATGTCGAAAAATTGATTTTCCGGTTAAAATGAGGGCAAATACAAGGAAAAGGCCACTTAACTTCGATAGAAGTCCCCCCTACACTTAATATAAACATTGTCCTCAATGTTTAAGCATGTGGGAGTAAACTCCCCTACACTTAGGACATTGTGCACTTTTTTTAAATCTCGTTAAGGAAAAGACCACTAAAGAGATTCCTATTTTAATATTGAGAAATATAAAATAGTGAATCGAAAAGAGTTTAGGATAGAACCGACAATCAATCAAGGACCATTGCTTCACGCACAATGCCTTTAAATACCATAGTATATTCGTACATATACATAATACCATTCCTATATACACATAGGTTCACATAATCAGAATTAATCATAAAGTAATACAAGAATAGCCTTACCGGATCCATACGGAGTAGTTGCGTGCTTAAAACTTTTTAGACCACTCCAAAGTTCTAGTTTAGGTTTTTCAAAATTGCCCTAGTTCTCTATAACTTGTGGCTCTGATTACCAATTTGTAACACCCCTAAATTACCACACAGCGGAATACCACTTTGGGGCGCTACTCATATCACATCACACACAATCTTAGAAAACAACCTCAAAAGAGACGTTAAAATATTATACAATCTTGTCTAAAAAGTTTACCATCCCAATATATAAATCAGAGTAGCGTTTAGTCCCAAAAACCATTACCAACACATCACATTCATCAAAGACGTAAAAGTCATTTAATCATTTCAAAGGATGAAAAATAATATATAAAACATTAGACAAGTAAGCACCAACACAACGGTTGAGAAAGTCTATAGGTTTTGCAAATCATCATTTGAACACAAGAATTATAATCATCTCAAGCTTGTCACATAGACAAGTCATATATATATATCGATAAATGCCGTAAGCTCATGCAACTGAACGTTAACCAACACGTCAAACCGAGTCACTTACGGCGCCCCTACAACAGGTAATATTGTCATATACCAACGACCTCTTATACATAATATCCCTTTCAGGTGATCACAAGGATACATACCCTAGGATAAGGTTTTTCAAACCAAATAGATCAATCATATGTATTAGCGTTTACCTCGCAAGGTAATTAACAGTTCAAAAAATTCAGGGACTTCATAAGACAATGGTACTTAGGCATTTATCATCATATTCGGGTCCAACATACCAAAAACAACTTGTGTCCCTTTTATAAAACAACATGTATTCCCCCTCGCGGGTTAATAATCATTTACAAGATAATATAAAATCTAGGCTATAGACTCACCTTAGATAATACATGAAGCTAGTAGTAGTAGTGATCGCTAAAGTGAATATGCCTCCCAAATATACACGTCAAAAGCTGCCACCTAACAAATAAGGTGCACGCTTAGCAACATACTTAAGTATTTCAAAACATACTTAATATAATAAAATCAACGACTCAAAATAGTATGTACATAGACATGACCAATCAATGCAAGTGAATCCCTTCTAAACCCACAACATGTACTAGCTTTCCAAAACTAGCACCTTCGTTATTGATCCATCTGAAGATGCCAAATCAACACGGTTCAAGTACCCAACACGGGTCTCCAATCTCAAAATATACACTCACACATAAGACTTATATCCTTTTAGAAATTTGAGAATCTAATAGATTAGCCTCTCGCCTCAAACTATGTCATGAGGTTAAGTACCTCCCAATAATACTCAGCCGGTACCTACCAAAAGTACACGCTGATTTCCCCTACCTAAACAACTCCATTTTTGACGAAACTTGGTGACAAACTCACTTATAATCTGTACAAGACTAAGTTTAAATTTCATTCAATGATTCATATTTTAGAACCACCTGCTCGACTCATCTTTAGACATTAAAAACCGGATTGTTTTGCCCACTTGCCTCTTAAAACCATTTTGACTTCGTTAAACATTTCCATTTATAAAATCAACACTTGAGTTTTAAAGTAGACTCAATACCCTAGGTTTAGAACCTAAGAACAACCCTTTACCAGTTTCAAAACTCAACTTATAGTCCCTGAGAGTTGACCTAATATCGACAACAATTTCGTATTGTGTCGATACGCATCTCCCGGTACACGAATATTCAAACTAGCATAACTTCCTCCTCGTTATGAGTTAGAAGCTCTATCTTATAACTGAACGAGCGTCTTGACGAATAATACAACAATATCCTACCATCCCAACTTATAATCAAGCCTAAAATTGGCAGAATTGCCTTAAACCCACTGATGTAAAATACAACTTCAAAAATCACACCAACACCTATTTTGACCCATTTTTAACATCATTTAACCTACAAATAATCTATAACCATCATCCCTAGCATCTCATAACATCCCTAAATCACTTGCATGATCATTATTAACAAAACCCAAATCAAAATTCAAACATGCAACCATTAAAACATTAAATAAAATAATAATAACACAATACTACAACCTTAAAAATGGATCAAACACTTGTTCTTCATCAAAATATTTGAAAGAATTAAAGTACTTGCATGTGGGTAAAAATCATACCAAAATGATCCCCTTTCAATTCTAAACATGGGACTTGAATTTGTTTTTAATGGATCATAGTAAAAATTGAAGATCAAGGGTGTTTTATGGTGATGGGGGTGACGACAAGGATGAGAAAAGTATAGAGATGGAAAAGTTTTGTAGTTGCTAGTTAAGTGTGTGGAAAAATGGAGCTTTTATATGGTGGAGGAAGGTAGATTTTCCAATATTGGCATTCTTGTGCACTAAGTTGTAAAATACTAGTTAAAAAGCGGGAAATGGTTACCAGTCAATTTTATAAATATTTATCAGAGTCGGGTTTCGTCCCGGGTTCATAAAAATATAAATATCGTTTGTTAAATCGATCGTTTTAATAATTAAACGCACAAAAAACGAAATAGTAAAGTTCAACTCGACTTAATACGTAATGAAATAAAAGTTTCATAAATATCAAATATCGAAATAATCGATACTAAAATATAATATTTGGGCATCCATTGGCATCGCGATCACTATTATTACTCTTCAATCGTCACAACAATTAAATATACCCACACATTATCGGTTTCAACGTAAGCCGTCAAACATAAGATACTTAGAAATTCAAAATCCGTTACATAATTAGGTTAAAATAATGACGTTAAGTTCGGGTTATTATATTATATATATAAAAAAATAGGTAACATAAATAAAATCATCACTCAACAGAAAGATGAATAGAGAGAGGAGAAGCAGATGCCGTAACGACGAGGTCGGTGGTGCGAGTGTCTTGGTGATATGGTGGTGTCTAGATCTACTTTGAAGATAAAGAGAGTGTTTGTTACAGTACTTCTTACGGACAATTTCTTTTACCAAGTAAGTATTATGAGATAAGATGAAGAGTAGATCTACTTGACTGGATTGGCGGCTTTTGAAAAATTTGGGAGGGCCTTCGAAAATTTTGGGGAAAATTTGGAGGGACCGGTGTTGGCAAAGTATAAGGGGCGTAAAGAAATATTTTTTACTTCAAATTTATATATATCGACATAACTACACGTATACCCACGTATATCTACGAAAATTGTCTAACGTCAAATAGTGTAAGAATATATACATGTAAATAGTATATGCCCGGAAGTCGTCTCGAGCCAATGGAAAGGCACGTGTTAATTACTTGTCTATACGTGATCTTATTTTTCTACTGCATACTCGTGTTATTAACGTGTTGATATGGTTAATGGTTTTTTAAATTCCAACAAATAGTTCATGATATGCTAATTGATTCGGTGGTCAAACCGGTAACCCGTTTACTCGATCAGATTGACCCGATGGGCGGAACAGTGAACTGGTGAGTCGACTGGGTTGACCCGATGGTCGACCTAGTTGATCTAGTGGTCAAACTCATGACCCGAACACTCGACTGGGTTGATCCGGTGGTCGAAATTAAGACTCGGTGATTCGAGCAGGTTAACCCGATGATCGAACCCATGACCTGATGATTCGACCGGGTTGACCTGGTGGTCGAACCCGTGACCCTGTGACTAATACACTTATTTTCTATTTCAATACTTTTTTAGGTTGAATATGAAAATGTTGAAATTTTCAACAATATTTTACAACCTTTATATGTAGTATAGATATAGATAGATTATTATTTATAAAATATAGGTTTTTTCCTAAACCTATATAGGTTTTGTTGGTCCGTTCTGGTTTAACCAAAACCGAGAATGATGTGCGGACCAAGATTGGACCGGACGGGCCGCTCAAAACCAAAACGAGACCGATTTAGGCTAAAACCACAACTCATGATGAGTCAAGGTGTTATTGTTATACATAATATTTTCAACGAATGATTTGAGGTAATATTGTTATACAAGATATGTTAAATGGGTGAGTCGATATGGTATCATTATGCACATGACGTTAAACGGACGAGTCGATGGTATCTTTATGCATGAGATGTTAAACGGATTAGTCGAGATGTTATCTTTATACATGAGATGTTCAGTAAATGAGTCAATATGATAACATTGTCAAACGGACGAGTCGATACAATATCGTTGTACACGATATGTTCAACAGAATAGTTGATAGGGTATCGTTGTTGTACACAAAATGTTCAATTTAATAGTCGATAGGGTGTCCTTGTATACGAGATGTTAAACAGAGTAGTCAATAGGGTATCCGTATATACGAGATGTTCAACGGTGTAGTCGACAGGGTGTCCTTGTATACGAGATGTTCAACGGAGTAGTCGATAGGGTATCGTTGTATATTTTAAAATATTCAAAGGAGTATTCGATAGGGTATCCTTGTATATGAGATGTTTAGTGGAGTAGTCGATAGGGTATCGTTATATATGAGATCTTCAATGGAGTACCTGATAGGGTATCCTTGTATACGGTATGTTCAACAGAGTAGTGTATAGGGTATCCCTGTATATGAGATGTTCAACGGAGTAGTCGATAGGGTATCCTTGTATACGAGATGTTCATCGGTGTAGTCGATAGGGTATCATTGTATATTTTGAGAGGTTCAAGGGAGTAGTCGATATGGTATTGTTGTTGTACACGATATACCATGGTTTGTTCCGAAAAAGAGGGTTATACATAAACATAAACAAACACGTGTAATACTACCATAAATAGTTATGCTGCTAAACAAAAACATAATACTGTATATGAGAGTAAAAATACAAATGAGGACATATTAAGTAGTGTGGGACAATGTAATTACACGAGAACATAAAAGCGATATTCATGTGGGAAATATGTGGGGTAATTACCCTCTGATTTCCCACGGATTTATCAAGTCTGTGGGAAATCTGTGGGAAATTACCCACGGATTTGCCACAGGCATGATTGTTTCCTTCTAATTTTTTCGCTATAGTGAGACGCTCACGCATATACATGTCCGCACACGTACATACGAAAGATAAATTGATACTATGAACGCTACGAACGAACATCCGGAAGATACATGCTTAAATATCTAAGCAAATATACCATGTTGTGTTTTGAAGGAAAAAAAGGTTTTATACATAAATCTAAAAAACACTTGCGATATTCACATAAATAGTTACGTAACAAACAAAAACATAACATATGAGAGTAAAACACACCCATGAATACATAATAACTAATGTGGGACTCTATAAGTACGCGAAAACATGAAAACAATATACCATGGTTTGTTCCGAAAAAGAGGGTTATACATAAAACTAAACAAACACGTGTGATACTACCATAAATAGTTACGTTGCTAAACAAAGACATAATATACGAGAATACAAATACATATGAGAACATATTAAGTAGTGTGTGACAATGTAATTACACAAAAACATAAAAACGATATTTTCTGTGAGAAATCCGTGGGTAATTACCCACAGATTTCCCACGGATTTATCAAATCTGTGGGAAATTACCCACAGATTTTCCACATGCACGATCGTTTACTTTAATGTTTTCGTTATAGTGATACGCTCACGCATATACACGTCCGCGCACGTACATACGAAACATAAATTGATACTATGAACACTACGAACTGACATCCGAAAAATACACGCTTAAATATTTACACAAATATACCATGGTGCGTTGTGAAGAAAAAAGGTTTTATACATAAATCTAAAAAACACTTGCAATATTCACATAAATAGTTACGTAACAAACAAAAACATAACATATGAGACTAAAAACACGCACGAATACATAATAAGTAACTTGGGACTCTGTAAGTACACAAAAAAATGAAAACGATATACCATGGTTTGGTGGGTAATCTGTGGAAAACTACCTACGCCTTTCCCACATAAACATTGCCATGACTTTCCCATGGATGTCTAAATAACAACAATTATGGGAAATCCGCAGGAAAATTTACCACTGCATTCCCACGGATGTTAAAATAATTAAAACAGTGGGAAATCCGTGGGTAATTTGCCATGACTTTCCCACAAATGTCTAAGTAGTTAAAACTATGGGAAATCTGTGGGTGAATTTCTCGCGACTTTCCCACGGATGTATAATTAACAAATAAATGTATAAATAGTGGGAAATACGTGGGTAATTTGCCACAGTTTTCCCACGGGTGTATAAATAGTGGAAAATCCGTGGGAAATTTGCCACGACTTTCCCTACGGATGCATAGATAACAAAACTAATGTGTGTTCTGTGGGAAATTCATGGGTAATTTGTCACGAATTTCCCACGGAAAACTTGGTCAACGCTTCTGTGGGAAATCTATGGGAAATTTCCCACGGATACTTTTTTTGTCATTTCGGTGGGAAAACCATGGGAATACCGTGTTAAATTTCCCACCGTTTTTGTTCTGTGGGAAAAAATTTGTGGGTAAAAGCTGTTTGTGTAGTAGTGATAGACATATTAGTGAATTAACTTGAAAAGAGTAATGAAAAGACTTATGAAACCTAGTGGTGTTCATGATTACTTTAGTTGTACATGTTTGTGATTTCTTTATAAAGACACAAACATAAAGTCTTGAAAGACATATAATATCAAGTAAGGCGTTAATTTATTATCTTTTTTTGCTAAGACATATACATGGAGTCATTTTCAAATGACTTAAAACGTATATGTCGTAATTAAAAGACATGGAAATGAAGTGACTTTGTGTTAGAAGTACTTGAGTTATAACGCATGCAAAATGGTTAGGAAAATCTATTATACCATTAAGACGACTTAGTTGGTATATAGGTAAGCGGGAAGATATATATTTATCTTAAATATTGTTAGATTGACTTACAATATTAATCCTAATGAAATGCAACATAGTTATGGTATGTTCATTAGGAGAATCAAACTGTCAATATGATGACTGATTCAAGATAACTATATCTTCCTTTCTTCCAAAAAGATATAAAGGTTAGAAAGTTGAGTATGACTTGGACAAAGAAGATTAATAAGACACCATTATATATGGAATGTGATGAATCACGTTATGTCTTAAAATAAAGTTTAGAATTTGTTAAACTACTTATGAAGTGGGTTGTTAGCAAAATAAAGAGTTAGGAACTGTCATTGTATTTCACAAAGTCCTAAATAGATAAGGTTGGAGTGTTGATCTATTTGCTATGTATTTAAAGATTAATATTAAATTACTAAAAGCAAGTGGGAGTTTTGATCTTGAAAGATAAAATTACAAAATACATAATCTTCTAAAATACCCTAGTAATTATCATGAGTTAGGCATATGAATTCTAACTCTCAAGATAAAGGAATTTAAATCATAGGTCCGAAAGGATATCTTGGATATACGATTAATATATGGAGAATTATGAGTTACAAATAATCGTTATGATTTGTTACCAAAATATTGCCTTGGGTAAGCTACTCATACTATGAATGTTATAGATGTTGTCCAACAAAATAATAAATTTTAGATTTGGTTTATCTTAAAAAGTTTGACTAGAAATTAAAGATAAGTTTCTTCAAAGAAATGTAGAAACAACCATAGTGGTGGTTTAAATTTTGTGTCAGAATTTTATGAATGAGATTGTGCACATATTTAATGTATGTATTAAGAATAGAATTGTGATTGAATATTATTTCCGCATTAAATATATAAATATTTTGGTGGTCATATTTTAATTGATAAATTGAAAAAATGGACTCTTTCTTGAATGACTACTTGAGCGAAAGCTTAAGTAATCGGAAGAGGTTTATTAATTCAAAAATAAATCTTTGGAAAAGTACAAAGAGCAATTATCCATGAATGGATAAATGCAGACATCTAGGAGATTATTCTTATGTTTAATTTTAAAATCAAAGATTAGGTTTTAAAAATTGAAATAAGATAATTTCTGAGTATTCCTAAAAGCTAGTAGGAGTATTATGATTATTTTCTTAAATTATATATGTTGAATAGACATATTAGAAAGTAAAATTTCATTCAAAATAAATATTTATTTTGGTTTAGATTTGAAATGAAACTTTGCTTTGGAGATTTAGAAAATAAAATAAATATAACCTTGGAACAAATAAATTTATGGGTAGAAATACAACACAATATGCCATATAGTAAGTTTATATGGATATTTAGAACATGAAGAAATCTAAATCTGGTTTGAGAAATTTTCATGTGTATCGCGTTGTATTTATATCATGCTTAATATACAAGATGATTTGTATATATTAGTCTATTTGAAAGTTATTAAGTAACTTGTTAAATGTATATTCTGAAGGAATATGTTTGGATATAGAATGACATCCTTGTCTTGGATCAGCTTCCATATTCTATAGATGAATAATTTGTCAATAGTTATGCAAATTATCATAGCCAACAAACTTAGATGTTTGGTTGGAATCAAATATTACACAATAGATATTATTGTTTACGTAATTATATCTTTAATGACAAGTTGTCAAAAATTGAAAAGATATAACTGAGATAGCACTCAATATTAGTCATGGTATCCTTGGAGATGACATGTTAATTAAAGTTTCATTATACATTAAAAAATTAGAATACCTTGAACTTCAAAATGTCTTTTTTGGAAGTTTAGTATAATAAATTGGTGATCAAGGATGTCTCACAATTTTGATACTATGTGACATATCAAAGTATTTGAATGCACAAGTACAAGAACTTCAATAAATTGAATTCTTAAAGAAAGTATTCTCAAAATTCCAATAGGTCAAGATTGGTTGATTTATGCTTTGCCAAACAAGTATGAATGTCATTTCTAGAGGTATGATGCATCAACCAGTTTTTATGCATTGATCTATTTAGTATTTGGAAAAGGGATGTTAGACAATTATTATAATGAAATAAATTACTTGGTAAGTTTATGTATAATATATTGTATCCTATATTTGCATGTTTAATCCATGAATAATTTAATTATTCTAAAATGTCCATTGTCAATTAATAATATGGGCGTATTATTAAATTAAGCCAAATCAAAATAGTGATATAGTATACTTGAAAGTATATTGATTTTTGGATGATATTCAATGAATTGAGTATAGGACTTATCCCAACTATATGATTATACTTTGTGGATCTTTGTCATCAAGTAAATCATAAATAGTTATCCTCAGACCTGAGATACTAAGAAACTGTCGTGGATCTAGTGCATTTCTGTGAAATAATCTAACGCTAAACGTTACTGGTGACTATAAGGGTTATTTTTAGAAGTGTTGCAAAATTCATAAGTTTTGCTTGTAGTCAATATAGAATTTATTTCCTTCAAATTTATTTTGGAGTTTAATACAGTTGGGCCCCTCGTGGGATTAGTAAGATGTTTGTATAACCGCACTCAAAGTCTCTCTAAACTATGTTTATAATTTTTGGTAATCTTGCTTGAATCTGATGAAGGAGAAACATAATGGTTAATGAAAGGAAGGGTTGAGATTCATATCCTTATTATCGTTGTATTAGAAATGAAAGGATAATAATAATAATGATGAATCATTAAAAGGTTTTTCCAAGAGACCTTACTCGAGATCGTACTAGAGGCATCGGCGTGTAACTAGACGCTAACCGATGTGATCAAACTATTTAAAATATGTCCAAGTGGGAGCTGTAAGTTTATGGACTTTAATTTTAATAAGTCGTGTGTTAGGATCGAACTAGGGATTACGGGATTGCACACAATACGTATAGAGTTAATTTGTTTAATAAATATATTTACATGTTTATTAAATTTAATCAAGATATAACTTTAACGAACGTTAAGTATTAGGAGTTAAGGTTTAACGGTCGTTATGGAATTAAATAGAAGAGGAAAAGAAAAGTCGGAACAACCCAAGGGGTGTATTTGGACGTCAGCTAGAAGAAGAGGGGGCGGGGGAGAAGGAAAACTTCCCTTAAGTTTGTTTACTTGGACTACAAGAATAATTAGGCCTATATAAACAAACCCATTACCCTCATAATTCTTCACACCATAATCTCTCTTTCTCCTTCTCTTCCTACAATCAAAACCAAACGCACCTTAGGGTTGTTTACGTTTTCGGTTTAGCTAAATAATCAAGTCCTAGCCCGTCTCTAGGGTTGTTGGGTTGATTTTCCACTTGACGTTGAAGCTCGGTTTACACGTACTAGCATTACGGTTAACTCGTTGTAATACGTGTGTACAGGAACGTAATACAATCTTACTTTAGATTGCATCTTGGATCGATTAACAAAACGGTAAGGGTTAACCATTGATCTGTTATAAACCCTAATTGGAGGTTCGTTCCTATCTTGTGGAATCCATTAGCTAAAAGGTATGTAACCCTAATTTGATTAATTATAATTGTGTTATTATGATCTAGTTAAATTGCTTCCGCTATATGTGCTTTGATCTTTGTTAGGATTTTAATAATTTTTATGAACTATATAAACCTTCACATACTGCCCAAATGGATGTCACTGTAAGCTCGAATCACTAACTGTTAAATCGCCATTCAAAAAGAGAAAACGAGGGTCCCACAAAGATTGGAGGTATATATAATCTATGTAACCCCAAAAATGAGAGCAATAATACTGACAAGTGTAATGGTGTAACTAAAGAAAGAGAGTTGGGCCAGTTAATTGTTATTGGGCCTAACATAGGTTATGAACTTAATGTTCACGAAATAAGCTCGAGTATTCCTGGTGAAAAGAACAAGAACGAGAAAGAAAAAGAGCAAGATTATGATGCATATCACAATGTACAATCTTACCAAAATTTAGAACAGGTTCACGGTAGTTCAACGGCAAGAAAATGTAAAAGAAAAGAAAATCATATGTCTCATCACCTTCTAATGGCAGCTTTGGAACCCTGAATAGGAAGAAGAGGAAGGCAAACAACAAGGAAGAAGAGGCTAATATAGAGTTTATGTTCACCCATGGGTTAAAGGATAAGGGGAAAATTAATGGTAAGAAAATGATTGGAAGAAGTATGACAAAGGCCTTTGAAGCACCCAGACGAGCGAGGATGAGGGGTTTATGGAAAAATAATAGAAGGAGTCTCAAAATCTTATAAAGAGTACCATGAGGTAGCTAATGATTACAAAGGAGTGTTTGAATTCCGGGGCTGTTGAAAACAAGGATTCAGATAATACGAGTTGCAGCATTAACATGGAGCACGTAAAAGAAATTGGAGAAATGATTGGTGTGTCGTGGGCTAGAATCGAAAGAGAGAAGACAAAGGAAAGGGGAACAAGTGGGACCAGAAGATGAGAGTAGTGTTACGTATACTGGACACCAGTTAGTGTGGTTTTTATCTCATTCGAACTATTTTTATTTATGAATATCGTGTCTTTAAATGTTGAGGTATTGGTGGGGGAAATGGTGGGTCAAATCCATAATTAGAGAAGAGATGCCGAACTTAATAGAATTACAAGAAACTAAAAGCGGGGTGATTTAGGAGGATTGGGTAGTGATGACGTATAGTCCCTAGTTGGGCTGTAAACGCGACCGACGGGTACTACTCGTATCCTATCCATTACGCATGGATTGTGATACACATCGTTGAGGCCCAAGAGGCCCGACAAGCCACTGTCGCACACGGTTTCTTCACAACCGTACACTGGCAGCACGCGGACACGATACGAAAGAATCACAATCTAACTAGAATCATGATTTACCTATGCTAAGAGGATATACACTTCCCATATTTACGTGATGAGAATCTTGTTGTACATAGTAATTATCTCTTGCTTATGCCGCAAGAATATGGAGTCCCTATTAGGGTTTCATCGGGAATAAAAAGAACGCTTGAGGTTCCACAAAGGTACGATTTAGACAATCTCTAAATCCTCACAGATTACTCAATCAAACTGATTACTTACTCTCTCGCCGAAGTCTAATCATGGGATACATTCCCATAGTAAGGCTAATGGTTTTTGTTATTTTGTGTACAGGATCGTCATACAAGTTCATTTGGTGCAAGAGCCGGAGTCCACAAAGTCTAAATTGAATTTAGTTTAGTCAAAATTAAAATTTTTGATAGAGGATTAATTTTAAGATTTTGCTAGGAAAATCTTTTATCGATTATTGTTTGTTTATTTCCTCGACTCACTCGAATTGATATTCAACTTAACGTAAAACTTAATTTGTTTTTGGTAACGATATTTTGGAATATTAAACTAAAACCTATTTAATAATAAAAACTAATTAATTAAAATAAAACTATTTTAAACTAAATAAAACGATTTTAAAACTTAAACACAATTAAAACTAATTTTATAAAAAACTAAATTAAAGTAAAAACTTTTAAATGTAAACTATTTTAAAATAAAACTTAATTAAAGTGTAAACTAAGTTTTAAACTAAAATTTAAATAAGAATGTAAAAACTGTTTTAATCTATAAAATCTATTTTAAAATTATAAAATAAAATATATTTTTTTGTCTTTTTTTTGTATTTTTTTAAAACTGAATAAAGTGAATAAAAACGGAATTTAATTAAAATTTAAATAAAACTAAAAAATGTTATGATATATAGAGAATGATAGTTTAGAGAGGAAGGAGATGATTAGTATTGAGTAGTCATCAAATGGAGTACAAAGTGTCCCATTTATATGGGTTTAGGAGTGTAACATCCTTGCCTAATTAACTAGTTATTCAAGGCTAATTATTGTCCATTCAAGGTGGATATTCATATACATTGAATATATTTATAACACTCCTCCTTGGATATTCACCTTTTGTTATACGCCATGATCTGCCTCGTTAAAACCTTGTCAAGAAAAAACCCAATGGGATAAAAACTTGATAAAGGGAAAAAGAGTGCCGTGCGCATAATGCTCCTCCTCAAATTAATTTACATCTTCCGGTGTCAAAGGACGGTCTTCCAAACATGTTGCTAAAAAACTTGTGTCGTCAAGGGTTTTATAATGAAGTCCACTGAATATTGATGCTTCAGGTTATGTCCTACAAAGATGACAATATATTTGTAGCTTCCAATCCTATGTCAAATGCATTGGTTAAAAAATAAACATTCTTAATACATATATTAAAAGAGAAATATACAATCTCATGACGCATATTGACTGCAAAATTGACATCAAAACTTTAGTTGCACTTCTGGTACTTGAGTACCAAAAACATTCTTTGAAGCATGTGCAAAAAAACAAGATGATGTGCATCCAAATGAATTTTGATCGATATAAGAGTTCATTCTGCTTGATCAAATAAGTTATTTATAACTAATACTTGAATGTTTGCAACCAAGTATGAAATCTTATCGTCCGAATCCTTTCGAATTGAAAACCGGTCTTAAGTGTGACTCAATCGTCTTTTGGTGAATCAAGAGAATGGTTTGGTTTGTTTGTTTTAAACTATTAGCAAATAATTAAAGTGTCGTTGAGTAAAATGGAAGAATAAAGATTAATGCTAGAATGACAAGTAAAAATAAATGCTCATAAACTTAAAGGTGACAAAGGAGAAGTACTAGCACACTAAATAAAACTAACACTTGGAAAATTTACTAAAAATAAGAACTTAATGGAAAAGTACTAAAAGAAAGTAAGATCATAAACCAAAGCAATTCAATCGGAATAAGCCAAAAGGAACCCAGATCGGAATGTATTCCGATCTGGTGGTCGGAATGTGGTAGGAATGCACACAATCGGAATGTTCATCAAAACAGGACCAATCGGAATAACCACTAAAACTACCAATCAGAATAACAGAATAAGCACAATCGGAATATGGGAAAATACTACAATCGGAATGTTACCAAGGCTACCGTCGGAATACTAAATAAAGACTACCAATCGGAATGTTCATCAAAAGGGACAGATCGGAATACTTAAATTCCCACCGTCGGAATCTACAAACCCTAATCCGATCAAGGGTGATAGGAATGTGGGGTGTTCAATCGGAATACTCAAAGCCCTCTTCCGATTGATCAATCGGAAAAGGGAGGGTGTTGGTCGGAATGGGCAGCAATCGTAAAAGGGTTTTAGTCCCTTTCCGAAATTTGTGGGATTCGGTTGGAAAGCAAGAAAACAAGCTATAATTGAGAGCTTATTCCCAAAACTAGACGAATCAATATAAACGAAATCCAATAAGCACTTTAATCAACTTATCAAACCTCAAATTAAGCAACTTTATGGATCAAATAATAAAAACATAAACTTTTTAAGAAAACTTTTATGAGAAAAATAAGTTAATCATAAAAATAAGCCAATAAGCATAAAAGTCTTAAAGCTTAATCAAATGAAAACTTATGAAATGATCAAAAGATTAACTTTTTAAGCACGAAATCATTAAGAACAACACGGATCTATTGATAATCGCACCAAAATCAATCTTAAATCAAAGAAAAGTAGAATGAGATTAAGGATTTAAAGCTTAAAATGAACTTGTTTAATAAAAATAAGCAATACAAAGTGTTTAATCTTGAAAGATTAAGAAAGAAGATGAAATTTAGTGAGAGAAAGTTTAAGACTTTCTCTCTCTAAAACTAGAGAAAACTAAGAAAAAGTGAAAATTAACTAAAACTATCTAACCCCCCTCCTAATGACTATTAGGAGGGTATTTATAGGGAAGGTGGAAGGAGTGCATGTGTTGCATCTTCTTTCTTGCTTTCTTCACGTTTTCTCGACTCGACTTTAATTCTTTGTCTTTGTCGTCTCGGGATTTGAACTTGTCTTTTAATTTTCTTCTTCTATAAGACTTAAGTTCTTCGACTTCGTTAAACTTCCGCCTTTAGACTTTTTCTTCGATAAATATTCAGAATAGGCCTTGGACTTCCGTTCTTTTTGCACTCTTGATCTTTTGACTTCGTCTTTTCCTGTTTTCTTCGATAAAAGCCCGTGAAAACCCGTGTTTTCTTCCTTTTTCATATTTAGGTCCTAAAACACAATAAAAACACAAACCACGCATAATTCCGACTTTTACGACATAAATCACACGTTTTGGTCTTGTTATTATTGGAAATAAGTGGTAAAAGGATAAGTGTTTTCACACTTATTAAATCCCCTACACTTGACCATTGCAATGCCCTCATGCAATGCATTAGTTTTAATCACGGTTTACATTTTCCATCATAAATAATCCACCTTGGCCTTTATTAAATACTAAACATAAAAGATAGAAATAAGTAAAGAAATTAAAAACTTACATTGGGTTTTGGCGGCCATGAACGTTTATTATCCTCAAGTTTCACGTTTCCCACACCAAGCTTAAAAACGAGATCATTGTTATTATAAGTTAGCAAACTATCACGAACTCATGTGGGCCAATTATTCACTTAGACTCCCTTATTCCTAGGTGTATCTCTTATATTTTATTTTTGTCTTGAATGATCATGAAGATGCATTGGTTGACTTATTTCGATAGTTATTTAGGCCGAAAATAAAGTGAACGATTTAATCAATAGTTAGCTAAAGGACCAAATCTTTTAAAACTGCTTCTCGGGACCTCATAAAGTTCATATCTTGGCATAACTCGCTTCACGATTTGAGACCTTTCTCGGACCGATATTTGGCAGCGACTTCATACTTCGAATCTTTGAGAGACGTTCTTGAAATAATGGTCTTCTCTTCATAATGGAAATTTCTTCACTTGAACTTTTGAGAGATTCTTCATCTTTGGACCACGACTTCATTATTTTTCTCCAATCTTTATTTTGAACTTTGATATACAACGATCCGCCTCCTTTTAGGACTTGGATCTATTTATCCTCATACCTTGTTAGGGTCTTTTCGGATAGACTTCTCCATGACTTTTGGGGAGTTCTTGCTTTTCGTCGTGTGTCTCGATCCTTCATATTGATTTTCGATAAATGATTCTTCACATCACTTTTGGATCTTTAGCAACAAAATGTAGCCCTCATGCCTTGTTAGGGCCTTTTTGTACTCGCCAATCTTCGCATCCCGCTTCAATAAGTTATGCCTTGGCTATGAACTCTAATCCGTACCGAGCAACTTTTAAATGATCTGGGGCTAGAAGCTAAGTAACCTTTTAAATCGTACAACCTTATTTATTGCAGATAAATTTATTAACAAGCGGAGGGAGAATAGGCTTATAATTGACTCACATAAATTCACGAAAGAATACCAAACTTATAATTGACTCTATCATCTCTCGTTCTCCACAATTTAAAATCTAAAGGAATGAGACTCGTGGATGCTTAGCCTATTAAATCGAAGTTTTGGGTTTTCGAGTCATCTATAGGATCTTGCAAATTCTTAGACTTTTTCAAGTTTAGAAATCACATTTTAAAGTTCCCTTGATAAACAACTCTCTAGGATCAATTATAGGAACTTGCGAAAAGTTCTTGTTCTTAACCCGTGAGAGTTAAGACTTTCGCGTTTTATAGCTCCCTATATAAAAGCCTAGCAAAACTTGACTTAAACACGTTAAGGATACTAGCTAGAATAGACTTAGGTAAGTAAACTCGGGTTGAGTCAAAATGTTCACGACTAAGAAAAATCTAAAACCACTTTATTTAAGCAAGAAAAGAAAATAACCATAATAAAGGAAAGTACAACTATACAACTAGGCCAAAATAGATTAAAAATTTGAAAAATGTCAAAAAATCAATTTTTCCAGTTAAAATGAGGGCAAATTCATGGAAAAGACCACTTACTTCGATAGAAGTCCCCCCTACACTTGAGATAAACATTGTCCTCAATGTTTGAGCATGTGGGAGTAAACTCCCCTACACTTAGGAGATTGTGCACTTTGTTTAAATCGTGCTAAGGAAAGGACAACTAAAGTGAATTCAATGTGAACATATAGAAAATATGAAATATTGAATCACAAGAGTGAAGGATAGAACCAGGAAGATAGGAAACACGGTATCACGGTTCGTCAAAAGTCATCAAGGTGGATCTTTGAAGGTTGAATCCCTGCACAGCACAAGAAACAAGACAACAAACACATACGGGGCTCCCCCTACACTTATTATGAAAGCAGTAAAGGATAGAACACGGGTTTCCTCCCGAGAAGCGCTTGTTTTTGTTCACCGAGTCACGAGCCTGACTCGACCCAATTTTAGTTCATGGGGAACGTGGTGAGGGATGGAATCATCTCTTGAGAGATGTCCTCACCAAAGTACAGCTTCAGACGCTGGCCATTCACCTTGAAATTGGGCCCATTTGGCTGAGAAAGCTCAATGGTCCCATATGGAAAGACTTTGGTGACGATGAATGGACCAGACCAGCGGCTCTTCAACTTGCCAGAGAAGATCTTCAACCGAGAGTTAAAGAGTAAGACTTGATCACCAACGTGGAACTCTCGGTTCTTGATTTAGCATCGTGGATAATCTTGGTCTTCTCCTTGTAGATCAATGAGTTCTCGTAAGCTTGATTCCTCAATTCTTGTAGCTCGTTGAGTTGAATCTTGCGAAAATCACCGGCTTTGTTGATGTCGAAGTTATCCCATTTCAAGGCCCAGTACGCCTTATGTTCCAGCTCGATTGGGAGGTGGCAGGCTTTCCCGTACACAAGACGATAAGGTGTACAACCGATCGGGGTCTTGTAAGCAGTACGGAAAGCCCACAGAGCATCATCTAACTTATCGGCCCACGCGGCGCGATGCTCTCCCACAGTACGCTCCAAAATTCTCTTCAAACCACGATTGGAAATTTCGGCTTACCCATTGGTTTGGGGATGATAGGCGGTGGAAAGACGGTGATTAACACCATACTTAGCCATGACTCTTGCAAATTGATCGTTGCAAAAATGAGTCCTGCGGTCACTGATAATAGCACGAGGAATGCCAAATCGAGCGAAAAGCTGCTTCAAAAAGTTAACAACCACCCTCGCATCATTCGTAGGAAGAGCCTTAGCTTCAACCCATTTAGAAACGTAGTCGACGGCGACGAGGATGTACTTGTTCCCTTTGGAGGATGTAAATGGCCCCATAAAGTCGATGCCCCATACATCAAAGATTTCACATTCCTGTATGAAATTTTGAGGCATCTCATCCTTATGTGTGATCTTGCCTTGACGTTGGCAAGCATCACAATGCTTAACCATTTCGTGAGCGTCACGATAAATGGTGGGTCAGTAGAATCCAGAATAAACACTTTTTTAGCGGTGTAGTTGGGACCAAAGTGACCACCGGTGGGTCCTTTGTGGCAAGCTTGGAGGATGTCAAAAGCTGCCGGTCTGTCAACACATCGACGAATAATCAGATCAGCACATTGTTTGAATAGAAAAGGGTCATCCCAAAAGTAAGTCTTAACATCATTCAAGAACTTCTTCTTTTGTTGGGATGTTAACCCTTTGATGAGAATACCACCCGCTAAGTAGTTTGCAATGTCCGCAAACCACGGGGTGCCATCAAGATTGAGATTTATAGACATTAAGGTCTCAAGGGGGAAAGAGTCATTTATCTCTTTGTTTGGATGATCCCCTTGATATGGATCCTCAAGTCTACTCAGATGATCCGCGGCCAGGTTTTCGGCTCCCTTCTTGTCACGAATTTCAATGTTGAATTCTTGAAGGAGTAAAACCCAGCGAGGAAGTCTTGGCTTAGCGTCATGCTTTGTCATCAAGTTCTTCAACGCGTAATGGTCCGTGTATACGATGGTGGGGGATAAAACAAGATAGGGGCGAAATTTCTCAAAAGCATAGACAACAGCTAAAAGCTCTTTTTCGGTTGTCGTATAATGCAATTGAGCCCCCGTCATTGTTTTGCTAGCATAATGGATTGGTTGGAAGTGTTTATTCACTCGTTGGCCCAAAACCGCACCAATTGCAAAGTCGCTAGCATCGCACATCAATTCAAAAGGCAGCTCCCAATTAGGGGTAACCAAGACCGATGCCTTAGTTAGCTTATCTTTAAGAAGATTGAAGGCTTCAAGATACTCTTTAGAAAATATAAAAGGAGTATCTTTTTCCAAGAGGTGGGTCATCGGGCGAGCGATTTTAGAGAAATCCTGAATGAATCGATGATAGAAGCCCGCATGACCCAGAAAACTTCTCACACCCTTCACGGTTGAAGGTGGAGGTAATTTGGCTATGACATCAACTTTATCACGGTCGACTTCAAGACCGGCTTTAGAGATTTTGTGTCCTAGCACAATGCCTTCTTTTACCATAACATGGCATTTTTCCCAATTCAGAACAAGGCGAGTGTCTTCGCACCGCTTAAGCATTCGTTCCAAATTGGCAAGGCAAGCAGAGAAGGAATCCCCGAAGACCGAGAAATCATCCATGAAGACTTCCATGGTTTGCTCAACCATGTCATGGAAGATAGCCAACATACACCTTTGGAAAGTCCCAGGGGCATTGCATAAGCCAAAAGGCATTCGTTTATAAGCAAATGTGCCATAGGGACAAGTGAATGTTGTTTTCTCTTGATCTTGGGGATCGATGGGTATTTGAAAATAACCCGAGAAACCATCAAGAAAGCAGTAATATTCATTACCCGCTATACGTTCAAGCATTTGGTCCATAAAAGGTAGAGGGAAATGATCCTTTCTCGTGGCATCATTGAGTTTGCGGTAGTCTATACAAACTCTCCACCCAGTAACGAGACGGGTAGGAATCAACTCGTTGTTTTGATTGGGCACAACGGTGATTCCGCCCTTCTTAGGCACACAATGGAATGGACTAACCCATGGTGAATCTGAAATAGGGTAAATCATACCCGCATCAAGAAGTTTGATAACCTCTTTTTTGATGACTTCATGGATTTTAGGATTCACCCTTCGTTGGCTTTGAATTGTGGGCTTAAAGTCGTCCTCCATGAGAATTTTATGTGTGCAAAAGTGAGGATCAATTCCACGGATGTCGGAGATTTTCCAAGCGATAGCGCGTTTATGCTTCTTCAACACAGCGACAAGTCGGGCTTTTTCGTCTTCTTGCAGATCCTTTGCGATGATGACCGGTAACTTCTCGTTGTCTTCCAGGAAAACGTACTCAAGATGAGGAGGTAGGTCCTTAAGCTCGAGAGTGGGAGGATCCTCAATAGATGGTGAAACTAACGATGGATCATCATTAGTCACCTCTTTAGGAGCAGGAGGAGAGAACGGGTCCTCATGGAGAAGTTTCTCAATAGTACTAATGTCTTCATCCCAATTGGTGGACAAATTATCATACTTAATATCGAGAGGACCCAATCTAGCTTCGAAATCATCCAAGTCACTTTCTCCAAAAGGAGTCAATGCTGGAGCAATTGAGGCAACGGTCTCAACATTGGGTAGAGAAGAAAGAGTACTTTTGCAAGCATCATGAAAATGTTGTTCACAAGCCTCATCGAGAACATCAATAGCATTAACAGTCTCATACGAATAAGGTTGCTTAGAAATCTTACCCATGTTGAAGACAATTTTATCGTCACCAACTCTCATGATTACTTCGCCCGCGGCTACATCAATAAGAGTGCGACCGGTCCTCAGGAATGGACGTCCAACGATTAATGGAACACGAGGGTCCATCTCGTAGTCAACGATGACAAAATCCGCCGGGAAGGTGAATTTGTCAACGCCAACAAAGACATCTTCGGTTATCCCCACTGGATAAGCAACCGTACGGTTGGCTAATTCCAAAGTCATTTTGTTGGGGACTAGCTCGGGGAGAGATAATTGCTTACAAACACTTAAAGGCATTAAGTTTATACTGGCACCTAGATCGGCTAGGGCCATGCAATTCTCTACTCCCGGGAAGTTGCAAGGAATAAAGAAGCGACCCGGATCACCAAGTTTAGTGGGCAATTTCCTTAAGAGCACTGCGGAGCAGTTCTCATTAAGTTGGGTCTGAGCAATGTCAAGAAGCTTCTCTTTGTCACTTAGAAGATCTTTAAACATCTTAGCGTATTTGGGCATGTGAGTGAGAGCCTCGGCAGAGAAGATGTTAAAATTCAATTGTTTAAACATTTTTAGAAAGTTTGAAACCTGAATATCATCCTTGCTTTTTTGCTTCTCTTTCCTCAACCTTGAAGGATAAGGTATATTGGATGAAGAAGAAGGCTTTAATGGAATAGGATCACTCACAACCACGGGTGGTGGGGATATGGGGATAGAAGGTGAAGGAGGTGAGGAAAGTTGCTCTTTTTCCTTATTCACAATCACGGGTGGAGGTGTAGGAAGCTCGGGTTCCATATAACCTTTTCCACTACGAGTGGTGATTGCTTTCATATCTCCTCTTGGATTCACAACGGTATTACTCGGAAGAGTACCCGAAGAAGAGGGTTGATTACTTTGGATGAGCGAACCAATCATATCACGAAGGTGAACCGCTTGATTATTAAAAGAGTTTTGCATGTTCGCATTAATCTCATTGCTGTGTTTGGCCATATCATTCCTTAGCTCGGCTCGAATATCGCTCCCTTGTTTCACCATGTCATTCTTCAAGTTGACAAATTGACTCTGAAGATTCGTCACCATCTCACGATTAGTCTTCATGAACGTCTCGACGTCTTGATTTACTGACATCGGTTGATTGAGAGGTGGAGCTTGGTAAGCTTGAGAATTTCCTTGAGTTAGGTATGGGTTTCTTTGGGATTGATATTGATTTGGAGCACGAGGTTGGGATTGGTTGTTTCGGTTATAGTTTTGTTGTTGGTTTTGGTTTGCAGGAGGGAAACCGGGAGGAGCAAGATAATTGTTGGAACGATAACTTAGCAAGCCACGGTCTCCTTGAGGGTGGGCTTGATAGCCTCCCGTGGGATAAGTGCCGTAAGCTGCGTTAACGTTTTCAGAATAATTGCCTTGAGTAGAAGGACAATCATTATAAGAATGAGGACCACCACATGTGTCACAAGAAATAGCAACGGCTTTAGCTTGTTGAAAGTGGTTTGTGGCCATGGCCATGAAATTCTTGTTCATTTCAGCGAGTTGTCGAGAAATTTTTAGACATTTCAGGATTGGAGGTAGTAGATGAAACATTGACTCTCGAGTTAGATCTTGAGGATGCAGATGAATCCCAATTCTTGTGGTGAGTAGTCATGTTTTCGATCAACTCTCGGCACTCCTCCGGTCTCCTTTTCATAAAGGTACCACCGGCGGCGGCATTGATCGTGTCACGATCACGAAAAGTGAGACCATTGTAGAAGGTGTCAATGAGAGTGACGGGGAGCATATTGTAATTAGGACAGCGGTCGATCAAATCATTGTACCGTTCCCAAGCATCGAAAAGTGATTCATCATTCTCTTGCATGAATCCACTGATTTGGTTACGAAGGCTAGTGACCATGGATAGGGGAAAGTAGCGCGATAAAAAGCGTTGAGTCATGTCGTTCAACGTATGAATAGAATTCTTAGGAAGACGGTCAAACCATTTTTCGGCATGGTGAGAAAGTGAATGGGGAAAGAGTTGAAGGCGAAGGTCATCCATAGAAACACCGGAGCACTTCATGCTTTGGGTCATGGTAATGAATTTGTCGAGGTGTTTGTTGGCATCATCATCCGGAATTACACGAAATGGGTTCGTTTGCACTTGCTAGATCATGTGATGCTTCAACGAAAACTCCTGATCCGTGACGTGCATCGACGCAATCGGGCCTCCGCGTCCGTTCATGGTGGGTTGACACAATTCCACCATCGTTCGTAAATCAGGTAGGTGGACATTGTTGTTGTTGTTGTTATTATTCAAATTGGGTTGAGGTGGGTGATTATTGTTGTTGTTAACACCAGCCATATCTAAATCTTCACGAGTCTCTGGCTTAGAATAGTTCGAAGATCTAGTACACATACACCTGCAGAAGAAAACTATACAAAAAGTGAATATCTATATAATCTTTTTGGTGCAAAACCTTTTGAAAAGAATTGCTTTTAATGATTTTTCAATGTTTTTGTATTTTTGAAAAGTTTTATATTTTTTAGGATTTTTGAAAATTTTTGGAGCAAGGAAAATAACGTTCAAAGAACGGATCCCAAAATTCAATGCGTCTCTCACTAGAAACCGTCTATCGTAACGAAAAGAGCCGGCAGCGGCGCCATTTAATACTTGAATGTTTGCAACCAAGTATGAAATCTTATCATCCGAATCCTTTCGAATTGAAAACCGGTCTTAAGTGCGACTCAATCGTCTTTTGGTGAATCAAGAGAATGGTTTGGTTTGTTTGTTTTAAACTATTAGCAAATAATTAAAGTGTCGTTGAGTAAAATGGAAGAATAAAGATTATTGCTAGAATGACAAGTAAAAATAAATGCTCATAAACTTAAAGGTGACAAAGGAGAAGTACTAGCACACTAAATAAAACTAACACTTGGAAAATTTACTAAAATTAAGAACTTAATGGAAAAGTACTAAAAGAAAGTAAGATCGGAATAAACCAAAGCAATTCAATCGGAATAAGCCAAAAGGAACCCAGATCGGAATGTATTCCGATCTGGTGGTCGGAATGTGGTAGGAATGCACACAATCGGAATGTTCATCAAAACAGGACCAATCGGAATAATCACTAAAACTACCAATCGGAATAACAGAATAAGCACAATCGGAATATGGGAAAATACTACAATCGGAATGTTACCAAGGCTACCGTCGGAATACTAAATAAAGACTACCAATCGGAAAGTTCATCAAAAGGGACAGATCAGAATACTTAAATTCCCACCGTCGGAATCTACAAACCCTAATCCGATCAAGGGTGATCGGAATGTGGGGTGTTCAATCGGAATACTCAAAGCCCTCTTCCGATTGATCAATCGGAAAAGGGAGGGTGTTGGTCGGAATGGGCAGCAATCGGAAAAGGGTTTTAGTCCATTTCCGAAATTTGTGGGATTCGGTTGGAAAGCAAGAAAACAAGCTATAATTGAGAGCTTATTCCCAAAACTAGACGAATCAATATAAACTAAATCCAATAAGCACTTTAATCAACTTATCAAACCTCAAATTAAGCAACTTTATGGATCGAATAATAAAAACATAAACTTTTTAAGAAAACTTTTTATGAGAAAAATAAGTTAATCATAAAAATAAGCCAATAAGCATAAAAGTCTTAAAGCTTAATCAAATGAAAACTTATGAAATGATCAAAAGATTAAATTTTTAAGCATGAAATCATTAAGAACAACACGGATCTATTGATAATCGCACCAAAATCAATCTTAAATCAAAGAAAACTAGAATGAGATTAAGGATTTAAAGCTTAAAATGAACTTGATTAATAAAAATAAGCAATACAAAGTGTTTAATCTTGAAAGATTAAGAAAGAAGATGAAATTTAGTGAGAGAAAGTTTAAGACTTTCTCTCTCTAAAACTAGAGAAAACTAAGAAAAAGTGAAAATTAACTAAAACTATCTAACCCCCCTCCTAATGACTATTAGGAGGGTATTTATAGGGAAGGTGGAAGGAGTGCATGTGTTGCATCTTCTTTCTTGCTTTCTTCACGTTTTCTCGACTCGACTTTAATTCTTTGTCTTTGTCATCTCGGGATTTGAACTTGTCTTTTAATTTTCTTCTTCTATAAGACTTAAGTTCTTCGACTTCGTTAAACTTCCGCCTTTAGACTTTTTCTTCGATAAATCTTCAGAATAGGCCTTGGACTTCCGTTCTTTTTGCACTCTTGATCTTTTGACTTCGTCTTTTCCTGTTTTCTTCGATAAAAGCCCGTGAAAACCCGTGTTTTCTTCCTTTTTCATATTTAGGTCCTAAAACACAATAAAAACACAAACCACGCATAATTCCGACTTTTACGACATAAATCACACGTTTTGGTCTTGTTATTATTGGAAATAAGTGGTAAAAGGATAAGTGTTTTCACACTTATTAATAACTTTATCAAATGTTTCCATAAGTTGAAATTTCTAGACATGCTTGAGTCATTATTGATCCTTCACGGAATATTAGAGCTCTAATAAAACGTATATAAGACAAACTAAAATGCTTTTTAGATTCACTTTATCATATAATATCAATAATATATTTACATCCACCTCTAGACAATACGATTCTTAATAAGCAGTTTCATGCTTTTGTGAATTTATTTATTCCACAATTCATGTCTTAAAGCATGTAACTTTAGAGCTCTTAATTCATTTACGCACACAATCTGTGTATATCCAATAGCTTTTACACATTCATGTGTATGGACTTCATGTCCTAATACTTCTCTTATTTTCAAGTGACTGCATCTTTTCATGATGGTCAATCATTTTGTTGAGTTCACTTTTGAATAATAATTAATTCATGATCCTCACTATGCATAATAATAAGCGCTATATTATATGTAAACAAAATATCGACGTCATTTTTCTTCGATTTCATATGATTCTAGACATGATAAAATTTATTGAGATCTCATTGGTTATTTTAATGTTCTTTTAAGAACATTTATGTCTAGTGTCTTTTTGTGAGACTATCATGGGGTCTTTTACACCTCGAACAACCATCTTATTTTTATGCTCCATAATCGAGGACTTTATTTGAAATCGATTAGTCTACCAATTCCATGAGGGACAAAGTAGGAGCATGAGTAGCTGAAACTTTGTTATTTGCCAATGTATATGTATGGCTATTAGATTATCATTGAATAATAAATTCATAAAAGTTTCTATCGAGGATCAATAAAATATGGTAATTCATTCTGAATTTGTAGCTACTTATCTCCTCCTGAAGGAATTACCCCTTCGCCTATATCCCGTATATTTGCATTTAGGTGGAGTAATGCTAAAAAAATGGGATAGGTTTGGTTTATAACCAAAACCAATTATGAAATGGAGGAATTATAATAATATATTGGCATGATGCTATTTGTTTTTGTTTATATAATAGTATGACCCCATAAAATAACAAAATAATTTCTCTCATTATCATTGAATAATATACAAGTAGTTCATCTCATATTCAAAACGAAATTACTTACTCTGGAATGTTATGCTCACATTTAATATGTCAAGCTATTAATCATGCAAACATGAGGTTGCAATTTTTCTTACCATTTAGACGATGCATCGATTTATAGAATTCTAAATGGTTCATACAATGGATATGTATGCAAACGTATATCAACTTGTTTTCTTTCCAGAAATTGAGGGATTGATCGTCAATCTAGTTGGTAGATGAGTAATCAACTTTATTAGAGAGATAAAATATTAGATTGAGGAATCTAATCAATTTATAGTTTTACATCATTATTGACTCGTGATGGTATAACGAGTCATGCCAAAAAGATTATAATTATAGGCCATAAATTTATGTTATGGCTAGTGATAATATTTCACTACTTTATCTATAATGTATGTCGAGGAAAATGCAACGTAATGCATAATTTATATAAAACTTCATTCCTCGTGACAATTTTATATTTTTTTAGGAGCAACAATGTGTTAGCATAGATCCTTAGATCTATGAATATAGTGTATAATATTTTTGACACACTTGTATTTTTCATACATCACATTGTATTTTGCATAAATCATATTTTCGTCGGATCCTTTTTATTTTGCCGCTATTAGTGGTTTGTCATTTTCATATTACTTCTACCATATCATTTACCATGATAAATGGTTTTTGAAAATGTTCTATTACATCATCCTATTCACATGAGGGAATGAATATCTCGATGTTGTTCATATTATCACATTCTCATGAGAGAATGAAGATCTTTAAGTTGATCATTTTATCACATTCACTTGAGGGAATAAAGATCTTTATTTTGACCATTTCATCTCTTTCACTTGAGGGAATGAAAATCTTTATTTTTATCATTTCATCACATTCACTTGAGGAATGAAGATTTATAGATCCATTTTATATTATCGCATTCACATGAGAAAATGAGTATATTTTAGAACTCATTATATTCTTGCTTATTAGAAAGAGATGAACATGAATAAGGATACATGAACAAGAGTAAAAAGTCTTTGGGCTATTGCTACTATATGAGCAAGTTGTAAAAGTTATATTTAACAATGTCCAATAAACATGATTTTGATAAAATCATACGATCATTTAAAAAAATACTACATGATTTAAAAATGAAAATATATAATAACGCATGTAGAATATTAGAAAATAACAACTGAAGACGTAATGAAGCATTTGTTTTTTTTTTCAATATGACAGTATTATTGTAGGATTTATTTACTTAAATGACTCGCATATTAAAGACAAATGTAATTCATATCATTTACTCTATAGTTGGCAAGTAGTTTTATATACAATGATGAAAAAAATAATTATCATATGTATAAATTAGAGTAATTTATAAACAAATGATATGATAATCATAAAAATTATGTTAAAATTTTGAAGAATGATTTCAAGAAATACACATCTCACAATAATGCATTCTTTTAAATTAATATCCCAGTTCTTTCAGCCAAAACTGATATACTTTAGACAAAGAATTGAGACGATGTTACTAAGTACTTTGAGCGATCATAATAGAGCTCCAGGTTCTTTAAACCCTGAATCATAACTTGATGTTATGTTATTTTGATGCTTTTTATAAAATCCTAATTGAACTTAAGGTTCACAATAATAACAATAACAATGAGGTTATCTTATCATGATTCACTTAAAGAAATCGTCATAAAACTAGAGGTTACTTACAAATATTACAATACCTTAGAACTCGAGATTCTTTTTATTATATTGTTTTCTTTCAAAAATAAGATTTGAAATTTAGATCACTTTGAAGAGATCATATGAGGAAAAAAATAAAATAAACATAACATGAGGTTATGTGTATTAATTGTGTAAAAATTGTAAAGAAACTTAGAGTTCTACATTTTTTATACATTATTTTATTTGTGATTCTATCGAATCGTATAGAACACAAGGTTCTTTCAAAAAAATTCAATCATAACATGAGGTTATGATGTCTCGACTTTAAAAGACTCATAAGAGACTAAGTCCTTAATAAATATAAATTTTAGTGTTATATTTTATCTTCATGCAAGAATCACGATTAAAACAAGAACTTGAGGTTATTGTATCTTAATTATATTCATCATAGTATAACTTGAAGTTATATACTAAATACATGTAATCACAACATGAGGTTATGATACATTTTGATTCTTTCCTTTCACAAGGAATCACAATAGAACTTGAGATTCATATTTTGTTTTAATACATAACATGAGGTTATACTATTTTGATTCTCTTCTTATAAGTATAATAAAATATTTATTATTCTTGTAAACTACAATAGAGCTTAGTTTAAAATAACAATAATATAAAAAAATCAAGTTTACAAGTTTAGAGAAAAAAAACATATCATTTAATAAAAATTATACACATTAAAAACTTTTGGTCATAAATGATATTAAGATGCATTTCAAATTTTATATAACCACCCATGATATTTAATGATATTTAAACATACCATTTAATACGAAATTACTACTTTGTGAAATAAATCATTAAAACAAATAAACATGCAATAATACATTATTTTATAAAACAACGTCTACTAACATAAAATAATTGTCAAGTTTATTAATTAACCACACATAATTGAATCCTTTAAAATTAACCATGTGCAATTTTACTATAACATTTAAATCATAAGAAACCGTGAGTACGGTTAGATTGAAAACAAAATGAATTTATTACCGTGCTACTTAAACACACATGAAATAGAAGATATTTAGAAATCTAAGATATTAACCCATATAAAAATAAATAGTAACATGTATAGAATTATTGTTATGTCGTAATAAAACCGCAATATAATCGTTCACTTATTTTAGTTCAAGCTTTCCAAATATCAATTTTTAATGTAGAACTTATTAACATTTTCTAGTGTAGAACTTATTAACATTTTCTAGTGTATCATACATATACATAGACAAATGCTACTTGAAACATGATATTTATTAAACTATCAAAATCAAACAAAAATATAAGACTATCGTGTTGATAACGTGTTATGATATATAGAGAATGATAGTTTAGAGAGGAAGGAGATGATTAGTATTGAGTAGTCATCAAATGGAGTACAAAGTGTCCCATTTATATGGGTTTAGGAGTGTAACATCCTTGCCTAATTAACTAGTTATTCAAGGCTAATTATTGTCCATTCAAGGTGGATATTCATATACATTGAATATATTTATAACAAAAACATTTAATTAAACCATTTAAATAAATTGCCAAACATTAAAAGCCTATATAAATTAAAAAGCCCAATAATAAACATAAGAAAGGCAATAGAAGAGATGGTTGTGTCGTTGGACAGGTAGACGAGAGGTCACTGGTTTGAATCCCAGCAGGACCCAATTTTTGCTATTTATTTTTGTTGTACTTTTTGGAATTTTTAAAATTTTGTTGTACTTTTTGGAATTTTTAAAATCAACAGATCAAAGGAATCTGTATCTTAATGCAGTAAACAAAATAGAATAGAAAGAAATCAAATATGCTAATGCACTAACCTAATAAGCAGATAAAATGGATAAAAAGCTGAAACAAAATAAGCAACAAGCTAATAAGAATTTATACTAAAAATAAGCAAACTATGAAAATTTAACCAAATAAAGCATAAGCAGTTTAGATAAGCCGAAACATATAACATCAACTCCAAAGAAACAAATAAAGCATAAGCAGTCTAAAATAAGATAGGCCAAATAAGCAATAAAATCCAACAGTAACATTAATAAAATAAATATAAGCAGATCCAAATGAGCAGATTTAATAACTAACTTAAACTAAATAAACATCAACCAAACATTAAAAATTTAACAAGAAAATTAAAAAGAGATTAAGATTAGAACCTTTTGACGATCTGTTGAGCCGAAGGGTGGTGCTGAACCCCCTTTGTCACGGAGTCAAATACTAACACCTTCGAATATCATCTCACCGAAAATCATCATCTTGAACCAAACTTCTTACTCGAACAGTAATAACCGAACAAACAGTACCAAAAATATACCCCGAATAATGAACAGTAACCTTTATATTTTCCCAGTAGGGGAAATATTTAATTCACTTTCCTTTATATTTATTTTATTTATTTATTTTTATATTAATAATAATCAAACGACGAAGAGTAAATAAAAAAACAGGATTAAAGATTAAATTCAACAGAAATTTAATTTAAGACGAAAATATTAAGAAATCAACTTTTCATTAATAATTAAAGAAAATTACAATTGACTGAAATTTAGAATTACAATAAACCTAATCTAATTTATTGAAAATTAAAATAAAGAAAAAGTGCTGCCAAATTACATGTGAAAGGGGGTTTTTATAGGAGAAACCCTCAAATCCTCTTGGTAGCTTAAAGATTAAGCATTAAATCATCGCCCTTCAATCTTCTCTTCTCTCTCTTCTCTTCAAATCTTCGGCTGAGAATTATCCAAGAATCACACGGATTGCTAGGATGGCATTGGGTGTGTTGTGTGTTTCTTGTGTTTGTTGAGGCTAAGGTGGCGCAAGTTTATTGGAGGATTGGTATTGGTGATTTGTTTCCACCAATCGAAACCAAAATAATAGCCACGTTGGATCAAAGAGATAGGACCACTTTGAGTGCTTGATCCGAAAACTATGGGGATTTAATTCCCATAGGTGTGAATTAACCTTTGAGGGAAAAACCCCCAATTTTTCGTTGGTAAATCTGATGGTAGAAATTAGGGTTTTAAGTAAATGGTTGTTGCGTTTGTGTTTTGTTCTTGGAAGAGAAAGTGGTGGGTAAGTCTTTGTTTTTATCGAAACATGGGGTGAGGGTGAAAATAAGTATACGTTTATTTTGTGAGTGGGTATTCGTGTGTGGGGGGTGCAGGGTAAGAGTAGAATGTGTGGGGTAAATTGAGTGTGATGAGGGACACGTGTGAGGGAGTGATTGAGATGGGGTCACGTTAAACGTGTGAGTTTATTTGAAATGTGGGGAGTTTGACCAAGGTTTTATCCCACAATTATTTCACTTTCGTTATTTTTGTTTTGTGTGTTGACCGAGCATGTAAGGTGTTATGTTGTGATGTGGGGAAAGTTGACCAAACATTTAAACCGTTCCAAGTTTATTCATCACATGGGCTTAGTGGCCCAAAAATACTTTCCACCGTATATAATACTTCCTAATGGGCTTAGTGGCCCAATAATTTATATAACTCCCATCCGTTTAATTGATAAAGAAAAATGGTTATTGGGCTTTTAGGCCCAATACCCGAATGTGGGCCCCACTTTGCTCGAATATCTTCAAAAATATTAATCCACTAAAAATGGAGCTCGGTTTCGGCTTCCTTGATTGTTTCTTCAAAAACGTGTCGGTTTAGCCGGTTTTCGTGAACTTGGACACACTTTTGGTCTTTTGACTTCGTTTTCGTCTTTTTCTTGGACTTTTCTTCAACATCTGACCGTGAAATCCCGTGTTTTCTCTTCTTTTGATCATTTGTACCTATTTAAACACAAAAACACAAAACCACGCGTAATTCCGACTTTTACGATATTAAACACATGATTAGGTCTTGATTTTAGTGGCAAAAAGATAAGTGTTTACACACTTATTAAATCCCCTACACTTGACCATTGCAATGACCCCATGCAATGCATTATTTTGAAGCATAAAGTTACATTTTTCTCATAATTAACCCATCATGGCCTTAATTACTATTACTACTACTACGATGAAAATATAAAAATTTAAAAGGAAACAAAAGTTATAACAATTTATTAACTTGGAAATTATTTGATGGAAGAAACTCGTAAAGAAATCTAAGACTTGAATTAGGGCTTTGGTGTCATGAATATTAATCACCCTCAAGTTTCACGTTCCCCATACCAAGCTTAAAAACGAGATCATTGTTTACCATAAGTCCTCAAGTTAAAACCACTTATATAAGACAATTGTGTAGTACTCTTTCTCCAATTACTACTTTGTATCTCTAGATTTTATTGATTGTCATTCACCCGTAGGCTCATTTGACTTATTTGATAATTATTAGTCCAAAAATGAAAGCTAAACGGTGCAAACCCGACACTCAAAACCTAACCTCGTCCTAAAAAACGTTGTCACTAAAGTAAGCCCACATCAAGGATGATTTAACACGATTTGGGGAATAAATTCTCAGACCCAAAATTTGGCCAATAGTACTACTTATTAATTATTCCTCCAAAGTCATGTTGACTATATGTGGAGTTTAGCAAGTTCACATCATATACCCTTAGGCTCTTTAAGATGTAAAAATACTCCCCGTCTATTGTCCACACCCTAAGGCTCCTTGAACGATAAACGAGGGAATTGATTTTTGATCAATTTTTATTCAACACTTACCATGCCATACACCCTAAGGCTCTAATGACAAGGTTCGTGCTACATGCCCCACACCCTAAGGCTCCTTGAGGTGATGTTTTAATCTTATTCTTTCTTTATTTATGATATATATAGTAGGCCAAATTCCGCGGTCCCATGGTCTGAATACCTCCTACTTGGTGGTTATGAGCCACCTTAGTCGGAAGTCCACAACGCTGGCACCCTCAATGTGTTCATGCTTTAATTACAAGGAGAATAAATATTTGGCTAAGAGTTAAGATATCGAATCGACACCGCAAAAATCCTCATTTATTAAGCAATTAAGTATACAAGCGGGAAGAAAGAGCCACAAAAACCATATAAGCAAAAATTAACTCTTAAACTTATTATCAACTCTATCATCTCTCGTTCTCCACAATTTAAAATCTCAAGGAATGAGACTCGTGGATGCTTAGCCTAATAAACCAATTAAGGTCCATATGATTAAGGATACTAGCTAGAGTAAACTTGGATAAGTAAACTCGGGTTGATTCAAAATATTCACGACGGGCCTAATATATCAAAGATATCTAAACTTGTTAAAACCATTTTTATTCATTTATTTGTTTTTAATTTTATTCTTGAAATGGAAAATATGAATACGATATGATGACAAAAGGAAAATAAATAAAAATACTACTGGGCCAAAATAGATCAAAAATTGAAAAACGTTGAATTTTTTTTAAATTTTTCGGTAAAATGGGGTCAAAATCATGGAAAAGCCCACTAAAATTTCGATAGAAATTCCCCCAACACTTAATATAAACATTTTCCTCAATGTTTAAGCATGTGGGAGAATAAACTCCCCTACACTTAGGACATTGAGTACGTTGTTTAAATCGAGCTAAGGAAAAGACAACTAAAGTGATTACATTTATTTGTGTTTTATTTATATACAAGATTGAATCACAATAGCAAAAACTTATCGAAGGAACCGGGTACACGGGAAACACGGGAACACGGGTCTCGTCAAAAGTACCAAAAGTGGATCATTAAGCACATGTCCCTGCACACAACATCACAGCACAAACAACAATCTACTTGGCTCCCCCTACACTTATTGGTGAAAATGGGTGAAGGTGAAAAAGGGTAAAAAGGATGGTAAAGGTAAAAATCTAACCTAGTTAAACGATGCTTGATTTTTCAACACGAGTCTCTAGCTCGACTCGATTTCCCGAATGTCATCATTCAAATGGGAAAAGCATGGAAAAATCATGGAAAAATCGAGATTTCCAAGGGAGGAAAATCTCTCCATGATAAAGGGGTGAAACAAAGTCATATAAGGCATACCCCATGAAAATCCACCCGGGTCAAACACATAATTTCCATCACAAAAGGAAATATACCCCGAGCTGGTACGCAAGTCAAAGAAAAGTGGGGTATCCTTAGGCAAAAATTTATGAGGAAGGGTAAGGTGGTATGGCAATGAAAGCACAAAAGTCTCTATTCCGGGATCAAACACCGGTTCCTTAACGGGAAAATAGCAAGAGGTAGTGACATTTAAGCTCAAAATATCATCAAAATCCAAAGTGGGAAAGTTATCCTCTTCCAAACTTGATGTGAAAACATAAGTATCATCGGAGTCATAGGAAAACTCATCCTCATGAGTAAAATAGGTATTTAGAAAGATATCTAAATCCTCCTCAAATGGAATAACCTCTAAATTAGGTATGATCTCTAAGAGTGGAGGATCCTCTTCAATAGTCATGACTTCTAAAATTGGGGTGTAAAAGTCAAAAGGAGTCTCCATGGAAGAATCTCTCATATAGATATGAGATGCATTAAGATCATGGGTTGGGTCATCAAAATTAATGAGATCACTTAAAGAAGTGTCATCATCAAAGGTATCAAAGATTGGGGTATCATAAATGGGTGGGTCAAAAGTGGGTGGGTCAAAAGACGAGTCGTCTAAACCGAAGATAGTGTGATCACTTGAAGAAGTGTCATCACTATAGGTATCGTAAATAGGAGTATCAAAAATTTGAGGATCTAAGGGAAAGGATGAGTTTATCACAAAATTATTTTGATTAGACTTTTCAATTCCAAAAGGATTAATAAAAATCTCTTCATTATCATAATTAAGAACATCAATCATATTGACCGATTCTTTTCCATTTGATTTTGTTGTGATTTTTCCCATTTTAAAAACTTGTTGTTCATCCCTAACCCTAAGAATTAACTCCCCTTCGGCAACATCAACTAAGGCTCTTCCGGATCGTAAGAATGGTCTACCAAGTATTAACGGAATACGAGGATCCATCTCATAGTCGACGACGACAAAGTCCACGGGAAAAGTGAAGGTACCAATTCGAACAAAAACATCTTCGGCAATACCAACGGGGTATGCGAGAGTTCTATTAGCTAACTCTAAAGTCATACGAGTTGGGACAAGGTCGGGTAATGACAATTGTTTCCAAACTGAAAGTGGCATAAGATTGATGCTAGCGCCGAGATCCGCTAAAGCCATACAATCATCGATTTGAGGAAACGAGCAAGGTAACACGAATCGTCCGAGATCTCCTAGCTTTTCGGGAAGCTCTTTGAGAAGAATCGCGGAACAATTCTCATTTAAACGGGTGTTCACAAGCTCAACCATTTTTTCTTTCTTATTAAGAAAATCTTTAAACATTTTCACAAATTTTGGCATTTGAGCAAGTGCTTCAATAAGACTAATGTTAACATTCACATTGGAAATCATTTTCAAAAAGTTAGAGACATGAACGTCATCTTTGGTGAGCACTTTAGCCTTGTCTAACCTAGAAGGATAAGGGATATTAGGCTTAGACTTTGAAGGTTGAGAAGGAGAAGGAATCGCTTCTTGAACAACCGTAGGGATAGGCTCTTTCGGAAATGGAGTACTAGTACTAGGAGTGGTAGTGGGAGGAATCACCGAAGGGGGAGTAGGATTACTCATTATGACCTCCGGGCCTTGTCTCTCCTTTATTGGCGAAGAGATGGAAGGTCCCACTAAAGTGGCTCCACTTCGAGTATTGATAGCACTCACATTAGCACGAGGGTTAATCTCGGTTTTGGATGGTAAGGCACCTTGGGGTCTAAGGTCTTGAATCATTGTCGAAAATCTCTTATCGTTGGACTCTTGCATTTGTCTAGTAGATTCTTGCATTGCTTTCATGATTTTCTCATGTTTGGTCAATTTTTGTAGAACCAAGTCCATTTGAGGATTATGCATATTCATTTGATTGTACCCTTGATTAGGAAAACCTTGGTTTTGATATTGAGGTTGAAAACCGTTGTTATTATGAAAACCTTGGTTATTGTTTTGAAACCCTTGATTTTGACCATTAAAATTCCCTTGATTTGCATTCCCTTGAAAATTACCCATTTGAGGACCTTGGTTCCTATCTTGGTATTGGGTATTTTGGGCGGGTGGGGATGGTCTTTGTGGTGCTACAAATCCCGGGGGAGCCTAATAATTAGTACTCTTGTAAGACAAATGATTAACATCAACATTAGGTTTAAGTGGAACCCTTTCATTAGCATTAAAAGCACAAACTTGTTGTTGTTGATTGTAATCCTTGTCACAATTGAAAAATGAATGTGGTCCACCACAAGTCTCACACGTTTCACTAGTTTCTTTCATGGCATTAACTTGACCATTTAGGGCATCGGTTTTTAGAGCAAGCGATTCAACAAGCGAAGTGAGTTTATCGATTCTCTTGTCACTCTCACTAGAACTAGCACTTGCCATAGTGGCCCTAACACTCTTGGTTTGTACTTTAGCCTTGTTTTGAATTATGGACCAAGCCTCGTTCATGGTTTTCACAAGAATATTGCCCCCCACGGCACTATTAAGTGAGTCTTGGTCATTTAGAGTTAAACCATTATAAAACGTATTTATTTGATGCACTTTGGTGAAACCGTGTTGTGGACATTTTCTTAAAAGCTCTTTAAATCGATACCAATACTCACTAAAAGTTTCCCCATATTTTTGCTCAAAAGTAATGATTTCATTCCTTAAAGAGGTGGTCCGTGATGGTGGAAAAAAGTAGTTAATGAACTTGGTCTCTAAATCAATCCATGTAGTAATACTTTGGGGTGGTTCCTTATCAAGCCAAATCCGGGCTTGTCCCTCGAGGGAAAAAGGAAAGAGTTGTAAACGAATGGCCTCTTGTGGCACCCCATTGTATTTCACCATATTAGACAAATGGATAAATCTTTTGATATGATCATGGGGGTCACCTAGGGAACGACCCAAAAATGGGATAGCGGAAACCATTTTAATTAAATCCGATTTGAGTTCAAAATTATTTGCTCCAATTTCGGGGACAACGATAGCGTCATCGTTTCCCTCAACGTGTGATTGCAAAATCTCGAGCATAGGTCGGTTATCCGTTTCCATTGTATTGTCAAAAGCACGATTCTCGGGATCGGCTTGAATGACGTTCTTTTTGTTTTTCTTCTTCTTCTTCTTTTTGGAAGAATTGGAAGAATTTGGTACACCAATCGGTATATATGTATGCGCGCGAGTGTGCATATAATTAAAACTCTCGGTCGACTTTGAGAGGAAAAGGATTTTCCCTCTCGAGATGCAATATTAAAAAAAATCTACAAAAATATATACTTAAGTACTACTTGAGTTGGTAAACCAATAATCGGTCGTCCCTCTCAATACACGCACAAGCAAGCAGGGAAACGAGGTGGCACAAAGCACTTAAAAACCTTTTTCCTTAGATGGCCTTTTATAGCGTGTCGCCTTATACCCACCTTATAGTTTGTATATGTCGAGTTCAAACGTCTTACTAGTATTTATCTATTTTGCCCTTTTATTTCGTTTATGATTCGAATACAATACTTAGGTGATGAAATCCCAACTAAGGCTTATTTGAAAAGTAGGTAAATTACGTAATATACTATAGTAAAAGAAAAATCTTTTTGTATTTTTTAGAAAAATATATATTCTCAATAAAAATCGAAAGAAATCGAACTAAAAAAAATAACACTAATAAGTAATATTTTTGGTGTAATACTTTTAGGAAAAAGTATTACTCTTTGATTTTTTATTTTTTTTTGGTGCAAATCATAGGAAAGAATTTGCTTTTGTGATTTTTTAGTTTTTTTGTATTTTTAAGTTTTTGATTTTTTTTTTGTATTTTTGATTTTGTTGCAAGAAAATTAAAGTTCAAAATGAACGGATCCCAAAATCCAAACGTCTTCACGAAAAATCGTCAATCGTACGAGCGAAGCGGCAGCGGCGCCATTTTAATTTTAAGATTTTGCTAGGCAAATCTTTTATCGATTATTGTTCGTTTATTTCCTCGACTCACTCGAATGGATATTCAACTTAACGTAAAACTTAATTTGTTTTTGGTAACGATATTTTGGAATTTTAAACTAAAACCTATTTAATAATAAAACTAATTAATTAAAAGAAAACTATTTTAAACTAAATAAAACGATTTTAAAACTTAAACACAATTAAAACTAATTTTATAAAAAAGTAAATTAAAGTAAAAACTTTTAAATGTAAACTATTTTAAAATAAAACTTAATTAAATTGTAAACTAATTTTTAAACTAAAATTTAAATAAGAATGTAAAAACTATTTTTAATCTATAAAATCTATTTTAAAATTATAAAATAAAATATATTTTTTTTTCCTTTTTTTTGTATTTTTTAAAACTGAATAAAGTAAATAAAAACGGAATTTAATTAAAATATAAATAAAACTAAAAACATTTAATTAAACCATTTAAATAAAACTGCCAAACATTAAAAGCCTATATTAATTAAAAAGCCCAATAATAAACACAAGAAAGGCAATAGAAGAGATGGTTGTGTCGTTGGACAGGTAGACAAGAGGTCATTTTTTCGAATCCCAACAGGACCCAATTTTTGCTATTTATTTTTGTTGGACTTTTTGGAATTTTTAAAATCAAGAGATCAAAGGAATCTGAATCTTAATGCAGTAAACAAAACAGAATAGAAAGAAATCAAATAAGCTAATGCACTAACCTAATAAGCAGGTAAAATGGATAAAAAGCTAAAACAAAATAAGCAACAAGCTAATAAGAATTTATACTAAAAATAAGCAAACTATGAAAATTTAACCAAATAAAGCATAAGAAGTTTAAATAAGCCGAAACATATAACATCAACTCCAAAGAAACAAATAAAGCATAAGCAGTCTAAAATAAGATAGGCCAAATAAGCAATAAATTCCAACAGTAACATTAACAAAATAAATATAAGCAGATCCAAATGAGCAGATTTAATAACTAACTTAAACTAAATAAACATCAACCAAATATTAAAACTTAAACAAGAAAATTAAAAAGATATTAAGATTAGAACCTTTTGAAGATCCGTTGAGCCGAAGGGTGGTGCTGAACCCCCTTTGTCACCGAGTCAAACACTAACACCTTCGAATATCATCTCACCAAAAATCATCATCTTGAACCAAACTTCTTACTCGAACAGTAATAACCGAACAAACAGTACCAAAAATATACCCCGAATAATGAACAGTAACCTTTATATTTTCCCAGTAGGGGAAAATATTTAATTCACTTTCCTTTATATATATATATATATATTTTTTATATTAATAATAATCAAACGACGAACAGTAAATAAAAAAACAGGATTAAAGATTAAATTTAACAGAAATTTAATTTAAGACGAAAATATTAAGAAATCAACTTTTCATTAATAATTAAAAAAAATTACAATTGACTGAAAATTAAAATTACAATAAACCTAATCTAATTTACTGAAAATTAAAAGAAAGAAAAAGTGCTGCCAAATTACATGTGAAAGGGGTTTTTTATAGGAGAAACCCTCAAACCCTATTGGTAGCTTAAAGATTAAGCATTAAATCCTAGCCCTTCAATCTTCTCTTCTCTCTATTCTCTTCAAATCTTTGGCTGAGAATTATCCAAGCATCACACGGATTGCCAGGATGGCATTGGGTGTGTTTCTTGTGTTTGTTGAGGCTGAGGTGGAGCAAGTTTATTGGAGGATTGGTATTGGTGATTTGTTTTCTACCAATCAAAACCAAAAGAATAGCCACGTTGGATCAAAGAGATAGGACCACTTTGAGTGCTTGATCCTAAACCTATGGGAATTTAATTCCCATAGGTGTGAATTAACCTTTGAGGGAAAAACCCCCAGTTTTTCGTTGGTAAATCTGATGGTAAAAAATTAGGGTTTTAAGTAAATGGAGGGTTGCTGCGTTTGTGTTTTGTTCTTGGGAGAGAAAGTGGTGGGTAAGTCTTTGTTTTTATCGAAACATGGGGTGAGGGTGAAAATAAGTATACATTTATTTTGTTAGTGGGTATTCGTGTGTGTGGGGGGGGGGGGTGCAGGGTAAGAGTAGAATGTGTGCGGTAAATTGAGTGTGATGAGGGACACGTGTGAGGGAGTGATTGAGATGGGGTCACGTTAAACGTGTGAGTTTATTTGAAATGTGGGGAGTTTGACCAAGGCTTTATCCCACAATTATTTCACTTTCGTTATTTTTGTTTTGTGTGTTGACCAAGCATGTGAGGTGTTATGTTGTGATGTGGGGAAAGTTGACCAAACATTTAAACCGTTCCAAGTTTATTCATCACATGGGCTTAGTGGCCCAAAAATACTTTCCACCGTATATAATACTTCCTAATGGGCTTAGTGGCCAAATCATTTATATAACTCCCATCCGTTTAATTGATAAATAAAAATGGTTATTGGGCTTTTAGGCCCAATACCCAAATGTGGGCCCCACTTTGCTCGAATGTCTTCAAAAAGATTAATCCGTTAAAAATTGAGCTCGATTTCGGCTTCCTTGACTGTTTCTTCAAAAACGTGTCGGTTTAGCCGGTTTTCGTGAACTTGGGCATACTTTTGGTCTTTTGACTTCGTCTTCGTCTTTTTCTTGTACTTTTCTTCAACATTTGACCGTGAAATCTCGTGTTTTCTCTTCTTTTGATCATTTGTACCTATTTAAACACAAAAACACAAAACCACGCGTAATTCCAACTTTTACGATATTAAACACATGATTAGGTCTTGTTTTTCCTTGATTTTAGTGGCAAAATGATAAGTTTTTACACACTTATTAAGGATCTTGATGAAAACACACAAAGATATATGTGTCAAATTTGTGAAAATAAAAACTCTAAAAAGAAATAGAGGATTAATAAAACTTTAGTGGTTAAAATAAATTAGATGGATTTAAATGTAAACATATAACTTTTTGTATTTTTTAATAACTTTATAAAATAAACAAAGTACCCTTTAAACTTTATACCCTCTAAAATTTATATTTTAAAAATACAACATATATGTTATATTAAAAAAATCAACAAATCACATGATTTTAAATATTTAAATAAAACACAAATTATTATCTAATTCTATTTTGACACTAAACAAAATCAAGCAATCTAATTTACGTAAATTATTATTAACACAAATATAAATATCAAAATGAATGTGTGTCTGAGACATCGGTTGTGAGATGAGAATAAATAAATAGGATTCTACATATTATAACAACATATTTTTTTTTCAAGGTCGTTATGTGTTACTATACACACAATGTCTCAAAAATGATAGCTAACATTTGAGTTAAATAAAGTCATATCTTTGTACAACAAATATTTATACAGAATATCAATTAATATTATCATATAATGAAAGATCATTTAAAACTCGTTGGCCCATGAGAATCGTAACTACTTAATTATTAAATATTTAATATTGTTTTATGGAATAATATTAAGCATTACAAAATCATGAATTTATAAATCATGTACGTGTAAGGTTGATGTAATTGGTTTGTTGATTAATAATTCAAATATAACTATTTAGAATAAAAATACCGAAAGTAAAAAGAGTATGAAATTCGAAAAATAAAAATTGACGTGAAATTATATTAGTTTACACGGTGCACAGTAAAACAACAATATAATCAAACATATAGACATTAGATGTTTTTTAAATATATATATATATATATATATATATATATATATATATATATATATATATATATATATATATATATATATATATATATATATATATATATATATATATATATATATATATATATATATAATATTTAAAATATCAATAACGAAATTGCTACTTAATTAATCTTTTATGTTCAAGTCATGTGCGTGCACGGACATTAAAACTAGCATCCATACTATATCATCAAGTGTCATGAGATTGAAAGGATGAAAAATTAGGTATTGGATGATTTTTTGTGTGTGTTAATAATTGTGTGTGATGTCGTGTGAAATGAGAGAGAGAGAGATACTAGGTTTATGAAAAGCCCTTGAAGTTACCAAAATGCCTCTGGACATTTAATCTTAACCGTGAAAAGACATTTAATCTTAACCGTCGAATTTTTAATAGACGGTGGAGATTTCATCTCACCGACTTTTTTTGATGCCATTCTACAAAGAATTTTTGTCTTATAATATATTAAGCACGAGAAATTTTCAAATATTCATAAACAAAAATACTTAATTTAAATTTGATTTATTTGTAAAATCGCACTACCGCGGGAGTTATAAAATTTACCTAGTAAACACTACATAATGACTACTCCATAACATTAACCATGCCATAATCAGTTATGTAAAGCATTTAAAAAGCTTCAGATACAATGATATATGACTGCAAGGATTACTCTACGAAAACAAAGCAGCTTAAATGCTTGACGAAGCTGATAAATATCAAAGAAAATGTAACCATTCTCAATCAAAAATCAAAAACTAAGACATATAGTAATATTACTAAATAGCGATGATCATCTCATCGGTATACACATCTTTCCCTTCAAATGATTGTTGCCTGCGACTCAGCTCCCTAGCAATAGACATAAGTGGATTTGATGATTGTCAACAGGTCCACATTCGCATCATAGTCCATTATGGATTTGTTTTACAAGTACTGGGGAGGGGTAAATTTCACATACTTGATCTGCTGTAAACATCTTTTTCCAAGCTCTCCCATGAGATTAATAGAATAGCACTTGTTGAGTTCTAGTACTTGAAGGTGACAGCACCTATAGAGAATCGCCCGCAACCCGGTATTGGATAAGTTGCACTGATTGAGTTCAAGATGCCTCAATCCGGGTAAATTTTCTGCAATAGCTAATCCCAACGCTAATCTATATTGATTACTGAGTTTTAGTGTTTTTAGCATAGGGCAGTCACGTCCTAGTGTTTGGATATCTTCTCTAAATTTTATATCAAGGCTGAGTTCCTCCAATAACGGAAACTTCTTCAACGCTTTAGTTAAATGATGGGTTGGGAAGAGTAGCTTCGGGATCCAACTTCCAGACGTTTAAGCCGACTTGATCTGTTATAAAGAAATAAATATAATTAAGCTACCCAAACGGATTCTAACGAAGCTACAAGTCTGTTGAGATATCCAAACAAACTTCAACGTCCATGTTCTTTGGGGTGTTTGGATTTGCTCATAATTTTATTGCTTATACATTAAACCGGATAAGCACCTTAAAAATAAGTGTTGGATAGTAAGAAAAAAGCGATGAAAGAGGAATAAAACGTTAAAAATCAAACATGCTCCATGTTAATAAAGGGTTTATTTACATACTAGGTTAGAAAGGTAATATGAATGTCACCTCAAATTAGCTGAAAACCACCTACTTAATAGATTAGAAGCACAGGTGATTTGTTTATCAAAAAATAAGCAATCCCAAACGCCCTCTTAAATTACTCACATTGATCTAGATATAGGAAAAAGATGGACCGATTTGTGAGGCTTAAAAATTACTCAAAAGGCCTAGTGTGTTCCTGAAGAAATATTTTTCTATGGCAACCAACAAAAGATAGGAACTACATGTTCTTATCAGTAATGTAGTGCACAATACAAATCAATTTAATGCTAGACATGTTTGGTTATCTCTACAAGAAGCTCGTCAATTTAATATAAGCTGCATACCTCTCAGCAACATACTGAAGAAGCTCGTCATCACAAAATCCTTTTATAGTGATATCAACCAATTGGCCTTGGCTTCTATCCACAACATTCTTACAAATCTCGCGCAATCTCATGCCAGATTGCGACACATGTACTGAACTATTAGGCCGACGCTCGTCGTAGCCATTATCGTCCAAATAAATGACCCTCCACATACACGGGTCCTTGCAGATTTTCCGCCAAGTAGTGCACACCTTCTCAACCCTGTATATTATCCCAATCACACTAATTCTTTGGAGTATATTGATCATTATATCTGATGGGAGATCCAACCAGTTCCTTGTTGCTTTCTCTTTGAATGACTCGTCCTCTTTCTGTTTCTCTTTACCTGCGCATGTAAACTCAGACCACCGATGGAAAGTGGGTGGTTCGTGTAATGTGTCAACACAGTGACTGGGCCAGTCAAGACGGGCTGGGTGAGGTTGACCATAAACACTTTTTCGTCCATCACTTGTATGTTGTCTATATTTAATAACTGTATCAAATATGATTATGCAAGTTAAATAATTCCAATAACAGTCTAAATATTTGCCTTTTAGTATATACAGTTTGGGTGACTTGCAACCTGTTTAGACCCATTTGACCCTTTTTATCTTAGCTAACCTTTTATGCCTTTTGACCCGTTAAAATCAAAACTTAACCCAATTCTACCGATTCTTAAGTAAATGGGTTAATGTATACTACATCTAGTTGAAAAAACAGACTTAGTCACGCACCTTTGATGACATTAGTTCGCAGTACTTCTGTAGGCTCTAAGTCCTGATGCTTGGTGTGCTCCATACGGAGATCTCTTGATAATCTTGAAGTTAAATGAATCTGCTGAAGTCAATTAAATAAAATGCGCTTAACTAAACCTCATATGCGAAATAAGTGCACTTATGTGGTTGGCCTTTTAGGTCCTAAACTTGGAATAAATTACTTGAATTGTTATAGTTGTATATCATAACAGACTTGACACTATGAAAATTTCCGCATATATTATGATTCTAATAGCGCACAGCCGCACAGTATAAAAACTGATCAAAACGCGTTCTCTATCTCTACTTTAAAATTAAATTCAAGTACAAAACCACAGCACGTGTGCAAGACGGGCAGTCGTCCCTGGTGACATGTTTAGTCTTGTAACATAGAAAGATTATTAACTAATTCTTAACAGTATCCGCACAATAAAAAGAACCCAAACCACAACAGCAGTTTACTGAAAACATACAGTCTTTATAAAACAAACAAAGATTAATATTGTTCCTATGAGCGAGCCACGTAGGGTTTTTTTGGGCTAAGTACTAAAAGAGACACAAATACAACACATGGTCCCCAGACTTTTTTTTTCAAAATTCCAAAAAAAGACTTGTACTTTTGATCAACTAATCAACCCACTTAATATTTTGCCACATGTCCAACTGATCAACTTTTTTTTTTCACAAATAAAACTTAAATTACAAATATATCCTCATCTTTATCTTTTTATTCCCACCCTTACCACTCCATCACCACCACCACTACCAACCTACCACTTCATCACCACCAACATTACCAACCTACTATTTCATCACCACTACCACTATTTATTTCAAACCCACTCATTTTATTTCAAACCCAATTATCTACTGCACAATTCCATGATGAAGCCACTGATAAAGCAGTTTTGCGCGTCATTTCTTCTGAGATCTGAAACTTTGATTCCGAAATTTTCTCAACTGTATATCCCATTCTGCACCATCACAAAAAGAAGTCAACATAGTAAAAATTTACCAACACATAATCAGCTGCCACATCTTCATTTTGAGCAGTTATCAGATCAGATTAACTTCAATTGATATTTATAACAGTTGATAAATTTAAACCAATAGATTTGTATAAGTTTGTTATCTGATATAATCTTATTATGCATTTAACCCATTCTAATACGAAAATAACTAAAAATGAGGTCAAATGGCACAACAAACGAAGCTAAATATTTCAAGTTTTGGTAAGCTTTGTGTGTTAAACATTATAATGACAAAAGATAACTTACAAACGATTGGGTAATTTCGCATGCACAAACAGAAAGATTTGAAGACCACATAAGGACCTTTGAAAGTGCAGTTTTGATAGTACTTCCTGGTAACACAAAACTGAAGTAAAAGACAAAGATGAGGGTGTATTCGTTTGGGTTTGAAATGAAATGAGTGGGTTTGAAATAAATAGTGGTGGTGGTGATGAAATAGTAGGTTGGTAATGGTGGTGGTGATGAAGTGGTAGGTTGGTAGTGGTGGTGGTGATGGAGTGGTAAGGGTGAGAATAAAAAGATAAAGATGAGGGTATATTTGTAATTTAAGTTATATTTGTGAATAAAAAAAGTTAATCAGTTGGACACGTGTCAAAATATTAAATGGGTTGATCAGTTGATCAAAAGTACAAGTCTTTTTTTAGAATTTTGAAAAAAAAGTCTGGGTAGGGGACCATGTGTTGTACTTGTGTCTCTTTTGGTACTTAGCCCTTTTTTTTCTCTCTTTTTCTGTTGTGGATTTGTGTTTAATGATTCCGTACTTTAGCTTGGATAGTAAAGAGTAAATTGCATTTTTGGTCCCCGTGACTTGGCCAAATTGAAAGTTTGATCCCAATCCTTTTGAAAATCGTCAAATTCAGTAGGGGCGGCAATTTGGATCGGGTTCAGGTTTGCAGGTTGGTGGGCCAAAATACTCCAACTCGAACCTGTCTCATTTAAATAATCGGGTTAGCTATGTCAATCTTTACCTGGTTAGAAGTAACCCGAACCTGACGCATTTAACCCGTATATATACTTGGGTTAATAGGTTAAATAGGATACATGGGTTGAACGGATTAAATAGGTTTCGGATTTAATTTTGTTATGTTTCATGAAATATAAATAAACGGACGATGAGTTTATCTTTCATTAAGACACTTTAATAAATATACTCATCGTGACAGTATAATTTGTTATTTCTAACGTTTGACGGTACATGAAATATTTAAACTATAAAAAAATGCGTGTAATTTTATTATATTTTTAATATACATAATAAAATTAAAATGCAAACCAAAGAATCAACGTAATGTAGTCTAAATTATAATTCTTTGCATTCTGCGAACTAAACAGGTAGTAATTTTATTACTAAACAGGGTTTAGTCCAAACATTAGCAATGTACTTTCTATCGTTTACACATCTAGGTAATGTACTAATTTTATTACTAATATAGGAATACAAACCGGCTGATGTTTTGCAATATAGGTATTATTACCGGTTGAATTTGCCAACTAGATAATTAATTTCCACGTGGATATTTTTTAATTTTATTATCCAGTTGTACCGTAAAAATCCAACCCATTATCTTGTAGTTCTAGGCTACATATTGGGATCTGTATAAAAGATTATCAATTTGGTTTATCATGTCTAGTTCTAGGCACATACTGAATGAAAATAACATCCATGTGATTGGTGTACCAAGCTGTTGTAGATCAGATTAAAGCTTAATCAAACACATTTTGGTTTTTAGGAAGTGTTTTTCGGTTTAGATGTGAAAAACCTTCGTCACTAACGGATGTTTGGATCTCGATTTATGGTTGATAGTCGAGCTGGATTTAGTTTTTTTTGGAGTTTTTGAATCTGGGTTTTTGGATCTGGTTTGTAGAACACATATCTGAGGGTTTTGGATGATGAATGTGGGAAAGATGGTGTAATATTGGATTGATGAAATGACAAATTTGCCCGTTTGTTATCATTTTAGAGAAAAAAAAACATATTCAAGTATCCACGTAAGAAAGAAGTATGACGTGTCGGTAATTTTTGAGTCACAACATGTCCAGTCGGTTATATTACATATATTGTTATAAAATTAAAAGTTTTAATGACCATATTAGTAATAATATTAGTACATTACCTACATGTGTAAACGATGGAAAGTACATTGTCAATATATGGACTTAACCCAACTAAACAGCATATGCATTGTAATCTAAATTACATCCAGTTACAACGAATTACGACGAACCAAACGCCTTCTACTCATGTCATAATTAGTTAGGTAAAGCATTTTAGAGGCTTCACATCAGCGATATATGACTAACAAAATTGCTCTTTGAAATGTTTTAACCATAAAAACAAGTCGCTAATCCGCCTATCATTTACTAAACATCAAAAACTAAGACATATAGTAATATTATAGATGCAACAAAAGCCTTAACAGATCATCTCACTGGTGTACACATCTTGCCATTCAAACGATTGCTGCGAACCCATTAGTGACGGACATAAGCGGACTTGATTATGTGCAACAGGATCTTATCGTTCATTACGGATCGCAGCTCGGTAAATTTCATACATTTGATCTGTTGTGAAGATCTTTTTTCGAGATCTTCTGTGAGATAAATAGAATAGCACTCGTTCAGGTCTAGTACTTGAAGGTGACATCACCTATCAAGAATCGCCCGCAACCCCGTATCTGTTAACTTGCACCGTTTGAGTTGAAGATGCCTCAATCCTGGTAGGTTTTCTGCACTAGCTAATCCCAGCAACCCGATATCGCTTAACATGCACAGTGTGAGTTTTAATGTTTTTAGCATGGGGCAATGACGTCCTAGTGTTTGAATAGGTCCTTCTGGAATTTGTATACGAAGAAGGCTCAGTTCCTCCAATAACCGAAATTTCTTCACCACTTTAGGTAAATCATAGATATACTGCTTGCACAATTCAATTTTGAGACGTCTAAGCTGATTTGATCTGCTATATAACATATTAGCAACAAATAATATAAGCTACTATAATGTATACTACCGAAGTTACAAGTCTGCTAAAATATTCAAACAAACTTCAACGTCCTTGTTTTTTAGGGTGTTCGTATTTGCTTATTATTTTATTGCTTATACATAATACCGGATAAGCACCTTAAAAAATAAGCTTTGGATGGTAAGACAAATGCAATAAGACAAGAGAAAATAATAATTCGTAGGAAAATCCAATGGGAGATCCAAACAGTTCCTTGTTGTTTTTTCTTTAAATGTCTGATGGGAGATCCAACCAGTTCCTTGTAAACTCATTGGATTTTCCATTTATTAGTAATGTTGTCATGTCGATCAAGGCGACTTCATTTGAAACTCATGAATGCGATGCCGAGGCTTTCTAACTTGTTATCAAAAAGGGGGTTTTGTGGTAATTTTTTTGGTTTATATCGGATAAGTGAACAAATGACAAAGTATGTTGCTATTACATGCCATTAACCCAAAATAAATAGATAAGCAGCACAAGTAATTTGTTTTTCTAAAATAAGCAATGCCAAACGCCGTCTTAAAACATTTACATTGATCCACATATAAAAGATATAAGAAAAAAGATGGACTGATATGTGAGGCTCAAATGGGTTTAGCTTTTTATGGCAACTAACAAAAGATAGATTATCATAAGCTACATACCTCTCAGCCACATACACAAGAAGATCGTTATCACAAAAACCTATCATAGTGATATCAACCAATTGGCCTTGGCTTCTATCCACAACATTCTTACAAATCTTCTGATAAAAAATGGGACGAAATGATATTTGACATGGCCAAGGCCAAGTATTATTAGGCTGATGCTCGCTGTAGTATTTGCGTTCCAAATAAATGACCCTCCACGTACACGGGTCCTTGCAGACTTGTCGCTAATAAGTGCACACCTTCTGAACATTCCGTACTATCCCAATCACATTAACTCGTTGGAGTATATTGAGCAGTATATCTGATGGGAGATCCAACGGCCAGTTCCTTGTTGCTTTCTCCTTAAATGTATCCTCCTTTTTCTGTTTCCCTTTACCTGCACAAGTAAACTCAGACCAAGGATGGAAAATGGGTGGTACGTGTAAAGTGTCAACACAGTAACTTCTAGGGCAGTCAGGGCGGGTTGGGTGAGGTTGACCATAAGCAGTTTTTGGCCAACATTTTGTACGTTGTCTACTATTTAATAACTGTATCTAAATATTAAATGATCTGACTTAGACTAACAACCTGGTTTGACCCATTTGACCGTTTTTTTTTTGTTAGCTAACTTTTTTTACCCGTTTGACCCATTAAAATCAGAGTTTAACCCAATTTGACCCATTCTTAAGTAAATGGGTAAATATATGCTACATCTAGTTGAAACAGTTTAAGCAACGGATCAGGATACTAAAGCGAAACTAGTCACGCACCTTTGATGACATTAGTTTGCAGTACTTCTGTAAGCTCAGATTTGTGAGACTTGGTGTACCCCATATAGAGATCCCTGGATAAACATAAAGTTAAAAATGAATCTGGTAATGTCAATTGAATAAATGCGCCTAACTAAACCTCATGTGCGAAATAAGTGCACTTATGCAGTTGGTTATTGATGTCTATGTTAAGTCTTGGTAAAACTTTTGAAACATATCTATAAGCTCTCAAACAGTGGCAAAATCAACAGTAAATATTTGGTTTGTTTTTTTTTTCACTTTTCAGTAAAGTGAATTAGACAATTGCTTTAAAATCATAGCTTACTGTCAAGCTATAAACTAAGAAAAAACAAAAAAAAAACGGAGGTCGATCTCATAACTCGCCAGGATTAGTAGACATCACACAACTTGCTAGTTTAATTCATAAGTCGCCAGTATTATCATGTGCAACTCGCCACTTTTAAAAAGATCCTTTAAAAAAATATTTGAACCCTATAAATCGATTTAGAAAAGCTTAAGAAATTATTACCTTAAAAAGAACGCGATTGGATTAAGGGCATGCAGTCTGCCTTCTTCGTTTGAGTTATACTCTATAAAGTTAGGGCCCGGTTTGAATGATTTTGGGTCCGTTTGGTTTTATAGATGGTTTTAGGATTGTGATTTAGGTTTGCATAAAAATAGTGTTTTTTTTTTTTTTTTTTTTTTATAGGTAAAAGGTTTTTTCTATAAAAGTGTGTATGTATGTTTGAAGTGTTTGTGATTATTTTACGGGGAAGAAGATATGGTTGAATATGTTTCTCCCGATCCACCATATCCAATTGAATTCGATAATGCAAGTGATGATAAAACGAAACTGCGCAGAGCATATGAGAACTGCCCTGATATTTCCACAGAGAAACGTGTTTTAATCGACACGTTTTTAAAAAAAGAATCGGACAATGATAACGACATGCAAAAAGCCTTGTTTAGAAAGACGACCTAAATGGACACTCAAATTCAAAGCAAAATTGAATGGTTGTATAACATCACTCTCGAGAATTATAGGGCTTCTTCATCACACCAACACATGCGCCAATATGTTTCTCCCGATCCACCATATCCAATTGTAAACAACTCAAATGGCTTTATTTACTAACGAGTGAAATGCACATATATATCGTACCTGTGGTATGTCCAGATTGCAGATTTAGTAACTGGTCTTTTGAAAGTGCAGACGGCTCCTGGTCTTTAGGTAAGTCTTAAGTTTCATACTTTGACCCTAACCCTCGTTATCCTTTGACTGTTACTTAAGGGGCGGTGTTGTCTTTTTCTTTTCTTTGTCTTTCTTCTCTAACACACCAACATCACTCCTATAAACATCAACAGATTAATATCGAACATTCGAACCCATAAAGAATTTTATACAAAATCTCTTATCAACATTCAACCCTAAAGTTTTAACCTTTCTATCATCACATCGCGTAAAATTCGATCTCGATTTTTACCTTTTTCGCATGATCATAAAAACAGCAAATTATTTCAAACTATAAAACTTATTATTACATATCACAACCAAGTAAAAAGCAACAAAATCACATATACCCATATCAAATCTATGAAAAAAAATAAAAACTTTATGATCATACTGTAATAAACAATGCATATTCATATAAAAAACCCATATGAAGAAACAAATAATCCAACATTTTAAATCAAACCCATAAACAATTTTTAACAAAAAAATTTAACAAATCAAAGAAAAAACTTCATTAAAAATACAAGCTTTATTAAAAAAAATTAAATTAAAAAAAAAGTATAATTAAAGTACCTTGAATTGATCTGAGAATTGATTGAAATAAAGAATCAAAGTCAAGAAATGAGAAGACATATAATCCCTTAACGGTGATGGTGATTTAAAGCATAAGAGAGGAGTGATGGTGGTGTGGTGTGTTGGAAAACAAAGACATTTAATGCCATTATTTGTTCTCATCAATTATCCGCATGTGATTTACTAAACATAAAAAACTAAGACATATAGTAATACTATAGATGCAACAAAAGCCTTAATAGATCATCTCACTAGTGTACACATCTTGCCATTCAAATGATTGCTGCGACCCCATTAGTGACGGTCATAAGCGGAGTTGATTGCGCACAACAGGATCTTATTGTCCATTATGGATAGCGATCGGTTCGTATATTTCATACATTTGGTCTGTGAACATCTTTTTTTGAGCTTTCCTGTGAGATTAACATGAAAACACTTGTTCAGGTCTAGTACTCGAAGGTGACAACACCCCGGTATCTGTTAAGTTGCACTGTTTGAGTTGAAGATGCCTCAATCCTGGTAGGTTTTCTGCAATAGCTAATCCCAACAACCCGGCATCGGTTAACAAGCACATTTCTAGTTTTAGTGTTTTTAACATGGGGCAATCACATCCTAGTTTTTGAATAGCTCCTTCTTGAATTTGTATACAAAGAAGGCTCAGTTCCTCCAATAACGGAAATTTCTTCAATGCTTCAGGTAAATGATAGATAACGTGCAGGCTCAATTCAATTTCGAGACGTCTAAGCTGATATATCTGTTATATAACATATTAGCAACAAATAATATAAGCTACTATAATGTATTTTAACGAAGTTACAAGTCTGCTAAGATATTCAAACGAACGTTAATGTCCTTGTTTTTTACGGTGTTGTATTTGCTTATAATTTTATTGCTTATACATAAAACCGGATAAGCGCCTTATAAAATAAGCTTTGGATGGTAAGAAAAATGCAATAAGACACGGAAAAAAGAATAATTCGTAGCAAAATCCAATGGGTTCCATGTTAATCACCGGTTTTAGTTACATATAATAGCAACGCATTTTCTTTCTATTAGTAAGGTTGTCGTATCGATCAAGGTGAAATTTGAGTTTTATTGTAGGGCGCGTGTTAGCGCTTCACTAATAAAATAGATAGGGGATTTTCTTGTTTAGTAAAGTGTTGCTTTTTGATAGGAGTAGGTGTGGCAGGGCACTCTTCATTCCAAACTCATAAAATGTGAGGCCGAGGCTTTCTGCCTTGTTATCAAAAAAGGGGTTTTGTGGTAATTCTTTAGGTGTATATTGGATAAGTGAAAAAATGAGAAAGTACATTGCTATTACATGTTATTTACCCTAGAAACTAACCAAAATAAATAGATAAGCAGCACAAGTAATTCGTTTTTCCAAAATAACCTATGCCAATCGCCGTCTTAAAACATTTACGTTGATCCACATATAATAGATACAAGAAAAAAGATGGACTGATATGTGATGCTCAAGAATTACTCAAAAGGATTTAGCGTGATCCTGAAGAATTTTTTTTATGGCAACTAACAATAGATAAGATTATCATAAGCTACATACCTCTCAGCAACATGCCAAAGAAGATCGTTATCACAAAAAACCTTTTATAGTAATATCAACCAATTGGCCTTGGCTTTTATCCACAACATTCTTACAAATCTTCGTTTGAGTTATACGATATAGAGTAAGGGCCCGATTTGAAAGATTTTGGGTCTGTTGGGTTTTATAGAAGGTTTTAGGATTGTGATTTAGGTTTAGATAAAAAAATTTGAGTTAACTACAAAATCGGTCCCAGTGGTTTGCTCGAAATTACGGATTCAGTCCATTTGTGAATTTCGTAACAGATCCGGTCCTTGTGGTTTCAATATGTATCGGATTTAGTCCTTTTTGACATGAAATGAGCAAAATACCACCAGAAAAATAAATACTATTAAGGTAGAAGGTAGGGGTATTTTGGTCATTTCCCATGCCTTTTAAGACAAAATGGACTGAATCCGATACATGTTAAAACCACAGGGACATAATTTGTTACAAAATCGAAAAATGGACTAAAACTGTAATTTCTAACTGACCACATGGACCATTTATGTAGTTGACTCAAAAAAATTATTTTTTTTCTTTTGGTAAAAGGTTTTTTCTATAAAAGTGAATTACACAGTGTATGTATGTTTGAAGTGTTTTTGAGTACTTTTAGTGGGGAAGAAGATATGGTTGTTAGGCTACGTGCAACAATGACCTAGTGTGATTTATATTTTTTTTTTGTTATATCAGTTTTTTTTTGTGATATACAGGCGACTTGGTTTAGATTTTCACAACAAGGCGTCGAGTTTAGATTTTTTCTTAAAAAATTAATAAATAAAAAATCTATTTTATATAATAAAATCTATTTTAACTAATAAACCAAATAAATTACACTCACCTTAAGCTTGAAACATTAAAAAACCTTCCTTAATTAACCCAAATGTACAAACCTCTAAAGCTTTAGCATTAAAATTTTAATAAAAACAATTCCATAAATAATTACAAAAATACAACCTGTTACAATTTTTAAAAACTTCATCTAATTTTTCGTAACTTATTAATGTCATTTAATCAGTTCTACAATTCCGAATCATTTGTAACGCATTAGTTACAACCTTCATATATTCAGACCATATTAAATATGCAGTTTCAATTACAAAACATTCCATAAATCATTTCATCCTATTTTGATATTGCTTCTATTCCTAACACTTCTCTCATACTCTTTCGATAAAAAGCGCACATATAAATCCTTTGATATACCATCTAATTCAGTCATATAACTTTCTTGATTTTCTTGGTAAGATTTTGTTATATTTAATCGATGTGGTTTATAATATTGCAGATTTTTTTAATGTTTATGATGTAAGCCCAGTAATTCAGTTAAATCATTATTATTTAAACCCCTAAAAGAATGGGAAACTCCTTTTATGAATCATGGGAAATTTATTTCTTCAAATTTATCTACTGTCATTTTGCAGATCAATATAAATCTGAGGTTGAAATATTATACGATTGAGGTACCACCATTTTGAATCTATCTATTGCTGTTTTTTAAATACAGTTTATTGTTTTTTAAATATTATACGATTGAGGTACCACCATTTTGACCCTAAAAATATTGGGAGAAAATTAAAGTATTATCGAAAAAAACCACTAAGAATGGTCCTTTTTACTACGCAGATCTTGGTTCGGCTGGCGATTGTGAAGCATAAAATTGGTAATTATCTCATATTCTTTTTTATTTTGCTTCGATTTAATTTAACATGTTTTCTTATAGTATCAAGTACAGTTTATGATCTCATTATATGATTTATAATCGGTTACCCTAATTCTGCATGTAAAGCATAAAAGAGAATAGACGCTAAGGTTAGCTCTTATGCATGTGCATTGAATGCCCGCATGATGCAACAAAGTTTAACAAAAAGAACAGTTTCATTGCGAGAATTTATTATCGAGCAAAGAATATGTCTCTAAAAACCGTTATCTATTGTGTGTATTCAATTGGGAATTGGGTGTCGATGTAGATCATCAAGTTATATAAGTTTTTTTTTTTAAAGTAAAAAGTCTCAACCAAGTTTGTTGTTAAAAGCGTAGATAATGATCAGTAATTTAGTGGTAATGAGTAATTTTTATTTATGTTTTTGGTGTACCAATTTTTTATTTTATGTTGACACCACGACCAGTTTGGCCCGGTTTTGAAGGCTGTCTTAAGTACAATAGAACTTATGCTACGGAGACTAAAGCCTTTATAAAATAATATAAACAAAGACCACAACCTAAATTATGTCAACTTTATGTGAATTGGTTATGGTACACTAATATGACAACACTTGATATACATGTTTTGTACATTATATTATAGTTGAAATGGTAAATAGATGAACCATTAGAGAAGACATTACAACAGATGTTCATGTGAAAATGACATGTCGTCGTCCTTTCTTAACCATGTCCAAATGAAACATGACAAGCTTTTTTTTTTAACACTCTTTTGTAGTTTAAATAAATCCAGTATTTGTTATGAGAAAATATCCCCTTTTGTGTGGTTTTTGCATAACAAGATCTTTTTGTACTATTTTTCAAGTTGGAGAAAAAAGCAAAATCTATTCGATAGAAGTTCATGACAAACCATAACAGTAGGATGCACGTGAGTAAGGCTAAGTAAATAGACTTTTTTATTGGAATTTAAAATAGGGTCAGTAGGAAAATTTTGCAAATTGAGGTTGATGATATTCGTGATTTTGGTATGGATATTGATAGCATAGTGCATTGATTTCTTTTCCCTTTTGCACATATGGGGCTAAGACCGATTTTAATAAATCACTACGTTGTTGCTATTGAGGTATGTATTCGCTCTGTTCAGTCTCACTGTTTATGATTTATTTTGAATATTCTTAGGGTACTTAGGCTTCAAACTTCTTCAGAACCATAACTTCTAATTTTGATTGTCTATGTTATTAATTAATCCTTTTAACCATATGCTACATTCTTGGGCATGTCAAGCTGTTAATGATGGATATCAAAATATTGAACAAAATGTAGATCAAAAGGTCTATTGAAATGCTGGTGATTTCTTAGTATGGTTCTTTTTAACATTGGTCATTATACAAATACAAAATGTTGGCAAAAAATCTCAATTAATAATTAAAATATTGCTTATACATTTTATAGTCATATTTAAAACGATTTATAGTAATATTAAATACTATTTATATGTAAAAGAGTCATTGGTGTCCAGCAAAGATATTTATTCCCACACCGGTTAACCCATTTTGACCCATATTGACATTTATACATATCGACGCCTTACCCGAATCAATTTTGACCTAAGACTATGGTTAGGGGGAAATAAATATCTAATTTGAAAAATGTGAGACGAATGTAGTAATATTGTTATTCTATATTTATGGTAGGTTTGAATTGTATTTTGAAATAACTAATTTTAGGGGTTGTTTTAATATCCTAAATTGATTTAGACGCTGGTATTGATTCGATTATTGTTGGCAGTATCATTGCCATACAGGAAGATGAAGGATGGGGTTATATTCTTGTACAAGTTCCTGTATAGGGCGAGAGTGGCAACATTTCATTGACCGTGTAAATTTCATCGTTGGTGCCTCTTTTAGGGAGTCTTCGAATTGTTCGCTTGGAATACATAATAAATACTTCTGTGGTCCTGCATAGATACATAATCTACATTTATGAGGTACTACTAATATAATTGTGTTTTTCATGGGTGTGTTATGGTATGTGTTAAAAAAAATTGATTGGTTGTTTGTCATTTATGTGACTCAATAACTGCGATGATATACGTAACTAATGAGTGTGTTGATAAGAAGTTCAACTCAAATTTTTATCTTTGTCTTTATGTATCTTTCTGTTTACTACTGTATAACACATCAACACATAGTGAAGATTTCGTTACAGCAACACATTGTTTTTTGTCTTTCTCTATATTTCGTTTACTGCAACACATCAACACATAGTGGGAGGCCGATTAATATGTGTTTATTACAGTATATTGTTATGAAGTTGTTAAAGCGAACATGATTTCGAACATACAGCGAAAATAAGAATGGCCATATTGCTTAAAAAAGATCGAGGACTCAAAAATGCACATGTTCAGGGGCGGTGGCAAAGGGGGTCATAAGGGTCATGTGACCCCTAGCGAAAAAAGTGTAGTGTAACTTCTCGAAAATTTTTGGATTTTTTTTAAAATTTGACCCCCTTAAGAAACATTTTGTTGTGTAATTTATAAAAAATATCAAAGTTTGACTATCTCTAAAAATAATACAAGTAAGAAATCTAAAATCCCTTAAATAAGCAATTACATATGCGTTCATGGGTTAATGAATTGTGATTTACAAATGTCATGTAATTTGTCATACAACGAGCCATGATAATGTAGTGAGATAGTAAAGTTATCGGCGTACTAATTAGTACCATATATGTATATTAATTGTATATAAGATCATGTAAATTAAAGACCAAAGTGTTTGAATTTATATTATTATGATCATCTAATAGATTGTTGGAGAATTTTGGAGGAGAAGAATTAGTATACCTAAGTTGTGACAGTATTGACAAGACTGAACGTGGTGCTGCGATTGATCATTCCGTTATCTCACCTGAGTTTATCGATGGGTTGAAATTCTCAGGTGTTCTAAACCACAGACTTGCATTAAAAGTTGGAGTACCGATAATGCTTTTGAGAAACATTGATGAATCAAATGGGTTGTGTAATGGTACGAGACTATAAGTTCTTAACTTAACAAGAACTGGAATCGGTGCACAAATTATTAACGGCACAACTTTTGGAAAAAAAGTTATCATACCGAGGTTGAGGATTACTCCATCAAATAAGCGATTGACGCCGTTAAAGATTGTGAGAAAAAAAATTCCTATCTTTGTTTCGTTTGCAATGACCATAAATAAAAGTCAAGGTCAATCACTTTCTAAATTAGGTTTATACCTCCCACGTCCTGTTTTCACACACGGACAACTATATGTTGCTGTTTCACGAGTCAAAAGCAAAAAAGGCTTAAAATTGTCGTTTGTGATAAGGATGGCAAGACATCTAAAACGAAGAAAAATGTGGTTTATAGAGAAGTGCTTCAAGGTTTATAAAGAAGGTTCGATAGGTACGTACAATTTATATTGTAATATGGTTTTTACAACACTTTATACATTTCATGCTCAACTTGCTTATAGTTGACGATAATATTGTCAAAAATTATTCATTCACTTTTAGGTGTTCTTGGAAGCGTCCTTGTGTGGAAAGTTGATTGATGCTCAAGCACGACAAATGATATACAAGACCTTCAAAATTAAAGGCCCAAATGCTTGGAGCTATAGTATTTTGATTCTTAGAACATTAAACGTTATAAAAACACATGCACGCTTTGTTGTCTTACTTTGTTTCATATGTTTACGATAACTTTTTTGTTATTTTATATAAAAGTCGCTCATTAAGCTATACCCGATGTTAGACGGGTCTTTAAGCTAGTAAAATATATTACAAGTCTTTTAAGCATAATAATTAAATTCATCATAAAAACATTTCCATAAAAAACTCAAAAGTACAATACCTTAAAGCTACAAACAATTAAATACATTACCAAAATTAACTCCTTAAACAAAATGTATTTGTAACCTTTACTACTAATTACTTTAACGTCTGATTTTTTTATTTTTGAAACATTTTTCATCCTTTAAATATATTTTGTAATTTGTAATGTAAAGTTTTATACATAAAATTTTTTTTTGTATTGGCTGTTTTAGGTATATTTATGCCTTTATATAAAAAGAATTTTTGTTAGCGTAAATCTATTTTCAGGATGAACAAAATTTTTTTTTATTGTAGGTTTGTTTTTTTATGAAAATTTATTTTGTGTATATAAAAAAAAGAAAAAAAAGTAAAAAAACTCATTACTTTTTTGTATATAATAAAAAAACAAGAAATTTTATGAAAGTATATTTTGTGTATATAAACTCTTAATTTAACAATATATTTCAATTTATTATTGCCATAAATACTACATAGTACTACAAAATGTTCGAATAATTTTACAAAAAGTTTCATTAATTTTTGAAAAATATTAAATGAGTTTTATAATATAAACCGTAACCATTTTTCTATTTCAATAGTTTTTTCATATTGGTTTAATGTAAGTAAATACAATCCACAAACAAATGAAGATATTATCACAATATATACAATTCGTCCCAATTCTTATCGATTTAAAAGAATATGACCGAGCCAAAATCACCTGCTCAAAAAACAATAGAGTACATCTCTTCAGCTCAACCTATTTCACATCATAAAATTGGTAAATATCACTATTATTCAAACATTAAAATAGTTTTTATGTATAGCATAGATGTACAAGAATATCAAGCACGGAAATTAAATGGTATTTAAGACAATTCCATAAATAATTAATCAACTTATTACAATGTAAAAAACATTCATCCCCAACACGCCTAATTCTAAACCTAATTTAGCAGTTTCAATGAAATTTAATGTCATAAAATCATTCCAAAATTAATTCGATTATCAGTTTCAATTCTACAAATTAAAAAGTTTCTCACATCAATTCACAATCCAAAATTCAAAAGTAATTCCTTCTCATCAGTTTTAGTTCTCTAATTAACCTCGATGCATTCTTCTCTGAAAACGCAATATCTAGTAGAAGATGGAGATGAAGAACACAATTCCATTGGTATGAATTTATTTGCTTTGATATATAGATTTGATTTTAAATAATAAATTTAGTTTTCTTAGCGATTCATTTTCTTAAATTAAACTAATCTTAATGCAGATTATTCCAAAATGGCAGGTCCTTAATCTTCTCTTTATATTTGTTACAATTTGATTTATTCTCTGTTTTATTACATTTATGGAATGATCAAATATGAGTTGTTTAATTTATTCATGAATTGATTTTTTATTTTTTCAATGTGTTTTTTTATTGCATGCACAGTACGTAGGAAAACAAAACTGAGTCAAAACCTAAAAATCAGGTAACTATGTGCCATTAAATGTTTGATGCAATGATTATGAAATCAAATTTTGTAAAATTGCATCTGCCGATTTATTAATCCTAATAATGATTTTGACGATTCAAAAAACACACATTCAAATCCTCTTATACTCATTAGTAAGTCTGTTTTTATATTGTGTGTAATTATTAACTAAAAAAGCTAAGGTACATACATTTATCTTTTTGTTTGCAATTCTTTAATTTTTTTTACGTGTATTGCAATGTTGTTGTGTATAGAATAAAACAACCAAAAAACAAGAGGTATGTGGTAGTGATGGAATGCAAACCCAGTCTTTAATGGTAATTACTTTCAATGTTTTTAATTTAATTTTGAATCTTAAATTCATCCTATGTTGTCCAGGGATTTGAATCTTAAATTCATCTTATGGTCTTATGTCACGCTCCAGTTTTGTTGAATTGTAAAGACACTTTTCATCGTCGTATGATGTTTGCGAATAGGAGTTTCAAGTTTTTTTATTAGTCTAAACAAAGAATGCTAAAATGTAAACATAGTGTGACTAATGAATATAAAAAAGTTCACATACATGTATTGAGGTGAGATCCTTATAGAATATGCATGAAAAAAAGAAGTAAGGAAACAATCTCAACCATCCATTCAAGTTCCATCTAATGGTCTATATTAATCTTTTTAAATTTAATTTAAAAACCCATTTTCATCATATTTCTTAAAAATTAAATATCTCTCAAACCGTTAATCGTTACGAAAAACTAATTATACCATCGCGACGGGAATTAAGTTATCTTTCTATAGATAGGCACTTCTATACACTTTCGGCAAACTTTTTTTTTTAAATTTACGCATAAAAGATTACATGTGATTCTCGAAAAATTACATGTAATTTTCGTAAATTACGTGTAATTTTTTTGGCGAGAATTTTTAACACTGTAAATCGTTAACTTTTGTGTGAATTACATGTAATTATGTGTGAATTACATGTAATTTTTGTAATAAAATAGTTTATTAGTGTTAAATACAAATCACATGTAATTATGTGTGAATTACATGTGATTTTTGTAATAAAGTGGTTAGTTAGTGTTGAATGAAAATTACATGTAATTTTGTGTGAATTACATGTAATTTTGCTCAGATCACATGTGATTTTATACAAAATTACATGTAATTTTGCTTTAAATCACATGTGATTTTATAAATAATTACATGTAATTTTGCTTTAAATCACATGTGATTCATGTAGACTCACATAACTTTACATCTAACTTTCGTCCCATTTGACGCGTTAGTCTTTTTTTTAAGTTACATGTTTTCATAGATTTTTATTTTCAACTTTAATACCAATAATCTAGAAACTAAGTAAATCACATGCGATTCGTGATAAATCACATGTAATTCGTGGTAAATCACATGTGATTCGTGGTAAATAACATTTTCTCTCCATTCCTCACATAATCCATCCTTCCGAAGTGGTCTTGTGATCCATGTATGCTATCTAAAGTGGTCTTGTGATCCATGTATGCTATCTTGTGGTCCATGTATGATAATTACATGTGAATTTGCTTGCATTACATGTAATTCATGGTAAATTACATGTGATTCAAACAAAAGCACATGTGATTCATCTAAAGTGGGTTTGTTAGAAGAAGTTAAAATTTTGAAATGTTTGAATCACACGTAATGCAAGCAAATTCACATGTAATTATCATTGAATTACATGTGATCCAATGCAAGAAAAATCACATGTAATTATCATCGAATTACATGTAATTCAAGCAGACAATTTAATATATTAACAAGATTACATGTGATTAAAAAAATCACATGTGATTCATCTAAAGTGGGTTTGTTAGAAAAAGTTAAGGTTTCGGAATGCTTGAATCACATGTAATGCAAGAAAAATCATATGTAATTATCACCGAATCACATGGAATTCAAGCAGAATTACATGTGATTCAAACAAAATCACATGTAATTTAGAAGCCAATTTGTTTTATATATTTTACATAAATGAAAACATAATACGTGATTAAAAAAATCAAATGTGATTCATCTAATGTGGGTTTGTTAGAAAAAGTTACGGTTTCGGTATGCTTGAATCCATATGTAATGCAAGCAAAATCACATGTAATTATCACCGAATCACATGTAATTCAGAAGCCAATTTGTTTTACATATATTTTTTTTTGTTAAAGGGGACTCCGCCCCGGTAAAATGAACATATTTTATATTAATGGGAACAAACATTTTAATATATTAATAAAATTACATGTGATTCAAACATTTTAATGTAATTCACATAAATCACGTGTGGTTTTAAAATAATAACGAAAATATTTTTGTCATTTAATAGACGGTTATTTTCATATACTTTTAACGATTTTACAATGTTGAAATTCTCGTAAAAAAATACACGTGATTTCACAAATCGCATGTGACGTTACAAATTCAAATGTGATTTTTAAAATAATTAATCAAACATGAGTTTTCGAGAATTACTTGTAATTTTTCGAGAATTACATGTGATTTTTTTATGAAAATTTTTAAAAAAAGTTCGCCGAAAGTATATAGAAGTGCATATCTATGGAAAGATAATTTAATTCCCGTCGTGACGGTATAATTATTTTTTCATAACGATTAACGGTTTGAGAGATATTTAATTTTTAAGAAATAGGATGAAAATGTGTTTTTTAATTAAATTTAAAAAGATTAATATTGGATGGTGGAGATTGCTTCCTTTGTTCTTTTTTGGATGCATGTTCCTTATATAACTTTTCTCTACATGTATTGTTATGAGTCTCGGTTGTATTTTTAATGCAAATGCTATTCCATTATTTTTTATTTTTGTAAACAACAAAAAAAACGTTTTATTTATGTAAAAAATTCTAAGGTTGCATACAAAGTTTTAAAAAAATTTAAAACTATTTTTACAGACGTATTGTTGTAAATTATTTATTTTTCTTATTTTTTAATTTAACGTATTTTTGGAAAAAAATGAACACAAACGCATTTTAAAATTGAACATCTAACGTGTAAACATATCCTACCGACTCAACCATATACTTTATATGAATGAAAGTTATATAATAAAAAAACTAATTTTTACAAAACTGAAAATGATATTATTTAAACTAAATATATATTTTTTTATTAAAATAAAAATTATATAATTGTGGAAGTCCTACTTATTAATTAGTAAAATTTAAGAATAAAAATAGTTTAATTAAAGAAAGTCAGAAATTTTTTTGAAACTAAACGGAATTTTAATGAAACTAGATGAGTACCCGCGCATAGCGGCAGAAATTTTTAGCAACAAATAGTTAAGATATGCGATAAAATATATGTGTATAACAACCCGATTTTATAACGGAAAAAATAATCACGATTACCTATATTTTGATTAAAATGCGAATGACAATTGGGAGCAAGAATAAATGCTTCGTTTGACATTTTTGCTAGAAGGCCAAAAGTTACACATGCGCATGGTTTTGTATTTTCTCACACGAGTTGTTATACAATAATTACTGCCAAAATTTTCTAAGAGTTACAAAAATAATATACCACATCAGTTACCGAGTGTATGCAATCATGCATGCTGCAAATGAAGACATGGCGGTAGAGGTGGGAAAGAAACCATTCATGAACCGATCCGAAAAGAAAGCAAACCCGGGTTTTAAAATAATTTGCTCTTTTTAAACGGGTTGGCAACTTCCCTTAAAACGATTTGGAGGTTAGTAACCGATTCTTTAAAATGGTTCATGCCGGTTTAAAATCGTTTAAAACCAAACCGAACCAGGTTAAAATCGATTAACACCGAACAGAACCGGTTTAAAATAGGTTAAAATCAAATCAAACCAACTTCAAGACGGTTAAAATCTAACAAAAAAAATCAATTTCAAACTAATCCGATTTAAATCAAAACAAAACGGTTTAAAAACTGATCCGTTATTGAAAAATCAGGTTTGCCCGCTTTTACATGTCGCCATGCCAAAACCAAAAAGATATATAGAACCGCACTAAATGGTAAAAATCAGGTTTGCCCAACTTATATACAACCACTAAATGGTACTCGTAAAAAACAAAATAGAAATGCAATGTAATTATATGTGAACAGATAACATGTGGCTAACATATCCAAGAAGTAAGTGCATCCTACATTATCCAAATGTAATTATATGTGTATAACATACATTTAGATTAAAAAACAAAGTTAAACCAACAAAAAAAAACCATGTTTCAATTTCATGGAATAAAAAAGCCATGAGTTCTATACTTTTAACAATGTGTAGTGCAAGATGATTCAATTTAAATATAAAATTGTTTTTTCATTAAAAAGCTACAGCTTTGCAACTTCATAAACTACATATCTACAACCCACCCAATAACATGGTTTTTCATTCGAGTTTTTTGTGAAGATTTCTTATGAATTTAACATATTTTGTGACTCACCATCTCGCCACTTTCTTTAATTTCCTCTACGAATATTATTATTACCATGTAACACCTTAAAGGCATAGTTTTTTTATTCTTTCATGTAACGATTTCATGTGATTTTCTTGATCGTTGAGCATATCCGTCTCAATATTGAACTATCAGCATGCTCCATCCCATTCTACAATTAAAAATTTACATAAACGTATAAGAAGCATGTTGTAATTTATACCATTTTACTTCAGTTTTAGTTTTTAGATTCAAACTAAAGTTCATGGCAGATACAAGTGGCAAGATGGGTGGGTAAGTCGAGTTGGCTAAACCTGAAGCTAATATAGGTGAAAACAGACCATCCTACGTCGATTTGTTTCCATAAGCACTTTTCTCGTATACATTAAATGTAAAAACATGCTTATAAATTATAAAGGTTGTGTTTATAGTTATAAAAAGGAGAAAATCGAATATCCATATACTACGTATTATATGTGAACTCAATAGGAGGGTTTATCATGCATGCCCATTTTAACAGAACAATGTAAACCAATAAATATCAAGTTTTGACGGCATACACAAAAACCAAACACCCTTAACAACATAGAGAGAAACGAAACCCCATTTGACAACAAAAATAACAAACAAGAAACCCGTGTTTTGGCACCGAAAACAACATCCTTACAATCCATTATGCTAACTATAAACCGCAAATGAATGCTCAATTTTTATTGGAAAAATAGCAAAAAAAAAATCCTATTCAAGATATGGAAACATATATAGATCTTATTTAAGTTAAGCAAAAAGAAACAACTAAACTACATAGAGAGGATATCCACTAACATACGGTTTCATATCTCAGAAAACAAACTCAGATTAAAGAATGTATTATTTTGAATTTGATACACGATATAATTCATAATTCAAAAATATTAATGACATGAGTTTTATACACAAGATTCACATACGTTTGTAACAAAACTGAGGTTACCATTCTTCCTACAATAATGACACCCAAAAGCTAAACAAGCCCAAAACCAGTTCCATTTTAAATGCTTGCCATTTGATGAAATAATAATAAAAATATAAATTGACCGAAAGATTTAAGCAGTGATGTGCTTATTGCAACAATTTTTTTGGAAGAAAAAAAGGTGGATGCCATTTTCATGAGATATTGTATCTAATTAGTCATATACTACATAATGTATCTATTTCATATATTTTGAATGGTAAAAAACCGGCAATCACATTCTGTAAACACTAATCATCAATGCTTCTTTTAGAAGTTATAATATATAGTTATATTAGTAAAATTCTCAGAAATTCAACAATTTGAGTCTTCAAAAACATAATTTGAAAATAGCTTCCAAACATCAGATTAAAAGCTAAATTATATAATGTTTCATCAGTAGTGTATTGAAAGAAATCTATTTTAGGTACCAAAGAGATCCAAATCCATTTATACATAACACTGAAGTTCAAGAAATATTAGTTATGTACCTCAAACATGACAACAGTTTGCATCCATTAACATCATACCATCTCGAGCATGATCTCGAAAATCATTGTTACCTTCACGAAACGTGTCCCATATATTAAACACTCCATTTTTCGTATAACAAGTCCTTATCAACAGTCAAGTCTCGTATCCTCCATTTAATTCTTAGTCACTAACAAACATCTCAAGATTCCGTGAAAACATTACCCCGTAGTCTATTATGTATTGTTTAGGTACACTTTAGTCGAACGCGCAAATCAAATTCTTATTGACTATAATGTACCTTAACAGTACGTAGGAGACTACGAGGTAATAGGCAGGAAGGTGCGCATTTAATATTGTTGACAATCACGTTATATAATATTTGGTCCGAATATTATGGTAGAAGGTTCTGAATATTATGAAAAAAAATTTACTAATCACTTTTTATTTCAAATAAACATATATCATTACCTTTAAATAACGTATATAAGGAAAATTTTGATTTATATAATTAACCTCTTTGATTGATTCCTAATATAGAGCTCCACTTGCCATATGATTGTCACATTTCCATATATAAAATCGGAATTTTCAACAGGCATAATTTTCCACTGAATAATAATGATTATATACGTGTTTTTAATTTAAGATTTTAACCTTTCTTGTTTTCTTGAATGTAATAAAGATTAGTACAAATAATTTGCAACACTTTAAAAATGGAATTATTAAAAATTCAACATTTTTCAACTTTTGGGATGAGAACATTATAAGGTAGTATAGATAAAAAAAACGCTTTAGAAACTTTTGTTCGTCAAATTCACATCAAATTATTTTTATAGGAAAAAAATACACTATATGTACATCAAAACTAAAACATTGGTATTATGTCCTTTTTCTATGCGGGCGTCAAACATTTTTGTTGATTAAAAAGGATCAAATTCACAGATAGAAATACATAGGTAAGCAGTTAAATTTCAAACACCCCTTGAATATTTGTGTAAAACAACTTATCTTCTTAGTCTACAATCAGATACCAAACTACCTCAAAAGTTTGGAAATTTATGTTTATGAAACCAAAAAGCTGAGTATTCAAATATTTGAGATGGAAATGAATAAATGATGAACGATGTGCATATGAGATTTTGGTTCAGTGTAGTTAGCTCGACTGTTAAATTGTTTTGAAATTTATATCTTGGTAATGTTACATCTTTTAGATATATAAGCGAATGCTTACAGTACATAAATTTCTAAATAAACTCTCAAACAGAATCATGGCCATATGCTACTAATAACAGTCACACACAAACTTTTCTTTAGTTTTTAGTGGACTTTTCAATTATTTATGCACTGTTGTTAATTATGTCTGGTGTAACTAAAACATAGGTTTATTGTGTGATATAACTTAACGACATAGGCGTTTGTATGTGTGGATCGAAAGTGGTTGTGTACACATCATGAAGCATTAAGTTTGTTAAACAACCCGATGTATGTAAAGTTTACTGGTGTGTTTGACGGATTGGTTCAGATTTGACGAAAGCTAATGGGTCAAAATGGTTCAGGTAAAAAAGATTCATTTTTTATAAATGGTTTAATGAGAGTTCTTCATGGCACTTGAAGTAGCAAATCTTATACATTGGGTGGAATAACAAGCTTTCAAAAGAAAACGGGTATAAGAACAAGCTTTGTAAAGAAAATGGATCACGGTTTGCTCAATGTTTATTCTAATGCATACAACATAATAAATATCTTGAAACTCTTAATCTACAATAACATTCAACATAACATGAAACTATAAGGTAAGCTATGAGCTATTCGTAGATGGTTACTGAGTCAAAATATTCACAACGTTTGAAAATTAAAATCACTTTATTAAAAAATTATTCTAGCAAGGAAAGAAAATAACTATACAAAGGTAACACTACTAGGCCAAAATAGATCAAAAATTTTGAAAAATGTCGAAAAATTGATTTTCTGGTTAAAATGAGAACAAATGCAAGGAAAAGACCACTTAACTTCGATAGAAGTCCCTCCTACACTTGATATAAACTTTGTCCTCAATGTTTAAGCATGTGGGAGTAAACTCCCCTACACTTAGGACATTATGCACGCTGATTAAATCTTGCTAAGGAAGAGACAACTAACGAGATTCCTATTTTAATATTGGAAAATATAAAATAGAGAATCAAAAGAGTTTAGTATAGAACCGGGAAGACGGAAACACGGAATCACGGGTCGTCAAAAATCATCAAGAGTGGATCATTGAGCTCGAATCCCTGAATATGAGAAGAGAGGAAATAGCAAACACCAACGGGTCTCCCCTACATTTAGGATAAAGATAGCTAAAAGATAGATACTTGGGTTGCCTCCCAAGAAGCGCTTGATTTTTGTTCACCGAGTCGTGAGCCTGACTTGACCTTGATTAGCATAGGAAGAAGCATGAAACACATCCACCAGGATCAAATACATAGTTTTTGACAAGCTTAAGGCGAACAAGGCAAGCCAAAGAAGAATAAGCATGGTTCCCTTAAGCAAAGATGGAGCACGGTGGGAGCAAGGGTGAAGAGGTGCAAGCATATCTCCAGTAGTTCCAAAAATATTTCCTTTTATTTCATCAGACGGATACTGAGATGGCTTAAAAAATGCAATGCCAGGGTTGAACACCTTTTCCTTTAGGGGAAAATAGCACTCAGGCTCAGCAGAATTTGAAGAAGATCCGCTAAGAAAATGCACAACTTCGTCCTCAGAAGGTGGACAAAGAGGTGTCAAAACATACATGTTGCGGATGTTGTGTCGTCCGGTTTCTTCTCCTTTGAAAGAATTTTCTTCAAATCCGTAGAAGAATGAAGACCATAATCATCAAAGTCCAAAGGAGGTGCATCACTCTCTTGAGGGAAGTATGTATTGAGAAAAGTAGAAAATTCTTCCTCAAATGAGTAGTCATCCAAAGTAGGATTAAGCATGATTGGCGAGGATCTTCATCATGAGAAGAATCACTCGAAAGAGTATCGGCCTCATCAAAATCATCATAAGTGGGCATGTCGGGATACTCGGAAGTAAAGTCATCATAATCATCTCCATCAGAACTAGAATCATCCTCATAAGCATCATAGATTGGTGGAGAATCATAAATTGGTGGAGGATCAGAATTGGATAGATAATCATCCACATCATCTTGGAATAGTGGATTATCATAGCAAGAATCGAATAGAGGATTGTTGTAGACGACAAAATCATCAAACACATTAATCATATTCGCGGTTTCTCTTCCATAGGATTTGTTTGTGATCTTCCCCATTTTGAACACTTGTTGTTCATTCCCGACCCTTAAGATTAGCTCACCTTCGGCAACATCGACTAGATCTCTTCCGGTTATCAAGAATGGCCGACCAAGTATTAAAGGAATACGAGGGTCCATTTCATAATCAACAACAACAAAGTCGACCGGAAAAGTGAAGGTGCCAACTTTAATGAACACATCTTCGGCAATACCAACAGGGTAAGCGAGAGTGCGATTTGCAAGCTCAAGAGTCATCTTTGTTGGTGTAAGGTCGGGTAATGATAGTGTTGTCCAAACACTTAAAGGCATCAGATTTATACTTGCCCCGAGATCAGCTAGGGCAGTAAATTCTTCGGTTTTGTTAAAAATGCAAGGAAACACAAAACGACCGGGATCTCCAAGTTTTTCCGGAAGTTCTTTAAGAATAACTGCAGAACAATTTTCATTTAAGCGTGTGTTGGCGAGCTCAACCAGCTTTTCCTTCTTATTAAGCAATTCCCTGAATGCTTTGACAAATTTCGGCATGTGGACAAGTGCTTCAACAAGGCTAATGTTGAAATTCATTTGAGAGATCATCTTAAAATAATTCGACACTTGAGTGTCATCCTTAGTTAGCAAGTTAGGCTTGTCCAAGCGTGAAGGATATGGGATGTTGAGTTTATGGGGGGAAGGTGGGGTTGGTGAAGGGTTCTTCTTCTTGGGTACATCAGTAAGAGGTTGAGACGGTAATGGAGAAATAATACTAGGTGTGGGAGTAGGAGGGGTAAATGGTGGTGGAGGAGTTGTAGATGGAGTAACTGAGGGTGGGATAGATGGTCCTAATACGGTTGCTCCATTGCGTGTAGTAATAGCACTCACATTCGCTCTCGGGTTGGTGACGGTGTTGGAAGGTAGAGAGCCCGAAGTAGAGGGTGGAGTGGTTGATAAGAAACTAGCCAACATATTCTTCAAATCATTCGTTTGATTGCTGAAGGAGGACTGTATATCATTTCGAAGCTTGGATCTAATGTCATTCCCTTGCTTGGTGATATCCCCTTTCAAATTGATAATTTGGCTTTGTAGATTCTTGATTTGCTCTCCTTGGGTTCTCATTAAGGTGTCAACATCGTGATTGATGGGTGGGGCTTGGTGGGCGGGTGGGTGATAAGGATTAGAAGCTCTAGGTGGGATTTGGTTGCTTCTATTTGTAATTGTTGTTGGGGTTGTGGTTTTGAGGAGAAAAACCGGGTGTAAGGTAGTTGTTGGACCGGTAACTTAGCAAATTTCGATCCCCTTGAGGTCAGGCTAGGTAATTTTCCAGTGAATAATTACCATAAGCCGCATACACGTTTTCCGGATTTCCTTGATTAGAAGGACAATCAGTGTATGAGTGAGGACCGCCGCATGTCTCACAATGATTTGCTACAGCTTTAACTTGTTGTTGTTGGTTTGAAGCGATGAGCAAGATATTTTTGTTCATTTTGGCCATCATGCGGGTGAATTCGGTCATATCGGGGTTTGCTGAAGTAGAAGAAACATTGACTCTCGGGTTGTTCCTTGAAGAAGCGGAGGAATCCCATTTTTTGTGATGAGTAGTCATGTTCTCAATAAGCTCTCTACACTCCTCGGGTCTCCTTTTCATAAATGTGCCACCGGCGGCTGTATTAATCGTATCACGATCACGAAAAGTCAAACCACTGTAGAAAGTATCAATTAAGGTAACAGGGAGCATGTTGTGGTTTGGACATCGATCGATCAAAACATTATATCTTTCCCAAGCATCAAAGAGAGATTCATCGGGTTCTTGCATGAAACCGCTGATTTGATTTCGAAGGCTCGTGACCATGGATGGTGGGAAGTAGCGCGACAAAAATCATTGAGTCATGTCATCCCAAGTATGAATGGAATTCTTCGGGAGACGATCAAACCATTTCTCGGCGTGGTGTGATAAAGTATGTGGGAAGAGTTGAAGGCGAAGAACATCCATTGTAGCACCGGGAAACTTCATGCTTTGGGTGATAGTAATGAATTTGTCGAGGTGTTTGTTGGCATCATCATCCGGCAATCCGCGAAAAGGGTTAGTTTGCACTTGTTGGATCATGTGATGCTTCAACGAAAACTCCAGAGCCGTGATTTGCATCGGCGCAATCGGTCCTCCTCGTCCAAACATTGTGGGTTGACAAAGCTCCTCCATTGTCCGAAGATCGGGTCGTGGAAGAACATTGTTGTTGTTATTATTGAGGTGCGGTGGATTATTGTTATTTTTGACACCTGCCATAGTTAAATCTTCACGAGTCTCGGGCTCTTGATAAGTTGAAGATCTAGTACGCATACACCTGGGAAAACAAAAGAAAACAATACCAAAGCAATAGACAATATATACACTATAAAGAAAATAAAATCTTTTCGGATTTTTGAAATTTTTTTATTTTTATGGATTTTTAACAATTTTTAATTTTTATGGATTTTTTTGAAATTTTTAAGCAAGAAAAATAACGATCATGAATGAACGGATCCCAAAAAGCAACGCGTCTCTCACAGAAAACCGTTAATCTTAACGAAAAGAGCCGGCAGCGGCGCCATTTAATACGTCGCTTTTGGCCCGTAAGAAAATTTTATCGTCCGATCTTTTCGAATTGAAAAATGGATTAACGTGCGACTCAGTCGTGTTTTGGTGAAAACAAATGTTTTGTCGTTGTAGTGTAATTAAATCGCAAGACTTTCAATGTAAACGACTGTAATTTAAATTTAAAACTAATTAAAATGTAAATGTGCAATACAAAAAACTATAAAAATAAATGACAAGAAATTAAATGACGGGTAATTAAAACTTGACGAAAAGTAAATTTGGCAAGTAAATAAAAATGCAAACGTAATTAAAATAGGCAAAAAGTAAAATGAGAAAAACTGTCACTTTTTCTCTAAAAATAAAAATTAGAAAACTTGAAATCTAAAAACTAAGACAAGAAAATTAAAACAATCAAGCAGACAATAACTATTTCAGAAAAGCCACAGTACAATTCAGAATTTGCAATTCTTCGGAAAAATGACTTTTTCGGAAAAACAAAGTTTTCGGAATAACAAAATCTTCGGAAAAACAACAAATTCAGAGAAATGAATTTTTCGGAAAAATGTTATTTCGGAAAAAAAGTTTCTTCGGAAAAAGGGACTTTTCAGAAAAAGAGTGAATTCAGAGAAAATGGAGTTTTCGGAAAAATGATCTTTTCAGAGAAAATACAACTTCGGAAAAATGAACATTTCAAGAAAAGTGATAATTTCGGAAAAAGTATATCTTCGGAAAAAGTGCGATTTCAGAAAAAGGAAAATTTTCGGAAAAATAACTATTTCGGAAAAATTGTAAATTCAGAAAAGGGACGAATTCATAGAAAATGGGAATTTCGGAAAAATTGCCTTTTCGGAAAAGGTAAGTTTTCGGAAAAACAAACCCTTTTCCAAAGAAGTTTAAGGACGGATATAACAGTAGAAAGAAAATTTAAGAAATAAGCTAGAATAAGCTAAAATCAAATAAGCAAATAACCAAAACTTAATCTAAAACACTTTTAAGAAAAACTAATTCAACCACAAATCAAAAACTTGAAAAACACTAATAAAATTAAAGATTAAAACTCAAATTTTAATAAAATAAACTAATAAAAACTTAACTTAAACCAAATAAAACACACAATAAGCTATCAAATCAATAAGCTAACACATCCAAACACATAAAAACATAACCATAAATCAAATAAGCATGACAATAAAATGATAAGCATAAAGATTAAGCAAAACAAGAAAGGTAGATAGGAGATTAACAATGAAAATAAAGATTAACAACAATAAAAAGGAAACTTACTTGAAATTAAATGAATTTAAGGTGCAAGACAATTAAGTAAATGACATGAATTTAAAGAGCAGGTAATTAAAATGGTGGAAGAACTAATTGTCACTATTAGCCAACAAAAAACAAATGAAATGAAATGGATGCTATTTATAGGAGATTAGGGAGGTGATTAGCGGAAGCTTCCTCCTCTCTTTCTTCTTTCTTTAACTATCATTAAGTCCTTGTCTTCTTAATTCTTCGACTTTTGTCTCGGGATTAATAAACTCGTCTTGTAAATTCTTCAATAAATTAGACTTGAGTTCTTCGGCTTTTAGTAAACTTCCGTCTTTTGACTTTTTCTTCAACAAATCTTCAGAATTGGTCTTAGACTTCCATTCTTTTTGTACTCTTGATTTCTTGACTTTGTCTTTTGTCTTTTTCTTCGATAAAAGCCCGTGAAAGCAGTGTTTTCTTCCCTTTTAACATTTTGATCCTAAAATCACAACAAAAACACAAACCACGCATAATTCCGACATTTACGACATAAAACACACGTTTTGGCCTGGTTATTATTGTAATTAAGTGGTAAAAGGATGGGTGTTTACACACCTATCAGTTACCAAAGATTGTTTCAGTAAGATCTACTAAAGACTTATAATTCTTCTTAATTAAACAAAAATATTTTTATAAAAAATTGGTTATGAGGGTGCAGTTTCAAATGGAGTATAATTTTTTTGTTGTTTGATGGTTTGGCTCATGGCCTTTATTATAATGGTTGTGATTGGGCATAGACGAAGACACGGGTCATCGATATTTCATATTAAGAAAACAAACTTCAAAAACTACAATGGGCCGATATGAATGGAAATAAAGTTATACATGTCCTTATCTATCAACCAAGCCGAAATATGTATATCAATTTTTCTTATCTCATTTCATATTTTTGTTCCAAAACTTATTTGAGATTGTGTATTTATTTAGAAAGTATGACATGGATTTCTAATTATATAGAATTGCCAATTATAGTGATTTATACGTAACTTAATATCATGAAAGTAAATTTATGATATTTACTGATTTTACATATTAACGTGATTTTTTATGCAATCTTCGTTATGAGACAATCATTCTAAACTGATTGGGTTTAGATGTTCCATTATCGTAACACTTTTTTGTTAGTAGTTATGCATTAGCGTTTATACTTTCTTTTATATTAATAGATGACCCAGTTTAACGTGTTACTAACCAGCCCTTTTTCTGTCTTATTTTTATATTTTTAGGTTACCTCATGGTTATTATTGTTATACTCTTAGATCGGACGTATAAGACCGTAGGTCTTGCACTTGATGTTGGACCAACAGTGAAAAGCCAATAGAAGATATTTGCAAGTCATAATGCAAAAGTACAATATACTTCTTGGATGACATAGGTTATCAATAATAACCAAAGAGTGTTTTTCTTCTTCGTAATCTACTTCATCATACTTGATACGCATGTCTATTTCTGATTACATATTTTAATTATCAACAAAACATGTTTGTATTTGTTTCTTTTTTTACTTTATTCACATACATAAATTCTTATGTTGATATTTTTTAAAACATCCCGTAATTCTACGGGTCTTTATTCACATACATAAATTCTTATGTTGATATTTTTTTACTTTATTCACATAGGTGTTCACGCATTGGAATTGCCAACCAACTACGCATGTATGACAAACATCGTCTCATACTCAACATCATCAACTTTGGAATTGAAAAAAACATGGAACTCTTTATTTTAATTTTTGTAAAAATAATATTACCGTGTAATGATACACATACTTACTCTCGGTTCTTCTTTATTTCATATATTAATGCTTCATGCTTAGATTATTCATTGTGTATTTCTCTTAATTTACTTTCTCATAACACTTCATACAAATATTTTTTCTAAGATATCCCGTGATTCCACGGGTCTTTAAGCTAGTCTTTCTTTATAAATATCATATTTTCACACACAACTATCTACCAATACTTCTTAACTTTAAGTGTTTTCACACACACAACTTCAAATATCAAATGATGTGCTTCATTTCACAAACCATTGACGAGATCAAAGCTATGGTACAAATACAAATCGATGAATAAAAACGTCGACAACTTACGCTCACAACATTAGCCTTTGAATTCGATAATGCAAGTGCTGATAAAACGAAACTGCGCAGAGCATATGAGAATTGCCCTGATATTTCCAAAGAGAAACGTGTTTTAATCGACACGTTTCTAAAAAAAGAATTTGACAATGATCACGACATGCAAAAAGCCTTGTTTAGAAACACAACATAAATGGACACTCAATATCAAAGCAAATTTGAATGGCTGAATAAAATCACTCCCGAGACTCATAGTGGTTCTTCATCACACCAACATATACGCCAATATGTTTCTCCTGATCCATCATATCCAATTGTAAACAGATCAAATGGCTTATTCAGTAACATTGAGCAACGTCAACTTTACCTAGATGAACATGTATTGAGAGAAACATTGGAAGAATAAGCTATGGCACAAAGAGAGTGGGTGAAGAAAGTTAGGACCGAAGAAGTTGAACAAGCGCAACTCCGGTCATAGTTTTTTATATGGAGTTATCAGATTCAGAACGGACTAATTGTATTATGTATTTGAATTTTATCTATCTAATAGTGTATTTACTTTCGTATTGTATATGAATTCCAGTATTTTAATGTTTTACTTATGGAATAAATGTTTTAATTTTCGAATAAAAAGTGTTTACGTTTACCTTTTTATTTACGTTTTTAGTTTACGAATTTAAATGATTAAGAAAAAATAAAATAGGGTATGACGTGGCGGTAACTTTCTCACAAACAATAACGGTATAAATTTAAGTTTAATTTTTTTAAAAGTTTTTTTTTTAAATATCAAAAGGTGGAAAAATGTAAGAATAAAACATTTCTTATTTTTTGAAAAGGTCGTCGGTGCGAACGAGTTCGGCGAGTCGACCGAATTGACTCGGTCGCCGCAACGGGTCGATCGAGTTAGAAACTTCTACGCTACCAGCCTAAACCCACCTTTGTTCACGCAAGAAATATCCCCGAAACATTATTAAACCCATTTAATTCCGGCACAATTATTACACTATCATATTTTGACTCGAGGACAATATTTGCACCAAGGTAAACTTTCCGTCTTCTTCACAACCAAACTGTATTGGCTTGAAACACACGCGCGCGCGCGCGCACACACACACGCGCGCGCGCGCGTGCACGCACACACACATGTGCGCGTACGCGCACGCACACACACATGCGCGCGTATGCGCACGCACACACATACACACACATAGAGAGATAGAGAGAGAGAAAGAAATGTGCAGACACACAAACACTAATCGGAACTTGGATAGGGTGAGACAAGCTGCAAACGAGTTTCATACTGTTCCAACTCCCAAGAACATGGTTTGGAGACCTAAAAAGGTGTAGCCAACAAAAAGCAATGAAAATGTTGGAATTGAGAAACAAGATTATGTTAGTTCAAAAGAAGAAGAAGAAGAAGAAGAGGTAAATGAACATGTTATTAGGATGTTCAAGGAGTATGAAGCTATGAAAAAGCTAAAATATGAAAGACTCTACTTGGGATCATTAAACAACCAGTAGAACGTATAAGTTCAGAGATCTGAATGGTGATCCATACTACAAAGCATATAAGTTTCTTGGGCCAACAAAAGAGAATACTAATGTATATTGGGAACTCATCAAAAACACTTATGTTGAAAGAGAACTGTAAAATGCGTTTGCCTAATTTAAATCGGTTGTAAAAGAATATGATTTTTGGTTCTAATATTTTGTTATGGCTAAGTTGTTGAAGAATATGATGTTAGGTTTTAATCGATCTTTTAGTTATGTAATAGGAAGCCTAACATTGCCAACTAATGAACATACCAGTTTCACTGATTTCGGAAAAAATAATCGTTGTTGTGCAGTTTGTATATTTGACTTACATTTGCAGACTGTCTAAATGGTGATAAAAATCCAATGTAAAAATAGTCTGAACTTGTATAGAAGATACAACCAAACCTCAAACAGAATAAAGGTGGATCAGTTAAATCCTTAATGAATAATTCTGACCTAAAGCCAAATACTTCTTACATGCTTAACAGTTCTAGTAATATTTTTTTTAGTGTCAGACAAAGTTAAAGTTGGAAGTTCAAAATTTGCCAGAACAATATCACAATAACAATCAGAAGTAAGACAACACAAGCGATCATTTAGACCAAAAGTCAAAAGAAAAGGTAGAACTTCATAGAAGTTTGACTTAAAAAAGTCAAAATGAAAATACAACCCAAACATAAACAAAAGATGCAAGACTACATTTTCATTTGTTTTAATATAGATTGTTTAAGAATTTCCAAATTCCTTCTTAACAATTTTGTCCTATGTCGTCACAAACGCAAGCCCTAAGATGCAATTCCTTATTGTAGGTGGCCTTTTCCTTGGAATAACAGGTTGTTGATGTTTCTTGTTGGATCTTAATTGATCCTTATAATTATTAGAAGTTGAACATGGCCTAACTGGGTCATTTTCAGTTTCGGAGTCCGAGTCAGTTGTCATAACTTCTGCAATTAAGATATGAGTCTAGGTTAAAAATCAATTGATAAAATGGATGTTTGGAACAACACATTTTTTATCAAAACCCCAAAATGATGTAAGAAATTTTACCTTTATTCAATAGCAGTCGCTCTTTTGCTACTTGAAAGATCTATTCTAATTTTTTTATCCTGACTTCAAGATCATCGAAGCCCTTTTCAAGAATCTGCCCAAAATCACCCATTGATGCACAAAAAAGTAGGTTTTATTTTGGTGATGCATTAAAGATGCTGTTATCCGGTTTTATTTATAAGGTCAATCCCTAATTCTAATGGGTTGGACCATATCCATGACTAATTGATTTTTGACTTTTGACTTTTGACTTTTGTTGACCCATATGTGAAGCACATCCAAATACCCATTTAACAAGAAAAATAACCATATAAACGTCATTATCAGTATATTAGTGCAAAACGTAGTACATTAGATAATGCAATAACATTACAAATAATGTGATAACAACGAAACAAACTGTCGTGTTTAATCACTAAGACGTGAAAGCATCTTAGTCATGAAGACAGTGTTTGTTGTTGCAGCACCGAGCTGCTATCACCAGCTCGTTCAACTTCGTAACCATGTCGTCGTTACGATCACGAGCGTTCTTTAGTTCGACCGTCCCTTCTATCGCAACAATAGAGCCAATCAAAATGCTATGCTGAATTTGGTCAATCAGGACCTGAAGGTCCCTAGAGTCTGTAAGATTTTGTTGCATTTCCTTGGTAAATTAGACAAACAGCTGCCTCTCCATGCGACATGAGTTTGCATCTCGTGCTAAGCTGTCGCACAATACCAATCTTCTTAAATCATCATGCTTGGTTTGCCATTGATTAAGTTTGGATTATGATAACTCTTTACACTAAAAAGTATAAGTGTGTGTTTCAAATGCGATTAGATGATCAAGTATTTATAGCCTGACATTGATTATTGTCATTCACGAACAATCTAGGGTGTGCTTCAAATTGCTTGTAATTTGGATTGAGGGGCAAATTTACAAAATTTGGAAAGTAAAGAGTCGTTTTTTACCCTTTACCCTAATTTTTTAATAGCATTATTTGTTTTTGTCAATCATTCTCCATTAAATGTGCTGTGATACCACTTTTTGATATCATATATACTTTTTTTTACGTGACACATTTTTTGTGTTGACAAGACAGCACTTATACTTATTCACAGTGCTTAAGCAAGTTTTTATATTCACAACATGTAACATGTATCAACTTATAAATACATTCCATGGTTCAAATTGAAATTTATAGTCAAGGAGGGTTCATAACTGGCAATGCGCAACCGAAGGAGGTCAAACTCGGCCAAATGGAGTTTTGGCCGAGTTCACAAATAGATCACGTATTTGCTGGCTACTTTTTAACCTTTTTCTAAATTTGTACACTTCAGCCTTACTTTCTTGATAGTTCTCATTTTGTAGCATGAGCTTTATGGTCTTTTATTTAATTATTCAAATTTCAAAAGAATATATGACAACAACATAGATATCAGTAAAGCCCCTTATTTTCAGTAAAATTATGACTCTGATTATTGATATTTCTCATGCGCATATACAAATTCAAATCACTCCTCATTGGTTATGTTAGCGAAAAATAATGAATTTGTATTTTAATAATCGCAAAATTACAATATACTAGAAGTAAAACATGCCTAACCCTTATTAATACAACTTAACATAACAACTTGAAATACACTAGATGAGTACCCACGCATAGCGGTGGTATTTTTAGCGATGGATAATTAACGATATGTGATATTATGGTGAATTTTTGTGTAACGTTTCAAATGTTGAACTTGAAAATATCAACATGCATGTAATTGTAAACGACTGTAACATACAATACCTCAAATTTACCAAAAATTCTTAACATGTTTGATATTTTAGTGAAACTAAAGTAACACCAAGGTAATAGATAACTTGAGGCATGCCTCAAGATTTTTTGTGAGACGTAATGACGCGACGTCATTATAGTATGAACTAAAGCAGAAATATACACTCCTGAGTATTTGAAAATCCCTCAATCCTTAAAAAAAACTCGTCATTTCTTGCGGCCTTACCCGTCTTTTCACGCCTTGTATCACGCTACACCGAGAGCCTACACCAAAGTTTATTTCGTAACATGGAGACCACGTCTCACACTTTGACGTCTTAATAGCGCGCCTTTAGGACGCTGACTAAAATATTGCATTGATTATTAGATAATAACTAACGACGCCCATTACTCATTGCGTAATACTTTATATATAGCTCTAAATCCGATTTGCACAATGTTAAATCATTATTTGTTTACGTGAAAAAGCGGGAAAAAAAGTCTCGATATGTTTTATTGTTATGTAAATATTCATTTATGATTCATTGTTTTTCAAAATTCGAATTCTTGCCATTTATAGGTTCTTACGTTTCATTACTCTTTCAGTTTTTGCCATGTAGTGATGTTTCTTTGTTTTCCATAATACATTATTCATTTTTTTTGGTTTCAACCCCTTCAACATTTCCATAATTACTCTAGTTTACAACAATTTCTAATTTATTCTGTTTTTTAATAATTGGATACATTTTTTATATGTAATTGACGAGTAACCGCGCATAGCGGCAGATAATTGATGATATGCGATACTATGTTAAATGTTTTGTGTAACATTCAAAATAAACGCGAAAATATCAAGATGAAATTGCAAATGTAGTACCAAAACATAATTCAACTCAAATAATAAAACAACCAAATGTTTTAACTTTTTTAGTACTATCCTAATTTGTAATTCTAAATAAAGGAGGGACATAAAAACATACGAATGTTAAAAATGAAATGTTATTTACCATGAAAAAGAACGGTGCATTGATGATGTCTAATCATGTGTAACGTTAAAAGTAAATAAACTTTAACTAAGTCATTTTCTTGTTTAGTGAAACACACGGATTTTAATAACATGAGTTGGCCCAGCGTGATAATTTAGTTATATACATATTAGAATAATATGCTTCCCAATATAAATAATCTATATAATGTACTCAGTATATTTTAATTTCGTGCGTACTACTGACTTTCAGTTCAGACATTACAAGTTTACATAACAACTTTTCAACCAACAAGCAAAGTGTTTGCTTGTACTAACATTTGTTCAGTTCCAGAAAGAAATATGCTATGATGTGCAACTTAGTTTTTACACCAAGGTGTAATGCTCGTTCGCAATATAACCCAATAACTCGACTTAAAATAAAACGACTCGAATATTACCCGAACCCGAAAACCTGTCTTCAGAATCATCCGTCAGAAACACCTCTCATCATAAAATTGTTTGTAGTGACCTTATCAACATGTAGTAGCAGTAGTTATCATCAACATGCAGTAGCAGTAGTTATCATCAACATCCCATCCTAAACATTCAATAAACAACATTCAACATAAAAAAATTTCTAACACATTGCTAACTACAAATCTTTTTGGTATCAACAGCTCTAACCACAAATTCGTGTAAGCATTTCCAAACGTAGGGCTAATATGAACCTGAACACACAACAAGCTAACCTGACCCTTCCAGAAGCTGTTAGCCATCATCTTGTCCCTTATATAATATTGGGTTCCAAAATGAAGAACTGAATGGAGGCAATATGGGTGTGAAATTAAGATAAGTAGATACCAAATAGTGGAATATAATCAAGAACTGTCACTTGTGTGAGGGTCCTTCATGATGTAATTTTATAGTGGATTAAAACCCAGGGTGTTCCAAGGGTTCTATCAATGACCAGATTGACCCATAGAAGTTGAACTGGAATCAAGCCCTTTGAAATAGCTTATAGTAATAAACATTAAAAAGCAATAAGCCATCAAAATTATCTAATACATTAAATAATATATGGATGCAATTTTTAATAAGTGATCCAACTTAACCCATAAATTATTCATTTTAAGAGCTAATTAGTAAGCTTTTATACAAAGTTTTAATATGAAATTATAGAAAGCATGTAAAAGTAAATGGCATTCTTAGAATTCAACTGCATCTATAATTTTTAAGGGCAATTTTACCATAAAATAAAATGAATTGTCCTTTAAGGGATGTTTGTTTCGGCTTTTCCCGACTTATGAAATATTAGACGAAATATATAAGTTTATTATGTCAAAAATAAACTTATATTGGGTTTATGAAATACTCCGTATAAATTATGTCAAATAATCAAAAATTACTTACCTTTCTTTGTGCACGCCAAATTTATGGTTGAACTGAATTTTATTTTCAAAATAGAACCTGAATCCAAGAACCTAACCATATCACCAATCAGTTATATGTATTCATTACTGCATGAATAAAAGTTACCATGCATCACAAATTTTTTACTATTGATGATGAATTGGCGGTGATGTTAAAATCATTGGTTTTATCATCCCATAAACACAAACCCAATCGAACACCACCAAACCCACCGACAACCAGCCAAGAATCAATAACGCCTCCAAAACCACTAAAACTTAAAACTGTTTTGATCCAAGATCTAAACAAAATGCCACCAAAACCGCCAACTTTAAATACCAGTAAAACGTATTTTATATAAGTTGGTGGTGGCGGCAGCGGTTTCAAATGATAGTAGTGGTTGCGGCTATTGGTGGTAGTGGTTGTGACGGTTGATGGTGATCAAAGTGACGGAAGGCTAGATCCGTGTTTTTATTCGAGATTAAGAAAAAAAGATATTATAGTGGTGGCAACGGCAGTTTATGGTGGTGGCGTCAGCAGCAGTTATAGGTTTTATAAGTTGTGAGGGAAATTATGGGTTACTGTGGTGGTGGGTGGTAAGCTTATGATGGTTGTGTATTATTTTAAGGTTTTGAGAGAGGATTAAGATGTTTGTGTGGGTTTCAATATATTTTTGTGTGAGTTTTAAACTCGTTTTCAACTCTTCTAAATATGGCAAACTATTTTTAACAAAGAGTGTGATTTAATTATCGTTTGTCAATCTTACCAAAGTTAAAACATTTGAAAATCATAACTGATAAGCAATTATCAGTGGTAAAAATGATTTTTATTGTAGGTCGTCAACTTTCCTTAAAATAGTATTAATGTCCAATTTCAACATAGGTGATATTAAATTTTTTAACAATTTCTAAATTATCACATTTTTCAACATTCAACATAGTGACAATAAATTTTTTAACATTTCCTAAATTAGAGGGTTTTTCAACATTTAAGGTTTGGGAGTTTTTCCTTTATAAGTAGTAGAGAAGAGATAGAGATAACATAAAACTTAATAAATGTATAACGTAATGTTTGTTAGACTAAAATAATACCTTTCCATATAAAAGACGAAGAACTTTTGTTATAAAAGCAATTGCACAAACAAATATGAATACTATACACAATTAGAGTCTACACCGGCTGGCAACGACTGCGCGGTTTTGGCGCCAAGGCTGGAGCGGTGCGCTGTGGCCAAGCTAGTGCTATAGGCCACCAGCCAAGCGACAACACTAAAATGTCATAATCAGTTACATAAATAATTTAAAAATCTTTAGATAGAATGATATTTGACTGCAAGGATTACTTTGCACAAACGAAGCAGCTTGCTCGACGAGTCCTATCTTTTTCAAAAAAACTAAAACATGTTAGTACTTTCTGAGGCAATACCAGTATATCTTCTAGCTAGGTCATAATGTTAACACACAATTAGCTCCATAAACTTAATACGGGACGTGAAAGTATGTTTTTAACACAAACTATATAAACTAGTCCTTTATATGCGTATGATTTACTTGAACATCAAGCTGGTAAAGATCAAAGAAAACGTAACCATCCATAATCAAACATCAAAATTAAGACATATAGTAATATTACTTAATAGCGAAAATTATCTCACATGTATACACATCTTTCCGTTCAGATGATTGTTGCGACTCAGCTCCCTTAATTAGCAATCGGCATAAGTGGATTTGATGATTCTCAACAGGTCCACATCCGCATCATAGTCCATTATGGATTTGTTTTAAAGTATTGTATTGGTTGGCAATGGGTAAATTTCACATACTTGATCTGCTCTAAACATCTTTTTCCAAGCTCTCCTGTGAGATCAATAGGAAAGCACTTGTTCAGGTCTAGTACTTGAAGGTGACAGCACCTATCAAGAATCGCCCGTAACCCGGTATAGGATAAGTCGCACTTCTTGAGTTCAAGATGCCTCAATCCGGGTAGGTTTTCTGCAATACCTAATCCCAGTGCTATATTTCCAAATCTGAATTGATTACTGAGTTTTAGTGTTTTTAGCATAGGGCAGTCACGTCCTAGTGTTCGGATAGCTTCTTCTCCAATTTGTTCACCAAGGCTGAGTTCCTCCAATAACGGAAACTTCTTCAATGCTTTAGTTAAATGATGGATTGGGGAAGAGTATCTTCCGTATCCAATTTCGAGACGTCTAAGCTGACTTGATCTGTTATAAAGCAATAAATATAATTAAGCTACCCTAACAGATTCTAACGAAGCTACAAGTCTGCTGAGGCCTGAGATATTCAATAAAACTTCAATGTCCATGTTTTTTAGGGTGTTCGGATTTGATTATCATTTTATTGCTTATACATAAAACCGGATAAGCTCCTTAAAAATATGTGTTGGATAGCAAGAAAAATGCAATAAGACACGAAAAAAGAATAAAATGTTAAAAATCCAATGCGTTCCATGTTAATATAGGGTTCTATTTACATACGAAGTTAGAAAGGTAATTTGAATGTCATCTCAAATTAGAATTTTGAAATTAGCTGAAAAGAACTTGCTTAATACGAGCCGGAACTAACCCAAAATAAGTAGATTAGAAGCACAGGTGATCTGTTTATAAAAAAATCAGCAATCCCAAACGCCCTATTAAATCAGTTCCATTGATCTAGATATAGAAAAAGATGGACCGATATGTGAGGCTAAAAAATTACTTAAAAGGTGTAGCGTGTTCCTGAAGAAATATGTTTCTATGGCAATAAAAGATAGGAACTAAGTGCATGTTCACTTATATGTAACATAGTGCGCAATACAAATCAATTTAATGCAAGACATGTTTGGTTTTCTCTACAAGCAAAGGTCATAACAAGTTAATGTAGATTAATATAAGCTACATACCTCTCAGCAACATACTGAAGAAGCTCGTCATCACAAAAACCTTTTATAGTGATATCAACCAATTGGCCTTGGCTTCTATCCACAACATTCTTACAAATCTCGCGTAATATCATGCCAGATTGCGACACATGAAATATGTTTCTACGGCAACAAAAGATAGGAACTAAGTACATGTTCACTTATATGTAACATAGTGCACAATACAAATCAATTTAATGCAAGACATGTTTGGTTTTCTCTACAACCAAAGGTCATAAAAAGGTAAGGTAGATTAAGATAAGCTGCATACCTCTTGGCAACATACTGAAGAAGCTCGTCATCGCAAAAACCTTTTATACTGATATCAACCAATTGGCCTTGGCTTCTATACACAACATTCTTGCAAATCCTGCACAAGACCCAGGGAGAAAACGACACATTTAATGAACAATTAGCGTCAATGCCATTATCGTCCAAATAAATGACCCTCCACATAGACGGGTCCTTGCAGATTTGCCGCCAATTAGCGCACACCTTCTCAACCCGGTATAATATCTCAATCGCACTAATTCTTTGGAGTATATTGATCATTATATCTGATGGGAGATCCAACCAGTTCCTTGTTGCTTTCTCTTTAAATGTCTTATCCTCATTCTGTTTCCCTTTACCTGCCGCATGTAAACTCAAACTAAAAATGGATGGGGGTGGTCCATGTAAAGTGTCAACACTCAACACAGTAACTCTTTAGGCCAAGTCAACACGGGTTGAATGAGGTTGACCATAAACACTTTTTGACCAACATTTGTACGTTGTTTATACAGTATTTAATAACTGTATCGAATCGAATACGATTATGCACGGTAAATAATTCCAATAACAGTCTATATATTGAATGACTTGACTTAAGATATTTGCCTTAGAATATACACTCTGGGTGACTTACAACCTGGTTTGACCCATTTGACCGGTTTTTTGTTAGCTAACTCTTTTCACCTGTTCGACCCATTAAAAACAGAGTTTAACCCAATTTGACCCATTCTTAAGTAAATGGGTTAACATATGCTAGATTTAGTTGAAACAGAATAAGTGAAGGATCAAGGATAGTAAAGCAAAACAGACTTAGTCACGCACCTTTGACGACATTAGTTGGCAGTACTTGTGTAAGCTCTAACTTCTGATGCTTGGTGTACTCCATATGGAGATCTCTGGAAATTCATGAAGTTAGAATGAATCTGATAAAGTCGATTTAATAAAATGCGCCTAACTAAACCTCATATGCGAAATAAGTGCACTTATCTGGTTGGCCTTTTAGGTCCTAAACTTGGAATAAATTTAACCACTTGTTATAGTGATAACATAACTGACTTGACACAATGAAAATTTCCGCAAATATTATGATTCCAATACCGAACAGTATAAAAACTGATCAAAACATCTTCTCTATCTTCACTTTAAAATTAAGTTAGATTCAAGTACAAAACCACAACACGTGTGCAAGAGACGGGCATTCGTGTCCCTGGTGACATGTTTAGTCTTCTAACATAGAAGGAGAATCGCAAACTAATTCTTAAAGAATTCATCTGTTTGATTGATTAACAGTATGTTTACTGAAAAGAATTTTGTAAGGTAAATTTGATGATCTATATAGCTATACACAGGCTTAAACCCGATCCCTCAAGTGTATTGAGCACAAGTACAATACATGGTTGAAAACACTATACAAACACGTACAATACCTATGAGCAAGCCGTAGGGTTTTCCTTCTTTTTTTCTCTTCTGCTGTTGTGGATTTGTGTTTAACGATTTCATACTTTAGTAGTAAGGAGTAAATTGCATTTTTATTCCCCGTGACTTGACCAAATTGATAGTTTGATCGCAGTTCTTTTGAAAGTAACCATAGTGCAATTTGAACTTTGGATTGTATATTCAGACGGAGTATACAATTCAAAGTTCAAAATGGGAACTACCATTATACTTTCAGATGGATTGCGATCAAACCTGCAACTTGCCCAAAACACAAGAAACATGAATGCAATTTGAACTTTGGATTGTAAATGAAAGTTTTAAAAAACAATATGTTATACACGTTGGTCAAAAACGCGTAAAGGTTACTTAATAACTTGCAACCATATTTTTGTGAAGTGTGACAATGTTATGACTATCATCATTAAAATGTAAGTTTGCAATTTCTTACTGTAGGGAGTCAAACGAGAGTTCATTACTGGAATTAAATTTCGTGTTTGTAGTAGGGGTGAGAAGAAATCGCACCGCGAATCGCAAAATCAAACTGCAAAAATCGTATCACGACAAAAACCGACAGTTTGGTTTTAAGAAAAAATAGAAACCGCAAATGCGGTGCGGTTGCCTACAAAATGGGTCGATCTGGATTACAACGGGTCAAAAGACTTGAACTTTATCAACTAATGTATGAAATTCAAGAAAATGTAGAAAGAAGTGTTTACAAGGTCAGCCCAACTTGACACCTATTTTGATCCGCCTTAAAAAAGACCTGTTTTGACCCGTTATTCAACCTCAATACACCCATTCTGCAAACCAAACACCCTACGTATTGTAATCTGAATTATGTTACATCCAGTATTTTAATCTAAATTATGTTACATCCAGTTACTACGAAATTACGACGAACCAAACACCCCTAAGCAAGTCATAATTAGTTACGTAACGCATTTTAGAGGCTTCACTTACACCGATAAATGACTAACAAAATTGCTCTTTGAAATGTTTTAACCTTAACCATAAAAACAAGTCGCTAATCCGCGTATCATTTACTAAACATCAAAAACTAAGACATATAGTAATACTATAGATGCAATAAAAGCCTTAATAGATCATCTCACTGGTGTACACATCTTGCCATTCAAACGATTGCTGCGACCCCATTATTGACGGACATAAGTGGACTTGATTATGTGCAACAGGATCTTATCGTCCATTATGGATAGCGATCGGTCCGTATATTTCATACATTTGATCTGTGAACATCTTTTTTCGAGCTTTCCTGTGAGATTAATAGGATAGCACTTGTGCAGTTCTAGTACTTGAAGTTGACAGCACCTATCAAGAATCGCCCGCAACCCGGTTTTTGTTAACTTGCACCGTTTGAGTTGAAGATGTCTCAATCCTGGTAGGTTTTCTGCAATAGCTAATGCCAGCAACCCGGTACCTTTTAATTTGCACATTTTGAGTTTTAGTGTTTTTAGCATGGGGCAATCACGTCCTAGTGTTTGAATAGCTCCTTTTGGAATTTGTATACGAAGAAGGCTCAGTTCCTCCAATAACGGAAATTTCTTCAACGCTTTAGGTAAATGATACATAACCTGCTGGCTCCAATCAATTTCGAGACGTCTAAGCTGATTTGATCTGTTATATAACATATTAGCAACAAATAATATAAGCTACTATAATGTATTTTTTAAAAGTTACAACTCTGCTAAGATATTCAAACAAACGTTAACGTCCTTGTTTTTTACGGTGTTGTATTTGCTTATTATTTTATTGCTTATACATAAATCGGATAAGAGCTTTAAAAAATAAGCTTTGGATGGTAAGAAAAATGCAATAAGACACGAAAAAAGAATAATTAGTAGCAAAATCCAATGGGTTCCATGTTAATCACTGGTTTAAGTTACATATAATGACATGTAATAGCAACGTATCTTCCTTTCTATTAGTAAGGTTATCATATCAAACAAGGCGAAACTTGAGTTTGATTGCAGGGCGCATGTTGGCGCTTTACTAATAAGATAGAGAGGGGATTTTCTTGTTTAGTAAAGTGTCGTTTTGTGATAGGAGTAGGTGTAGCAGGGCACTATTCGTTCGGAACTCATGAATGTGAGGCCGAGGCTTTCTGCCTTGTTATCAAAAAGGGGTTTTGTGGTAATTTTTTTTGTTTATATCGGATAACCAAACAAAAATGAGAAAGTACATTGCTATTACATACCATAATCACTAGAAACTAACCCAAAATAAATCGATAAGCAGCACAAGTAATTTGTTTTTCCAAAAATAAGCAATGCCAAACGCTGTCTTGAAATATATACATTGATCCACATATATTAGATATAAGAAAAAAGATGGACTGATATGTGAGGCTAAAAAATTACTCAAAAGGGTTTAGCGTGTTCCTGAAGAAATTTTTTTATGGCAAATACAAAATCTATATTATCATAAGCTACATACCTCTCAGCAACATACCAAAGAAGATCGTTATCACAAAAACCTTTTATAGTGATATCAACCAATTGGCCTTGACTTCTATCCACAACATTCTTACAAATCTTCTGATAAACAATGGGAGGAAATGAGATTTGACATGCCCCAGTATTATTAATGTTATGCTCGCAGTAGTATTTATTTTCCAAATAAATGACCCTCCACATACACGGGTCCTTGCAGATTTGTCGCCAATAAGTGCACACCTTCTGAACACACCGTAATATCCCAATCACATTAATTCGTTGGAGTATATTGAGCAGTATATCTGATGGGAGATCCAACCAGTTCCTTGTTGCTTTCTCATTAAATGTCTCGTCCTCTTTCTCTTTCCCTTTACCTGTGCATGTAAATTCAGACCAACGATAGAAAATGAGTAATTCGTGTAAAATGTCAACACTGTAACTTTTAGGGACAATCAAGACGAGCTGGCCTGGGTGAGGTTGACCGTAAGCACTTTTTGTCCAACATTTGTACGTTGTCTATATTTAATAAATGTATCGAATATGATTATGCTAGTTAAATAATTCCAGTGACAGTCTAAATATTGAATGACTTGACTTGGAATATTGGCCTTAGAATATACACTCTGGCCGACTTACAACCTGGTTTGACCCATTCATAAGTAAATGGGTTAACATATGCTACATCTAGTTGAAAAAACAGTTTAAGCGACGGATCAGGGATACTAAAGCGAAACAGAATTAGTCACGCACCTTTGATGACATTAGTTGGCAGTACTTCTGTAAGGTCATAGTTGTGAGACTTGGTATACCCCATATGGAGATCCCTGGATAAACATAAAGTTAGAAATGAATCTGGTAATATCAATTGAATAAATTCGACCAACTAAACCTCATGTGCGAAATAAGTGCACTTGTGCAGTTGGCTATTCTTATAGTGGCTACATTGCCTATCACTCAGTCATCTCCTTTATCATTATATACCACATAAACATTCTAAATTCCAAACTTGACAGTAAATAATTATACCATTACATCTTGGTTTGCCAAATACCATAACTCGAAGCACAAGGTAAACAATTTATAAATTTACATCTTGGTTCTAATAGGGCAATTGACACAAACCAACCGGATTGACACAATGAAAATTTGAGCAACTATTATGATTCTAAACAATCACAAATTGATTCAAAACGTATTCTCTATCTACTGCACTTCAAACTTAAGGTGGATTCAAGTATGAAATCACAGCACGTGCGCAAGAGAGGCGGTCGTCCCCGGTGACATGTTTAGTTTTCTAATATAGACACTCACTGACCATTCTAGGCGTAAGCACAATGATCAAAATGTGAAAAGGTAAAAAGAGTTTGAAACCTAAAACAAATATATACAATTATAATCCATACAGGTAAAGTGCATTATGAAGTTCCAGAACACAAGTACAATATTGGGTTAAAAGCATCATCTAGTATAAAATTGTACCTATGAGCGAGCCACCTAGGGTTTTTCTTCCTTTTCTCTTTTACTGTTGTGGATTTTTGTTTATTGAAAACAATAAAAATAGGTTATCAGATGATACCTTACTTTTTGTTTTAAAACCCGGGTTGACCCGTGTAGTTGAATCGTTGACCCGTGAACTGGCTTGAAAACCGGGCCCGATATGACATGGTTTTTACTTGTGTGGGAACCGTATTGAACTGTTGCTTTTTCGTTGACCCGAGTTGAACCGGTTTGATAAACACGACCGGGTCAGGATTTTTTATACAGAAAAGTATAACAAAAACTTTTTTTTCCATAAATATGTCTACGTTTTAAACATAATTGAACTAATGGTGACTAGTGTTGGTTAAAATAAAGTTAAAACAAACTTAAAACAATAATTAGTACTCCCTCTGTCTTATAATTATTGTTCACCGATAAAAACACGTATTTTAATAAAAACATCATTTTTTCACCTTTTTACACAATGACAATTTTACCCTTAATCAATTAATTTAAAACTTTTTATTTTTTTGTAATAATACCTTCAAGTGAGTATATGATAAGTTATAAGATCACAATAGTGCATATTAAATATATATAAAAAAACATACATAAAACCGGATTGACTCGACAGTTCAACCGGTTGAATCAATTAACCGATTTACCGGTCAGTAGACCAGGTCAACTAAAAAAGGGTTTAAGGCATTTAATAACTACGTACTTTCTCAAATATATCTATATAATACCTGAACTCATAAAATTGTCAAGATAATACTTGAACTTCCGGTTTACCTGTTAATATGGTACCTCCAACTTTTTTCTACCTATTTTACCCTTCAACCCAATGTCAAGTTTTGCATCGTTTGTCCTTTAATTAACGATCATTTTTCAAAAAAAAAATATTTAACTTAAAAAAAATATAGGTTACATTGTGAATGGAAGATATGAATAAAACCTACGTCTGATGGTTCCTTTTATAACTTAAGGAAACCAGAAATACATAGAAACTAAATAAGATAATAATGACTAAATCAAAACAAAAATATTCATTCTTATCACTACTTTGACCAAATCTCCATCTTTTATTATATAAAAGGGGAATCTTCAAGCAATGGAAAGTTTCACTAGCAAGGGGAACTTTCTTGTATTTTGTCCACCAGCTTAAAGTTCCTCCTAATGCCATATTTGGTCCTTCTTGTTTCCATGATGATTTGATTCATCAACTTTTGACCCAACAATTTTCCCCTAGTTGATGATGTCAAAACACTTCCCCTTAAGCATACAACACCAAGCGTCAACAGGCTGAACATTCTCTGTAGACTTCTTGTTAATCCCAAACTCGGATCTTAAACATTAGCTTGTTTAAGGATTATAGTAGAAAGAAAGAATTTAAACTACTACAAGAGAAACTTTGCAAACCACAAAGTAACGAAACAAGATGCGGAAAGTAATCTTTAGGACAAGAACAAGTAGTGAATCAAACGTTAAGCTTTAATATATTGATAATATACGAATACCCAAAGATGGTATTAGGGTTTTATAACCTTAAAGCATGAAATGAAATGATAGGAAAAGTATATCAAACACAAAACCTAATGAGTCCTTTTATAGCACAAGTACCCATGTACAAGATAACTACTAACAAACTAGGAAGGTATTCTGGAGTAGTATCAGACTCGCGTCAATATCTCTTCCAAGTTTATCCATGCAACAGGGTCTTTGACTTCGAGAAGTGGGAACTGATCCCACTATCTTCATTAATTCAGCATGAGAAACTTATACTAGTAGGGGGATCTCGACCAACCAGTAGGGGGAACTTTGACTCATGCATTTATTCCCAACAATCCTCCCCTAAGCTTGTGCTTTCATCCAAAAAGACAAGTTTCTGAATAAATGCTGGTTGATGAGGATGCTTACAAATTCTCTAGCCAAAATTGATTGTGGATAAACCTAACAAGATCATAGGGAACATGATTCTTGCAATCCACTATCAAGTTAGTCTGCACCATCTTTTTCAAAGTCTCTTGTGAGAGAGGATAATAACGATTGTTGAGCAGATAGACACTCACTCCTTCCATAGCTAACTTATAGACTCTTGAATTTGTGAACATCTTCCAATATAACATCTTGGCTCCATTCTGTTCATCAAAAATAGGATCATTCAGATATGTCTCATAAATCCTATGCATGCTATCCCAAATCAACCAATCCTTCTCAACGCCTTCTACGGTAGGAGGATTATTTGCAAACATTCCTTTTAGAATCCTCCACAAATCATCCAAGTCTTCTCGATCCAATGTCTGAAACATAACACCTAGACTTTGGAATGTCTGAGCTGTATCATCAGCCCTAGTAAGCTTATGTAAGTTTATGGACTTATATTTAATAGTCGTGTGATAGGATCGAACTCGAGATTACGGGATTGCACACAATACGTAAAGAGTTAATTTAATTAATAAATATATCTATTGTATTTATTAATTTATTTAATAAATATATATTTATGTATTTATTAATTTAAACCGAGCAAGCAAAATATATAACTTTAACGATCGTTAATTAAATAATAGTTAAGTATTAACGAGGATTAAATAAATATATAGTAAGAGTAATATAAAGGAAGAAGGACGGAAGGTTCCGGAACACCCCACAGGGGTGTTTCGACCGTCGGTTAGAGCCAAGGGGGGGGGGGGGGGGGGGGGGGCAAAAGTTGCCTTTTATTTATTTGGGCTACAATGGGTTGGGGTCTATAAATACACCTCCTTATTCCTCATAATTTAGAACATAACTTGAATCTTCTCCTCCTCTTCTCTTTGTTCGATCGCAAGGGGTACACCAACAAAGGGTTTCGGTTGGTTTTCTTGATTCATCGATTTACTTACAATCTAGTCCTAGCCCCTCTCTAGGGTTGTTGGGTAGATTAATTACAAGCGTTGTAGCTCGGTTTTCATGTGCTATAATTACGGTTAGCTTTTCGTATTACGTGTGTTCAAGATCGTAATATAGTCTTACTTTAGACTATATCTTGGTGTATACGGTATAAACCCGAATTGGTGATTCGTTCTTCGTCTTGTGGATTTCCTTTGGCGTAAAGGTATGTAACCCTAATTCGATTCATTATAATTGTGTTATTATTATGATCTTGTTAAATCGCTTCCGCAATATGTGCTTTGATCTTGTTTAGGGTTTTATATAATTGTTATGATATTAATAAACCTTCAGTGGCATCGAGAGCCGTTTTAACATGTTATAATTATCGAAAATCTAAAATTTTTTAACTAATAATTGTTCAGAGTTAAAACTACATGTTTTTTAGGTTTTCATAAAATTAGGGTTTTGTTTTTTAAAAATTAGGGTTTTCGCCGAATTTAAAAAAATAAGAATTGTTTAGAAACCCTAAATTACATGTGGGATAATTTCAGATTGAATTGCATGATTAATTGTTAGGTCATGTATGGTTACGATCCGTAGAGATTTAATTGTTAAAATTTGTGGGGATTCCATAATAACGTGCATGTTTTCATGGATCGTAAAATTATATGTTTATATGATTTTATGTGGTACGTGATTATTTGATTCAATAAATCTTGAATTAGGAAAGACTTTTATATGAATATAAAGACCTAGATTTGATGATTATTGAATAAATCGTATGCATGTGGCTATTTGATTCATTTATTGCACATATAAACTGTTATTATGTGTTTATGATTTAGTATTTTTTTACTTGTTTATATTAAAAATTGGTGAATTGTTGTAAACAAGGGTTTTTTAGGAAAAGAAATAATATGGACTAAATCATATTAAAATAATGATTTGTTAGAGATTTAAATTACATAAGATTACGTTGATTGGTGAATTGCAATAATAATCTAACGGCCTACTCCTTTTGACAAATAATATAAAGTGGGTTTAACGCACCGCTGGTCATTGATAACTGTGTTTTTGCTAGTTGAAAAAGTTCGTTTCTCGGTATCTTCTCGAATTGATAACTGGTTCAAAGTGCGACTCAATTGTTTTTGGTGAAAAAGAATATTTTTGGTTGTTTTAAAATAAATGTGCAAAGACTTTAAAGTAAATGGCAGGTAAAATAAATCTAACTCTAATTTAAAATAAATGACGAATAATTAAAACGCGACGAAAAATTAAAAGGCACTAAAAGTAAATAACGCAAACTTAAAACTATCTAAGGAAAACTTAAAACGCAACTAAAACTTAAACTAAGGCAAGGCTAAAATAAATCTAAGGCAAGTAATCTTAAAGTGCGACTAAGGAAAAAAGGCGGGAAAAATAAAGCTTGAAAATTAAAAAATTAAAAACAGAACTTAAAAGAAACTGAAAATGCTCATTCGGAATAATACCCTCATTCGGAATAAACATTCATCCGGAATGTCACCTTCGTTCGGAATGTTATTCTTTACTCGGAATATTTACCAAAAACCTTGATTCGGAATATATTCCGAATGAATACCCCTTGATTCGGAATATTGAATATTCCGGATGAACAAAACTCTGATTCGGAACTTCCTACTGATTCGGAACTTTCTGAACAAAAGCCTTGATCCGGAATACTCGTCTTGGTTCGGAATGTTCCGAATGAGCACACTGATCCGGAATACTTTCCTTGATCCGGAACAAACAGCTTGATTCGGAACAAACTTTTCACTCGGAATGTTAGCTTGATTCGGAACTTCCACTGATTCGGAATATCTGGCTTGATCCGGAATGTTCCGAATGAACCCTTGATTCGGAATGTTCCGAATAAACACTTTGATTCGGAATACAAGTATTCCGAATGAATGCCTTTGAGTCGGAATGTTTCGAATGAATATGTTTGATTCGGAACAAATAGCTGATCCGGAATATTGTGCCTTGATTCGGAATGTATCTGGGAAAAGAAACAGACAGCGAAGAACAAGGAGAAAAAGAAATACAGATCTAACTAAAACTAATCAAAATCAACCTCAAGATTAAATCAAACTAATCACAAATAATCAACTAATGATAATCTATAAAACCAAATCAATAACACTAACAATAATAATCGAAAAAATCAAAACCCACTTAATTAAATCAAATAAAACTCAAGAACATGAACATAAACAATAAAGCATAAAGATTAAGATCAAACAAGAAAGGAAGATAGAAGATTGACAATAAAAGTAAAGATTGACAATAATTAAAAGGAAACTTACTTGAAATTAAATGTATTTAAGGTGCAAGACAATTAATTAAATGACGTGTAATTAAAGAACAAGTAATTAAAGGGTGGAAGACTAATTGTCACACTTAGCCAACAAAATGAAATGTAAATCCTAATGATCTATTTATATGAGGATTAGGGAGGTGCTTAGGAAGCTTCCTCCCCTCTTTCTTCTTTCTTTAATTGCATCGTTAAGTCCTTAATCTTCTTAATTCTTTGACTTTAATGACTTTGTCTCGGGATTTCTTTAAACTCGTCTTGTAATTCTTCATTAAGTTAGACTTGAGTTCTTCGGCTTTAAGTAAACTTTCGTCTTTTGACTTTTTCTTTGATAAATCTTCAGAATTGGTCTTGGACTTCCGTTCTTTTTGCACTCTTGATTTCTTGACTTCGTCTTTTGTCTTTTTCTTCGATAAAAGCCCGTGAATGCCCGTGTTTTCTCCCTTTTTCACATTTTCGTCCAAAATCACAACAAAAACACAAACCACGCATAATTCCGACATTTACGACATAAAATACACGTTTTGGCTTGGTTATTATTGTAGTGAAGTGGTAAAAAAGATGGGTGTTTACACACCTATCAAATCCCCTACACTTGACCATTGCAATGTCCTCATGCAATGCATTAGTTACAAAGCACGATTACACTTTTCATCATAATCAATCCACGTTGGCCTTTATTAAAGAGATAGAAAATTATAAACATTCAAAGTAAAGAAATAAAAAACATACCTTCGGGTTTTGGAAATGTCATGAATGATCATCATCCTCAAGTTTTCACTTTCTCCAAACTAAGCTTAAAAACGAGATCATTGTTATTATAAGTTAGCAAACTAACACGAACTCATGTGGGCCAATTATTTACTTAGACTCCCTTATTCCTAGGTGTATCTCTTATATTTTATTGTTGTCTTGAATGATCACGAGGATGCATTGTTGACTTATTTCGATTGTTTATTAGGCTGAAAATAAAGTGGGACGATTTAATCACTAGTTAGCTAAATGACAAAATCTTTTAAAAACTGCTTCTCGGGACCTCATAAAGTTCATATCTTGGCATAACTCGCTTCGCGATTTGAGACCTTTCTCGGACCGATATTTGGCAGCGACTTCATACTTCAAATCTTGAGAGACGTTCATGAAATAATGGTCTTCTCTTCATAATAGGAATTTCTTCACTTGAAGTTTTGAGAGATTCTTCATATTTGGACCACGACTTCTTCATTTTTCTCCAATCTTTATTTTGGACTTTGATATACAACGATCCGCCTCCTTTTAGGACTTGGATCTATTTATCCTCATACCTTGTTAGGGCCTTTTTGGATAGACTTCTCCATGATCTTTACGGGAGTATTTGCTTTTCGTCGTGTGTCTCGATCCTTCATATTGATTTTTGAATAATGATTCTTCACATCACTTTGGATCTTTAGCAACAAAATGTAGCCCTCGTGCCTTGTTAGGGCCTTTTCGGACTCGCCAATCTTCGCATCCCGCTTCAATAAGTTATGCCTTGGCTATGAACTCTAATCCATACCGAGCAACTTTTAAACGATCTTGGGCTAGAAGCTAAGTAACTTTTCAAATAGTACAACCTTATTTATTGCAGATAAATTTATTAACAAGCGATGGGAGAATAGGCTTATAATTAACTCACATAAATTCACGAAAGAATACCAAACTTATAATTGACTCTATCATCTCTCGTTCTCCACAATTTAAAATCTCAAGGAATGAGACTCGTGGATGCTTAGCCTATTAAATCAAAGTTTTGGGTTTTCGAGTCGCCTATAGGATCTTGTAAACTCTAAGACTTTTTCAAGTTTAGAAATCGAATTTTAAAGTTCCCTTGATAAACGACTGTCTAGGATCAATTATAGGAACTTGCGAAAAGTTCTTGTTCTTAACCCGTGAGAGTTAAGACTTTCGCGTTTTATAGCTCCCTATATAAAAGCCTAGCAAAACTTGACTTAAACACGTTAAGGATACTAGCTAGAGTAAACTTAGATAAATAAACTCGGGTTGAGTCAAAAGATTCACAACGTTTGAAAATTAAAACTACTTTATTAAAAATTTATTCTAGCAAAGAAGGAAAAATAACTATACAAAGGTAAAAACTAATAGGCCAAAATAGATCAAAAATTTTGAAAAATGTCGAAAAATTGATTTTCTTTTCCGGTTAAAATGAGGACAAATACAAGGAAAAGGCCACTTAACTTCGATAGAAGTCCCCCCTACACTTAATATAAACATTGTCCTCAATGTTTAAGCATGTGGGAGTAAACTCCCCTACACTTAGGACATTGTGCACTTTGTTTAAATCTCGCTAAGGAAAAGACAACTAACGAGATTCCTATTTTAATATTGAGAAATATAAAATAGTGAATCGAAAAGAGTTTAGGATAGAACCGGGAAGACGGAACACGGAATCACGGGTCGTCAAAAATCATCAAGAGTGGATCTTTGAGCGCTTGAATCCCTGAATAAGAGAGAGAACAAGAAACACCACGGGGCTCCCCCCTACACTTATGGTGAAAACAGGGAAAGATAGATAGATAATTGGGTTGCCTCCTAAAAAGCGCTTGTTTTTGTTAACCGAGTAACGAGCCTGACTCGTCCCCGAATAAATGGTCCATGGGGAAGCCTCGAATGTAATACCGGGATCAAAGACCTTGTCCTCATTCCCGGAGGAATATAATAAAGGAGAGGCAGGAGGATAAGTCTTGAATGGTAGGAAGGTCCTTTCAACATACGAGAAGTATGTGAAATCTTGATCCACGGGAGGTGGGGTGGGTAAAGGAATCACATTGTCATCCTCCAAAGACAATGGATGTTGACCAATTGGCAAAGTCGTAAGGTTATCAATCATTGAATGGTCATTGTCACCTCCCGGGTCAACTCATCCTCATTTCCCGGAGAGTGAAATTGATACATCACCCGCTTGGGCGTGCACGTAGTAGGATGAGGTGGCAATATAGTATGAGAAGTAAGATAAGAATTACCTTCCATCCGCGTTACCTTTCCAGTAGAGTCAAATCTCTCCACCTCTGCGATAGAAGTGGGCATGGCTAACAAAGTATGCTTATCAATAGCAAGAGAATCAGAACTATCAATGTCCTCAATCCCTTCGTCAAATAGAGGATTCACCTCACTAGATATGTAAGCGTCATCAAAATCAAATAAAGGGTTCGAATAAATCTTGAAAGTTTCCTTCAGAACGTCTTCATCGGATAGTGACTCGTCATCACTACAAGTAAAATCATCATCTTGATCAAAAAGAGGATTAGAGAAAACCAAAGAATACTCTCCCAAAGTGTTGGTGGAAGGAACATCATCAGAAGAAAGCGCATCATACGCATCGTCACTGTCGGATGTCAACTCAGATTCACTTGGAATTGGGACAAGGTTATCAGCACTAGACTTTATGAATTCGTCGGATTCCTTTACAGGAATTGTGCTAAGATCCTCATCCCCTAGGATGGGTGAATCCGTAGGATCCAGAGTCGGCAAGTCGGGAGAAGGAATAGAATTCTCATAGTTCCAAGAGGAGGGGTGTAAGTACTAAGGTTAGATACTTGCTCTTGTTGCTGATCCGCTTGACATTTTTCGATGATCTTGTTGCAAGCTTCTTGAACTTTTTGAAAGTTGTCAAAAAGTGTGGCAATTTGCTCAGGTTGAAGTGCACAAAAGGGTTGATGATTGACGGTGTGACGTGGGGGCTCAAAATTATACACACTGGGATGATATCACTGAATTTTCTCAAAGACGTTTGACGGATCACAAGAAGAAGCATCGTGAGGGACCCACAAATATCGCACCACGGGTATGGAGAAAAACCCGGTGCATCTTGAGGATAAGGATTGTCATAGACGGGAAAGGGTGAGAAATTATTGTAAGAGGAGAAGTACGAATTTTTTGAATTACAAAATGGACAAAATCCAAATTGTATATCGTCGATATTAAAACCACACCGCTCACAAGTACACCATTGACATGTTTGAAAACTATGCCATGGTCTCCCACATCGTACGCAAGACGAATCCATGAAGAATTATAAATAAGAAGGGTAAAGAAAAGAATTAAACATAATAGAGGATAAAGAGGAATATTGTTGGTGCAAAACTTTGAAAAAGAAATGCTTTTTATGATTTTTCAAATGTTTTTGGGATTTTTTGAAATTTTTTGACACGAAAAATAACGTTCACGAGTGAACGGATCCCAAAAAGCAACGCGTCTCTCACAGAAAACCGTTAATCTTCACGAAAAGAGCCGGCAGCGGCGCCATTTGATACAAGGCTTTTGCCCGTATGAAAATTAAAGTTCGAAGTAGTGGTCTAATCGAATTGATAACTGGTTAACTATGTGACTCAGTCGTTCTTTGGTGAAACAAATAGTTGTGTCGTTGTAGTAATTAAAAAGTGCAAAACTTTAAAGTAAAAGCAGGTAATTTAAATCTAACTCTAATTTAAAATAAATGACAAGTATTTAAAGTGTGACAAAAAGTAAATGGCACTAAAAGTAAATGACGCAAACTTAAAACTATCCTAAAGGCAAACTTAAAACGCAACTAAAACTTATACTAAGGCAAAGCTAAAATAAATCTAAGGCAAGTAATCTTAAACTGAGACTAAGGAAAAAAGGCGGGAAAAATAAAGCTTGAAAATTAGAAAATTAAAAACAGAATTTAAAAGAAACTAAAAATGCTCATTCGGAATAATACCCTCATTCGGAATAAACATTCATCCGGAATGTCACCTTCGTTCGGAATGTTCTTCTTTACTCGGAATATTTACCGAAAACCTTGATTCGGAATATATTCTGAATGAATACCCCTTGATCCGGAATATTGAATATTCCGGATGAACAAAACTCTGATTCAGAACTTCCTACTGATTCGGAACTTTCTGAACAAAAGCCTTGATTCGGAATACTCTTCTTGGTTCGGAATGTTCCGAATGAGCACACTGATACGGAATACTTTCCTTGATCCGCTACAAACAACTTGATTCGGAACAAACTTTTCACTCGGAATGTTAGCTTGATTCGGAACTTCCACTGATTCGGAATATCTGGCTTGATCCGGAATGTTCCGAATGAACCCTTGATTCGGAATGTTCCGAATAAACACTTTGATTCGGAATACAAGTATTCCGAATTAATGCCTTTGAGTCGGAATGTTCCGAATGAAGATGTTTGATTCGGAACAAACAGCTGATCCGGAATATTGTGCCTTGATTCAGAATGTATCTGGGAAAAGAAACAGACAGCGAAGAACAAGGAGAAAAAGAAATACGGATCTAACTAAAACTAATCAAAATCAACCTCAAGATTAAATCAAACTAATCACAAATAATCAACTAATGATAATCTATCAAACAAAATCAATAACACTAACAATAATAATCAAAATAATCAAAATCCACTTAATTAAATCAAATAAAACTCAAGAACATGAACATAAGAAATAAAGCATAAAGATTAAGATCAAACAAGAAAGGAAGATAGAAGATTGACAATAAAAGTAAAGATTGACAATAATTAAAAGGAAACTTACTAGAAATTAAATGTATTTAAGGTGCAAGACAATTAATTAAATGACATGTAATTAAAGAATAAGTAATTAAAGGGTGGAAGACTAATTGTCACACTTAGCCAACAAAATGAAATGTAAATCCTAATGATCTATTTATAGGAGGATTAGGGAGGTGCTTAGGAAGATTCCTCCCCTCTTTCTTCTTTCTTTAATTGCATCATTAAGTCCTTAATCTTATTAATTCTTTGACTTTAATGACTTTGTCTCGGGATTTCTTTAAACTCGTCTTGTAATTCTTCAATAAATTAGACTTGAGTTCTTCGGCTTTAAGTAAACTTCCGTCTTTTGACTTTTTCTTTGATAAATCTTCTGAATTGGTCTTGGACTTCCGTTTTTTTTGCACTCTTGATTTCTTGACTTCGTCTTTTGTCTTTTTCTTCGATAAAATCCCGTGAATGCCCGTGTTTTCTCCCCTTTTCACATTTTCGTCCTAAATCACAACAAAAACAGAAACCACGCATAATTCCGACATTTACGACATAAAATACACGTTTTGGCTCGGTTATTATTGTATTTAAGTGGTAAAAAGGATGGGTGTTTACACACCTATCAGTCATGTACCCGGTTAAGGAAGGAGGTGTTATGCCATTAGTCGCTGACCAAATTCCCGGTTCGCCTATGCGTCAGATTGAAATTACCTACGATTATTAATTATACCTTAAGGGTGATTTACCACAAATTCACATGCGAAACGTAATGAATAAGGGTATTGCTTTGTGCGTAGCCGAGTTCTAGCAAAAGTACGTTGTGGATAGTTGTGCGTAAATTCTTTAATTGGTTTAACCAATACCGCAACATAGTTTATGAAGAAATTTAATCTTGTGAAAGAGTTTACTAAATGTTTATTAAACTTATGGTATGGAGATTGTATGCATGCTTCTACATACGTTGAATTTGACATCAAAATTTATACCCTTAAAATTTAAGTCGAATACTCCTAATTGACGAACACTTGAAATTACTTCGTCATCAAATGAGATTTTTGGGTGATTTTGTGATGGAGAGAAGACCATTTGTAGAATGAGAATACGTATGATGGTTTTACGTTACTCATATTAGACGACTTAATTAAGTTACTCAGTGAGATCTGGAAACTTAATGCATTCAGAAGAGATGAAACATGTTTACAATGCAAAATGTTTTTTTGGCAATGTAAATCCCTTAAAAGAATCTAGAAATTGAAAGTTGTTTGTCAATTGAATTGTTCGACAAGTCGCTATGTTGAGTACATTCATTACTAGCAGATCAACTGATGTAATGGATCTATGTCAATATAGTTCTAGAATTTAAGGAAAATAATATAGTTTTTATACCAGGGTAATTTTATTTTCTTGAAAGTATTTTGTTATCGAAAATACTAATATTTGAACTTAATTCTGTAGAAATGGCTCAACCCACTAATAACACGATAAGTTCCGCGTTTAAAGCTTTCTTTGAACATCTTGAACTTACTGGCCCAAACTTCAATGATTGGTACCACTCAAGAATTGTCTTGAGAGAAGCGGGTAATATCGATATCTTGACTACTCCCTATCTGGAGGATCTTGCTGAAGGAGCAACTGATGCGCAAAGGATTGAACACGCTGCTAATGTTAAGAAGCACTCAGAGGTGGCTTGCTTAATGCTAGGAAAAATGTCTCCTGCGCTTCAACAGAAGTATGAGCTATTTTCACCTAAGAGAATGCTTGATGAGCTCAAGGCTATGTTCGAGAAGCCATAAGCTGTGGAGATCTACGACTTGGTAGATGCTTTGCATAGCTACAAGCAAGCTCCAGGAAGTCTGTAAGTGCCCATTATTTAGAGATGAGGGGTTATATGGAACAGCTCATTGCACTAGGACAACCCTATGATCATAATATGGCTATTAACTTGATTAATAGGTCCCTTAACAAGGACTTTAATGATTTCGTTAGAAACTATAATATGCATTGCACGGGAAAGACAGTTAATATATGCCTGCAATGCTCATTGACTATGAAAAGGGGTTGAAAGATAAGACATCTACCGCTATGCCTTCTGTACTAACCATACAAAAGGGTAGAGTGAGTAGGCCAAAACCGCAAACGAATAAGAAGAAAGGCAAAGGCAAGGGTAATAAGGGCAAACAAGTTGCGACTTATTCGAAACCTAAGCAAAACTTTGTCAAGAAGAGTCAATCTCAAAAGGATGAGACTTGTCACCATTGCAACACAAGTGGTCACTAGAAGAGGAATTTCCCTCTTTACCTCGAAGAATTGCGTGAAATAAAGAAGCAGTCTGAGCAGAGCGCTGCAGCTCCAGGTACTTTATTTATGATTGAATTGTTCAATTTAACATACAAATTAAATTCCCGGGTATATGATACGGGATGTGGTATTAACATTTGTAATACGCTGCAGGGATTTAATCTGGAAAGGAAGATTTCCTACGAGGAACAATTTCTGCAAGTGGGTAATGGCACACAAGCAGCGGTTGAAGCGATAGGAACTTTTAATCTAGTTTTACCTTCGGGTTTAGTACTGAGATTAAATAATTGTCATTATGCACTTACAATTGTTAGGGGTGTTATTTCCTTTTCTTGTTTGTTAAATAATGGATTCGTTCACACGATTGATAATAATGGAATTTCTGTTTGTAAAAATGGTATTTTCTATTTTAATGCAATTTCTGTGAATGGTGTGTTTGAAATAGACATGCATGATAATGAATCCAAGAACAATAAATCTGTATTTAGCATGAGTAAGAAGAGAAAGTTTGACAAGAACTCTTCTTATCTTTGGCATTGAAGATTTTCCTATATTGGGAAGACTCGTATACAAAAACTTCAAGGTGAAGGTCTTTTGGAAAGTATCAATGATGAATCATTTGATAAGTGTGAGTCTTGTATCTATGGGAAGATGACCAAGAAACCTTTTAATAGCAATACTGAAAGAGCTACTGATCTACTTGGACTTATACATACTGATGTGTGTGCACCACTTAGATATACGTCAAGAAAAGGTGCTAGCTACTTCTTAACATTTACGGATGATTATAGCCGTTATGGTTATGTTTATTTACTTAAGCATAAACATGAGGTATTTGAAACATTCAAAGTGTTTAAAGTAGAAGTAGAACTGCAATTAGGGAAGAATTTTAAGGCTCTTCGTTATGATAGAGGTGGTGAATATTTAAGTCAAGAGTTTATAGATTATCTAAGTGAGAATGGAAATGTTCAACATCTTACTTCTCCCTATACTCCATAACAAGATGGTGTATCTGAAAGGAGAAATCGTACATTATTAGATATGGTGCGATCTATGTTTAATCTTACAACTTTACCTTTATCCTTTTGGGATTATGCTTTAGAATCTGTTGTTCGCATTTTAAATATGGTTCCCACAAAGAAGGTCGATAAGACACCATACGAACTATGGCATGGCAAGAAGCCATGTTTGTCTTATTTACAGGTCTAGGGTTGCGAGGCGTATGTAAAACGTGACTCGGGAGACAAACTCCAACAATAATTTGTAAAATGTATCCTTGTAGGATACCCTAAGGAAACTATGGGTTACTACTTTTATTATCCACCTGAGAACAAAGTGATTGTTGCTAGGTATGGAGACTTCCTTGAATCTGATCTTGTTTATCAAGAATTCAGTGGGAGAAATTATGATCTTGAAGAGAGTCATATAGATACATTACCTTCTGAACACACTAGCGATGTAATTCCTGTAGAACCAGAAAGTCTGGCAGTTTCACCAGAATTAGTTCCTCTGTGTAGATACGCAAGGATTAAAAAACGCAAATAGTAATATATGTCTTAACATAGAGGATGATGATGAGTTAGGGGATCTTGGTGAACCCGCTAATTATAAATCCGCCATACTTGATCTTGAGAAGGATAAGTGGATGATTTCTATGGATGAGGAAATGAAATCCATGAAAGTTAATGATGTTTGGATTCTTGTAGAACCACCACCGAATGCTAAAGTAGTGAGACATAAGTGGATATACAAGAAGAAAACCGGCATGGACGGAAAAGTACAATCCTATAAAGCTCGTTTAGTAGCTAAAGGTTTTACTCAAACTTTTGGTGTAGACTACGAGGAGACATTTTCTCCTGTAGCAGACTTAAGAGCTATTAGGATTCTCATAGCTATAGCAGCATACTATGACTATGAGATATGGTAAATGGATGTTTAAACTGCCTTCTTGAATGGTCGCTTAGATGAAGACATCTATATGCAACAACCAGAAGGGTATGTTGATCCTGAGAATCCAGGACATGTGTGCAAACTTCAAAGGTCCATTTATGGTTTGAAGCAAGCATCACGTCAATGGAATAAAATATTTGACGAAGAAATCAAAAAGTTTGGATTTATTCCGAATCGTGATGAGCCATGTGTATATCGCAAAGCTAGTGGGAGTGATGTAGTATTCCTAGTCCTATATGTTGATGACATATTAATCATGGGAAGTAACATTCCAAGACTTAAAGCTGTTAAGGATTATCTTGGTAAATGTTTTTCTATGCAGGATTTAGGAGAAGCTGCATACATTCTGGGAATTAAGATCTATCGGGATAGGAAAATACGGTTAATTGGTCTATGTCAAGATGCTTATATAGATAAGATTTTAAAGAAGTATTATATGCATAATTCCAAGAAAGGTTTTCAACCTATGGAAGTTAAGCATAATCTGAGTCATGAGATGGATGCATCAACTCCTAAAGAGGAGGCATACATGCAGAAGGTGCCTTATGCTTTGGCTTTAGGATCTATAATGTATGTTGTTAGATGCACAAGGCCTGATGTGGCGTTTGCTCAGAACTTGGTCAGTAGATACCAACAGAATCCAGGGAAGCTCCACTGGGTTTCTGATAAACATTTTTTGCAGTATTTGAGGAATACAAAAAGAAATGTTTTGGTATTCGAAGGGTAGCCATACAGATAACTAAATGGAAGCTGTTTGGATTAGGAATTTTTATTGGAGATCTTGGGACGATGCTTGCAATAAAAACCTAATAGATATGTATTGGGACAATTTTGCCGCAATAATATTTGCCAATGACCCTGGAGTCATGAAAGGCGCCAGACACTTCAAGCGTAGACATCACTACGTCCGAGAACAAGTTGAAGCTCATGAAATCAAATTGATAAAAGTTCACATAGATGATAACGTAGGTGATCCTTTAACTAAGGCTTTGCCAAGACCAAAGGTAGTTAAGCATGCCAAGGCGATTGGGCTGCAACTAGCTAGCGAACTCATGCAATAAATCTGTGATTATTATTTGGATAAAGGATGTTATGACATTATTATATAATAAAATAAAGATTGGGTTTCGTTTATTTCTATTATTTAATAAGTGTATCCTATTTTACAAGTTTTAATCCATGAATAAAAGTTATGCTAAATGTCTGTTATCGATTAATAATATGGGAATATTATTAAATTAAGACAAATCAAAATAGCGATAGACTACACTTGAAAGTATATTGATCGATTTTGGATTATATTTGATGAATCGAATATTGGACTTATCCCAATTATATGTTTTACTTTATGGATCTTTGTCATCAAGTAAAATATAAATAGTTATCCTTAGACTTAAGATACCAGAAAACTGTTATGAGTCTAGTGCATTTTTGTGGAATAATCTAAAGCTAAACGTAACTGGTAGCTATAAGGATTATTTTCAGAAGTGTTGCAAAATTCATAAGTTTTGCTCGTAGTCAATATGGAATTTATTTCTTCAAAATTTTGTTTTGGAGTTTAATATAGCTGGACCCCTCGTGGGATTAGTAAGATGTTTGTGTGGCCACACCCAAATTTTCTTTGGTAATCTTGCTGAATATGTGAAAGAGAAACATAATGGTTAATGAAAGGAATGACTGAGAACCATATCCTTATTAACGTTGTATTAGAAATAAAAGGATAATAATAACGATGTAGAATCGTTAAAAGGTTTTGTCCAGGAGACCTTACTCGAGTTGTAGTAGAGACATTGCTAAGTGTAACTAGACGCTAGACAATGTAATCACGATTTATTCGAAATATGTCCAAGTGGGAGTTGTAAGTTTATGGAATTATATTTAATAGTCGTGTGATAGGATCGAAATCGAGATTATGGGATTGCACACAATACGTAAAGAGTTAATTTAATTAATAAATATATATATATTGTATTTATTAATTTATTTAATAAATATATATTTATGTATTTATTAATTTAAACCAAGCAAGTAACTATATAACCTTAACGATCGTTAATTAATTAATAGTTAAGTATTAACGAGGATTAAATAAATATATAGTAAGAGTAATATAAAGTAAGAAGGACGGAAGGTTCCGGAATACCCCATAGGGGTGTTTCGACAGTCTGTTAGAGCCAGGGGGGGGGGGGGGGCAAAAGTTGCCTTTTATTTATTTGGGCTACAATGGGTCGGGGTCTATAAATACACCTCCATATTCCTCATAATTTAGAACATAACTTGAATCTTCTCCCCTCCTCTTCTCTTTGTTCGATCGCAAGGGGTAAACCAGCAAAGGGTTTCGGTTGATTTTCTTGGTTGATCGATTTACTTACAATCTAGTCCTAGCCCCTCTATAGGGTTGTTGGGTAGATTAATTACAAGCGTTGTAGCTCAGTTTTCATGTGCTAGAATCACGGTTAGCTCGTTGTATTACGTGTGTACAAGATCGTAATATAGTCTTACTTTAGACTATATCTTGGTGTATACGGTATAAACCCGAATTGGTGATTCGTTCTTCGTCTTGTGGATTTTCTTTAGCGTAAAGGTATGTAACCCTAATTCGATTAATTATAATTGCGTTATTATTATGTTCTTGTTAAATCGCTTCCGCTAATTGTGCTTTGATCTCGTTTAGGGTTTTATATAATTCTTATGATATTAATAAACCTTTCAGGTTCCACCAAGACATGCCTTTATACTGATACATAATAAGTGTGAAAACACTTATCCTTTTACCACTTAATACAAATAAAAACGAGACCAAAACATGTGTTTAATGTCGTAAAAGTCGGAATTACGCGTGGTTTATGTTTTTGTTGTGTTTTAGGACCAAAAGATGAAAAAGGAAGAAAACACGGGCTTTCACAGGCTTTTATCGAAGAAAAAGACAAAGGACAAAGTCAAAAGATCAAAAGTGCAAAAGAACAGAAGTCAAAGGCCTAATCTGAAGATTTATTGACGAAAAAGACCAAAGACGGAAGTTTAACAAGTCGAAGAACCAAATCTAATATAAGAAGAAATTAGAAGACGAGTTCATTTTATTTATCGACAAATCCCGAGACAAAGTCGAGAATGACGAATTAATTAAAAAGACGAGAAGACAAAAGAAAGACGAAAGCGCCACACCAACCACTCCTCCACTATAAATAGATATATTTTCCTTCATTTGTAATAGTTAGTTAGTTAGTTTTCATTAGTTTTAATTTAAGGTAATTAGGAGTAGGTGTTATCTTAACTCTCTCTCATTTTTCTTTAAGCTTTTGATATATCTTTAATCTTTCAATTGTTAAACCTTTAATCTTCATCTTTACTTTCAAGCTTTTTAATTAATCTCATTCTTCCTTTCTTCTTTTAATTTTGTTTGATTTGGTTAATCATCATGTTAGCTTATTTGATCTTATTGCTTATTTGATTGTGTTGCTTATTTCTTGTTTTTATTACTTTTTGTATGGTTAATTTTTATAGCTTATTGTGCTTATTGCTTATTTTATGTTTAGCTTATTTTTGTTTGAGTTGATTTGGTAGTTTAATGTTTTTAAAATAGATTTTATTTATTTTGCTTAATTATTGCTTTTTATAGTTTTAATTTGTGTCTTGTTTCGCTTATTTTAGAAATTTGTTTAGCTTAATTTTTGCTTATTTGCTCAATTAGTTTTAGCTTAGTTTTTCTATTTCCCGAATTAATCATAAACCCTTTTATTCCGAATAGTGTTTAGAAACCCGTTTTCCGAATTACAAACATGTCCCATATTCCGAATAATACATAAGTTTCTTATTCCGAATTGTAGTATAGATCATATTCTGAATTATAACACAAATTTCCTTATTCCGAATTGCTATTCAATTCACATTCCGAATAGTAGTTCCCTTTTATAAATTCCAAATTATAGTACAAATACATATTCCGAATTAATTTGTTGATTTCATTTCCCGAATTGTTTAAAGTTTCTTATTCTGAATTGTAAACCTATTACACATTCCGAATTTTCAGTCACTTACCATATTCCGAATTGTGATAAGATTTCATTTCCCGAATTGTTTTAAGAATCCTTTATTCCGAATTGTTTTCTTTGAGTTAATTTCCCGCCAGTTTTTTTATGGATTCCGAATAGTAGTAAACAATTTTTATTCCAAATTGTTTTGATATTTTTTGTATTTTCACTATTTTTTCTCTTACTTTTATTAAGTTTTAGTCCGTCTATTTTTAATATATTTGTCGCGTTTTATTTTTATTTTTAGCATTTACTTTTTAAGTAGATATAGATAACATATTTTCTTTTATCCACCAAAAACGACAGAGTCACATTTTAAACCGGGATCAATTAGATTAGACACCAAGAATATTTTTCTTATTAAAATTCAGTTATTAATACACATCATACTTTACTATGGAGTACTTCCTTCTCATATCATCAGGTACAATGTTATCAGGTTCCTCCAAAACTAAGTGTTGATCGATTTCTTCATTGGAGGGATTCTGATCTTCCCTATTAAGCATTCCAATCTTCTTCATCCTCTTCATTCTCTTGGCTGTTCTTTGTAGATTAAGAACAGATCTTTCACCTGCTAATAAGGATCCACCTACTTGAGAAGTTGCACCTGTTTGAGATATTCCCACTATTTGAGCAGTTTCACCTGCTTCATCCTCCTCAGTTGTGCCTATGCCAAGTAAATTTTCCACACTGTTGGCCCTCAACACTGGAATAACAGCTTTCTCTATCTCATCAAAGGTCATCTTTCTGAAGTGTGCATCAGTATACTTTTTAAACCTCCTAAGCATTACTTTGTAATGCTCTAATCTTCTCTTTTCAGACCTCAGATATATTTCCTTTTTGAGCTGCATTTCTCTCTTTTCCAAGTAATCTTTTTGAAAGTAGAAGGCAAAGAGTATCAAACCATACCTTTCCTCCAATGGAGCATTTACCAGCTCCTTTTCCCATTGCTCCAAGAATTCTGCTATGTTTGGTATCCTATCATCCAACTCGCTATGCATAATTTCAATTTGTTTGAGCATTTCTCTTGGCTGCATCAGTACCTTCTCTGTTTCTGAGAGATCTAATTCAGAGACATCCAGTTATGCCTCCTTATTCTTCTTTTGTACCCTCTCCTGTTCCATCTGTAACTCTTCTTCCCATATTCTTTTTGCTAAATTTTCATCATTTTCAATGAGAGCCCTTGTTTCTTCTAGTGTTCTATGCTTATACTTCTTCTTGGGCTGCTCAACCATTTTCCCCTTCCCTTTGTATTTTAGATCTACTACTGGTATTGCTTTGGTGCAGTCTTTCTAGTTTGTATCCCTTTCTGTGCTGGTTGCCTCCTTTTTCTAACAAACGTTTGAGAGATAGCTAATCTTGTAGGTGTAATAGTAATAGCAGGGGCTTCTTCTGTATGACCCAAATTTAGCAATGTCTGGGCTATATCCTTTGTTTCACTCCCCTTGTCACTACCTTTCTCATCACTGACCACCTTCTCTTTACTAACTTCCTGTCCACTTGGAAATACATACCATTCGATGGACTCATCTGTATTGGGTACTTCCTCCCCTTTGGAAGAATCCTCATCCGTGGACAGAACTAGTTGTGGTCTTCTCCTCCCCTCAAGTTTAGCAAATCTGGTTTCTAAGCTATTGATTACCAGACCTTGTTGTTTGACTGTTTGTACCAGTTGTGCATTTTGATCTTTCAAGCTTATGCACATATTCATCAATTCTAAGAGAGATAATGGTTTCAGTCTGCTCCTAACTCTAGGAGGAGATTTCTCTCCTCTTTGGGTATCACTGAGTGAGGAAGTGGACTTACTTATGGTGTCACTGTCCTGCTCACCCCTTGACAATGAGACAATAGTGGCAGCCAAATCCCCAAGTTGCTCCATACCCATGGAGGCTCTCCTCTCTGCAGCTGGTGAAGATTCACTAGGCAAGGGAGACCTAGAAAACTTGGTTTTGCTCTTTCTTTCTTGTTGTGGATTAGCAGGGGGTAAATCACCAACAATGGGATTAGAAGATGAAGCAGGGATATCAGCAAGTGTGGTTGGGGCTGCTTTGGGTGTTGAAGAAGCTTCACGTCTGATATGGTTCAACATGGTTTGAGTTAAGGGCATAGCTCTATAAGAAAATTGTGGGGTTTTTGGTGTAAGGGTGGTGAACAGTTTAGTGATGTGGGGATTGGATGTGAAGTGATGGGTGTGTCTAATGGGTCAATGTTGACTCATGTCAAGCAAAAGTTCTATAAACCTCGGATACATACAAAATTTTGTACTGCTTTTAACATTGTTAACCATACCCTCAAAAATCATTTGAGAAAAACAATATTTTCGTCCTGTTTCCAACACACCAAGGCAGATGCATTATGACTCCCAAATTCATTAAAAGCAGTATTTTTAGAAGACAAGCATTGCAAAATAGTATGAATATTGTACTTCCAATGGGCTGGAAATTGACCTTTAAAAAGTTTTGACTTTTGATCCTCAGCAATGTTGTACCCCAAGTTTGTTAAACCCTCAAAATTTTCAGCCTCAAGCAGGTTAACCACACCATCCTCATCATTTAAGACTAGCTTGTCTTGAATGAAGGCAAGTGTGATTACTTTTGGGTGGCCATCTACACGACTTTTAAGTGTAACCTCTCCATCCACTGTTTCAGTCGTTATATTCGACCAAAACTGTTGGATGTGTGAGGTATAAATTCTTGGACTGATCACAAGAGCTACCCTAAAATAACTTGACCTTAGGTAAGCTACTGCCTCAGATAATTTTGCTAGCAATCTGGTTATGGTAAGAGGAAATTTTGAGAGCCATTGAAATTTTGATTAAGAAAAAGGTTTATATTTGAAATGGGATATGATCGACAGAATGAGTGAGACCTATTGGTTAAGGTAATTGAGTTTATATAGGCGAATTGAAGACTTGTGATTGGACTAAATTATCAATTGCATAAAAATCAGAAGTAAATCTTGGTTAGAAAGTAATATATTTAGAGCAATGATAATGAGGTTACCAATCCGCGAATAAAGTGCCTTAAATATCTTTTGAAATTAATAAAATATTCCCTAACCAAAGAATAAACAAGCAGGCCCAACGGCTATAAACAGTGTAACGTCATTGTCGGTCAACGGTCAATCAGGGGAACTTTTGCAAAGCAGGGGAAGTCATACAAGCAGGGGAATGAAAATAAAAAACAAGGGACACTTTCCTAAGGGTAGTAGATTATCTTGAATAGTCCAATGGTAAATATCTCTGTCCTAATGCACAGACTTGCATAAGCAAGCTAGATACACAGAACTCTAGAGTCCTCCATTCAGCAAAGTCCGAAAAAGAAAAATCCAACACACAAGTAAACCCTACACCAGGTCAACCCAACGAAATATACATACCCAGGTCTCTAACCCTACCATTCCCTTCCTATGGTCAAGTGCTCTTGGCAACATGCATCCAAAAGCTCCATTTTATGCAGTAAGCTACACAATCAAGAGTTTTGACTACACATTACAGTGCCTCAAGGTCTCAAAACTCTGACAAGCTTTGCAGCAAGTTTTCATTGTCCCAAGCCCTCACTCACCAGTGGGTATGATCTAGAATCATACATGAGTATCCTAAGGATACCCTGATCCCTAAAAGGATGGACCTATTCCTCTCCTGAAACATAGAGTACATACCAAACCCCTCTGTAAAGCATAGCAGACATCAATATTAAACCTCCATTGTTAGTCTAAAATCACATACCAACCACTTATATAATGAACAACCCAGACATGGAAAACATCCCAGGTAGGGGAAAGATCCCAAGCAGGGGAAATATCCTTAGCAAGGGAAACCTTGTTCACAAACAGTGCATTAAAATGATGGAAAAATGACTAGCAATCTTACAGTAATAGACAATTATACAATCTTGAATATACACAAGAACTTACAGACATTGGATTTTAGGGATTAACAATCCCAATACTTGTTACCAAGTACTGAAATCTCCCTATATCAAAAGGTTTTGTTAAAAGATCAGCAACATTAAGTTCTGTATCAATTGTTTTAGGAACAATCAAACCTTTTTCAAAATGATCTCTAATAAAATGATGTCTGATTTGAATATGCTTAGTTTTAGTGTGGAAAAAAAGATTCTTGATGATGCAAATTGTACTGTTATTGTCAATAAATATCTTGGTGTTAAGAAAATTATACCCATAATCAAGCAATTGATTCTGAATCCAAAGGAATTGTCCACAACATGTAGTAGCTTCCACATATTCAACTTCAGTTGTGGAAGTTGCCAGAATTGTTTGCTTTTTGCACTGCCAAGATATAAGTTTACTTCCGAAAAATTGACATCAACCTGTTGTAGACTTTCTATCACTGTTGTCACCACCATAGTCACTATCTGAATAGGCTACTAGCTCAAAGGGTGACTCCTTAGGGTACCAAAGTCCTAAATTAGGGTAACACTTTAGGTACCTAAAGATTCTCTTCACAGCAAAAAGGTGGCCCTCCATTGGTGTCACTTGATGTCTTGCACACAAACATACAGCAAACATGATGTCAGGTCTTAAAGCTGTAAGGTACATGAGAGATCCAATCATGGATCTATATGTTCTGACATCAATAGGTTTTCCTTGGCCCTCTTTTCCCCAAGGATGCTCTTTGTCCATGGGAGTTCAGACTTTCTTTCTTTCACTTAATCTAAACTTTTTCAAAATTTTAGCAACATATTTATCTTGAGAGATAAAAATCCCATCTTTCCTCTGCTGGACTTGTAACCCCAAGAAAAAGTTGAGCTCTCCCATTGCACTCATTTGGAATTTGTCTTGCATCAATTTGGGAAACTCTTTGCTAAGCATGGAGTTTGTAGATCCAAAAATTATATCATCCACATAAGAGACTTATCCGGAATAATGGGGTTTCGAAGCACTATTCGGAATGATGGACTTGAGGCTTTGTTCGGAATAAGAGGGTTTTACTAAACCCAGATAACCACTAAAATCAAATAAGCTATAAACTAAAATTAAGCTAGAAACAAATAAGCACTTAATCAAACCTTTTACCAAATCAAATTTAAGAAAAAGCAAATAAACCAAAATTTAAAAACTTTTAGAAACACGTAATAATAAAAATAAAAGAAATCAAATTTTTTATAAAAATCAACTAATAAGCACTTGATTAAATTTAAGAAAAACACAATAAGCTATAAAATCAATAAGCAAACACAATCAATAACATAAAAACATAGCAATTAATCAAATAAGCATGACAATAAGCAAATAAGCATAAAGATTAAATCAAGAAAAAGAAAGGTAGAATGAGAGATTAATTAAAACTTGATTAAAATTAAGATCCAACAATTAAAGTAAAGACAAGAATTAAAAGCTTACAAATTTAAGGTGCAAGACAAGTAATTAAAGGTGCAATTAAGTAAATGACATTAAGAAAAGTGCAAGTAATTAAATTGGAAGAGTAGTTTGTCAAAATAGCCAACACCTCCTAATGTGAGATTAGGAGGGTATTTATAGTGATTAGGGAGGCTAAGCATGTGTTGCTTCCTTCTTTCTTTCTTTCTCGTCTTTTTGTCTTCTAAATTCTTCGACTTTATCGACTTTGTCTCGGGATTAATTTAACTCGTCTTCTAATTTCTTCATTAATGAGGCTTGAGTTCTTCGGCTTTATTAAACTTCCGTCTTTAGTCTTTTCTTCGATAAATCTTCAGAATAGGCCTTGGACTTCCGTTCTTTATGCACTCTTGATTTTTTGACTTCGTCTTTTGTCTTTTTCTTCGATAAAAGCCCGTGAAAGCCCATGTTTTCTTCCCTTTTCATATTTTGATCCTAAATCACAACAAAAACACAAACCACGCATAATTCCAACATTTACGACATAAAATACACGTTTTGGCTTGGTTATTATTATAATTAAGTGGTAAAAGGATAAGTGTTTTCACACTTATTAAATCCCCTACACTTGACCATTGCAATGTCCTCATGCAATGCATTAATTACAAAGCAAGTTTTACATTCTCCATCATAATCAATCCACATTGGCCTTTATTAAAGAGACAAAATATTTAAAGGAAGAAAACAAGTAAAAAGATCAGAAACTTACCTTAGGGTTTTGGAAGAGTCATGAATGATTATCATCCTCAAGTTTCACGTTCCCCATACCAAGCTTAAAAACGAGATCATTGTTATTATAAGTTAGCAAACTATCAAACTCATGCGGGCCAATTATTTATTTAGACTCCCTTATTCCTAGGTGTATCTCTTATATTTTATTATTGTCTTGAATGATCACGAGGATGCATTATTGACTTATTTTGATAGTTATTTAGGTTGAAAATAAAGTAGGATGATTTAATCAATAGTTAGCTAAAGTGACGAAATCTTTTAAAACTGCTTCTTAGGACCTCATAAAGTTTATATCTTGGCATAACTCGCTTCACGATTTGAGACCTTTCTCAGACCGATATTTGGCAGTGACTTCATACTTCAAATCTTGAGAGACGTTCATGAAATAATGGTCTTCTCTTCATAATAGGAATTTCTTCACTTGAACATTTTTTTAGAGATTCTTCATATTTGGACCACGACTTCTTCATTTTTCTCCAATCTTTATTTGGGATTTTGATATACAACGATCCGCCTCTTTTTAGGACTTGGATCTATTTATCCTCATACCTTGTTAGGGCCTTTTTGGATAGACTTCTCCATGATCTTTAGGGGAGTATTTGCTTTTCGTCGTGTGTCTCGATCCTTCATATTGATTTTTGATAAATGATTCTTCACATCACTTGGGATCTTTAGCAACAAAATGTAGCCCTCATGCCTTGTTAGGTCCTTTTCGGACTTGTCAATCTTCGAATCCCGCTTTAATAAGTTATGCCTTGGCTATGAACTCTAATTAATACCGAGAAACTTTTAAACGATCTTGGGCTAGAAGCTAAGTAAATTTTCAAATCGTACAACCTTATTTATTGCAAATATATTTATTAACAAACGATGGGAGAAAAAGCTTATAATCAACTCACATAAATTCATGAAGGAATAGCAAACTTATAATTGACTCTATCATCTCTCGTTCTCCATAATTTAAAATCTCAAGGAATGAGACTCGTGGATGCTTAGCCTATTAAATCAAAGTTTTGGGTTTTCAAGTCATCAATTGGATCTTGCAAATTCTTAGACTCTTTCAAGTTTAGGATTCGCATTTTAAAGTTCCCTTGATAAACTACTTTCTAGGATCATTTATAGGAATTTGTGAAAAGTTCTTGTTCTTAACCCGTGAGAGTTAAGACTTTCGCGTTTTAAAGCTCCCTGTATAAAAGCCTAGCAAAACTTGACATAAACACGTTAAGGATACTAGCTAGAGTAAACTTAGATAAGTAAACGCGGGTTGAGTCAAAAGATTCACAACGTTTGAAAATTAAAACCACTTTATTCCAGCAACGAAATAAAATAACTATAACAAAGGAAAAACTACTAGGCCAAAATAGATCAAAATATTTGAAAAATGTCGAAAAACCAATTTTCCGGTTAAAATGAGGACAAATACAAGGAAAAGCCTACTTAACTTCGATAGAAGTCCCCCTACACTTAATATAAACATTGTCCTCAATGTTTATGCATGTGGAAGTAACCTCCCCTACACTTAGGACATTGTGCACTTTGTTTTAATCTTGCTAAGGAAAGGACAACTAAAGTGATTCCTATTTTAATATTGAAGATTATAAAATAGAGAATCAGAAGAGTTTAGGATAAAACCAAGAAGACGGGTACACGGGATCACGGTTCGACAAAAGTCATCAAGAATGGATCTATGAAAGCTCGAATCCCTGCACATGATATGAAAGAAAACAACAAACACATACTAGGGTCTCCCCCTACACTTATTATAAAAAACAGAGAAAAAGGATAGATACTGCAGGTTGCCTCCCGAGAAGCGCTTGTTTTTGTTAACCGAGTCGTGAGCCTGACTCGACCTTGATTAGCATAGGAAGAAGCTTGAAACACATCTACCGGGATCAAATACATTGTTTTTGTCCATCAAGTAGCACAAGCTTAAGGCGAACAAGGCAAGCCAAAGAAGAGTAGGCAAGGTCCCCTTAAGCAAAGATGGAGCACGGTGGTAGCAAGGGTGAAGAGGTGCAAGCATATCTCCATAGTTTCCAAAAATCTTTCCTTTTATTGCATCAGATGGATACTGAGATGGCTTGAAAATTCCAATACCAGGGTCGAACACCTTTTCCTTTAGGGGAAAATAACACTCAGGCTCAGTAGAATTTGAAGAGGAACCGCTCATAAATCGCACAATCTCATCCGACGAAGGTGGATAGATAGGTGTCAAGACATAAGTACTGCGGATATCGGTGTCTTCCGGCTTCTTCTCCTTTGAAAAAGGTTTCTTCATATCCAAAGGAGGATAAATACCATAATCATCAAAATCCAAAGGAGGAGCATCACTCTCATTTGGGAAGTAAGTGTTGAGAAAATTAGCAAAGTCTTCCTCAAATGAGTAGTCAACCAAAGTAGGATCAAGTGTTGTTGGCGGAGGATCTACATCAAAAGTAGGAGTAAGGTCATCATGAGAAGAATCACTCGAAAGAGTATCCGCCTCTTCAAAGTCGTCATATGTTGGCATGTCTGGATACTCAGAAACAAAATTATCATAATCATCCATATCAGAACTCGAATCATCATCATAGTCATCATAGATTGGTGGAGAATCATAAATTGGTGGAGGATCAGAATTGGAGAGAGAATCATCCACATCATCTTAGAACAGTGGATTATCATAGCAAGAATCGAATAAAGGATTGTTGTAGACGACAAAATCATCAAGCACATTAATCATATTCGCTGATTCTCTTCCATTGGGTTTGGTTGTGATCTTCCCCATTTTAAACACTTGTGCATCATTCCCAACTCTTAAGATTAACTCACCTTCCGGTTCTCAAGAATGTCCGACCAAGTATTAAAGGAATACGAGGGTCCATTTCATAATCAACAACAAAAAAGTTGACCGGAAAAGTGAAGGTGCCAACTTTAATGAACACATCTTCGGCAATACCAACGGGGTAAGCGAAAGTGCGATTTGCAAGCTCAAGAGTCATCTTTGTTGGAGTAACATTGGGTAATGATAACTTTTTCCAAACACTTAGAGGCATCAGATTTATACTTTCCCCGAGATCGGCTAAGGCAGTAAATTCTTCGGTTTGGTTAAAAGTACAGGTTAGCACAAAACGACCGGGATCTCTAAGTTTCTCAGGAAGTTCTTTAAGAAGGACGGCAGAACAATTTTCATTCAATCGAGTATTAACAAACTAGGCCATCTTCTCCTTCTTATCAAGCAATTCCTTAAACATCTTAACAAATTTAGGCATTTGTGCTAGAGCTTCAACAAGGCTAAAGGTGATGGTCATTTCCGAAATCTTCTTCAAATAGTTTGACACTTGAATGTCATCCTTGGTTTGCAGTTTGGCCTTGTCTAAGCGAGATGGATAAGGAATGTTGGGTTTAGTTGGTGTAGGTGTAGCAGGTAAAGGTTGAGATGTTGAAGGTTTAACGGTGTAAGGTGGGGTTGGTGAAGGGTTCTTCTAGGGTACTTCAGTAAGAGGTGGAGACGGTAATGGAGAACTAATACTAGGCGTGGGAGTAGGAGGGATAAATGGTAGTGAAGGAGGTGTAGATGGAGTAACTAGGGGAGGGAGAGATGGTCCTACTAAGGTTGCTCCACTGCGTGTAGTAATAGCACTCACATTCCCTCTTGGGTTGGTGACGGTATTTGAAGGCAGAGAGCCCGAAGTAGAGGGTTGAGTAGTTGGTAAGAAACTCGCCAGCATATTCTTCAAATCATTTGTTTGAGTGCTAAAAGAGGTTTGTATATCATGTCGAAGCTCAGATCTAATATCATTACCTTGCTTAGTGATATCTCCTTTCAAATTAATGATTTGGCTTTGAAGATTCTTAATTTGCTCTCCTTGGGTTCTCATTAAGGTTTCAACATCTTGATTAATGGGTGGTGGTTGTTGAACGGGTGGGTGATAAGGATTAGAACCTCGAGGTGGGTTTGGGTTGCTTCTAATGAAATTGTTGGGGTTGTGGTTTTGAGGAGAAAAACCGGGTGAAAGAAAGTTGTTAGAACAGTAACTTAGCAAGTTACGATCACCTTGAGGTCGGGCTTGGTAATTGTCCGTTGAATAGTTACCATAAGCCGCACACATGTTTTCCGAATTGTCATGAGTAGAAGGACAATCAGTGTATGAATGAGGACCCCCGCAAATCTCACAAGAAATTGCTACAGCTTTAACTTGTTGTTGTTGATTTTTAGCCAAAAGTTGCATATTCTTGCTCATTTCGACCATTGCGCGGGTCAATTCGGTGATATCAGGGTTTGAAGAAGTAGAAGAAACATTGACTCTCGGGTTATTCCTTGAAGATGCGGATGAATCCCAATTTTTGTGATGAGTAGTCATGTTCTCGATAAGCTCTCTACACTCCTCAGGTCTTCTTTTCATAAATGTGCCACCGACGGCTGCATTAATCGTATCACGATCACGAAAAGTTAAACCGTTGTAGAAAGTATCAATTAAGGTGACGGGGAGCATGTTGTGGTTTGGACATCGATCGATCAAAACATTATATCGTTCCCAAGCATCAAAAAGTGATTCATCAGGCTCTTGTGTAAATCCACTAATTTGATTTCGAAGGCTCGTGACCATGGATGGTGGAAAGTAGCGCGATAAAAATCGTTGAGTCATCTCATCCCAAGTATGAATTGAATTCTTCGGAAGACGATCAAACCATTTTTCGGCATGGTGGGATAAGGTGTGTGGAAATAGGTGAAGGCGATGAAAATCCATAGTAACACCGGACAACTTCATGCTTTGAGTAACGGTAATGAGTTTGTCGAGGTGTTTGTTGGCATCATCATCCGGCAATCCGCGAAATGGACAAGTGTTTTGAACTTGTTGGATCATGTGATGCTTCAACGAAAACTCCGGAGCCGTGATTTGCATCGTGGCAATCGGTCCTCCTCGTCCATTCATGGTAGGTTGACAAAGCTCCTCCATTGTCCTAAGATCAAGTGGTGGAAGAACATTGTTGTTGTTATTGTTGAGGTGCGGTGGGTTATTGTTGTTGTTCACACCTACCATATCTAAATCTTCACGAGTCTCGGGCTCTGGATAAGTTGAAGATCTAGTACGCATACACCTGCAAAAACAAAAGAAAACAATACCAAAGAAATAGACAATATATATACACTATAAAAATATAATCTTTTTGGATTTTTGAAATTTTTTAATTTTTATGGATTTTTAACAATGTTTGAGAAAGAGAAATAACGTTCACGAGTGAACGGATCCAAAAATTCAACGCGTCTCTCACAGAAAACCGTTAATCTTTACGAAAAGAGTCGGCGGTGGCGCCATTTAATACAAGGTTTTTACCTAGTATAAAAATTATCTTCGTCCGATCTTTTTGAATTGAGAAAGGGAAAAATGTGCGACTCAGCCGTCTTTTGGTGAAAAAGAATATTTTTAGTTGTTGTAAAATAAATTGCGAAACTTTAACGTAAATGACGGGTAATTAAATCTAAAACTAATTAAAACTTAAGTTGTGCAATATTAAAACTTTTAAAAGTAAATTAATTAAATGACTTAAAATTAAAGCGTGACGAAAAATTAAATAGACAATGTAATAAAAAAGTGAACTTTAAAATTAAACTAAGACAAAGCAATTAAAATAACACTTAATAAAATGGCGGGAAATAAATTCTTGAAAATAAAAAGAAAGCAAACAGAACCTGAGCCGGGATCCAAAATACTGTCACTATTCGGAATCCAACCTTACTCTTATCCTGAATAACAAACCTGCTGCTTATCCGGGATAAAACTGTCACTCTTATCCGGAATCACCAACGGTTTCTTATCCGGAATCTTGTTCTGCCTCTTATCCGGAATAATTCCACCGAACCCTTATCCGGAATATGGAAGAGGAAGGTTATCCGGAATATCAACTCGAAGCTTATCCAGAATAGTCAGAAAATGCCCTTATCCAGAATATTTGTCGAGATGCTTATCCGGAATATCCACTTTTGGCTATCCGGAATCTTTTGCCCTTCGGCTTATCCTGAATATCCAGAAATTCCTTATCCGGAATCCTTACATTTCCCTTATCCGGAATAATCAGAAGTGCCCTTATCCGGAATTCGACTTGAACTTCTTATCCGGAATAATCCCCAGTGTGCTATCCGGAATCTTCAACAAAGCTCACTATCCGGAATAATTCCCAAGAGACTTATCAGGAATAATGGGGTTTCGAAGCACTATTCGGAATGATGGACTTGAGGCTTTGTTCGGAATAAGAGGGTTTTACTAAACCCGGATAACCACTAAAATCAAATAAGATAGAAACTAAAATTAAGCTAGAAACAAATAAGCACTTAATCAAAACTTTTACAAAATCAAATTTAAGAAAAAGCAAATAAACCAAAGTTTAAACACTTTTAGAAACACTTAATAATAAAAATAAAAGAAATAAACTTTTTATAAAAATCAACTAATAAGCACTTGATTAAATTTAAGAAAAACACAATAATCTATAAAAGCAATAAGCAGACACAATCAATAACATATAAACATAACAATTAATTAAATAAGCATGACAATAAGCAAATAAGCATAAAGATTAAATCATGAACAAGAAAGGTAGAATGAGAGATTAATTAAAACTTGATTAAAATTAAGATCCAACAATTAAAGTAAAGACAAGAATTAAAAGCTTACAAATATAAGGTGCAAGACAAGTAATTAAAAGTGAAATTAAGTAAATGACATTAAGAAAAGTGCAAGTAATTAAATTGGAATACTAGTTTGTCAAAATAGCCAACACCTCCTAATGTGAGATTAGGAGGGTATTTATAGTGATTAGGGAGGCTAAGCATGTGTTGCTTCCTTCTTTCTTTCTTTCTCGTCTTCTAAATTCTTCGACTTTATCGACTTTGTCTCGGGATTAATTTAACTCGTCTTGTAATTTCTTCATTAATTAGGCTTGAGTTCTTCGGCTTTATTAAACTTCCGTCTTTAGTCTTTTCTTCGATAAATCTTCTCAATAGGCCTTGGACTTCCGTTCTTTATGCACTCTTGATCTTTTGACTTCGTCTTTTGTCTTTTTCTTCGATAAAAGCCCGTGAAAGCCCATGTTTTCTTCCCTTTTCACATTTTGATCCTAAATTACAACAAAAACACAAACCACGCATAATTCCGACATTTACGACATAAAATACACGTTTTGGCTTGGTTATTATTATAATAAGTGGTAAAAGGATAAGTGTTTTCACACTTATTACATATACTTCCTCATTAATGGTACCATATAAAAAGGCACTCTTAACATCCATTTGGTACACCACAAAGTCCATGAAATAAGCATATGCCAAAAATAATATGATGGATTCAATTCTGGCAACTAGAGCAAATACCTCATCATAATCAATGCCCTCCTCCTATGTATACCCTTGTGCTACTAGCCTAGCTTTGTTCCTTATCACTATCCCTCTATCATCCTTCTTGTTTCTGAGTACCCACTTTGTTCCAACAGGTCTTGCCCATTTTGGACAATCTACCAAAATCCAAACCTCTTGAATATCAAACTGCAGTAACTCTTCTTGCATGGCCTCTACCCAACTTTCATCATTCAAAGCTTAAAATATATTCTTTGGCTCTTCTTGTGATAAAAAGGCAGCAAAAAGACAACATTGTATATTCTCATGATTGAATTTCATTGTTATCTTGACAATGAAACTATGCTCATTTGCTTGATATCTTGTTTGCCTGGGAGTGTCAAGATCACCTATGATTTGAGACTGAGGGTGATCTTTATTGATTCTATAGGTGGGTTGCATCTTCATAAGAACTTCAGTTGCATCATTTCCCAAATCAGGTTCTATGGGACTATCTTGATTGGGAAAGAACTCTTCAAAGGAACCTCCAAATGATACTGCATTGCCAAGAGATGGATGTCAGTGAGCTGAATGTAGTTCTGAATGGCTTGGACCTCCGTGCCTAATTATTCTGTTTCCACTGCTGGACATAGAAATTGGAGAAGATGTAGAATTTAGTGGGGTTTCTCTTTCTACATCACTATCAATCACTGTTTCTCCAATAGTAGGGGAAATGTTTGGACGAGCAGGGGAATCCAAGATTCCACTGCTTTCATACATTCCACTGCTTTCATGACTTTGCTTAGTAGAGGAATTGACTGGCTGTTCATCCTTTTAAGAGAGGTCTTCTCCTTCAGTCATCTCTATGGAAACACCATCAATAGGGAATAATGAAGGTACAGTCATGTACTTTAAAGGTGGACTTTCCAAAGCAATTGGTTCTTTTGTACTTGAAATGTTAGTATTTTCCAAAGCAATAGGCACATAATTCATAGATTTAGAAATTACTTCAATATCAAAGAACCACTTGGGACCTGTTTGTGTGTCTTTAGGCTTATCCTCCAGAAAATTCACGTGTATGTTCTCTGTCACCTTGCTTGTCTTTTTGTTGAAGACCCTATAGCCCTTACTTGTTAGTGAATAGCCAACAAAGTATCCATCATCCCCCTTTTCATGAACTTTCCCAAATGATCAAGTGTGTTAAGTATCACTACATGACACCCAAATGGTCTAAAAAGTCAATTAAAGGAGGTCTTCCATTGAATAGCTGATAAGGGGTCTTGTTGTGAGCCTTAACCACCAGGGCCCTGTTTTGAACATAGCAAGCAGTGGCAACAACTTCAACCCAAAATATTACTGGAAGCATGGAATCAGATAGCATGGTCCTTGCAGCTTCTATGAGTGTTCTGTTTCTCCTCTCTGCAACCCATTTTGTTGTGGTGTTCTGGCAATACTAAATTCTCTTTTTATCCCTTTGTTGGTACAAAAAGTGTCCAACTCTTTGTTCCTAAACTCTCCACCATTATCAGACCTGATTGTCACCACCTTCATACTCTTTTGAAGTTTAATCTGAGTGATGAATTCTTTGAGTACTCCTGTTGTGTCACTCTTTTCAAACAAAAAGAAGGTCCATGTTAACCTTGAGAAGTCACCAGTGACCACTAGGCAGTACCACTTCTTGCTCATACTTTCCACAGATGTAGGACCAAAAAGATCCATGTGTAGCAACTCCAATGATTTGGTGGTGGAAAGAGCAATTTTTGATTTGCAAGAAGCTCTATGTTGCTTCCCCTTCAAACAAGCAACACATGTATGATCATTACTGAAGGTCTTTGAAGGTATACCATAAACAAGATTGAATTTAACCAATTTCTTCATATTTTTGAAGTTTAGATGACCTAGTCTTCTGTGCCATTTCTTGCATTCATCAACTGAGGCTTTGGCAATAAAAGAGTGCTCATTGTCTTTAAGAGAAATATCTTTTAAGTCAATGGTGTACATATTCTTCTACCTTGGTGTTCTCTGTACAATAGGAGTATTAGGTGGTAAAACGAACTCCTTTCCTAACACCAAACACTCAGTATCAGTGAAAAGAACAAAGTTTTTGTTGTCAGTCATCTTAGACACACTAAAAAGATTGTACTTCAGTTCTTTCACCAGATAGACATTATCAAATATCATTCCATTAGTGACAATGGTCCCTTTCCCTGTGATTGTCCCATGCCCATCTCCAAATGATACACCATCATTATCATGCAGGGGAACAAAGTTTGACAGATATGTTTTGTGACTAGTCATGCTTCTTGAGCAACCACTATCCCAATATGCTTTGTCATTCTTTGTCTGCTTTGTAACCTGTAAAAGAGATCATATTTTTTGTTCTTTTTGGGGACCCAAGCCATGACTGACTCATGTCTACCTCGTGTATCAATGTAAGAGTATTTGTCAAAGGCTAAAGATACACCGTCGGGTTGAGTACCCTTTTAAGGAGTCCAATCCCAACGAGCTGAGGCTTTGACAGCTTTTCCCAATCTTCCCATCTTTCTAGAGGTCATAACTTTGCCAGTAGGGGAAACCCTAGGCTTAGCAGGGGAAACCCATTGCTTGTTTTGTCCTCTATAAGTATGTGATTGATAATGGGAGTGAGGATTGTGTTGTTCTTGGTTTAATTAATGTTTCTCAACAAGCTCTGATACCACTTGTTGATCCCAAACGCAGATCTTAAACCTTAGCTTGTTTAAGGGTTATAGTAGAAAGAAAGAATTCAAACTACTACAAGAGACACTTTGCAATACACAAAGTAACTAAACAAGATGCGGAAAGTAATGTTTAGCACAAGAACATGTAGTGAATCAAACGTTAATCTTTAATATATTGATAATATACAAATACCCAAAGATGGTATTAGGCTTTTACAACCTTAAAGCATGAAATGAAATGATAGGAAAAGTATATCAAACACAAAACCTAATGAGTCCTTTTATAGCACAAGGATCCATGTACAAGATAACTACTAACAAACTAGGAAGGTATTCTGGATTAGTAATAGAAACGCGTCAATATCTCTTCCAAGTTTATCCATGCATCAGGATCTTTGACTTCTAGCAGTGGGAACTGATCCCACTGTCTTCATTAATTCAAGAGGGGAAACTTATACTAGCAGGGGGATCTCGACCAACCAGCAGGGGAACTTTGATTAATGCATTTATTCCCAACAGGAACTCCCGAACATTTGTTAGATGTGTCGATATCAATGGTGAATCATTATTTCGATGACTCGATAAGGAGTTGAAAGAAAACCATTACTTGGTTTGCATGGTTCAAATGGGAATTTATGGAGTCAAAGAGGGTCACAACCTGAGATTTGCAACTGAAGCAGGTAAAAAACAAAATTCATAGCTCGAAGTCCTCTGAGAGGGGCGAAATGGAGTTCTTGACCAAGTTCACAAACAAATTACGGTATTTGCTTGCTATTTTTTAACCTTTTTTCTACAATCGTACATTTTCTTTTATTTAATTGCTGACATTTCTCATTTTGTGCCATAAGCTTTTATTTTGTTTTACTTAATTGTTGAAGTTTCAAAAATATATTTTCTTTTCGTTCTATATTAATAGTTTATGTTTTCTTTCAAAATGTCTTGGTTTAGTTTTTTACAATAAAAAATAATACTCATTCTGTCAATAAATAAATATTCATTGTAACTTTCGAAAATAATTTTTACCAACTTTGCCTTAAATGATTTTATTTGTTTTATGTAATAATACTTAATGAAAGCTATATCAACATAAATACATTTAAAACTCAATTCAGTCATATATGTTGCATCAAATATTATGTAACACGAACACAATAATTTAAAGTCAAAGTTGTAGGAAAATGATTTAAAAAGTTAATAATAAATATTTATTTAGGAACGAAGAGATTGGTTAAATTTAATATATTACTGTTCTTTAAAAATATTATTACTGTACAAACATTAAACAGATTTTTAGTAAAAAAATATTTTGGGCAGCCGACATATATTAGAACACCGGAAACAAATACAAACTAAAGGTGATCCTTACTAGCCAACATGTTTTAATTAATTAGATAAATGCAAATTTACTATTTTTTAAAAAGAAACTGAAAGAGAAAATTATAATAAATATAATTTTATTAAACTGAGCATTTTTTATCGAAAGAGAATAATTTTAAAACAAAATGTATGACTTTAATTTAGATATCATCTTTTTTTATTAAATTTATGACTTTTTTCTTTCTTTTTTCCCCCGAAATTTTTGACTTTGATCATTGATATTTCTCCTTTTTAGTAGATTGTGCTATGTTTTAACAGGTCTAATAAACCATGACTTTTTTATTAGACGAAAGTAAATCTGTATCTTTATGAAACAAATTATCATCATTTTCAAAAGGATGTATAATATAAAAATGAAATATACTTGTTTTAAACTTTAAAACTTGTGTAATGTTGTTATAATACATCTATTTATAAAAGGCAACGTTATTTTTAATAAAAAAAATTACGCACACGAATAAACAATACTATACATCGTTGCCACTATGCGCAAATAATCGTCTAATTACTAATTACTCAAAAAAAATCATAAGGCGGGTGTTATGGTGCTACTCGACCACACTCGAATACTCTCCTCCCAACACTAACATTGTCATAATCAGTTACGCAAAGCATTTAAAAAGCTTCAGATTATCAGATACAATGATATATGACTGCAAAGATTACTCTGCGCAAACGAAGCAGCTCGAATGCTCGACGAGTCCTACTTTTTCAAAGTAAACAAAAACATGTTACTTCTTGAAGCAATACCTGTACATCTTCTAGCCAGGTCATAACATGCACGTATTAACAAACTATTAGCTCCCTAAACTTAACACGGGACGAGAAAGTATGTTTTTAACTCGAAAACTATAAACTAGTCCCTTATCTGCGTGTGATTTACTTGAACATCAAGCTGGTAAAGATCAAAGAAAACGTAACCATTCACAATCAAACATCCAAAACTAAGACATACAGTAATATTACTTATTAGCGATGATCATCTCACCGGCATACACATATTTCCGTTCAGATGATTCTTGCTACTCAGCTCCCTTAATTAGTAATTGACAAAGTGGATTTGATGAGTGTCAACAGGTCCACATCTGCATCATAGTCCATTATGGATTTGTTTTACAAGTATCGGCGGCAATGGGTAAATTTGACATACTTGATCTGCTCTAAACATCTTTTTTCAAGCTCTCCCGTGAGATGAATATCATAGCACTTGTTCAGGTCTAGTACTTGAAGGTGACAGCACCTATCAAGAATCGCCCGCAAACCGGTATCTGTTAATTATTTGCAGTGTTTGAGTTGAAGATGCCTCAATCCGGGTAGGTTTTCTGCAATAGCTAATCCCAGCTCATCGTCTATGTATCTGTATTGATTACTGATTTTTAGTGTTTTTAGCATAGGGCAGCCACGTCCTAGTGTTTGGATATCTTCTTCTCCAATTATCATACCAAGGTTGTCTTCCTCCAATAACGGAAACTTCAACGCTTTAGGTAAATGATGGATTGAGGAAGAGTATCTTCCAGCTCCAATTTCGAGACGTCTAAGCTGACTTGATCTGTTATAAAACAATAAATATAATTAACCTACCCTAACGGATTCTAAAGAAGCTACAAGTCTGCGAGATATTTGAACAAACTTCAACGTCCATAATTTTTGGATTTGCTTATCATTTTATTGCTTATACATAATAAGCACCTTAAAAATAAGTGTTGGATGGTAAGAAAAATGCAATTAGACACGAAAAAGGAATAAAACATAAAAAATCCTATGGGTTCCATGCTAATAAAGGGCTTTATTTACATACGAGGTTAGAGATATCAAAAAATAAGCAATCCCAAACGCCCTCTTAAATCACTTACATTGATCTAGATATAGGAAAAAGATGGACCGATATGTGAGGCTAAAAAAATACTCAACTTTAGCGTGTTCCTAAAGAAATATGTTTCTATGGCAACAAAAGATAGGCACCAAGTACATGTTTGGTTTTCTCTACAAGCAAAGGTAATAAAAAGCTAATGTAGATTAATATAAGCTACATACCTCTCAGCAACATACTGAAGAAGCTCGTCATCACAAAAACCTATCATAGTGATATCAACCAATTGGCCTTGGCTTCTATCCACAACGTTCTTGCAAATCTCGCGCGATTTCATGCCAGAGTGCGACACATGAAATGAACCATTAGGTCGTTGCTCGTCGTAGCCATTATCGTCTAAATAAATGACCCTCCACATACACGGTTCCTTGCAGATTTGCCGCTAATTAGTGCACACCTTCTCAACCCGGTATAATATCTCAATCACACTAATTCTTTGGAGTATATGGATCATTATATCTGATGGGAGATCCAACCAGTTCCTTGTTGCTTTCTCTTTAAATGTCTCGTCCTCATTCTGTTTCCCTTTACCTGCCGCATGTACACACAAACTAAAAATGGATGGGGGTGGTCCATGTAAAGTGTCAACACAGTAACTCTTTAGGCCAAGTCAACACGGGTTGAATGAGGTTGACCATAAACACTTTTTGACCAACATTTGTACGTTGTTTATACAGTATTTAATAACTGTATCAAATCGAATACGATTATGCACGGTAAATAATTTCAATAACAGTCTAGATATTGAATGACTTGACTTAGGATATTTGCCTTAAAATATACACTCTGGGTGACTTACAACCTGGTTTGACCCATTTGACCGGTTTTTTGTTAGCTAACTCTTTTTACCAGTTCGACCCATTAAAAACAGAGTTTAACCCAATTTGACCCATTCTTAAGTAAATGGGGTTAAAATAAGCTAGATTTAGTTGAAACAGAATAAGTGAAGGATCAAGGATAGTAAAGCAAAACAGACTTAGTCACGCACCTTTGACGACATTAGTTGGCAGTACTTGTGTAAGCTCTAAGTTCTGATGCTTGGTGTACTCCATATGGAGATCTCTGGAAAATCATGAAGTTAGAATAAACCTGGTAAAGTCGATTTAATAAAATGCGCCTATCTAAACCTCATATGCGGAATAAGTGCGCTTATGTGGTTGGCCTTTTAGGTCCTAAACTTGGATAAATCTAACACCTTGTTATAGTGGTAACATAACTTCGTTGACACTATGAAATTTTCCGCAAATATTATGATTCTAATACCGAACAGTATAAAAACTGATCAAAACGTCTTCTCTATCTTCACTTTAAAATTAAGTTAGATTCAAGTACAAAACCACAACATGTGTGCAAGAGGGGTAGTCGTCCCTAGTGACATGTTTAGTCTTAAATAATTCATCTGTTTGATTGATTAACAGTATGTTTACTGAAAAGAATTTTATAAGGTAAATTTGATGATCTATATAGCTATACACAGGCTTAAACCCGATCCCTCATGTGTATTGAGCACAAGTACAATACATGGTTGAAAACACTATACAAACACGTACAATACCTATGAGCAAGCCGTAGGGTTTTCCTTCTTTTTTTCTCTTCTGCTGTTGTGGATTTGTGTTTAACGATTTCATATTTTAGTAGTAAGGAGTAAATTGCATTTTTAGTCCCCGTGACTTGACCAATAGTGCAAGTTGAACTTTGGATTGTATATTCAGACGGAATATGCAATTCAAAGTTCAAAATGGGAACTACCATTATACTTTCAGATGGATTGCTATCAAACCTGCAACTTGCCCAAAACACAAGAAACATGAATGCAATTTACTCTATTGTAAATGAAAGTTTTAAAAAACAATACGTTATACGTTAGTCAAAAACGCGTAAAGGTTACTTAATAACTTGCAACCATATTTTTGTGAAGTGTGACTCAATGTTATGAATATCATCATTAAAATGTAAGTTTGCAATTTCTTACTGTAGGGAGTCAAACGAGAGTTCACAACTGGAATTAAATTACGTGTTTGTAGAAGGGGTGAGAAGAAATCGCACCGCGAATCGCAAAATCAAACTGTAAAAATCGTATCACAACAAAAAACGACGGTTTGGTTTTAAGAAAAAATAGATACCGCAACTTCGGTGCGGTTGCCTACAAAATGGGTCGATCTGGATTACAACGGGTCAAAAGACTTGAACTTTATCACCTAATGTATGAAAACTTGACACCTATTTTGATCTGCCTTAAAAAATACCTGTTTTGACCCGTTATTCAACCTCAATCCACCCATTCTGCGAACCAAACACCCTACGTATTGTAATATGAATTATGTTAGATCCAGTTACTACGAAATTACGACGAACCAAACACCCCTAAGCATGTGATAATTAGTTACGTAACACATTTTAGAGGCTTCACTTACAGCCATAAATGACTAACAAAATTGCTCTTTGAAATGTTTTAACCTTAACCATAAAAACAAGTCGCTAATCCGCGTATCATTTACTAAACATCAAAAACTAAGACATATAGTAACATAATAGATGCAACAAAAGCCTTAATAGATCATCTCACTGGTGTACACATCTTGCCATTCAAACGACTGCTGCGACCCCATTAGTGACGGACATAAGCGGACTTGATTATGTGCAACAGGATCTTATCGTCCATTATGGATAGCCATCGGTCCGTATATTTCATACATTTGATCTGTGAACATCTTTTTTCGAGCTTTCCTGTGAGATTAATAGGATAGCACTTGTGCAGTTCTAGTACTTGAAGGTGACAACACCTATCAAGAATCGCCCGCAACCCGGTTTTTGTTAACTTGCACCGTTTGAGTTGAAGATGCCTCAATCCCGGTAGGTTTTCTGCAATAGCTAATGCCAGCGACCCAGTACCTTTTAACATGCACATTTTGAGTTTTAGTGTTTTTAGCATGGGGCAATCACGTCCTAGTGTTTGAATAGCTCCTTTTGGAATTTGTATACGAAGAAGGCTCAGTTCCTCCAATAACGGAAATTTCTTCAACGCTTTAGGTAAATGATACATAACCTGCTGGCTCCAATCAATTTCGAGACGTCTAAGCTGATTTGATCTGTTAGATAACATATTAGCAAAAAATAATATAAGCTACTATAATTTATTTTTTCAAAAAGTTACAACTCTGCTAAGATATTCAAACAAACGTTAACGTCCTTGTTTTTTACGGTGTTGTATTTGCTTATTATTTTATTGCTTAGCGCCTTAAAAAATAAGCTTTGGATGGTAAGAAAAATGCAATAAGACACGAAAAAAGAATAATTAGTAGCAAAATCCAATGGGTTCCATGTTAATCACGGGTTTTAGTTACATATAATGACATGTAATAGCAACGTATTTTCCTTTCTATTAGTAAGGTTGTCGTATCGATCAAGGCAAAACTTGAGTTTGATTACAGGGCGTGTGTTGGCGCTTTACTAATAAGATAGAGAGGGGGTTTTCTTGTTTGGTAAAGTGTCGCTTTTTGATTGGAGTAGGTGTAGCAGGGCACTCTTCCTTCGAAACTCATGAATGTGAGGCCGAGGCTTTCTGCCTTGTTATCAAAAAGGGGTTTTGTGGTAATTTTTTTGCTTTATATCCGATAACCAAACAAAAATGAGAAAGTACATTGATATTACATACCATAATCACTAGAAACTAACCCAAAATAAATCGATAAGCAGCACAAGTAATTTATTTTTCCAAAAATAAGCAATGCCTAACGCTGTCTTAAAATATATACATTGATCCACATATATTAGATATAAGAAAAAGATGGACTGATATTTTTTTATGGAAACTACGAAATATATATTATCATAAGCTACATACCTCTCAGCAACATACCAAAGAAGATCGTTATCACAAAAACCTTTTATAGTGATATCAACCAAATGGAGTAGGTGTAGCAGGGCACTCTTCCTTCGAAACTCATGAATGTGAGGCCGAGGCTTTCTGCCTTGTTATCGAAAAAGGGGTTTTGTGGTAATTTTTTTGGTTTATATCGGATAACTGAACAATTGAGAAAGTACATTGCTATTACATGCCATTAACGCTTGAAACTAACCCAAAATAAATCGATAAGCAGCACAAGTAAGTTGTTTTTCTAAAAATAAGCAATGCCAAACGTTGTCTTACAACATTTACATTGATCCACATATAATAGATATAAGAAAAAAGATGGACTGATATGTGAGGCTAAATATTACTCAAAAGGGTTTAGCGCGTTCCTGAAGAAATTTTTTTGGTGGCAACTACAAAAGATAAATTATCATAAGCTGCATACCTCTCAGCAACATACCGAAGAAGAGCGTTATCACAAAAACCTTTTATAGTGAAATCAACCAATTGGCCTTGACTTCTATCCACAACATTCTTACAAATCTTCTGATAAACCATGGGAGGAAATGAGTTTTGACATGCCCGAATTTTTATAATCTGATGCTCGCAGTAGTATTTCTTTTCCAAATAAATGACCCTCCACATACACGGGTCCTTGCAGATTTGTCGCTAATAAGTGCACACTTTCTGAACACACCGTAATATCCCAATCACATTAATTCGTTGGAGTATATTGAGCAGTATATCTGATGGGACATCCAACCAGTTCCTTGTTGCTTTCTCATTAAATGTCTCGTCCTCTTTCTCTTTCCCTTTACCTGTGCATGTAAATTCAGACCAACGATAGAAAATGAGTAATTCGTGTAAAATGTCAACACTATAACTTTTAGGGACAATCAAGACGAGCTGGCCTGGGTGAGGTTGACCGTAAGCACTTTTTGTCCAACATTTGTACGTTGTCTATATTTAATAAATGTATCGAATATGATTATGCTAGTTAAATAATTCCAGTAACAGTCTAAATATTGAATGACTTGACTTGGAATATTGGCCTTAGAATATACACTCTGGCCGACTTACAACCTGGTTTGACCCATTCATAAGTAAATGGGTTAACATATGCTACATCTAGTTGAAAAAACAGTTTAAGCGACGGATCAGGGATACTAAAGCGAAACAGAATTAGTCACGCACCTTTGATGACATTAGTTGGCAGTACTTCTGTAAGGTCATAGTTGTGAGACTTGGTATACCCCATATGGAGATCCCTGGATAAACATAAAGTTAGAAATGACTCTGGTAATATCAGTTGAATAAATTCGACTAACTAAACCTCATGTGCGAAATAAGTGCACTTGTGCAGTTGGCTATTGTTATAGTGGCTACATTGCCTATCACTCAGTCATCTCCTTTATCATTATATACCACATAAACATTCTAAATTCCAAACTTGACAGTAAATAAGTATACCATTACATCTTGGATTGCCAAATACCATAACTCGAAGCACAAGGTAAACAATTTATAAAATTACATCTTGGTTCTAATAGCACAATTGACACAAACCAACCGGATTGACACAATGAAAATTTGAGCAACTATTATGATTCTAAACAATCACAAATTGATTCAAAACGTATTCTCTATCTACTACACTTCAAACTTAAGGTGGATTCAAGTATGAAATCACAGCTCGTGCGCAAGAGAGGCGGTCGTCCCCGGTGACATGTTTAGTCTTCTAATATAGACACTCACTGACCATTCTAGGCGTAAGCACAATGATCAAAATGTGAAAAGGTAAAAAGAGTTTGAAACCTAAAAAAATATATACAATTATAATCCATACAGGTAAAGTGCATTATGAAGTTCCAGAACACAAGTACAATATTGGGTTAAAAGCATCATCTAGTATAAAATTGTACCTATGAGCGAGCCACCTAGGGTTTTTCTTCCTTTTCTCTTTTACTGTTGTGGATTTTTGTTTATTGAAAACAATAAAAATAGGTTATCAGATGATACCTTACTTTTTGTTTTAAAACCCGGGTTGACCTGTGTAGTTGAATCGTTGACCCGTGAACTGGCTCGAAAACCGGGCCCGATATGACATGGTTTTTACTTGTGTGGGAACCGTATTGAACTGTTGGTTTTTCGTTGACCCGAGTTGAACCGGTTTGATAAACCCGGCCGGGTCACGATTTTTTATACAGAAAAGTATAACAAAAACTTTTTTTCCATAAATATGTCTACGTTTTAAACATAATTGAACTAATGGTGACTAGTTTCGGTTAAAATAAAGTTAAAACAAACTTAAAACAATAATTAGTACTCCTTCTGTCTTATAATTATTGTCCACCGATAAAAACACGTATTTTAATAAAAACATCACTTTTTCACCTTTCTCTCTTACTTTTTACACAATGACAATTTTACCCTTAATCAATTAATTTAAAACTTTTTATTTTTTTGTAATAATACCTTCAAGTGAGTATATGATAAGTTATAAGATCACAATAGTGCATATTAAATATATATAAAAAAACATACATAAAACCGGATTGACTCGACAGTTCAACCGGTTGAATCAATTAACCGATTTACCGGTCAGTAGACCAGGTCAACTAAAAAAGGGTTTAAGGCATTTAATAACTACGTACTTTCTCAAATATATCCATATAATACCTGTACTCATAAAATTGTCAAGATAATACTTGAACTTCCGGTTTACCTGTTAATATGGTACCTCCAACTTTTTTCTACCTATTTTACCCTTCAACCCAATGTCAAATTTTGCATCGTTTGTCCTTTAATTAACGATCATTTTTCAGAAAAAAATATTTAACTTAAAAAAAATATAGGTTACATTGTGAATGGAAGATATGAATAAAACCTACGTCTGATGGTTCCTTTTATAACTTAAGGAAACCAGAAATACATAGAAACTAAATAAGATAATAATGACTAAATCAAAACAAAAATATTCATTCTTATCACTACTTTGACTAAATCTCCATCTTTTATTATATAAAAGGGGAATCTTCAAGCAATGGAAAGTTTCACTAGCAGGGGGAACTTTCTTGTATTTTGTCCACCAACTTGAAGTTCCTCCTAATGCCATATTTGGTCCTTCTTATTTCCATGTGATTTGATTCATCAACTTTTGACCCAACAATCTTCCCCTAGTTGATGATGTCATAACACTTCCCCTTAAGCATACAACACCAAGCGTCAACAGGCTGAACATTCTCTGTAGACTTCTTGTTAATCCCAAACTCGGATCTTAAACATTAGCTTGTTTAAGGGTTATAGTAGAAAGAAAGAATTAAAACTACTACAAGAGAAACTTTGCAAACCACAAAGTAACAAAACAAGATGCGGAAAGTAATCTTTAGGACAAGAACAAGTAGTGAATCAAACGTTAAGCTTTAATATATTGATAATATACGAATACCCAAAGATGGTATTAGGGTTTTATAACCTTAAAGCATGAAATGAAATGATAGGAAAAGTATATCAAACACAAAACCTAATGAGTCCTTTTATAGCACAAGTACCCATGTACAAGATAACTACTAACAAACTAGGAAGGTATTCTGGAGTAGTATCAGACTCGCGTCAATATCTCTTCCAAGTTTATCCATGCAATAGGGTCTTTGACTTCTAGAAGTGGGAACTGATCCCACTATCTTCATTAATTCAGCAGGGGAAACTTATACTAGTAGGGGGATCTCGACCAACCAGTAGGGGGAACTTTGACTCATGCATTTATTCCCAACAATCCTCCCCTAAGCTTGTGCTTTCATCCAAAAAGACAAGTTTCTGAATAAATGCTGGTTGATGAGGATGCTTACAAATTCTCTAGCCAAAATTGATTGTGGATAAACCTAACAAGATCATAGGGAACATGATTCTTGCAATCCACTATCAAGTTAGTCTGCACCATCTTCTTCAAAGTATCTTATGAGAGAGGATAATAACGATTGTTGAGCAGATAGACACTCACTCCTTCCATAGCTAACCTATAGACTCTTGAATTTGTGAACATCTTCCAATATAACATCTTGGCTCCATTCTGTGCATCAAAAATAGGATCATTCAGATCTGTCTTATACATCCTATGCATGCTATCCCAAATCAACCAATCCTTCTCAACGCCTTCTACGGTAGGAGGATTATTTTCAAACATTCCTTTTAGAATCCTCCACAGATCATCCAAGTCTTCTCGATCCAAAGTCTGAAACATAACACCCAGACTTTGGAATGTCTGAGCTGTATCATCAGCCCTAGTAAGCTTATGTAAGTTTATGGACTTATATTTAATAGTCGTGTGATAGGATCGAACTCGAGATTACAAGATTGCACACAATACGTAAAGAGTTAATTTAATTAATAAATATATCTATTGTATTTATTAATTTATTTAATAAATATATATTTATGTATTTATTAGTTTAAACCGAGCAAGTAAATATATAACTTTAACGATCGTTAATTAAATAATAGTTAAGTATTAACGAGGATTAAATAAATATATAGTAAGAGTAATATAAAGGAAGAAGGACGGAAGGTTCCGGAACACCCCATAGGGGTGTTTCGACCGTCGGTTAGAGCCAAGGGGGGGGGGGGGGGGCAAAAGTTGCCTTTTATTTATTTGGGCTACAATGGGTTGGGGTCTATAAATACACCTCCTTATTCCTCATAATTTAGAACATAACTTGAATCTTCTCCCTCCTCTTCTCTTTGTTCGATCGCAAAGGGTAAACCAACAAAGGGTTTCTGTAAAACCCGCATGCTTTTACCATGCATAGTACCTTAAGTTCGTACGTACTAGTTAAAAACTTTCCTAATATAGCATGATTACGATTACGTGTTAGGAGTTTATGTATTACGTACGTGTTAGAACACGATAAATATTTTATTTGCACGATCACGTAATAATTATTTAGCAATAATTAATCACGAGCATACAATCACGAAATCACGAGCGTAATTAAAACACGAGCTATTATTAATTACGTATATATATTTAATACGAGCGTAATTAAATATATAAGAGTATGGTATTTACGTAACGAGAACATTTAAAACACGAACATAATTAAACATAAACGTGTATTAAATAACGAGACACGAAACGAGGTACGGGAACCCCCACAAGGGAGTCCCTACCCGCTGCCAAAAGAGGGTAATGGGCCAAGCCCATTACCAATTTTTACTAAAAGGGGGTTAAGTAATTTTTACTACTCAAAAATTACTTTACAGAAGATTTCAGGAAAAACCTAAAACCCTCCCTTTTCTCCTTCTTTGTGCCGCCACCTACAAACCACCATAGAAGGTGATTTTGATCTTGGATCTTGTTGATTTATTGGTTGTTCGTGTTTGTTCTTCACCCTCTTGATCCACGAATACGGTAAAACCTTTTTAAACCCTTTTCTTTTAATTAATCTTTTATTTAATTATGAACACGTGATGTTTTTCATAAAAACACATTAATTAATCATAGATCTAACATGTTTTGATCATTAATTAATCAAAGGGTCGATCTAAGGGGTGTTTGTTTTTGGGCCGCAAGGTACAACCGACCCTAAGGGGGCTCGGTTTGTTTTAGCCGACCACCACCAAGACCATTTTGGTCTTGGTTGGTGCGTGTGGGTCCCACGGCAGCAAGGGGGTACCCCGATTTGGTTTGGGGTACGGCGTTGTTTCATATCCGGTGCATGTTTTTAGGCTTAGATCCGGATCATGATTATGTTAGTTGTTTATGTTATAAACTTATGTTAAAAATTAAATTAATAAAAGGTGAGATTAATTTAATAACATGACTTAGGTTAATTAATTATTAATAAACATGAAATTATTTTAACCTAAGTATTTATATTATTAAGACTTATAATTAATTAATTATTTAAAAACCATGGATATAATTAATTAATTAAACATGACTTAGGTTATATTTAATAATACATATTTAACCTAAGTATTTAATATATTTAATTAAAAACATGTCATACTTTAACTAAATATTATAACCTATAGTTTAATTAAATTACATGAAATAATTATTAAACTATATAATATATATCATATGACTTAGGATATAATCATGAAAACACTTAGGCTTATTTACTTAGCTTATTTAACCAGCTTATTTCTAATTATAGAAACTTTCTATTTTTAGAAAACTTAATTAAATAAGGCAGCTATTTTATTTATGGAAACCAGCTATTTTTTAGAAACTTATTTATTTAAGGCAGCTAATCTATTTATGGAAACTTATTTAATTAAGGCAGCTAATCTATTTTTGGAAACTTTCTATTTTTAGAAACTTATCTATTTTAAGCAGTAAATCTATTTTTGGAAACTTTCTATTTTTGGAAACTTTCTATTTTTGGAAACTTTCTATTTTTGGAAACTTTCTATTTTAGGAAACCTTCTATTTTTAGAAAGTTACTTATTATTACACAATAAGTATAATAACACATGAAATACCTGAAATACTTAATCAGATTAAGCAGAATATAAGATTTAACACAGTTTAAGGCTTTAAACAGTGTAAAATGGTAAGAACACATAAAATAAGCTAAGACGTGATATAAAACCAGCTATGTATGTAGTAAGCAGATACTTATTTCATGTACGTATTTATGTAGCACTAGTGTTTCAGAAGTAGGATTCTCGCAGTTCATCGTTCTCGTTCACAGGACATAAGGTACGGATTCCCGTCCTTTCAGTATGGACATTCTTTCCTTATTAGGATTTCCCCGTATGCAGCCAACTGTTTTCCCGTAGTATAAGTATGAGTTTGATTGCTTATGTTTTAAATATGATTACCTATAGCCATATACATGCATGACCAGTTTCACCTAGTTATGGAGGTATCATAACCATAACATTAGAGGCACTGATGTTATGACTTCACCACGGCGGAGTGATTGCTCGTGGCGTCCCTTCAGCTTTTGGCCATTTATTTATATTTATCATGTGGGGCGTATGGGTGCATCCTAGTTACACGTTTTTATTCAGGATTACATGGTGAATGTGGTGTGTGCCTTGCATCCTTCACAAGGAGTTGATCCCTCCTACCCATAAAACCAGTATATTAAATTAGAGGCAGCCCCTCTAATTTGCATGATGAGGTCACCCCTCCAATTATTCATGCACGGTGGATATTCATGACCTATATTGGCTAAATGGTAAAATATGACAAACATTTTTTATAAGATAAACGTAAGACTTTCAAACTATAAAACCAGTTTTATTAAGACTTAACCAGGTTACTCGGGACTTAGTTTCTTCCGCTGTTATTATGTTATATGCTTATCATATTCATGCTTTATTGTACATCCGTGCACTGAGCGTATTGCTCAGCCGTTTTCCTTTTCTATGTTCTCAAAACGGCAGGTACTCAGGGACGCTCGTAGACACTATGAGTACGTGCATATGGACTGGAAGCTGTCTAGCCTTCTTTGCATTATGCATTTCTTTTCTTTATGATACTTATGCTTTGGACATTGTTTCGTCCTCATTCCTTACTATACTATGTTTGTGTGTGATGAGCTTTACTTTTGGACTACCGATGTTTGATTCCGGTATTTTACTTTATATGGTCAAGTAATGTTTAGACATTTTACCTTGTATGCTTTGATGACACGCCATAATTACTGTGATATTTCCATTTCCAAAATGGGGTGTTACAATTATGGTATCAGAGCCATGGCTTCGACCTGTAGGCTCTCAAATATGACCTGTGATTAGTGGGTAGTCACTACGGTCTTCCTAGAACAAACAGTTGTTTTCATGCATTCATCATTTTAAGCATACATATACATGTCATTGTTGCAGGGTTTTTGACTAAGTAATGGTTGGTACAGGACTGGCCCTATTTAGTCGCATGTGTTTTATCGAAACTTTTAGATTTGGGACCGACCCATAGGCGTCCCCTCACTATGTTTTTTGTTTTGAGTGAACTGACCAGAGGCGTTAACTCTCGAGCATACAAAGTTTTCATAAAACTGCATCATGCATTCATACACAAAAATTTTATTGCATAAAATTTTTCTCGTGAAATTTTTAGTATAATTTTTTTTTTCATGTATATATTTTATATTTTAGGTTTTGAACTGTTAATCATATGTTTTATGTTATACTGTCAGATGGTTCTCACACGCGAACAGGAGCAGCTCAATGCTGCAATTCAGGCTGCCATGCAAGCCTTGCTTCCTCAACTGAGGAATGACATCCGGGCTGAAGTTCAAGCTGCCAACAATCAGCAGCAGCACAATCAGCCACCTCCTCCTCCTCCAGTGACATTAGCAGTATGGCTGGAGAGATTCAACAAGCTCCGCCCTCGAACTTTTGAGAAGACAGATAGCCCCAGCGATGCTGAAAGCTGGTTGGCTCACATCGAGAAGATCTTCAACGCTATGGGTTGTGACCCCGCATACAAGGCGAGGTTGGCATGATATCGGTTAGAAGGCGATGTACTCAACTGGTGGTTAGCTTTGATGCAATCTGAAGGTGGTGATGAGTGGGTTGTTGGTTTTACTTGGGCTCAGTTCAAGGACAGGGTGATGGAGCAGTTCTTTCCCAAGGCTGAGCAGGACAAACTCAAGAGAGAGTACCATGGGATCCGTCAGAGGGCTGGGGAGAATAGCAATGAGTTTATGCAGCGCTTTCTTCGCTTGGCTGGTTTCCTTGGTGCGGCAGCAGGTACTCCTGAAGAGCAGGCACATCACTTCAGATGGGCTCTTCGCACATCGGTCGCAAACAATCTGGTGTGTGCTACGTTTAATACTGTAGCACAAGTGGCCGATGCAGCACGGAAACGGGAGATGCTGCAGGAGAGGGATGAGTTCGGGGAAGCTGAAAGACCCGACAAGAGATAAACCTTCGTATTCAAGCGGTGACCAATCCGTTTACCTTCCATATGTCAATTATTCATCTCTTTAAATGTATCTTCCAGGCAGAAAACTGGGCACCGGTCTCAGCCGGCTACTCAGCAGCAGCCTCATCAGCCCAAGGGAAACGGTCAGACTAATGACCGATCTGCTACGGATAGGCGTGGCGGTAATGACAATTACCGTAACAACGCCGGGCAATCTAGCAACAGCAGGTCCTAATACTTACGAAATTCCTTATGTTTTATGTTATGACTCATATTCTGACACTTTAAGCAAACTTCTACCAGGAACCATGGAAACGGTAGGGACCAGAACCAGAGAGGTTCGCAGCCTAGCCGTCCAGCTATCACTGGTACTCAATCTTACGATTATCCGCTTCGTTCATTGTACCCAACTATTATGTCTCATGTAAAATGTTTTATCAGGTCCTCAGCCAGCCAGAGCACCTGCTGGAGGATTCACTCATCCTCTTTGCTCTACTTGCCACCGTAGGCACCCAGGACAATGTCGCCGTAATACTGATGCGTGCTTCAAGTGTGGTCTTCCTGGCCATATTATGAAGGATTGCCGTAAGGGCGAGATGGAGGGTACATCGGGACATGCTGATACCAAGCCGCCTCCTACTGCCGGGCGTGTCTACACGACATCTCGAGACCAGGCCAACAAGTCTACAGGTACCATCACTGGAATCTTGTATATGTATGGTCGCGCTGCATGTGTTCTTTTTGATACGGGTGCTAATCACTCGGTTATTTCTACTGCTTATGCTAAGAACATTAGGATGCCTCCCTTGCCACTAGAAAATAGGCTTACTATTTCCACGCCTTTGAGGGACTCTGTATTAATCACCCATGTATACAAGAGTCTTCCCCTAGAATTTGATGATAAGGTTCGACCTGTCGACGAACTTCCGCTGGACATGACTGACTTCGACATGATTTTGGGCATGGATTGGCTATCCAAATATCATGCTACTATAGACTGCCATTCATATCGAGTTATCTTCGGTGATGTCAATGCACCAGAGTACATTCATAATGGGTTCATACCCGGACGGTCTGTACAAATCATATCCACCCTGCAAGCGCGTGCACTATTGTCACATGGCTGCGAGGGTTATTTAGCTACGGTTCACGACATGGATGCTAAATCTCCATCGATTCAGGATCAACCAATAGTGTCAGAATTCCAAGACGTGTTTCCAGCAGAACTTTCTGGCATACCACCTGCACGAGAAGTGGAATTCAGTATCGAGCTGGTTCCAGGAGCTGAACCAATCTCCAAAGCTCCTTATCGCATGGCTCCCATAGAGCTGAAGGAGCTGAAGGATCAACTGCAATAACTTCTTGAACGAGGTTTTATTCGACCGAGCGCATCTCCATGGGGCGCACCGGTTTTGTTTGTTAAGAAGAAGGACGGCAGTATGCGTCTTTGCATAGACTATCGCGAGCTCAACAAGATTACCATTCGGAATAGATATCCACTGCCACGCATTGACGATCTGTTTGACCAACTCCAAGGGGCCAAACACTTCTCCAAGATCGATCTTAGGTCAGGCTATCATCAGTTACGAGTCAAGGAGCAGGATATTGCTAAGACTGCCTTTCGTACTCGTTATGGCCACTACGAGTTTGTAGTTATGCCATTTGGCCTGACAAATGCTCCAGCAGTGTTCATTGATCTGATGAACAGAACTTCCATGAATTTCTGGACAAATTCGTCATTGTTTTCATCGATGACATCCTGATTTTCTCTAAGTCCAAGGAGGAACACGAAGACCATCTTCGTACAGTACTAAAGATTCTTCGCCAGAAGCAGCTGTATGCTAAATTCTCCAAGTGTGAGTTCTGGTTAGACAAGGTGGCATTCTTAGGTCACATTATATCAGCAGAAGGAATCACTATGGATCCAGCGAAGGTTGAGGCCATCACTAAGTGGCCAAGGCCGACATCAACGACGGAAGTCCGCAGTTTCTTAGGCTTAGCTGGCTATTACCGTAGGTTCGTGGAGAACTTTTCCCGCTTAGCACTACCATTGACCAAACTGATGCGGAAAGGGGAGAAATTCGTCTGGACTGAAGATCGAGAGAAGAGCTATGAAGACCTGAAGCAGAAGCTAGTATCTGCACCTATTCTTACTCTACCATCTGGTACGGGTAGATTTCAAATCTACAGCGGTGCATCGGGGAAGGGACTTGGCTGTGTTCTCATGCAACATGGGAAAGTGATCGCGTACGCTTCACGACAACTTAAGCCTTATGAAGAGAATTACCCCACACACGATCTGGAACTTGCTGCAGTCGTGTTTGCATTGAAGATATGGAGACACTACTTATATGGAGAATCATGTGACATTTTCACGGACCACAAAAGCTTGAAGTATATCTTCACTCAACGTGAATTGAACATGAGGCAGAGAAGATGGTTAGAGCTGTTGAAGGATTATGACATTAATCTTCAGTATCATCCCGGAAAGGCAAATGTAGTAGCAGATGCCCTTAGCAGGAAGTCCGGAATGATCAACAGCATTAGAATCGAAGAGGAAATCATAAGAGACTTGGAGCGACTGGACATCGAGATCATGGTACGTGGACAGCACGGTTACTGGGCTAATCTTAGAGTAGAACCCGAGTTACTATCTAAGATCAATGAAGCTCAGAAGGATGACGGAGAAATATGGGCGATAATACAGAATTTGGAGAAGCAGACAAAATTCAGAGTAGATGCAGATGGTATCCTATGGCAGGGCACTAGACTTTGTGTTCCTGATGACCAAGAACTCCGGGAAGCTTTGCTAGCAGAAGCTCATAGCTCCCCATTCTCGATACATCCTGGTTCAACTAAAATGTACCATGACATCAAGCAGTACTTTTGGTGGAGTGGTATGAAGCAGGATGTGGCCACTTACGTCTCCAAATGTCTTACCTGCCAGCAGGTTAAGATCGAGCATCAGCGATCTGGCGGTCTCCTTCAACCGTTAGACATTCCAGAGTGGAAGTGGGATAAAATCACCATGGATTTTGTTACCGGTCTTCCGCCTACCAAAAGGAAGCACGATGCAATTTGGGTTATCGTTGATTGACTTACCAAATCAGCTCATTTCTTACCGATCCGCAAGGAAGATCCGGTAAGTAAACTCGCAGATACGTACAGACGAGAGATCATGAGACTACACGGTGCACCATCCAGCATCGTCTCAGACAAAGATCCTCGATTCACTTCGCGCTTTTGGAAAAGTCTACAGAAAGCTTGGGGTACACAACTTAAGCTTAGCACGGCCTTTCATCCTCAAACGGACGGACAGTCGGAGCGAACCATTCAGACATTGGAAGATATGTTGAGGTCATGTGCGTTGGAATGGACGGGTGATTGGGACGAATACATCTGTTTGGTGGAGTTTGCGTATAACAACAGCTGGCACGCGAGCATCAAGTGTGCTCCATTTGAGATGTTGTATGGCAGAAAGTGTCGCGCCCCAATCTGCTGGGATCAGGTTGGCGAGCGAACACTCGAAGGACCAGAAATCATAGAGATGACAAACGAGAAGATCGCAGTAGCTAGACAGAAGATTCAGGAGGCACGGTCACGTCAAAAGAGTTACGCCGACAAGCATCGTAGGGATTTACACTTTAACGTAGGAGATCACGTCTTCCTTAAGGTTTCGCCGGCACGTGGTGTTAGACGCTTCGGGATTAAAGGGAAGCTCAGTCCTTGTTTCATCGGACCGTTTGATATCATTGAACGAGTCGGTGAAGTATCTTACTGATTGGCGTTACCTCCGCAGCTTTCGCATGTGCACAATGTGTTTCATGTGTCCTTACTCAGAGGGTATCAATATCATCCCCTTCACATGGTTCAGTATCCACTGGAACAGATTCGTGAAGATCTCACTTTTATTCGTGAAGATTCATGAGAAAGAAGACGATTCCATTCGTCAAAATTCTATGGAGGGATCATACCGAGCGGGAAGCCACTTGGGAAACGGAGGAGTCTATCCGGACTTCTTACCCTCATTTCATATTTTGAATTCGGGTATGTTCTTCTTTTCCAGTTTACTTTATCTATAATTCGGGGACGAATTATTCTTTTTAGGGGGAAGAGTTGTAAAACCCGCATGCTTTTACCATGCATAGTACCTTAAGTTCGTACGTACTAGTTAAAAACTTTCCTAATATAGCATGATTACGATTACGTGTTAGGAGTTTATGTATTACGTACGTGTTAGAACACGATAAATATTTTATTTGCACGATCACGTAATAATTATTTAGCAATAATTAATCACGAGCATACAATCATGAAATCACGAGCGTAATTAAAACACGAGCTATTATTAATTACGTATATATATTTAATACGAGCGTAATTAAATATATAAGAGTATGGTATTTACGTAACGAGAACATTTAAAACACGAACATAATTAAACATAAACGTGTATTAAATAACGAGACACGAAACGAGGTACGGGAACCCCCACAAGGGAGTCCCTACCCGCGGCCAAAAGAGGGTAATGGGCCAAGCCCATTACCAATTTTTACTAAAAGGGGGTTAAGTAATTTATACTACTCAAAAATTACTTTACAGAAGATTTCAGGAAAAACCTAAAACCCTCCCTTTTCTCCTTCTTTGTGCCGCCACCTACAAACCACCATAGAAGGTGATTTTGATCTTGGATCTTGTTGATTTATTGGTTGTTCGTGTTTGTTCTTCACCCTCTTGATCTACGAATACGGTAAAACCTTTTAAACCCTTTTCTTTTAATTAATCTTTTATTTAATTATGAACACGTGATGTTTTTCATAAAAACACATTAATTAATCATAGATCTAACATGTTTTGATCATTAATTAATCAAAGGGTCGATCTAAGGGGTGTTTGTTTTTGGGCCGCAAGGTACAACCGACCCCAAGGGGGCTCGGTTTGTTTTAGCCGACCACCACCAAGACCTTTTTGGTCTTGGTTGGTGCGTGTGGGTCCCACGGCAGCAAGGGGTACCCCGATTTGGTTCGGGGTATGGCGTTGTTTCATATCCGGTGCATGTTTTTAGGCTTAGATCCGGATCATGATTATGTTAGTTGTTTATGTTATAAACTTATGTTAAAAATTAAATTAATAAAAGGTGAGATTAATTTAATAACATGACTTAGGTTAATTAATTATTAATAAACATGAAATTATTTTAACCTAAGTATTTATATTATTATATCTTATAATTAATTAATTATTTAAAAACCATGGATATAATTAATTAATTAAACATGACTTAGGTTATATTATTAATATTTAATAATACATATTTAACCTAAGTATTTAATATATTTAATTAAAAACATGTCATACTTTAATTAAATATTATAACCTATAGTTTAATTAAATTACATGAAATAATTATTAAACTATATAATATATATCATATGACTTAGGATATAATCATGAAAACACTTAGGCTTATTTACTTAGCTTATTTAACCAGCTTATTTCTAATTATGGAAACTTTCTATTTTTAGAAAACTTAATTAAATAAGGCAGCTATTTTATTTATGGAAACCAGCTATTTTTTAGAAACTTATTTATTTAAGGCAGCTAATCTATTTATGGAAACTTATTTAATTAAGGCAGCTAATCTATTTATGGAAACTTTCTATTTTTAGAAACTTATCTATCTTAAGCAGTAAATCTATTTTTATAAACTTTCTATTTTTGGAAACTTTCTATTTTTGGAAACTTTCTATTTTTGGAAACTTTCTATTTTTGGAAACTTTCTATTTTAGGAAACCTGCTATTTTTGGAAAGTTACTTATTATTACACAATAAGTATAATAACACATGAAATACAAGAAATACTTAATCAGATTAAGCAGAATATATGATTTAACACAGTTTAAGGCTTTAAACAGTGTAAAATGGTAAGAACACATAAAATAAGATAAGACGTGATATAAAACCAGCTATGTATGTAGTAAGAAGATACTTATTTCATGTACGTATTTATGTAGCACTAGTGTTTCGGAAGTAGGATTCTCGCAGTTCATCGTTCTTGTTCACTAGACATAAGGTACGGATTCCCGTCCTTTCAGTATGGACATTCTTTCCTTATTAGGATTTCCCCGTATGCATCCAACTGTTTTCCCGTAGTATAAGCATGAGTTTGATTGCTTATGTTTTAAATATGATTACCTATAGCCATATACATGCATGACCAGTTTCACCTAGTTATGGAGGTACCATAACCATAACATTAGAGGCACTGATGTTATGACTTCACCATGGCGGAGTGATTGCTCGTGGCGTCCCTTCAGCTTTTGGCCATTTATTTATATTTATCATGTGGGGCGTATGGGTGCATCCTAGTTACACGTTTTTATTCAGGATTACATGGTGAATGTGGTGTGTGTCTTGCATCCTTCACAAGGAGCTGATCCCTCCTACCCATAAAACCAGTATATTAAATTAGAGGCAACCCCTCTAATTTGCATGATGAGGTCACCCCTCCAATTATTCATGCACAATGGATATTCATGACCTATATTGGCTAAATGGTAAAATATGACAAACAGTTTTTATAAGATAAACATAAGACTTTCAAACTATAAAACCAGTTTTATTAAGACTTAACCAGGTTACTCGGGACTTAGTTTCTTCCGCTGTTATTATGTTATATGCTTATCCTATTCATGCTTTATTGTACATCCGTGCACTGAGCGTATTGCTCAGCCGTTTTCCTTTTCTATGTTCCTAAAACGGCAGGTACTCAGGGACGCTCGTAGACACTAAGAGTACGTGCATATGGACTGGAAGCTGTCTAGCCTTCTTTGCATTATAGCATTTCTTTTCTTTATGATACTTATGCTTTGGACATTGTTTCGTCCTCATTCCTTACTATACTATGTTTGTGTGTGATGAGCTTTACTTTTGGACTACCGATGTTTGATTCCGGTATTTTCCTTTATATGGTCAAGTAATGTTTAGACATTTTACCTTGTATGCTTTGATGACACGCCATAATTACTGTGATATTTCCATTTCCAAAATGGGGTTTTACAGTTTCGGTTGGTTTTCTTGATTCATCGATTTACTTACAATCTAGTCCTAGCCCCTCTCTAGGGTTGTTGGGTAGATTAATTACAAACGTTGTAGCTCGGTTTTCATGTGCTATAATTACGGTTAGCTTGTTGTATTACGTGTGTACAAGATCGTAATATAGTCTTACTTTAGACTATATCTTGGTGTATACGGTATAAACCCGAATTGGTGATTCGTTCTTCGTCTTGTGGATTTCCTTTGGCGTAAAGGTATGTAACCCTAATTTGATTCATTATAATTGTGTTATTATTATGATCTTGTTAAATTGCTTCCGCAATATGTGCTTTGATCTTGTTTAGGGTTTTATATAATTGTTATGATATTAATAAACCTTCAGTGGCATCGAGAGCCGTTTTAACATGTTATAATTATCGAAAATCTAAAGTTTTTTAACTAATAATTGTTCAGAGTTAAAACTACATGTTTTTTAGGTTTTCATAAAATTAGGGTTTTGTTTTTTAAAAATTAGGGTTTTCGCCGAATTTAAAAAAATAGGAATTGTTTAGAAACCCTAAATTACATGTGGGATAATTTCATATTGAATTGCATGATTAATTGTTAGGTCATGTATGGTTACAATCCGTAGAGATTTAATTGTTAAAATTTGTGGGGATTCCATGATAACGTGCATGTTTTCATGGATCGTAAAATTATATGTTTATATGATTTTATGTGCTACGTGATTATTTGATTCAATAAATCTTGAATTAGGAAAGACGTTTATATGAATATAAAGACCTAGATTTGATGATTATTGAATAAATCGTATGCATGTGGCTATTTGATTCATTTATTGCATATATAAATTGTTATTATGTGTTTATGATTTAGTATTTTTTTACTTGTTTATATTAAAATTGGTGAATTGTTGTAAACAAGGGTTTTTTTAGGAAAAGAAATAATATGGACTAAATCATATTAAAATAATGATTTGTTAGAGATTTAAATTACATAAGATTACGTTGATTGATGAATTGCAATAATAATCTAACGGACTACTCCTTTTGACAAACTATAAAGTGGGTTTAACGCACCGCTGGTCATTGATAACTGTGTTTTTTCTAGTTGAAAAAGTTCGTTTCTCGGTATCTTCTCGAATTGATAACTGGTTCAAAGTGCGACTCAATTGTTTTTGGTGAAAAAGAATATTTTTGGTTGTTTTAAAATAAATGCGCAAAGACTTTAAAGTAAATGGTAGGTAAAATAAATCTAACTCTAATTTAAAATAAATGACGAGTAATTAAAACGCGACGAAAAATTAAAAGGCACTAAAAGTAAATAACGCAAACTTAAAACGCAACTAAAACTGAAACTAAGGCAAGGCTAAAAATAAATCTAAGGCAAGTAATCTTAAAGTGCGACTAAGGAAAAAAGGCGGGAAAAATAAAGCTTGAAAATTAAATAATTAAAAACAGAACTTAAAAGAAACTGAAAATGCTCATTCGGAATAATACCCTCATTCGGAATAAACATTCATCCGGAATGTCACCTTCGTTCGGAATGTTCTTCTTTACTCGGAATATTTACCAAAAACCTTGATTCGGAATATATTCCGAATGAATACCCTTTATCCGGAATACTCTTCTTGGTTCGGAATGTTCCGAATGAGCACACTGATCCGGAATACTTTCCTTGATCCGGAACAAACAGCTTGATTCGGAACAAACTTTTCACTCGGAATGTTAGCTTGATTCGGAACTTCCACTGATTCGGAATATCTGGCTTGATCCGGAACAAACAGCTGATCCGGAATATTGTGCCTTGATTCGGAATGTACCTGGGAAAAGAAACAGACAGCGAAGAACAAGGAGAAAAAGAAATACAGATCTAACTAAAACTAATCACAAATAATCAACAAATGATAATCTATCAAACCAAATCAATAACACTAACAATAATAATCAAAAAAATCAAAACCCACTTAATTAAATCAAAAAAAACTCAAGAACATGAACATAAACAATAAAGCATAAAGATTAAGATCAAACAAGAAAGGAAGATAGAAGATTGACAATAAAAGTAAAGATTGACAATAATTAAAAGGAAACTTACTTGAAATTAAATGTATTTAAGGTGCAAGACAATTAATTAAATGACATGTAATTAAAGAACAAGTAAATAAAGGGTGGAAGACTAATTGTCACACTTAGCCAACAAAATGAAATGTAAATCCTAATGATCTATTTATATGAGGATTAGGGAGGTGCTTAGGAAGCTTCCTCTCCTCTTTCTTCTTTCTTTAATTGCATCATTAAGTCCTTAATCTTCTTAATTCTTTGACTTTAATGACTTTGTCTCGGAATTTCTTTAAACTCGTCTTGTAATTCTTCAATAAATTAGACTTGAGTTCTAAGGCTTTAAGTAAACTTCCGTCTTTTGACTTTTCCTTTGATAAATCTTTAGAATTGGTCTTGGACTTCCGTTCTTTTTGCACTCTTGATTTCTTGACTTCGTCTTTTGTCTTTTTCTTCGACAAAAGCCCGTGAATGCCCGTGTTTTCTCCCCTTTTAACATTTTCGTCCTAAATCACAACAAAACCACAAACCACGCATAATTCCGACATTTACGACATAAAATACACGTGTTGGCTCGGTTATTATTGTAGTTAAGTGGTAAAAAGGATGAGTGTTTACACACCTATCAAATCTCCTACACTTGACCATTGCAATGTCTTCATGCAATGCATTAGTTACAAAGCACGATTACACTTTTCATCATAATCAATCCACGTTGGCCTTTATTAAAGAGATAAAAAATTATAAACATTCAAAGTAAAGAAATCAAAAACATACCTTCGGGTTTTGGAAATATCATGAATGATCATCATCCTCACGTTTTCACTTTCTCCAAACTAAGCTTAAAAACGAGATCATTGTTATTATAAGTTAGCAAACTAACACGAACTCATGTGGGCCAATTATTTACTTAGACTCCCTTATTCCTAGGTGTATCTCTTATATTTTATTGTTGTCTTGAATGATCACGAGGATGCATTGTTGACTTATTTCGATAGTTTATTAGGCTGAAAATAAAGTGGGACGATTTAATCAATAGTTAGCTAAAGGACAAAATCTTTTAAAACTGCTTCTCGGGACCTCATAGAGTTCATATCTTGGCATAACTCGCTACGCGATTTGAGACCTTTCTCTGACCGATATTTGGCAGCGACTTCATACTTCAAATCTTGAGAGACGTTCATGAAATAATGGTGTTCTCTTCATAATAGGAATTTCTTCACTTGAAGTTTTGAGAGATTCTTCATATTTGGACCATGACTTCTTCATTTTTCTCCAATCTTTATTTTGGACATTGATATACAACGATCCGCCTCCTTTTAGGACTTGGATCTATTTATCCTCATACCTTGTTAGGGCCTTTTTGGATAGACTTCTCCATGATCTTTACAGGAGTATTTGCTTTTCGTCGTGTGTCTCGATCCTTCATATTGATTTTTGAATAATGATTCTTCACATCACTTTGGATCTTTAGCAACAAAATGTAGCCCTCGTGCCTTGTTAGGGCCTTTTCGGACTCGCCAATCTTCGCATCCCGCTTCAATAAGTTATGCCTTGGCTATGAACTCTAATCCATACCGAGCAACTTTAAAACGATCTTGGGCTAGAAGCTAAGTAACTTTTCAAATCGTACAACCTTATTTATTGCAGATAAATTTATTAACAAGCGATGGGTGAATAGGCTTATAATTAACTCACATAAATTCACGAAAGAATACCAAACTTATAATTGACTCTATCATCTCTCGTTCTCCACAATTTAAATTCTCAAGGAATGAGACTCGTGGATGCTAAGCCTATTAAATCAAAGTTTTGGGTTTTCGAGTCGCCTATAGGATCTTGCAAACTCTTAGACTTTTTCAAGTTTAGAAATCGCATTTTAAAGTTCCCTTGATAAACGACTCTCTAGGATCAGTTATAGGAACTTGCGAAAAGTTCTTGTTCTTAAAAGCCTAGCAAAACTTTCGTGTTTTATAGCTCCCTATATAAAAGCCTAGCAAAACTTGACTTAAACACGTTAAGGATACTAGCTAGAGTAAACTTAGATAAATAAACTCGGGTTGAGTCAAAAGATTCACAACATTTTAAAAATTTATTTTACCAAAGAAGGAAAAATAACTATACAAAGGTAAAAACTAATTGGCCAAAATAGATCAAAAATTTTGAAAAATGTCAAAAAATTGATTTTCTTTTCCGGTTAAAATAAGGACAAATACAAGGAAAAGGCCACTTAACTTCGATAGAAGTCCCCCTACACTTAATATAAACATTGTCCTCAATGTTTAAGCATGTGGGAGTAAACTCCCCCACACTTAGGACATTGTGCACTTTGTTTAAATCTCGCTAAGGAAAAGACAACTAACGATTTTGCTATTTTAATATTGAGAAATATAAAATAGTGAATCGAAAAGAGTTTAGGATAGAACCGGGAAGACGGAACACGGAATCACGGGTCGTCAAAAATCATCAAGAGTGGATCATTGAGCGCTTGAATCCCTGAATAAGAGAGAGAACAAGAAACACCACGGGGCTCCCCCTACACTTATGGTGAAAACAGGGAAAGATAGATAGATAATTGGGTTGCCTCCCAAAAAGCACTTGTTTTTGTTAACCGAGTCACGAGCCTGACTCGTCCCCAAATTAAATGGTCCATGGGGAAGCCTCGAATGTAATACCGGGATCAAAGACCTTGTCCTTGTTCCCGGAGGAATATAATAAAGGAGAGGCAAGAGGATAAGTCTTGAATGGTAGGAAGGTCCTTTCAACATACGAGAAGTATGTGAAATCTTGATCCATGGGAGGTGGGGTGGGTAAAGGAATCACATTGTCATCCTCCAAAGACAATGGATGCTGACCAATTGGCAAAGCCGTAAGGTTATCAATCATAGAATGGTCATTGTCACCTCCCGGGTCAACTCATCCTCATTTCCCGGAGAGTGAAATTGATACATCACACGCTTGGGCGTGCACGCAGTAGGATGAGGTGGCAATATAGTATGAGAAGTAAGAGAAGAATTACCTTCCATCCGCGTTACCTTTCCAGTAGAGTCAAATCTCTCCACCTCTGTGATAGAAGGGGGCATGGCTAACAAAGTATGCTCATCAATAGCAAGAGAATCAGAACTATTAATGTCCTCAATCCCTTCGTCAAATAGAGGATTCACCTCACTAGATATGTAAGCGTCATCAAAATCAAATAAAGGGTTCGAATAAATCTTGAAAGTTTCCTTCGGAACGTCTTCATCGGATAGTGACTCGTCATCACTACAAGTAAAATCATCATCTTGATCAAAAAGAGGATTAGAGAAAACCAAAGAATCCTCTCCCAAAGTGTTGGTGGAAGGAACATCATCAGAAGAAAGCGCATCATACGCATCGTCACTGTCGGATGTCAACTCAGATTCACTTGGAATTGGGACAAGGTTATCAACACTAGACTTTATGAATTCGTCGGATTCCTTTGCAGGAATTGTGCTAAGATCCTCATCCCCTAGGATGGGTGAATCCGTAGGCTCCAGAGTTGGCAAGTCGGGAGAAGGAATAGAATTCTCATCGTTCCAAGAAATAGGACTCTCATCGTCATCATCATCATAATAATATGGAGGCACAAGAGGAGGGGTGTAAGTACTAAGGTTAGATACTTGCTCTTGTTGCTGATCCGCTTGACATTTTTCGATGATCTTGTTGCAAGCTTCTTGAACTTTTTGAAAGTTTTCAAAAGGTGTGGCAATTTGCTCAGGAGGAAGTGCGCAAAAGGGTTGATGATTGATGGTGTGACGTGGGGGCTCAAAATTATACACACTGGGATGATAGCACGGAATTTTCTCAAAGACGTTCGACAGATCACAAGAAGATGCATCGTGAGGGCCCCACAAATATCGCACCACGGGTATGGAGAAAAACCCGGTGCATCTTGAGGATAAGGATTGTCATAGACGGGAGAGGGTGAGAACGTATTGTAAGAGGAGAAGTACGAATTTGTTGAATTACAAAATGGACAAAATCCAAATTGTGTATCGTCGATATTAAAACCACACCACTCACAAGTACACCATTAACATGTTTGAAAACTATGCCATGGTCTCCCACACCGTAAGCAAGACGAATCCATGAAGAATTATAAATAACAAGGGTAAAGAAAAGAATTCAACATAATAGAGGATAAAGAGGAATATTGTTGGTGCAAAACTTTGAAAAAGAAATGCTTTTTATGATTTTTCAAATGTTTTTGGGATTTTTTGAAAATTTTTGACACGAAAAATAACGTACATGAGTGAACGGATCCCAAAAAGCAACGCGTCTCTCACAGAAAACCGTTAATCTTCACGAAAAGAGCCGGCAGCGGCGCCATTTGATACAAGGCTTTTGCCCGTATGAAAATTAAAGTTCGAAGTAGTGGTCTAATTGAATTGATAACTGGTTAACTATGTGACTCAGTCGTTCTTTGGTGAAACAAATAGTTGTGTCGTTATAGTAATTAAAAAGTGCAAAACTTTAAGGTAAAAGCAGGTAATTTAAATCTAACTCTAATTTAAAATAAATGACAAGTATTTAAAGTGTGACAAAAAGTAAATGGCACTAAAAGTAAATGACGCAAACTTAAAACTATCCTAAAGGCAAACGTAAAACGCAACTAAAACTTAAACTAAGGCAAGGCTAAAATAAATCTAAGGCAAGTAATCTTAAAGTGCGACTAAGGAAAAAAGGCGGGAAAAATAAAGCTTGAAAATAAAAAAATTAAAAACAGAACTTAAAAGAAACTGAAAATGCTCATTCGGAATAATACCCTCATTCGGAATAAACATCCATACGGAATGTCACCTTCGTTCGGAATGTTCTTCTTTACTCGGAATATTTACCAAAAACCTTGATTCGGAATATATCCCGAATGAATACCCCTTGATCCGGAATATTGAATATTCCGGATGAACAAAACTCTGATTAAGAACTTCCTACTGATTCGGAACTTTCTGAACAAAAGCCTTGATTCGGAATACTCTTCTTGGTTCGGAATGTTCCGAATGAGCACACTGATCCGGAATACTTTCCTTGATCCGGAACAAACAGCTTTATTCGGAACAAACTTTTCACTCGGAATGTTAGCTTGATTCGGAACTTCCACTGATTCGGAATATCTTGCTTGATCCGGAATGTTCCGAATAAACCCTTGATTCGGAATGTTCCGAATAAACACTTTGATTCAGAATACAAGTATTCCGAATGAATGCCTTTGAGTCAGAATGTTCCGAATGAAGATGTTTGATTCGGAACAAACAGCTGATCCGGAATATTGTGCCTTGATTCGGAATGTACCTGGGAAAAGAAACAAACAGCGAAGAACAAGGAGAAAAAGAAATACGGATCTAACTAAAACTAATCAAAATCAACCTCAAGATTAAATCAAACTAATCACAAATAATCAACTAATGATAATCTATCAAACCAAATCAATAACACTAACAATAATAATCAAAATAATCAAAACCCACTTAATTAAATCAAATAAAACTCAAGAACATGAACATAAACAATAAAGCATAAAGATTAAGATCAAACAAGAAAGAAAGATAGAAGATTGATAATAAAAGTAAAGACTGACAATAATTAAAAGGAAACTTACTTGAAATTAAATGTATTTAAGGTGCAAGACAATTAATTAAATGACATTTAATTAAAGAACAAGTAATTAAAGGGTGGAAGACTAACTGTCACACTTAGCCAACAAAATGAAATGTAAATCCTAATGATCTATTTATAGGAGGATTAGGGAGGTGCTTAGGAAGCTTCCTCCCCTCTTTCTTCTTTCTTTAATTGCATCATTAAGTCCTTAATCTTCTTAATTCTTTGACTTTAATGACTTTGTCTCGAGATTTCTTTAAACTCGTCTTGTAATTCTTCAATAAATTAGACTTGAGTTCTTCGGCTTTAAGTAAACTTCCGTCTTTTGACTTTTTCTTTGATAAATCTTCATAATTGGTCTTGGACTTCCGTTATTTTTGCACTCTTGATTTCTTGACTTCATATTTTGTCTTTTTCTTTGATAAAATCCCGTGAATGCCCGTGTTTTCTCCCCTTTTCACATTTTCGTCCTAAATCACAACAAAAACACAAACCACACATAATTCCGACATTTACAACATAAAATACACGTTTTGGCTCGGTTATTATTGTAGTTAAGTGGTAAAAAGGATGGGTGTTTACACACCTATCAGTCATGTACCCGGTTAAGGAAGGAGGTGTTATGCCATTAGTCGCTGACCAAATTCCCGGTTCGCCTGTGCGTCAGATTGAAATTACCTATGATTATTAATTATACCTTAAGGGTGATTTACCACAAATTCACATGCGAAACACAATGAATAAGGGTATTGCTTTGTGCGTAGCCGAGTTCTAGCAAAAGTACGTTGTGAATAGTTGTGCCTAAATTCTTTAATTGGTTTAACCAATACCGCAACATAGTTTATGAAGAAATTTAATCTTGTGAAAGAGTTTACTAAATTTTTATTAAACTTATGGTGTGGAGACTGTATGCATGATTCTACATACATTGAATTTGACACCAAAATTTATACCCTTAGAATTTAAGTCGAATGCTCCTAATTGACGAACACTTGAAATTACTTCGTCATCAAATGAGATTTTTGGGTGATTTTGTGATGGAGAGAAAACCATTTGTAGAATGAGAATACGTATGATGGTTTTACGTTACTCATATTAGACGACTTAATTAAGTTACTCAGTGAGATCTGGAAACATAATGCATTCAGAAGAGATGAAACATGTTTACAATGCAAAACGTTTTTTTGGCAATGTAAATCCCTTAAAAGAATCTAGAAATTGAAAGTTGTTTGTCAATTGATTTGTTCGACAAGTCGCTATGTTGAGTACATTCATTACTAGCAGATCAACTGATGTAATGGATCTATGTCAATATAGTTCTAGAATTTAAGGAAAATAATATAGTTTTTATACCAGGGTAATTTTATTTTCTTGAAAGTATTTTGTTATCGAAAATACTAATATTTGAACTTAATTCTGTAGAAATGGCTCAACCCACTAATAACACGATAAGTTCCGCGTTTAAAGCTTTCTTTGAACATCTTGAACTTACTGGCCCAAACTTCAATGATTGGTACCACTCAAGAATTGTCTTGAGAGCAGCGGGTACTATCGATATCTTGACTACTCCCTATTTGGAGGATCTTGCTGAAGGAGCAGCTGATGCGCAAAGGCTTGAACACGCTGCTAATGTTAAGAAGCACTCAGAGGTGGCTTGCTTAATGCTAGGAAAAATGTCTCATGCGCTTCAACAGAAGTATGAGCTATTTTCACCTAAGATAATGCTTGATGACCTCAAGGCTATGTTCGAGAAGCCACAAGTTGTGGAGATCTAGGACTTGGTAGATGCTTTGCATAGCTAAAAGCAAGCTCCAGGAAAGTCTGTAAGTGCCCATTATTTAGAGATGAGGGGTTATATGGAACAGCTCATTGCACTAGGACAACCCTATGATCATAATATGGCTATTAACTTGATCAATAGGTCCCTTAACAAGGACTTTAATGATTTCGTTAGAAACTATAATATGCATTGCACGGGAAAGACAGTTAATGATATGCCTGCAATGCTCATTGACTATGAAAAGGGGTTGAAAGACAAGACATCTACCGCTATGCCTTCTGTACTAACCATATAAAAGGGTAGAGTGAGTAGGCCAAAACCGCAAGCGAATAAGAAGAAAGGCAAAGGCAAGGGTAATAAGGGCAAACAAGTTGCGACTTATTCGAAACCTAAGCAAAACTTTGTCAAGAAGAGTCAATCTCAAAAGGATGAGACTTGTCACCATTGCAACGCAAGTGGTCACTAGAAGAGGAATTTCCCTCTTTACCTCGAAGAATTGCGAGAAATAAAGAAGAAGTCTGAGCAGAGCGCTGCAGCTCCAAGTACTTTATTTATGATTGAATTGTTCAATTTAACATACATATTAAATTCCCGGGTATATGATACGGGATGTGGTATTAACATTTGTAATACGCTGCAGGGATTTAATCTGGAAAGGAAGATTTCCTATGAGGAACAATTTCTTCAAGTGGGTAATGGCGCACAAGCAGCGGTTGAAGCGATATGAACTTTTAATCTAGTTTTACCTTCGGGTTTAGTACTGAGATTAAATAATTGTCATTATGCACTTACAATTGTTAGGGGTGTTATTTCCTTTTCTTGTTTGTTAAATAATGGATTCGTTCACACGATTGATAATAATGGAATTTCTATTTGTAAAAATGGTATTTTCTATTTTAATGCAATTTCTGTGAATGGTTTGTTTGAAATAGACATGCATGATAATGAATCCAAGAACAATAAATCTGTATTTAGCATGAGTAAGAAGAGAAAGTTTGACAATAACTCTTCTTATCTTTGGCATTGTAGATTTGCCTATAGTGGGAAGACTCGTATACAAAAACTTCAACGTGAAGGTCTTTTGGAAAGTATCAATGATGAATCATTTGATAAGTGTGAGTCTTGTATCTATGGGAAGATGACCAAGAAACCTTTTAATAGCAATACTGAAAGAGCTACTGATCTACTTGGACTTATGCATACTGATGTGTGTGCACCACTTAGACATACGGCAAGAAAAGGTGCTAGCTACTTCTTAACATTTACAGATGATTATAGCCGTTATGGTTATGTTTATTTACTTAAGCATAAACATGAGGTATTTGAAACATTCAAAGTGTTTAAAGTAGAAGTAGAACTGCAATTAGGGAAGAAGATTAAGGCTCTTCGTTCTGATAGAGGTGGTGAATATTTAAGTCAAGAGTTTATAGATTATCTAAGTGAGAATGGAATTGTTCAACATCTTACTTCTCCCTATACTCCACAACAAGATGGTGTATCTGAAAGGAGAAATCGTACATTATTGGATATGGTGCGATCTATGTTTAATCTTACAACTTTATCTTTATCCTTTTGGGATTATGCTTTAGAATCTGTTGTTCGCATTTTAAATATGGTTCCCACAAAGAAGGTCGATAAGACACCATACGAACTATGGCATGGCAAGAAGCCATGTTTGTCTTATTTAAAGGTCTATGGTTGCGAGGCGTATGTAAAACGTGACTCGGGAGACAAACTCCAACAACAATTTGTAAAATGTATCCTTGTAGGATACCCTAAGGAAACTATGGGTTACTACTTTTATTATCCACCTGAGAACAAAGTGATTGTTGCTAGGTATGGAGACTTCCTTGAATCTGATCTTGTTTATCAAGAATTCAATGGGAGAAATTATGATCTTGAAGAGAGTCATATAGATACATTACCTTCTAAACACACTAGCGATGTAATTCCTGTAGAACCAGAAAGTCTGGCGGTTCCACCAGAATTAGTTCCTCTGTGTAGATACGCAAGGATTAAAAAACGCAAATAGTAATATATGTCTTAACATAGAGGATGATGATGAGTTAGGGGATCTTGGTGAACCCGCTAATTATAAATCCGCCATACTTGATCTTGAGAAGGATTAGTGGATGATTTCTATGGATGAAGAAATGAAATCCATGAAAGTTAATGATGTTTGGATTCTTGTAGAACCACCACCGAATGCTAAAGTAGTGAGACATAAGTGGATATACAAGAAGAAAACCGACATGGACGGAAAAGTACAATCCTATAAAGCTCGTTTAATAGCTAAAGGTTTTACTCAAACTTTTGGTGTAGACTACGAGGAGACATTTTCTCCTGTAGCAGACTTAAGAGCTATTAGGATTCTCATAGCTATAGCAGCATACTATGACTATGAGATATGGTAAATGGATGTTTAAACTGCCTTCTTGAATGGTCGCTTAGATGAAGACATCTATATGTGTTGGGAATAAATTATGGGTCAGTTCACTAGACGCTGATAAGAAGAGTTCAAGCACTGATAAGAAGACATTGGACGCTGACAGCCAAGCGTTGACAGTTAGGAAAGTCAACGCTGATAGCCTGGAAGACAAGCACTGATGGAAGTTATCTTATACGAATCTTTTGTTTCTTTATTTGTATATGGTAAAGATAAACTCGACATTGTATTTTCCAATATTATCTTTACCTAGAATAGTTGATTCGTAGCTTTTTGTACAAGACTTCTTAATCTATAAAAGAAGGTCTTTTAGGTTAATGTTAATAATCAGTTATAATAAGTTTTCACAAGTTAAATCTCTTTCATTGTAATCAAGTTCGATTATTCTAATACAAGTGAAAGTTTGTTTAACATCTTTGTGTTTTAGATTAAGTATTAATTCCGCATAACACTTAGTTACTTTATTCATAAGCAAAGGTTTCTCTACGTGTATTACTTGATCTAATCTCGTATACACAAAGCTTAATCGATCTAAGTTTGGGATCAACAATATGCAGCAACCAGAAGGGTATGTTGATCCTGAGAATCCAGGACATGTGTGCAAACTTCAAAGGTCCATTTATGGTTTGAAGCAAGCATCACGTTAATGGAATAAAAGATTTGACGAAGAAATCAAAAAGTTTGGATTTATTCTGAATCGTGATGAGCCATGTGTATATCGCAAAGCCAGTGGGAGTGATGTAGTATTCCTAGTCCTATATGTTGATGACATATTAATCATGGGAAGTAACATTCCAAGACTTAAAGTTGTTAAGGATTATCTTGGTAAATGTTTTTCTATGCAGGATTTAGGAGAAGCTGCATACATTCTGGGAATTAAGATCTATCGGGATAGGAAAAGACGGTTAATTGGTCTATGTCAAGATGCTTATATAGATAAGATTTTAAAGAAGTATTATATGCATAATTCCAAGAAAGGTTTTCAACCTATGTAAGTTAAGCATAATCTGAGTCATGAGATGGATGCATCAACTCCTGAAGAGGAGGCATACATGCAGAAGGTGCCTTATGCTTTGGCTTTAGGATCTATAATGTATGTTGTTAGATGCACAAGGCCTGATGTGGCGTTTGCTCAGAACTTGGTCAACAGATACCAACAGAATCCAGGGAAGCTCCACTGGGTTTCTGATAAACATTTTTTGCAGTATTTGAGGAATACAAAAAGAAATGTTTTGGTATTCGAAGGGTAGCCATACAGATAACTAAATGGAAGCTGTTTGGATTAGGAATTTTTATTGGAGATCTTGGGACGATGCTTGCAATAAAAACCTAATAGATATGTATTGGGACAATTTTGCCGCAATAATATTTGCCAATGACCCTGGAGTCGTGAAAGGCGCCAGACACTTCAAGCGTAGACATCACTACGTCCGAGAACAAGTTGAAGGTCATGAAATCAAATTGATAAAAGTTCACATAGATGATAACGTAGTTGATCCTTTAACTAAGGCTTTTCCTAGACCAAAGGTAGTTAAGCATTCCTACCTTTAGCATGCCAAGGCGATTGGGCTGCAACTAGCTAGCGATAGACTACACTTGAAAGTATATTGATCGATTTTGGATTATATTCGATGAATCGAATATTGGACTTATCCCAACTATATGTTTTACTTTATGGATCTTTGTCATCAAGTAAAATATAAATAGTTATCCTTAGACTTAAGATACCAGAAAACTGTTATGAGTCTAGTGCATTTTTGTGGAATAATCTAAAGCTAAACGTAACTGGTAGCTATAAGGATTATTTTCGGAAGTGTTGCAAAATTCATAAGTTTTGCTCGTAGTCAATATGGAATTTATTTCCTCTAATTTTTTTTTGGAGTTTAATATAGCTGGACCCCTCGTGGGATTAGTAAGATGTTTGTGTGGCCACACCCAAATTTGCTTTGGTAATCTTGCTGAATCTGTGAAAGAGAAACAGAATGGTTAATGAAAGGAATGACTGAGAACCATATCTTTATTAACGTTGTATTAGAAATAAAAGGATAATAATAACGATGTAGAATTGTTAAAAGGTTTTGTCCAGGAGACCTTACTCGAGTTGTACTAGAGACATTGCTAAGTGTAACTAGACGCTAGACAATGTAATCACGATTTATTCGAAATATGTCCAAGTGGGAGCTGTAAGTTTATGGAATTATATTTAATAGTCGTGTGATAGGATCGAAATCGAGATTATGGGATTGCACACAATACGTAAAGAGTTAATTTAATTAATAAATATATTTATTGTATTTATTAATTTATTTAATAAATATATATTTATGTATTTATTAATTTAAACCGAGCAAGTAACTACATAACCTTAACTATCGTTAATTAATTAATAGTTAAGTATTAACGAGGGTTAAATAAATATATATTAAGAGTAATATAAAGTAAGAAGGACGGAAGGTTCCGGAATACCCCATAGGGGTGTTTCGACAGTCTGTTAGAGCCAGGGGGAGGGCATAAGTTGCCTTTTATTTATTTGGGCTACAATGGGCCGGGGTCTATAAATACACCTCCATATTCCTCATAATTTAGAACGTAACTTGAATCTTCTCCCCTCCTCTTTCCTTTGTTCGATCACAAGGGGTAAACCAGCAAAGGGTTTCGGTTGGTTTTCTTGGTTGATCGATTTACTTACAATCTAGTCCTAGCCCCTCTGTAGGGTTGTTGGGTAGATTAATTACAAGCGTTGTAGCTCAGTTTTCATGTGCTAGCTCGTTGTATTACGTGTGTACAAGATCGTAATATAGTCTTACTTTAGACTATATCTTGGTGTATACGGTATAAACCCGAATTGGTGATTCGTTCTTCGTCTTGTGGATTTTCTTTAGCGTAAAGGTATGTAACCCTAATTCGATTAATTATAATTTTGTTATTATTATGTTCTTGTTAAATCGCTTCCGCTAATTGTGCTTTGATCTCGTTTAGGGTTTTATAAAATTGTTATGATATTAATAAACCTTTCAGGTTCCACCAAGACATACCTTTATACTGATACATAATAAGTGTGAAAACACTTATCCTTTTACCACTTAATACAAATAAAAACGAGACCAAAACATGTGTTTAATGTCGTAAAAGTCGGAATTACGCGTGGTTTGTGTTTTTGTTGTGTTTTAGGACCAAAAGATGAAAAAGGAAGAAAACACGGGCTTTCACAGGCTTTTATCGAAGAAAAAGACAAAGGACAAAGTCAAAAGATCAAAAGTGCAAAAGAACGGAAGTCAAAGGCCTAATTTGAAGATTTATTGAAGAAAAAGACCAAAGACGGAAGTTTAACAAGTCGAAGAACCAAATCTAATATAAGAAGAAATTAGAAGACGAGTTCATTTTATTTATCGACATGTCCCGAGACAAAGTCGAGAATGACGAATTAATTAAAAAGACGAGAAGACAAAAGAAAGACGAAAGCGCCACACCAACCACTCCTCCACTATAAATAGATCTATTTTCCTTCATTTGTAATAGTTAGTTAGTTAGTTTTCATTAGTTTTAATTTAAGGTAATTAGGAGTAGGTGTTATCTTAACTCTGTCTCATTTTTCTTTAAGCTTTTGATATATCTTTAGTCTTTCAATTGTTAAACCTTTAATCTTCATCTTTACTTTCAAGCTTTTTAATTAATCTCATTTTTCCTTTCTTCTTTTAATTTTGTTTGATTTGGTTAATCATCATGTTAGCTTATTTGATCTTATTGCTTATTTGATTGTGTTGCTTATTTCTTGTTTTTATTACTTTTTATATGGTTAATTTTTATAGCTTATTGTGCTTATTGCTTATTTTATGTTTAGCTTATTTTTATTTGAGTTGATTTGGTAGTTTAATGTTTTTAAAATAGATTTTATTTATTTTGCTTAATTGTTGCTTTTTATAGTTTTAATTTGTGTCTTGTTTCGCTTATTTTAGAAATTTGTTTAGCTTAATTTTTGCTTATTTGCTTAATTAGTTTTAGCTTAATTTTTCTATTTCCCAAATTAATCATAAACCCTTTTATTCCGAATAGTGTTTAGAAACCCGTTTTCCGAATTACAAACATGTCCCATATTCCGAATAATACATAAGTTTCTTATTCCGAATTGTAGTATAGATCATATTCTGAATTATAACACGAATTTCCTTATTCCGAATTGCTATTCAATTCACATTCCGAATAGTAGTTCCCTTTTATAAATTCCAAATTATAGTACAAATACATATTCCGAATTAATTTGTTGATTTCATTTCCCGAATTGTTTAAAGTTTCTTATTCCGAATTGTAAACCTATTACTTCTGAATTTTCAGTCACTTACCATATTCCGAATTGTGATAAGATTTCATTTCCCGAATTGTTTTAAGAATCCTTTATTCCGAATTGTTTTCTTTGAGTTAATTTCCCGCTAGTTTTTTTATGGATTCCGAATAGTAGTAAACAATTTTTATTCCAAATTGTTTTGATATTTTTTTTATTTTCACTATTTTTTCTCTTACTTTTATTAAGTTTTAGTCAGTCTATTTTTAATATATTTGTCGCGTTTTATTTTTATTTTTAGCATTTAATTTTTAAGTAGATATAGATAACATATTTTCTTTTATCCACCAAAAACGACAGAGTCACATTTTAAACCGGGATCAATTCGATTAGTCACCAAGAATATTTTTCTTATTAAAATTCAGTTATTAATACACATCATACATTACTATAGAGTACTTCCTTCTCATATCATCAGGTACAATGTTATCAGGTTCCTCCAAAACTATGTGTTGATCGATTTCTTCATTGGAGGGATTTTGATCTTCCCTATTAAGCATTCCAATCTTCTTCATCCTCTTCATTCTCTTGGCTGTTCTTTGTAGATTAAGAACAGATCTTTCACCTGCTAATAAGGATCCACCTACTTGAGAAGTTGCACCTGTTTGAGATATTCCCACTATTTGAGCAGTTTCACCTGCTTCATCCTCCTCAGTTGTGCCTATGCCAAGTAAATTTTCCACACTGTTGGCCCTCATCACTGGAATAACAGCTTTCTCTATCTCATCAAAGGTCATCTTTCTAAAGTGTGCATCAGTATACTTTTTGAACCTCCTAAGCATGACTTTGTAATGCTCTAATCTTCTCTTTTCAGACCTCAGATATATTTCCTTTTTGAGCTGCATTTCTCTCTTTTCCAAGTAATCTTTTTGAAAGTTGAAGGCAAAGAGTATCAAACCATACCTTTCCTCCAATGGAGCATTTACCAGCTCCTTTTCCCATTGCTCCAAGAATTCTGCTATGTTTGGTATCCTATCATCCAACTCTCTATGCATAATTTCAATTTGTTTGAGCATTTCTCTTGGCTGCATCAGTACCTTCTCTGTTTCTAAGAGATCTAATTCAGAGACATCCAATTGTGCCTCCTTATTCTTCTTTTGTACCCTCTCCTGTTCCATCTGTAACTCTTTTTCCCATATTCTTTTTGCCACATTTTCATCATTTTCAATGAGAGCCCTTGTTTCTTCTGGTATTCTATGCTTATACTTCTTCTTGGGCTGCTCAACCATTTTACCCTTCCCTTTGTCTTTTAGATCTACTGATGGTATTGCTTTGGGTGCAGTCTTTCTAGTTTATATCCCCTTCTGTGCTGGTTGTCTCCTTTTTCTAACAAACGTTTGAGAGATAGCTAATCTTGTAGGTGTAATATTAATAGCAGGGGGAATACTTACAACACTGGGATTAATGTTGGAAGGAGAAACTTTTGTTGTAGCAGGGGCTTCTTCTGTATGACCCAAATTTAGCAATGTTTGGGCTATATCCTTTGTTTCACTCCCCTTGTCACTACCTTTCTCATCACTGACCACCTTCTCTTTACTAACTTCCTGTCCACTTGGAAATACATACCATTCGATGGACTCATCTGTGTTGGGTACTTCCTCCCCTTTGGAAGCATCCTCATCCGTGGACAGAACTAGTTGTGGTCTTCTCCTCCCTTCAAGTTTAGCAATTCTGGTTTCTAAGCTATTGATTACCAGACCTTGCTGTTTGACTGTTTGTACCAGTTGTGCATTTTTCTCTTTCAAGCTTATGCACATATTCATCAATTCTAAGAGAGATAATGGTTTCAGTCTGCTCCTAACTCTAGGAGGAGATTTCTCTCCTCTTTGGGTATCACTGAGTGAGGAAGTGGACTTACTTATGGTGTCACTGTCCTGCTCACCCCTTGACAATGAGACAGTAGTGGCAGCCAAATCCCCAAGTTGCTCCATACCCATGGAGGCTCTCCTCTCTGCAGCTGGTGAAGATTCACTAGGCAAGGAAGACCTAGAAAACTTAGTTTTTCTCTTTCTTTCTTGTTGTGGATTAGCAGGGGTAAATCACCAGCAATGGGATTAGAAGATGAAGCAGGGATATCAGCAAGTGTGGTTGGGGCTGCTTTGGGTGTTGAAGCAGCTTCACGTCTGATCTGGTTCAACATGGTTTGAGTTAAGGGCATAGCTCTACAAGAAAATTGTGGGGTTTTTGGTGTAAGGGTGGTGAACAGTTTACTGGTGTGGGGATTGGATGTGAAGTGATGGGTGTGTCTAATGGGTCAATGTTGACTCATGTCAAGCAAAAGTTCTATAAACCTCGGATACATACAAAATTTTGTACTGCTTTTAACATTGTTAACCATACCCTCAAAAATCATTTGAGAAAAACAATATTTTCGCCCTATTGCCAACACACCAAGGCAGATGCATTATGACTCCCAAATTCATTAAAAGTAGTAGTTTTAGAAGACAAGCATTGCAAAATAGTATGAATATTGTACTTCCAATGGGGTGGAAATTGACCTTTAAAAAGTTTTGACTTTTTTATCCTCAGCAATGTTGTACCCCAAGTTTGTTAAACCCTCAAATATTTCAGCCTCAAGCAGGTTAACCACACCATCCTCATCATTTAAGACTAGCTTGTCTTGAATTAAGGCAAGTGTGATTACTTTTGGGTGGCCATCTACACGACTTTTAAGTGTAACCTCTCCATCCACTGTTTCAGTCGTTACATTCGACCAAAACTGTTGGATGTGTGAGGTATAAATTCTTGGACTGATCATAAGAGCTACCCTAAAATAACTTGACCTTAGGTAAGCTACTGCCTCAGAGAATTCTGCTAGCAATCTGGTTATGGTAAGAGGAAATTTGGAGAGCCATTGAAATTTTGATTAAGAAAAAGGTTTATATTTGAAATGGGATATGATCGACAGAATGAGTGAGACTTGTTGGTTAAGGGAATTGAGTTTATATAGGCGAATTGAAGACTTGTGATTGGACTAAATTATCAAATTGCATAAAAATCAGAAGTAAATCTTGGTTAGAAAGTAATATATTTAGAGCAATGATAATGAGGTTACCAATCCGCGAATAAAGTGCCTTAAATATCTTTTGAAATTAATAAAATATTCCCTAACCAAAGAATAAACAAGCAGACCCAACGACTATAAACAGTGTAACATCATTGTCGGTCAACGGTCAATCAGGGGAACTTTTGCAAAGCAGGGGAAGTCATACAAGCAGGGGAATGAAAATAAAAAACTGGGGACACTTTCCTAAGGGTAGTAGATTATCTTGAATATTCCAATGGTAAATATCTCTGTCCTAATGCATAGACTTGCATAAGCAAGCTAGATACACAGAACTCTAGAGTCCTCCATTCAGCAAAGTCCGAAAAAGAAAAATCCAACACACAAGTAAACCCTACACCAGGTCAACCCAATGAAATATACATACCCAGGTCTCTAACCCTACCATTCCCTTCCTATGGTCAAGTGCTCTTGGCAACATGCATCCAAAAGCTCCATTTTATGCAGTAAGCTACACAATCAAGAGTTTTGACTACACATTACAGTGCCTCAAGGTCTCAAAACTCTGACAAGCTTTGCAGCAAGTTTTCATTGTCCCAAGCCCTCACTCACCAGTGGGTATGATCTAGAATCATACATGAGTATCCTAAGGATACCCTGATCCCTAAAAGGATGGACCTATTCCTCCCCTGAAACATAGAGTACATACCAAACCCCTTTGTAAAGCATAGCAGACTTCAATATTAAACCTGCATTGTTAGTCTAAAATCACATACCGACCACTTATATAATGAACAACCCAGACATGGAAAACATCCCAAGTAGGGGAAAGATCCCAAGCAGGGGAAATATCCTTAGCAAGGGAAACCTTGTTCACAAACAGTGCATTAAAATGATGGAAAAATGACTAGCAATCTTACAATAACAGACAATTTTACAATCTTGAATATACACAAGAACTTACAGACATTGGATTTTAGGGATTAACCATCCCAATACTTGTTACCAAGTACTGAAATCTCCCTATATCAAAAGGTTTTGTCAAAATATCAGCAACATTAAGTTCTGTATCAATTGTTTCAGGAACAATCAAACCTTTTTCAAAACAATCGCTAATAAAATTATGTCTGATTTGAATATGCTTAGTTTTAGTGTGGAAAAAAAGATTCTTGATGATGCAAATTGTACTGTTATTGTCAATAAATATCTTGGTTTTAAGAAAATTGTACCCATAATCAAGCAATTGATTCTGAATCCAAAGGACTTGTCCACAACATGTAGTAGCTGCCACATATTCAACTTCAGTTGTGGAAGTTGCCAGAATTGTTTGCTTTTTGCACTGCCAAGATATAAGTCTACTTCCGAAAAATTGACATCCACCTGTTGTAGACTTTCTATCAATGTTGTCACCACCATAGTCACTATCTGAATAGGCTACTAGCTCAAAGGGTGACTCCTTAGGGTACCAAAGTCCTAAGTTAGGGTGACACTTGAGGTACCTAAAGATTCTCTTCACAGCAAAAAGGTGGCCCTCCATTGGTGTCACTTGATGTCTTGCACACAAACATACAGCAAACATGATGTCAGGTCTTAAAGCTGTAATGTACATGAGAGATCCAATCATGGATCTATATGTTCTGACATCAATAGGTTTTCCTTGTCCCTCTTTTCCCCAAGGATGCTCTTTGTCCATGGGAGTTCAGACTTTCTTTCTTTCACTTAATCCAAACTTTTTCAAAATTTCAGCAACATATTTATCTTGAGAGATAAAAATCCCATCTTTCCTCTGCTGGACTTGTAACCCCAAGAAAAAGTTGAGCTCTCCCATTGCACTCATTTGGAATTTGTCTTGCATCAATTTGGGAAACTCTTTGCTAAGCATGGAGTTTGTAGATCCAAAAATTATATCATCCACATAAGAGACTTATCCGGAATAATGGGGTTTCGAAGCACTCTTTAGAATGATGGACTTGAGGCTTTGTTCGGAATAAGAGGGTTTTACTAAACCCAGATAACCACTAAAATCAAATAAGCTATAAACTAAAATTAAGCTAGAAACAAATAAGCACTTAATCAAACCTTTTAACGAATCAAATTTAAGAAAAAGCAAATAAACCAAAATTTAAAAAATTTTAGAAACACTTAATAATAAAAATAAAAGAAATCAACTTTTTTATAAAAATCAACTAATAAGCACTTGATTAAATTTAAGAAAAACACAATAAGCTATAAAATCAATAAGCAAACACAATCAATAACATAAAAACATAGCAATTAATCAAATAAGCATGACAATAAGCAAATAAGCATAAAGATTAAATCAAGAACAAGAAAGGTAGAATGAGAGATTAATTAAACTTGATTAAAATTAAGATCCAACAATTAAAGTAAAGACAAGAATTAAAAGCTTACAAATTTAAGGTGCAAGACAAGTAATTAAAGGTGCAATTAAGTAAATGACATTAAGAAAAGTGCAAGTAATATAAATTGGAAGACTAGTTTGTCAAAATAGCCAACACCTCCTAATGTGAGATTAGGAGGGTATTTATAGTGATTAGGGAGGCTAAGCATGTGTTGCTTCCTTCTTTCTTTCTTTCTCGTCTTTTCGTCTTCTAAATTCTTCGACTTTATCGACTTTGTCTCGGGATTAATTTAACTCGTCTTGTATTTTCTTCATTAATTATGCTTGAGTTCTTCGGCTTTATTAAACTTCCGTCTTTAGTCTTTTCTTCGATAAATCTTCAGAATAGGCCTTGGACTTCCATTCTTTATGCACTCTTGATTTTTTGACTTCGTCTTTTGTCTTTTTCTTCGATAAAAGCCCGTGAAAGCCCATGTTTTCTTCCCTTTTCACATTTTGATCCTAAATCATAACAAAAACACAAACCACGCATAATTCCGACATTTACGACATAAAATACACGTTTTGGCTTGGTTATTATTATAATTAAGTGGTAAAAGGATAAGTGTTTTCACACTTATTAAATCCCCTACACTTGACCATTGCAATGTCCTCATGCAATGCATTAATTACAAAGCAAGATTTACATTCTCCATCATAATCAATCCATATTGGCCTTTATTAAAGAGACAAAATATTTAAAGGAAGAAAACAAGTAAAAAGATCAGAAACTTACCTTAGGGTTTTGGAAGTGTCATGAATGATTATCATCCTCAAGTTTCACGTTCCACATACCAAGCTTAAAAACGAGATCATTGTTATTATAAGTTAGCAAACTATCACAAAATCATGCGGGACAATTATTTATTTAGACTCCCTTATTCCTAGGTGTATCTCTTATATTTTATTATTGTCTTGAATGATCACGAGGATGCATTGTTGACTTATTTTGATAGTTATTTAGGTTGAAAATAAAGTAGGACGATTTAATCAATAGTTAGCTAAAGGACAAAATCTTTTAAAACTGCTTCTCAGGACCTCATAAAGTTCATATCTTGGCATAAATCGCTTCACGATTTGAGACCTTTCTCAGACCGATATTTGGCAGTGACTTCATACTTCAAATCTTGAGAGACGTTCATGAAATAATGGTCTTCTCTTCATAATAGGAATTTCTTCACTTGAACATTTTTTTTAGAGATTCTTCATATTTAGACCACGACTTCTTCATTTTTCTCCAATCTTTATTTGGGATTTTGATATACAACGACCCGCCTCCTTTTAGGACTTGGATCTATTTATCCTCATACCTTGTTAGGGCCTTTTTGGATAGACTTCTCCATGATCTTTAGGGGAGTATTTGCTTTTCGTCGTGTGTCTTGATCCTTCATATTGATTTTTGATAAATGATTCTTCACATCACTTGGGATCTTGAGCAACAAAATGTAGCCCTCATGCCTTGTTAGGTCCTTTTCGGACTTGCCAATATTTGCATCCCGCTTTAATAAGTTATTCCTTGGCTATGAACTCTAATTAATATCGAGCAACTTTTAAACGATCTTGGGCTAGAAACTAAGTAACTTTTCAAATCGTACAACCTTATTTATTGCAAATATATTTATTAACAAATAATGGGATTAAAAGATTATAATCAACTAACATAAATTCATGAAGGAATAGCAAACTTATAATTGACTCTATCATCTCTCGTTCTCCATCATTTAAAATCTCAAGGAATGAGACTCGTGGATGCTTAGCCTATTAAATCAAAGTTTTGGGTTTTCAAGTCATCAATAGGATCTTGCAAATTCTTAGACTCTTTCAAGTTTAGGATTCGCATTTTAAAGTTCCCTTGATAATTTACTTTCTAGGATCATTTATAGGAACTTGTGAAAAGTTCTTGTTCTTAACCCGTGAGAGTTAAGACTTTCGCGTTTTAAAGCTCCCTGTATAAAAGCCTAGTAAAACTTGATCTAAACACGTTAAGGATACTAGCTAGAGTAAACTTAGATAAGTAAACGCGGGTTGAGTCAAAATATTCACAACGTTTGAAAATTAAAACCACTTTATTCTAGCAACGAAATAAAATAACTATAACAAAGGAAAAACTACTAGGCCAAAATAGATCAAAATTTTTGAAAAATGTCGAAAAATCAATTTTCCGGTTAAAATGAGGACAAATACAAGGAAAAGCCCACTTAACTTCGATAGAAGTCCCCCTACACTTAATATAAACATTGTCCTCAATGTTTATGCATGTGGAAGTAACCTCTCCTACACTTAGGACATTGTGAACTTTGTTTTAATCTTGCTAAGGAAAGGACAACTAAAGTGATTCCTATTTTAATATTGAAGAATATAAAATAGAGAATCAAAAGAGTTTAGGATAAAACCAAGAAGACGGGTACACGGGATCACGGTTCGACAAAAGTCATCAAGAATGGATCTATGAAAGCTCGAATCCCTGCACATGATAAGAAAGAAAACAACAAACACATACTAGGGTCTCCCCCTACACTTATTATAAAAAACAGAGAAAAAGGATAGATACTGCAGGTTGCCTAAAGAGAAGCGCTTGTTTTTGTTAACCGAGTCGTGAGCCTGACTCGACCTTGATTAGCATAGGAAGAAGCTTGAAACACATCCACCGGGATCAAATACATGGTTTTCGTCCATCAAGTAGCACAAGCTTAAGGCGAACAAGGCAAGCCAAAGAAGAGTAGGCAAGGTTCCCTTAAGCAAAGATGGAGCACGGTGGTAGCAAGGGTGAAGAGGTGCAAGCATATCTCCATGGTTTCCAAAAATCTTTCCTTTTATTGCATCAGATGGATACTGAGATGGCTTGAAAATTCCAATACCAGGGTCGAACACCTTTTCCTTTGGGGGAAAATAACACTCAGGCTCAGTAGAATTTGAAGAGGAAGCGCTCATAAATCGCACAATCTCATCCGACGAAGGTGGATAGAGAGGTGTCAAGACATAAGTACTGCGGATATCGGTGTCTTCCGGCTTCTTCTCCTTTGAAAAAGGTTTCTTCATATCCAAAGGAGGATAAAGACCATAATCATCAAAATACAAAGGAGGAGCATCACTCTCATTTGGGAAGTAAGGGTTGAGAAAAGTAGCAAAGTCTTCCTCAAATGAGTAGTCATCCAAAGTAGGATCAAGTTTTGTTGGCGGAGGATCTTCATCAAAAGTAGGAGTAAGGTCATCATGAGAAGAATCACTAGAAAGAGTATCCGCCTCTTCAAAGTTATCATATGTTGGCATGTCTGGATACTCTGAAACAAAATTATCATAATCATCCATATCAGAACTCGAATCATCATCATACTCATCATAGATTGGTGGAGAATCATAAATTGGTGGAGGATCAGAATTGGAGAGAGAATCATCAAGCACATTAATCATATTCGCTGATTCTCTTCCATTGGGTTTGGTTGTGATCTTCCCCATTTTAAACACTTGTGCATCATTCCCGACTCTTAAGATTAACTCACCTTCGGCAACATCGACTAAAGCTTTTCCGGTTCTCAAGAATGGCCGACCAAGTATTAAAGGAATACGAGGGTCCATTTCATAATCAACAACAACAAAGTCGACCGTAAAAGTGAAGGTGCCAACTTTAATGAACACATCTTCGGCAATACCAACGGGGTAAGCGAAAGTGCGATTTGCAAGCTCAAGAGTCATCTTTGTTGGAGTAACATCGGGTAATGATAACTTTTTCCAAACACTTAAAGGCATCAGATTTATACTTTCCCCGAGATCGGCTAAGGCAGTAAATTCTTCGGTTTGGTTAAAAGTACAGGTTAGCACAAAACGACCGGGATCTCCAAGTTTCTCGGGAAGTTATTTAAGAAGGACGGCAGAACAATTTTCATTCAATCGCGTATTAACAAACTAGGCCATCTTCTCCTTCTTATCAAGCAATTCCTTAAACATCTTAACAAATTTAGGCATTTGTGCTAGAGCTTCAACAAGGCTAAAGGTGATGGTCATTTCCGAAATCATCTTCAAATAGTTTGACACTTGAATGTCATCCTTGGTTTGCAGTTTGGCCTTGTCTAAGCGAGATGGATAAGGAATGTTGGGTTTAGTTGGTGTAGGTGTAGCAAGTAAAGGTTGAGATGTTGAAAGTTTAACGATGGAAGGTGGGGTTGGTGAAGGGTTCTTCTAGGGTACTTCAGTAAGAGGTGGAGACAGTAATGGAGAACTAATACTAGGCGTGGGAGTAGGAGGGATAAATGGTGGTGGAGGAGGTGTAGATGGAGTAACTAGGGGAGGGAGAGATGGTCCTACTAAGGTTGCTCCACTGCGTGTAGTAATAGCACTCATATTCGCTCTTGGGTTGGTGACGGTATTTGAAGGTAGAGAGCCCGAAGTAGAGGGTTGAGTAGTTGGTAAGAAACTCGCCAGCATATTCTTCAAATCATTTGTTTGAGTGCTAAAAGAGGTTTGTATATCATGTCGAAGCTCGGATCTAATATCATTACCTTGCTTAGTGATATCTCCTTTCAAATTAATGATTTGGCTTTGAAGATTCTTAATTTGCTCTCCTTGGGTTCTCATTAAGGTTTCAACATCTTGATTAATGGGTGGTGGTTGTTGAGCGGGTGGGTGATAAGGATTAGAACCTCGAGGTGGGTTTGGGTTGCTTCTAATGAAATTGTTGGGGTTGTGGTTTTGAGGAGAAAAACCGGGTGAAAGAAAGTTGTTAGAACAGTAACTTAGCAAGTTACGATCACCTTGAGGTCGGGCTTGGTAATTGTCCGTTGAATAGTTACCATAAGCCGCACACACGTTTTCCGAATTGTCATGAGTAGAAGGACAATCAGTGTATGAATGAGGACCCCCGCAAATCTCACAAGAAATTGCTACAGCTTTAACTTGTTGTTGTTGATTTGTAGCCAAAAGTTGCATATTCTTGCTCATTTCGACCATTGCGCGGGTCAATTCGGTGATATCAGGGTTTGAAGAAGTAGAAGAAACATTGAATCTCGGGTTATTCCTTGAAGATGCGGATGAATCCCAATTTTTGTGATGAGTAGTCATGTTCTCGATAAGCTCTCTACACTCCTCAGGTCTTCTTTTCATAAATGTGCCACCGACGGCTGCATTAATCGTATCACGATCACGAAAAGTTAACCGTTGTAGAAAGTATCAATTAAGGTGACGGGGAGCATGTTGTGGTTTGGACATCGATCGATCAAAACATTATATCGTTCCCAAGCATCAAATAGTGATTCATCAGGCTCTTGTGTAAATCCACTAATTTGATTTCGAAGGCTCGTGACCATGGATGGTGGAAAGTAGCGCGATAAAAATCGTTGAGTCATCTCATCCCAAGTATGAATTGAATTCTTCAGAAGACGATCAAACCATTTTTCGGCATGGTGGGATAAGGTGTGTGGAAATAGGTGAAGGCGAAGAAAATCCACAGTAACACCGGGCAACTTCATGCTTTGAGTAACGGTAATGAGTTTGTCGAGGTGTTTGTTGGCATCATCATCCGGCAATCCGCGAAATGGACAAGTGTTTTGAACTTGTTGGATCATGTGATGCTTCAACGAAAACTCTGGAGCCGTGATTTTCATCGTGGCAATCGGTCCTCCTCGTCCATTCATGGTAGGTTGACAAAGCTTCTCCATTGTCCTAAGATCAAGTGGTGGAAGAACATTGTTGTTGTTATTGTTGAGGTGCGGTGGGTTATTGTAGTTGTTCACACCTGCCATATCTAAATCTTCACGAGTCTTGGGCTCTGGATAAGTTGAAGATCTAGTACGCATACACCTGCAAAAACAAAAGAAAACAATACCAAAGAAATAGACAATATATATACACTATAAAAATATAATCTTTTTGGATTTTTGAAATTTTTTAATTTTTATGGAATTTTAACAATGTTTGAGCAAGAAAAATAACGTTCACGAGTGAACCCAAAATTCAACGCGTCTCTCACAGAAAACCGTTAATCTTTACGAAAAGAGCCGGCAGTGGCGCCATTTAATACAAGGTTTTTACCTAGTATAAAAATTATCTTCGTCCGATCTTTTCGAATTGAGAAAGGGAAAAATGTGCGACTCAGCCGTCTTTTGGTGAAAAAGAATATTTTTAGTTGTTGTAAAATAAATTGCGAAACTTTAACGTAAATGACTGGTAATTAAATCTAAAACTAATTAAAACTTAAGTTGTGCAATATTAAAACTTTTAAAAGTAAATTAATTAAATGACTTAAAATTAAAGCGCGACGAAAAATTAAATAGACAATGTAATAAAAATGTGAACTTTAAAATTAAACTAAGAAAAAGCAATTAAAATAACACTTAAGAAAATGGCGGGAAAATAAATTATTGAAAATAAAAAGAAAGCAAACAGAACCTGAGCCGGGATCCAAAATACTATCACTATTCGGAATCCAACCTTACTCTTATCCTGAATAACAAACCTGCTGCTTATCCGGGATAAAACTGTCACTCTTATCCGGAATCACCAACGGTTTCTTATCTGGAATCTTGTTCTGCCTCTTA